>JAMJFZ010001232.1:7862500-8450267 GCA_026225945.1 Cricetomys ansorgei
TTTACAAGGTGTGGACCACGGGACTGCAGCTTGGCAGCACCAGAAGCACCACAGTGATACAGAAGCTTGTGCCCACTCTAGAACCCTCAGGAGCAGAACCTTCTGGGGTGGGTCCCAGGGATCTGCATTTTAGCAAGCCCCTCACCGATTCTGATGCTATAGTGCAGTGGTTAGCCAAAATCGGACCTTCTGATCACCAGAACTTGAAATGCTGTCCGTGCTTGATCTACAGCCCACAGATTTGGATCTCACTGGTCTGTTAGCTTAGGGGCTGGGCCTCTCTGTAGAGCTCCCTGTGTGGTTCTAGCTGGGTTGGGAACCCGCGCCATGTTGTAGGGGTTACTGAGGTGGAGTGCTCCCTCCAGACTCAGCTGTGCAGAGCTGGGAACCTAGAACAGCGTGCTGGAGGCTATGAAGGGAGGGAAAGACAGAGGCCAAGCCAGCAGGGCTTCTGGCCCCAGGGACTAGAGTTGTATGCCCAGAGGGGCCCAAAGAGCAGATATAATTAGAAGAGGAAGCAGGCGTAAGGCAAGAGGGAGACACTGGATGAGCGGGAACAGATTCTACAGATACTGGGTGAGCAGGTCGACATCCTATCCCAGAAGGGGGGATCAAGACCACCAGGTCGGTCAGCTTTCTGTTGTGGAAATCTATTTTTAGTTGTGTTTAAAATATTGTTTTGTGCACTGACTGTTGGGTGAGGGTCTACCTAGGTCTTGGTGTTTTGTATTGTCTGCAGGTGTTGAGTTTATGTGGGGGGTGTTTGATTGTTTATGATCGTCACCTGAGGAGTTCTGCATCAATAAAAACACCTGAGCTCAGACGCTCCGGGTTCCACTGTCGAGTATGCTGCTGGCCTTGATGGTGGTTCCTTCTGTTGAGATCTGGCAGAGTTTGCACCTAAGATTGTACCTCCCTGTCTCTCGTGGTGAGCTGCCACAGCAAGAGATTTGTTTTTAAGAGATGTCAGAAATATATTAAAGTATAAAATCATCCACTTTTTAAACACTAGCACTAAGCAATTTAACCCTCGAATCCCTGCTTTCTCCATGGTCCAAAGCATGAAGGAAGTCACCAGCAGGCCAGTGAGGACAAATTCTCATAGATGACTGACAGAAGTTCCATGTGGAAACTGTGTCTGTGTGCTTCAACAGCATGTAGGTATATGATTGTCTCTCATTAAAATTTAGTTGAATGAGCTGGGCGGTGGTGCATGCCTCCAATTCCAATACCTGGGAGGCAGAGGCAGGAGGATCTCTGAGTTTGAGGTCAGCCTGGTCTACAGAGGGAATTCCATGACAGCCAGGGTTACATAGAGAAACCCTCTCTCAAAAAACAAAAGCAAAACAACAACAAATTCAGTTGGATAAATGAATACTCCCAGAAAATCTCTGTGAGGCAGAACTGCTCTGCCTATTTTATAGCCAAGGAACTCGAGGCTCGTCCCAGTGAAGTGAACTCCCATCACCTTTCAGTTCACAACTGTCAGAGCTCAAACACAGGACCCCTTATTGCAGAGAATGCTATAAAGGCAAGTGCTTCTGTAGCTGTTGAGACCTTTGTAATAGGGGCTGGAGAGACGGCTAGGCAGTTCAGAGCACTGGCTGCTCACCCACAGCATCTGTAACTCCAGTTTCAGGGCATCTGACACTCACATACCAATGCACATAAATTAAAATTAAATAAATAATCATTGTTTTTTAGAAATAAGAGCTCTGTAATAGAGAGGTTTGGGGACACTGGTAACTGTCACAGGTAGTACTTATGCACATTAGTAGCTCTTAAAGAAGGCTGGTCACCGGCTTCTGTGTGTCACATAGAAGCCAGAGGCTCACTGTCTCCAGAGAAGCTGCTGCTTTTGTGTGGCTATGCATCAGGAAAGGGCAGGCCTGGGGATGCTCAAAGGTAATGGGAGGGGCAGGGGGAGGTTGGTATGACCAAAGGGCTGTCCACCTCCCAGACTACCCCTGTTTTCATAGAGATGGGGAGTGGGGAGGGCCCACTTCTATAGAGACTTAGGATGGGTGTGGCAGATGCCTGAGACCCCCCAGAGAGCTTCATAACTTAAGAACTCTCTCTCTCTGATTTTATTATCCAGAGGAAATATGGGGAGCTAAATGAGAGGAGATGGCTTGCAAGTGCATTCTGGGACATTAAACAATAGCTGATCAGCATCAGACACAAATAAATGACCCACGATCTAGTGCCAAGAATCAGCATGGTCCCCAAATGATGGTCTGGCTGGCCTCCAGTCAGCAGAGCTGGACATCATATAGGCCACCAAATGTAGCAACAGAGGAGGATTCCAGAACCCAAACAGAATCACACACTTCCACGTGACCTCACTCTGCTGCACTAGGTTTGTGTGCTTTCCCTGATCTGGATTCTGAAATTTGGATCCACAAATGCCCTGGAGAGTCCCTGCCTGCCTGGGAAATCCTTTATGGAGGAGCATGTGTCCATGGAGGCAGAGGGTAGGATGGCTCACAGGCCTAAGGAAGTTCACAGAAATTGTCCTGGTTACAGGAAGGTCTATTCTCCCAAACACCCTGGCTCAAACTCATGTCACCTGCACATCCTTGAGCCCTGGTATTTAGCCCTTCTCTAAAATGGAAGTACCAGAGAGATTAAAGCAGCGCCTGGGTAAGCCATGCACATGTACATAAAGCAACGGTCAGGCTGAGCATGGAGGTCCTGTCTGTAATCCTAGCACTTGGGAGACTAGGCTAAAATAGGGGGTGGTGACACCTAGGCCACCTATGCAGTGAGTTCAAGGCCAAGCAGGCAATGTAATGAGTTCAAAGGTCAACAACAACTAAGATCAGTATTAATTGTTCATTAGAACTTTGGACATTGACAACCTGAGGACAAGGTAGGAGGGAATGGACAACAAAGAATATAGAGGACTTTTCAGGGCTGGTAGGTGTGTGTGTGTGTGTGTGTGTGTGTGTGTGTGTGTGTAGTACTGAAGGCCACATTTATCTAGGCCAGAAGCAGATTTGGTCTATGCTGATAAAAGCCCTGGACTAAGAGGAGAGGCAGGATTCCAGTCTACAGACCTCCCACAACCCAGCTGTGTGGCCTTGGGTAAGTTATTTAACTAACCTCTCTGCACCTCTGCATCTTCTTCAAAGCAGTGTGTGAATAGCACATATATTTTATGGGAGGTCTGTTCCTCCAGAAATATTACCAATGGGCCTATGCCTTATCCTTCTGAAAGCCACAACTATGAGCTCTACCTACAAACGGACATTAGCACCAAGTCAGACCATAGACTCAGACAGAGCCCCGCCAGGGTCAGCCCGTACCATGCCAGAAGAGGGCATCAGACCCCATTATAGATGGTCGTGAGCCACCATGTGGTTGCTGGGACTTGAACTCAGTACCTCTCGAAGAGCAGCCAGTGTTCTTAACCGCTGAGCCATCTTTCCAGCCAAATGATCCTGGTTTTGTGCTTCAAAGGGAAGCTTATTACCCAGAAAATGGCTAACACACGTCAGACTCCTGGCATTTTTGACAAAGACTGTTCTGAGATGTGTCTGTCACTTGACCTGCCTCTGAAAGCACAAGAGAGGGAACGTAGTGTTCATGGACTGTTCCCGACCTCCATGGTGGAAATCGGTGTCTGGGCTGCAGTCGGTGCCATCATCAGGGGTCGTACATCACTCTCCCCTCGATCACTCTTGCTTGTCTCTCAAAATGATTCCCTACTTCTTTACCGTTTTTCTTCCCCACCTTGCTATTTAGCCCAAGTCGCCTTGAACCTGAGCTTCTCTTCCTGGCTCAGGTCCCGAGCGCTGGGATCCCAGCTGCGCTCCCTCACACTGATTGTCATCCGACTCACCTTCACCTGCGGAGCTGGCGGGACGGTGCGGCAGGTAAAGGCGCCTGCCGCTGAGTCTGAAGAACTGAGTCCTGTCCCTGGACCCGCGTGGTGGAAGGAGAGAACCAACTCCTGGAAGTTGTCCTCTGACCTCTCCTGGGCACCCTTTACCACCGTACATTAATAAATAAAAATGTAAACAAATAAATCACCTGCCTGTTCTTGTCATTGCATCTACCATGAGCAGCAGCCACGTGAGCCTGGAAGAATGATGTTCGAAGTTAATAGACTGGAATGAGAGCCTGGGATAAACTCCTGAACTTAAGGGCAGGGTTATGTCAAGCCTTTGGCCTCTTCGGAGGATGAGTGCTTCCTGCGGGCCCGGGAGAGACCTCCTCCGTCACAGTGCAGCCAGTGCTTCCACACAGCCCCCCAGAGCACAGGCTGCACCCTACTCGCCTCCGTGAAACCTGAAGCACGTTACACACTGACAGGCACACAGCAGACTCTCCTAAGGCCCAGTGGGCCAAAAGAGATGATTTTCCTGGTGGCCCTCAGAGTCAGCATCTTAAGCATCTTAAGCATCTGCAGCTTACCCTTCTTCAGAACAGTGAGAATCTACAAAGTTCAGAACAGGGGGAGTCAGCGCAAGTCAGACCGCTGGCAAGTATTTGAAAGGACGCCTGTCCTCCTGACTCTGGGAACGGTTTCATTTCAAGGCCTGGATTAATTTCAGAATGGTGCTTTTGGGAAGCCATAGCCACAAAGTGAGGGGAACAAAGAGAAGTGACTCCCACAGGAGACAGCAGACCCTTTGCTAGACTGGCAACGGCTTCCCTGGTTGACCCGCTGTTTGGCCAAATGTCTGAGGCCTACATTCCCAGTCACAGGATCTATTGTTAGCCACTCATCCAGAAGGAGCCTGTGGGTTGGGCTTAGCTCAGCCATGGCCTGCTTACACGGCTTGTTCAAGACACTGAGGATCCTGGGATCCATTTCTCTGCTTCCTCCTGCCTTCTTAAGCAGTGGGTGGTAAAGTCTTCCTGCAGTCACAAGTCCCTGTGTCCCTTGACATCACAGGTGTCTTGACCCTACTCCCCTGAGAATGAGCTCTCTGTTCAAGTCTTGACATTTGAACCACTAAGCTGCGTCTTGTCAGTGTCGTGTCCTGACCAGCGCAACCTTCAAAAACCCTTCTCTGAGAGATGTCTACACGGTCTGGGGTTCTCTCCTAAGTGAGCAGTTCACAGAAATTACACGGTTTTTTCTGTCTAGCTTTATGAATGCCTTAGTGACCATGGTTTCATATAAATTACATAATTTAAAAATGTGGCTGATCCTCAGGCTACAGTTGAGGAGATTTTTGTTCTTCCACTCAACAAGTAGCTACTGAGCATCTACAGATCCAGCACGGTTCTGACCCTGGAACTGTACGAGGTGACGCAGCTCCTGCCCACATGGTGCTTCCAGTCCATACCCAAGTGACTCCAGATGTCAGACACTCATCAGAGGCAGAGCTGAAGCCAGAGAAGTGACTTTCCCTCGTTCCCTAAGTCCTTATTAGATTCTCAAAGAAATCTACAACCCAAATATAATAAAGAAACAAATACTAGGTCAGACCAAATTAGCTACCAAGTCCTCTTTGGATGTTTTGAAACGGCCTCACTAACTCAGGCCAGTCTTGAACAGCTTCTGCCTCAGTTTCCCAAGTGCAGTCGGCTATCAAGCTTCCCATGGACTAGATCCGATGTTTGTGAGAGACATGTTGACACACACTCTTGGTGACACAACTGCCCGCTTCCCCCCCATTCTCTTAGGCCCTCTCTCCGCTTCTTCTGTTTCTCACACTTTTATAATTAGCCTCACAGGATCTCCATGTCACTCCTTTAGGCCCTGCAGAGTTTGGCAGCACAGCTTGCCCATGAGCTGTTTTTATGAATGGAGAGAGGCTGGGGGTGGGTCCAGAGGAATGCCCTCCCCGTGTTCACAGGGAAGATGCAGAATCAACTGTGGTGCTTAGAAAATAAGGCATGACTAAAGGTGCCTCGGAGCAGTGGCTGAGGTGAACTGAGGTGGTTGTGAGGAGGCAAGCGGTTCTGGGGAGGGTGTGTGTGGGGGTCTGCTTGTCTTCCTCAGGCCCTCTGGAAATACTCGAATTTCCTAAGAAAGGTTTGAAAAAGTTATGCCAGTAACCCAATACTTCCCCTGTGCCAGGTCTGGCAGGGCAAGGACAACAGCCTGGTGCCTTCAGTAAAGGTTGCCAGGCTGGCCAACTAAGCAAGCCCCTTCCTCAAATCTCCCCACCGTGTACTCAGCGAGACCCACGTGGCTCCAGCCCACTGACCCTCTGGAAGTCGCCACCACTCCTCGTGTCTCTAATGGGTCGTCAGAGCTGAAGGAAGAAAGCCCCACAGGAAAGCAGCCAGGGCTAGTCCTGAGACAGCAAGGGGTGCCCTGCTGCCAAGGGGCCAGGCAGAAGCCCCTGCCCTTCAGCAAGGTTGACAGATCTTTGCTCCTGAGGTAAGCCCCACTGGAAGGAGGTCAGATATAGACTTACGGAAACACCAGGGAGCCACTTCTCTAGAACTTGTACTTCCCTGTCCCCAGCTCCCAAATCCCTGACCCAAACGAATCATTCAGCAAATGGGCACAGGGACACAGAAGCAATGGTTTAGAGTCTGGAACAAGGACAGAAGGGCCTTAGGAGACAAGCTCGGGTGACAGGAAGCGTCCTGGGTGACCGTCTCCCCCAGGTCTTTTTCTGCTAAGAGCAGAATGGCAAAAATATTGGGACATATTGCGAGACAATCTTGACACCCCCACCCCCACCCCGCCAGACGGAAGCAAAGGAAGTCTGGTCATCAGTTACCTGCTGAGATCGGGAGGACACTGTTGATGAAAGTCGGCTGAGACACGATGGAGCGGAAGAGGAGTTGCAGATAAATTCCCAGAGTCATTGGATTCAGGACAACCATGCTGGCCAGGTCTGGTGACTGACTATCGAGTCAGAGGGCAAGGCTGCAGGGGCCTCTCCTAGCTCGGCTTTGTCCAGACTGCTCTCTCTCTCTCTCTCTCTCTCTCTGCTTGCCTCCCTCCTTGCCTCCCTCCCTCTCTCCCTCCCTCTCCCTTCTCCATGCCTTTATCAAGAAAGAATGCCAGTCATTTCCCATTAAACCTTCTCCGTACTACACCGAGTTATATTTATCTCAAGCACTGGGTCAAATGCCCACATTAAAATTAAGATGTCAGAATTTTCTTTTTTTTGAGTCTGAGGTAAGTGGCTATCGAAGAGATGATAAGGGCAGCCAAGTCCCCAGTGTTTGCCTGCAGCCATCCTCAAGGGCATATGTGTTTCCTACTCTCATTACCCGCCACCATGTCCACACTTGAAACCCCAGGTGTCCTGATACAAACTGCCTTCCACAGGACAAACTGCCTTCCACAGGACAAACTGCCAGCCTGGATGGTCTCACCCACCAGTAACAAACGCAAGCGGAGCTGGGATTTTCTGCTGGGGAACTTACGTTTCCAAACAGCTGCGGCTATGAAAAGCTCCCCTCCAAACTGTACCCCTTTAGCCTCCTGCAAAGCAACGAGACGCAGAAGAGAACAGCAAGAGGACTCGAAAGGGAACAGCATCCTCAAGCTGAATCTTGGTTAGACAAAATTTCCTCAAACAAGAATAATCGCAGGGGCTAGAGAGACGTTTCAGCAGTTAAAAACACGTGCACATAGAAGGTTTGGTCCCCAGCACCTAGGTGGCTCACAGCTGCCCGACACGCCTCAGGGGAGCTGATGTCTCTGGCCTCCTGGGGGCACCTGCACTCTTGTGCACATTAACCCCACCCATGTAATTTAAAAATACAAAGCAAAACAGAAATATATCCTTAAAAGAGTTTATAAAGACTGCTTTAGTGATCCTTAGATTAAAAAAAAAAACAATTAAAATACTAATCAACAGAGTTGCTGCCTTTGCTTTAGTTTCCATGATACGCTCATTATAAAGGGCGACTCGGATCCAGTGAGTGAACCCTCGTCTTGGCAAGCGGACTGTGGCTGGGGCAGAGTGTGACGCTGCGCTCTGCGGTGGAGAGCCAGACTTGGCCTTGACTCAGCTCTGAGTGGCAGGACACAAATTGTTTGCCCCCCCGTATGCCTTTGTTGTCTCATCCAGAAGACAGAGATAGTTCCCGTGATAGGTTGCTGTGAGATAGTGTGGGGCGACTGCATTCAGACTAGAACTTAGAGACGGCACAGACGAAATCCGAAGAGCTGGGTTAGGTGGGTGCAGAGATGGCCACCCTAAACCCCCACACCTCCATGTGTGCATGTCACGTGTGCGCCAAAGCAAGATGCAGAAATATCTGACACAATTAATGAAAAGAATCGCCACAGGAATGGCTGCCCACAGAGGTGTTTCTACAAGCCTCCAATACTTAAGGGAGTCTCAGGAAATGTCTATTTTCCCATGTATTTTATGAGCCTCTGTCTTATGATGATACCCCAACTAGCCAAGGCAGAAAGGATCATCTTCTTCAGACTTTCCTAGAAGGGCCGACTCATGAAGAATCTATGAGGCTATTTGTCTATAAGGAAGTCACCTAAGATTTGAGAAAGACTCACACCGATAAAGCCAACCAGAGTCAGAATCTTCCTCTCAGAAGTTGTAGGTGGGAATGTGGGCTGGAGAGCGATTCCTGTTAAACACAGATACCACCTGACTGAGACACTGCATGAACACAGTGAACTGCCCGAGTGATCTGGGTCAAGAATCGACATTGTTCATCAGACTGAAAACAAGGAAACAGTGTCTATGGTGCGCAGTCATTAAGAAGAACATAGGACGGGACTATATCTCAGTGGTAGAGCGCTTGCCTAGCGTGTGTGAGGCTCTGGGGTTTGAGTAGCACAGAAAATATTCAAAAGTCTTCGAGATCATTGGCACTGGAAAAAATGAAACTCCAACATGCCAAACAGAAATGAAGACTAACCCTTACCTTGTCCCACTTGTTAGAATCAGGAGCTGGGAGATGGCTCAGTGAAGCATGGGTGTGGGTCCTGGGAACCTAAGGTCTGAACCCTAGTGCTGGAGTGGGCCGCGGGCCCTGCTGGCCAGCCAGGCTAGCTGAATTGACAGCTCTGAGTTCAGGGAGAGACTCGGTCTGAAAAAATAAGATGAAAAGTAATTGAGGGAGAACCTGGATGTCAACCTCTGGCCCCACACACGCATGCACACACACAGACACACATGCGCACACACACATGAACCAGTGCACACCTGCCAGCCCCTGCCAGACACACGCGTGCATACGTAAATAACACACACAACAAAGAGTAAATAAATAAACATAAAATAATTAGTACAGGCTGCGCATGCCCATAATCACAAGCCCTCTCAGAAGGCCAGGACAGGAGGATCACAGACTGTACAGCAACACTCATCTTAAAATATCAGTTCAAAATAAATCATGGATCTAAATATAGAAGCTAAAGCTATTAGCGGAAGAAAATCTACTTTCCTGCTGCTGTGACAAAAACACCTGACAAAAGCAGCTTAAGGAAGGGTTTGTTTTGGCGCAGGGTTCAAGGGTGCGATCCACTGTGGGGGAGGCCTGGCAACGTGAGGCAGTGGTCACATGGCATCGGCAGCCAGGCAGCGGAGAGAGCTGGATGCCAGCGCTCCTCTGACCTTCTCCTTTTTATTCAGTGCAGGACTCAGCTGGGGGATGGCGCCACCACCAGTCAAGGTGGGGCCTCCTTCCTCAGGTAAACTCTCTGGAAACACCCTCAGACACATTCAGACGCGTGTCTCTTAGTTGACTCTACATCCCATCAGATTGACAATCAAGATTAACCAATCACACCGAGAACCTTGAGTTATGACGTAGACGCACAAATCACATATGACACCAGACAAAAAGAAATGTTACAGCCATGAGGTAGCTCAGCGGGGAAGGTCTTCTGCCACCAAACCTGAGTTTGATTTCTAGGTCCCATATGGAAGAAGGAGACAACTATCTCTCATGGGTTGTTCCCTCACCTCCTGTGTCCTGTGGCACACACACTCATACACACGTGCATACACTCATATACACATTTACACACATGTGCACATACTCTCACACATGTATATTCACTCATATACACCCACACATGCACACTCACACACACGCACACACTCATACACATGCTCACACTCACACACGTGTACACACACATGCACACATGCACACTTGCTCATACACACACACATGCACACCACTCATATACACACTCACACATGCACACACTCACATGCGTACATGCATACACATGCACACAAAATTCTGTCCAACTTAAAAGTAAAGAAGAAAGAAAAATGACATTTTCTTTATGTCCCAAGTCCAAGTCCTTTGCCCGCACGCCACAGAGAGCAGACGGAGTTATTGGTTAACTCTGGCAGACGCACACAGCTCTGAGGCTAGTCTTTCTGGCCCAGAATTAACAGTGGTTCAGTTATACAGGGGTCCTAGCCGTCTTTGTCAGCGCATCAGCAAGTGATAGACGGAAGCCTCAGGAAGCCTCCGTCTTGCTCTGGAAACTTTGTTTTGAATCAAACCCAGAACTATGGAGCCTGGCAACGCAAGAGGCTAGTCCGCACATGGAGGTGGCCGTCTGCAGTCACAGCTGTCCTCTTACAGGGGAGAGATCCGCACCACCCGGGGTCCAGCGTGGCTCAGTCTTCACAGCTGATCATCAGTGCCAGGTTCCACCTCCAAACACTGCCACCTCGGCTGCCAATTTCCGTATTTGAATTGAAAGGGGACACGAATCTTCCGTCCATAGCAGGTGTTAGATACATGTTTTATTCCTCTACATAGATTGCTTTAACTCATTGAGCAGAAAGCCCAACAGCAAGAAAACAAACATTAAGTTGAGTATAGGGGGGTTCTCCCTAGACTTACAGCAAATCTTCAGAAGAACCCTTTCAGAACAGAGAATACGATTACATTTTAAATACTAAAACAAAATAAGACAAAACCCACCAGGAATATTACACACAGCAAAACTATTTCCAGATCTGAAAGATAAACAAAAAATTTCCCAGAGGATCAGAAATCGAGGGACTTTATTATCCCCTGACTAGTCCCTGGAGGAATATTTACAGGAGTCCTACATTGGGAACAAAAATTCAGGGCCTGAGAGACAGCTCAGGGGTGGAGCCCTTGAGGTCCCAGTGCTCCTAAGGCAAGGTAGGAGGGACAGACTGGGGAGTCTCTGATGCTGGGAGGGCAGGAGGAATGAGCCTACACAGCAGAAACAAGGGAGACACCACCTCCACAGGGTGAAGGGAGAACACTGACCCCCAAATGTTGCTCTCTGATCTCCATGTGCTCTTTCCCTCACAACACCAAAAAATTTAAAGTTACTCATTAAAAATAAAAGTACAATACCTCTCATAATGAGCAGCACACACATACGACTTACTAGATGAACCAACACGTGAAATAGAAAGCAAAGGAAAAATATATAATAAATAAACAATAAAAGAGAAGAAAGGACCAACAGCAACAATACACGGTTGGTTGTGGTGGCGTACATCTTTAGTACCAGCACTTGGGAGGCAGATGCTGTGGAGCTCTGTGAATTCAAGGCGAGTCTAATTCACTTTGTGAGTTCCAGGCCAGCTAGGGCTATGATCTGAGACCCTATCTAAAAAAATAATACAAATCTAAAAAGACTAAAAGTAGCAAGAACATCGAAATGGAAAGAATCTGCCAAACTTTCTTCATGCAGTCAGCATTGCTCACACGAAAACCAGACGGACACAAATGCAGGCTACAGATCCATATCTTTGATGAGAATAGATGCAAAACTTCTCAATAAAATGTAATGCAATATTGAATGTAATAATAACACACCAAAAAGATTATACAGTAAGGCCAGGTGGGATTCATCCCTGGGATACACAGCTGCTCCGACAGAAACACACATAAATGTGATGTCAGCAGGGTGAGCATGGAAAGTTACAAGCACACAGTCTCTCCAACAGACACTGGGAAAGCATTTGATGTGACTCGACAAACCCTTATGGCATAAGGAAAAATAATTCAATAGATTAGATCTAGAAGGAAAATCACACACACACACAGCCAATGTCAGATCAAATGGGGGAAAGCTGAAAGCATTTCCTCTAAGATCTGGGCTATGGCAAGGATATCCACTCTCACCACTCTTATTTAATAAAGTATTGGAAGTTTTAACGAGAGCAATTAATCAAGAGAAACACATGGCATCCAAATTGGAAAGGAAGAAGTTTAATTATCCATGTTTGCAGATGATATGATTCTCTCCATAGAAAGAACCAAGAACTCAGTCAAAAAATGGTGTGCTTGTAAACATATTTAACAAGGCTTGGAGGATATAAAAACAACTTGTAAAGACAGTAATAGCTTATGCACAAATAATAAATCTCATAAAAAGAAATTAAGAAAAATCTCATTCACAATCTCCATGTAAAAAGCTTAAGAATAAACTTACTGAGGAAATAAAAGATCTCTACAACGGAAATTATAAAACACTGATGGGATAAATCATAAAGGCCGTGCCCAGAAGAAATGGAACAATAAGTTAGGGCACTAGACTAGGGAAGAGGCTCTGTGGGGACATGGAGTGCAGGGTGAAGACCGCACTGCAGCTGCCCCGGGGTCCCCCATGTTCCTGTCAGTGGCCCCTCATCCATGCTCTGTTCAGAAGTCCAATGAACTAGTTCTCCAGGGAGAACTGTGGCGGGCTCTTGCTTTGCTTTGCTTTAGGACCTTAAGGGAAGGGATTTTACCCACGGATATTACCTCTCCCATATTGAATGCAGTTACTGGGGGCTGGGGAGACGGCTTAGCTGGGAAAGTGCTTGCAGCATAAGCACAAGGATCCAAGTGTAATCTCCAGCACTCACATAAAAAGCCAGGCGTGGTGGTGGCGTAGCATTCGAATCCACTGGCAAAGACCAAAGACCCAATTCAAATTCAGATCAAATGAATTTATCCTTGCTGCTGTGGAAGGACAGCAGCCTCAGTGTCCACGTAGCGCACGGTGTGGAGGTGGGGCGCGGGTTTTCTTGTTTGTTTGTTTTTTGTTTCTTTTTTGGCAGACACCAGAAAAGTGTGAATTACAATTATCCATGGAGGAACTGGAGAGAGGGCCCAGTGGTTAAGGGCACTGACTGCTCTCAGGTTAACTTCCCAGCACCCACATGGCAGCTCACAACTGTCTATAACTCTGGTTCCAGGGGATCCAACACCCTCACACCAATGCACATAAAATAATAAAAAAAACAAAAACAAAAAAACTGCCAGGCAGTGGTGGCACACGCCTTTAATCCCAGCGCTCGGGAGGCCAAGGCAGATGGATCCCTGTGAGTTCGAGGCCAGCCTGGTCTACAGAGCGAGTTCCAGGACAGCCAGAGTCACAACAGAGAAACCCTGTCTCGAAACAAGCAAAACAGACAAACAAAACAAAAACCCCTCAGTTTTCCATGGACTTTACAGCCGAGCAAGAAAATTGTTTCACTTCCCTCAGTTGTCATTTCCTTCCCACTAGGGTAATAAAAAGACCATTCCTTTCTACAGTGACAAGCAAGCTTGACAAAAGCAAATGCAGCTGTTAGGACCCCATGTCCATTATCATTTTTAATCTCCCCTGCAGGTCATTAGGATCCCCCAGGCATTCCAGGGCAAGGTCGCTGGCCCCAGTGGGCTATTTCTGGCTTCAAATTGTTTCTTTAGCCATCTCAGGGGACCTGTGTAAAATTATTACTGAGCACTCAGACGGCTGGGATAGGGCTGGCTGTCATGTCCCCACAGTGGCAAGGGTTTGTAATCACAGCGCTGGAGAAGGGGAGACACGCAGCCAGCCTGGCCTCACCAGCCAGCCCCAGGGCCCAGTGAGAGACCTATCTCCGAAAACAAACTGTGGAGTTGGGAGATGGCCGAGTAAAGTGCTCGCTTTGCAATTGTGAAGACAAGAGTGGGATGCCCAGAACCCACATACAGGGTGGGCAGTGCAACCTGCAGCAGCGGGGCTCACGTGCAGCTCCTGGGTGGGGGCAGTGGAGAATGGAGGTCTCTGGGAATTTGCTTAGTCAAAGGACAAGCTCCAAGCTCAGTGAAGAGACGCTGTGTCAAAAACTCTGCAGACATTCATAGAGGAGAACACCCAAAGTCAGCCTCTGGCTCCTACACGTGTGTGCATTAGCATGCACAGGTATACACACTTGTATGTACCACACACACACGGCTGCTATCAAACAGACAGAAACAAACACAGACAATAGTGAGAACTGAGAGAAAATAGTTTATGTTTATACATATATGCCCATGTGCATGCACAGAATACATTTGAGTGCTACGAAAAGGAATGAAGCCCCACTGTAACACCACCATGCTCAACTATGCCATCAGGACTCTCTAACACAGAATCCCAAGTGCAGACTGTGAGAGCCCATGCTCCATTGTGCTGTCACTGCATTGAATTATGACGCCTCAATTCACCAATGTGCTGTCACAATGCTGCATTGTGTCATCAGAGGGCTCCAAGACGCTATTACGAGGTAGCATTGTGATGTCATAATGCTTTCCTGTGTCATCACCTGCCCCACGGAGATGGCGAAACGGGCATCGTGATGCTCTAATTGTGACACACCTCACCCTGCGATGGCCAAAGGCGCTCTGGGACGCTGCAATGGAACATTCTGGTGTCTGTACCCAAAGGGGGCACTGTGATGTCACAACACAACACTGACTATTGCAGTATTGTGATGGCACAACAGAGCATCATGATGTCACAACCAAGCACTCGATAGTCACAAAGGAACATGGTTCCATCACTAATGTGCATTATGACATCATTGCAGGCATTGTGACGACACAGTGGTACACTGAGAAGACGTACTTCAGCATTGGGATGAAACGATAGAACATTCCGATGGAAGAGAAGAGAGCATTATGATGTGATGTCACAATCCACGTTCTGGTGACACGGGTGAATTTTGACATCACAGTTCAATGATGAAATAAAGGAGCACTGAATCGTCACAATTTACATCTGTGATATCACGATAGAGCAGTGTGATGTCATCATCGAGCATTCTAGTGTCACAATGGGGTACTGGTGACACGCTGGGACATTCTGGTGACGCAATGGGGAATTTTGATGCCACGGCCTCATTGTGATAGAAAAACAGTGCAGCGGATTCCTCCCCTGGTGGTAGGGACGATATGTGCTTCGCCTTATCCTGAAGGAGATCATCCCCCGAGGAGAAGGAACAGGGAGAGCAAAGAAGCTAAGTTTCATGAGTTTTTCCTGCTGTGACAAAAACATTAGACAGTTTATTTGGTTCATGATTTCAGGTCAACCCTTAGCTGGCAGGATCCATGCCTTGGGTGGGAAGTGAAGCATGGTGTGGCGATGGGAGCTGTGGTGGGCTGCTACCTTATGGTGGCAAAGAAGAAAAGAGAAGGGAAGGAAGGAGCAGGGAGGAGGAAAGAGGTACAAAGAGAAGAGCAGAGAGGGGGAGGGAGGGAGGAAGAGAAGGAGGAGGAGAGTATCTTTCAAGATTGTGTTCTCAGTGGCCTACTTTTTCCAACTAGGCCCCATCCCTAGTTCCCACCACCTCCCGATTAAACTATCAATTATGACCCATCAGCAGCTTAACCCTCTAGGGCAGCGCCTTCACGATCTGACCACTTCCCTAAACCTCACCTCTGAACACGGCATTGCAAACCAAGCAGACATATGGGCCTTTTTGGAGGACTTTATCATCGATCATAACACTGAGATGGACTAAGAACTTAGGAGACTGGGGGCTGGAGAGATGGCTCGGCTGTTAGAGCACAGGCTGCTCTTCCAGAGAACCCAGGTTCCCAGTACCCACACAGTGGCTCACAACCATCTGTAATTCCAATTCCCAGGGGGTCCTATGTTCTTGTATTAGTCAGAGTTCTCTAAAGGAAGAGAACTGATAGAAATGAACACACAGACAGACAGACACACACACACACACAAATTTGTGGCTTTATTAGAGTGCCTTACAGTCTATGGTCCCAACAGTTGAACAATGAATATTTCCCAACAGAAAGACCAAGAACATGGTAGTTGTTCAGTTCAAAAGACTGTATGTCTTGGCGGTCCCAAACTAGTGATGGAGTCCCAGGGAAGCCCTAGAGAGTTGTTGGTCTTCAGTCTGTTGGAATCCCAAGGAATTGGGTTCTAACACCAGCCTAGGAATGTCTCAGTAACAGGGTAGATGAATTTTCCAGCAAGAGTGAGGGCAAACAGGCAAAATGACCTCTGTCTTCATTAGTTTTCTGTTGCTGTGATAAAATACCATGACCAAAGCTACTTAAAAAAGAAAACATTTAGTTTGACTGCTGGTTTCAGAGGGTTGGAGTCCATGATGATGAAGAGAAGGAATAGCCAAGAGTTCACACCTTAATCCACAACCATGACAGGGGAGGAAGGCGCACTGAAAATCACAAGAGTCTTTTGAACCGTTAAAAGCCTGTTCTCAGTGACACACCTCCTCCACACCTCCTCCACACCTCCTCCACCAAAGCCACACCTCCCAATCCTTCCCCAATCAGTCTACTAACTGAGGACCAAATATTCAAATACGTGAGCCAATGTGGGCCATTCTCACCCATATCACCACAGCCCACCTCTGGTCTCCCTGAGTACCAGCCACACACATGGTGCACAGATACACGAAGACAAAACTTCCATACACATAAAATAAAGCAAACTTAAAAGGACAGAAACTGTGCTTCCTTCAAGGTCATTTTGTCCCTGTGATTAGAAGTGGAAGCTTTGAAACTGTCTTTCACTAGTTCTCAAACTGTGCAGCACACTGGAAACTTACTGGAAAGGGTTTAACCATCGTGGGCTGTGTGGGTTCCACCTGACAGATTCTAATACGCTTGACCAAGATTACCTGAAGTCCCTGACTGATTTCAATGTGACGTGAGGGCTGCAGACTCCATTCCTCACACAGCCCCACACTGGCAAATGGCTTGCCAAACATCCATTTATCGACCGCAGCCAATTTTCTCTGATGTGCCCTAATAGGAGGGAGCGGTAGCATGGATAATAGCAACCAACAAATAATTGAAAACTAATTTCTACTTGGTTTTGGGAATGCAGCACGTGACTTCCTGGCTGCCGACTGGCCTGGCTAATTCAGTTTGCCTCAGATGAATGGGCCTTTCCTGGGCTAACGTTACAGCCCAGCCTTGTGCTGAGGTGTGGAAGGAAGCCTGCCAAGAGAAGCACTGCCTGTGGTTGGCTCCCCAAACTGGCAGACACAGCCATTGTGTGGTTTCAGGAACTCTGCCTACCAAAGGGTTCCACAATGGGTGAACTAGACGTCTCCTTGATCCTTTTTACTTTGCGGTTTGGGGCCCAACATGTGAACAGAGGTCTCTGGGGAGTGTGCTCCGCTTGCTGCTAAGCGTTTCTATGAACAGTATATACACCATACACCTCTAATAAGTTAGGTTTTTCTAGTACCCTCACTAGCGAGAAGAGGCTGGGAGAGGCTGTATACCTACTAAAGCAGAGCCAGTATGGACTCAGGCTCATCCAACTCAAACCACAACCCCCACCCCCACCCCCCACCCCCCCGTCCTCCCACACACACAGCCCAGATACCATCGATCTAAAATGGACAGCTGCAGATAGAATTGGGTCAGATCCTTGGCTCTGTCCCACTGAGTGAACTCTGCCCCCTCTCCCCCAGGTGCTCGTCTCAGTCTAAAGGCTGTGGCAAGGATACCTCCAGAATATGCTTGAGCAGCCAAGGGACTCTCCTTCCAACCATGGAGGCATGACTGAAACCAGAGCCCCAGTTGCCACTCTGAAATCTGCCATGCATGTGTGTACTGTCTTCCAGTATTGGGCTATTCCCCACCAATGAGTACATCAAGGACAGGAAGGTGGCCCTGTTCCTGGGAGACATGGGACTGCTCTGGGAGAAGCTTTGTTCCATCTTGCTTGGCTTCTTGAAGCATGGATGCCCACTTTACCTGTGCCTCCAACGATGAGGGAAGGGAGAGGTAAGACTACCACCCTGGCTAACTCACCAAAGGAAAGCTGGCACAAGATTTTTAAAGGTTAAGACCACACACGAAAACAAACAAACGAGCATCTGTTTCAATGTTTGCCTTTATCATTGGCCTCAATGCCTAGAAGGAATTGGAAAGGTAAAAAGTAATTGATTAGCACTTTATAAGCGATAATCAAATTTTTAAAATCACTGTAGTTAACCAACTTAGAAATGATAGGTATTCATTCTCAGTGTCACTATATAGCTCTGGGGAGACACTTGTTAGTCAGCCTTCCACAGATGCGGCAGGATACCTGAGAAAATCAACTCAACAAAGGAGAGCTTTATTTCTGCTCATGGTTTCCGAGGGTTCAGTCTATATTGGTAAGCCCGATTATTTGGGGCTGAGGGAAGGTAGGACATCATGGTAAGGAATGTATAAGAAAGCAAAGCTGCTGGCCTCATGGCAACCAGAAAACGAAGTGAGAAGGGTCAGGATTTGGATATACCTTCAGGGGCACACCCCCCAGAGACCTGACTTCCTCCACTTAGGTCCTGCCTTTTAAAGGTTCCTCCAGCTCCCAACAATACCACAGGCTGGCAAACATGCATTCAGCAATATGGGCTTTTGGAGAATGTTTAAAATCTAAAACTGTGTGGGGCAGCCTTTGATCCCAGCACTTGGGAGGCAGAGGCAGGTGGATCTCTGTGAGTTCAAGGCCAGCCTGGTCTACAGAGTGAGTTCCAGGACAGCCAGGACTACAACAGAGAAACCTTGTCTCAGAAAACAAAAACAATACAAAAAAAGAAAAAAGAAAAAAAGAAACTAATCTAAAACTGTCAAAATGTGCAAACACTACAGTCTCAGGAAACATTCGCTGGAGGTTTCTTGCTATCTTTTGCTGCTAAAGGAGGAACATAGATGAGGGCTGTGTTGATTTAGAAACTTCTAGAAGCACACCTGCCCACCAATTCCACTTTGCTTTGCGAGCGCTAACCACGAGATGAGAAAGGAAAAGGAGAGCTGACTTAAGGGCCGTAGCTCCGTCGGTAGAGCTGCATAGCTCTACCTGCACAGCATACATGTCTGTGTGGCATACATGAAGCCCTGGGTTCCGTCCCCAGTAATGAGCAAATAGGGCAGAGTGGCATATGCCTGCAATCCCGGCTCTGAGAAGGTGAAGGCAGAAGGGTCATCAGCCACATAGTGAGCTCAAGACCAACTCGGGTTATAGGAAACCCTGTCTCAGGAAGAAAAAAACAACTCACTAGGCATAGAATCAATGCACAAAATGCGCAAGCATTAAACATAAAATACAGTGGGGAATGAGAACATATTTACAACAACAATGGAACAGATGCGTGTCCAAGAACAAATTTAACAGAAGGTCTGTAAGGTCCCTATGATATTCTGTTAAAAACCTTAAAAACCTTGCAAGGGACAATCACCACCAAGCAAACAGAACAACCACTTCAGGACGTTGAACAACGTTGTTCTCTAATAGAAATAACAGAATAAAACCTCAACTTCTCAAACGTTCCCTATTTACTTGAGCACTTAGTGACACCCTGTATCGCGGGTCTGCAGAACCAGCATCGCGTGGGCAACGTCAAGGGTTGCTGATAGCTAGGAACCCCTTGGGTCAAGGAAGATGTAGGAGCCTCATGGGGCTTAAACCGCTGATTGTGGGAACCATTTCCCTAATGGTCCTGCTTGAGCTCTCTTCTCAAGGCAAACTCTGAGAGGAGTTAAAGCCTTTGTGCCTGACAGCCTGATGGGGGCGGAGTCTCCCTCCTACCATGTCCTCAGCGCATCTTTCCCATTGCCTGGATATAAACCACTTGCCTTAAGGCGCCAATCTCTTCAACAGCCACACTTTTCCTGCCTGACAGGACATAGGCTTCTGGGAAAGCTGTTTCTCTAACTTTTCAGTTATGCTTTTTGGTTTCAAGTCTTATATGCAAAAGTGGCTAACAGCCTCCAGCAATAATTACACAACGGTCTCAGAGGCTGGCCACCTTGAAATTTCCTGTCAATTAGTTCATTTAGGAAAAAAAAAAAAAGAGCCTCAAAATCTAGAGCATGGGAACCTTTTTTCTTAACTAGAATTTCACATGGGTGGCCTCTACTTTAATTCCCAAGAGAGTCCACATGAGTATTCTTTTACTGTTCATATTTTTATCAACATTCTAGTCTCCTGATCTCCTACTAGAACCCCATTTAGCCTTCTAAACCTTCTTCTGTGACTGCTTCTCCACACTTATTATTCAAAACAGCTTAAAAAAAAAACTAAGAAACCACATGGGGGTGGGTAGGAGTGGGGAGTAGGTGGTGGTGGCATACGCCTTTAATTCTAACTCTGTAGGTAGAGGCAGGTGGAACTCTGAGTTCGAGACCAGCCTGGTCTACAAATCGAGTTTCACGACAGCCAGGGCTACACAGAAAAACTCTGTCTCAAAAGAACCAAAAACAACAACAACAAAGAAACCACATGGTCAGGTGGTTCCAGCAAGGACTCACTTCTTAGTACCAGTTTTCTGAATTAATCAGTCTTTTGTCACTGTGGCCAACAACTTCAGGGGGGAGGGAATTTTGGTTCATGGTTGGAGTCCATGGTTGGTTGTTGCCGTTGCTGTTAGGCCAGTTGTAAGACAGAAACTCATGGAAGATGAACATGTTGGGGAAAGCAGGTCACCTCACAGCAGTTAGGAGCAGAAGAGAGAATACGCCAACAGGCTTCTTTCTTCTCAGTTACGTTTATTCATATGTATGCACACATGAGCATGCATGCTACAGTGTGTGTGGTCAAGAGCTGGTTGTCTCCTTCTGTGGTGTGGATCCCAGGGATCAAGTCATCAGGTGAGGTAGAGAGCGCCTCTACCTGCTGAGCCGTTGGTCTTTATTCAGTCTAGGCTCCCAGGTCTATTGGATGATGCCACCCATCCAAGAAAGCTCAGGGCGAGCTTTCTCCCCTTCGTTAATATTCTCTGAAAAACTGTCTCTCTCACACACAACCAAGATATTTTTTACTAGACATTTACTTATCTTTTACTGATCATCTCTTAGTCACCCCTCCACCCAATCAAGTTGACAAGATTAATCATCACAGTTAATATGTAAAAAGAACAGTACAAATAATCATAAAAACTGTGAAAGAGAAACACAGGGCGGAGGGGCTGATGGAGAACGTGGAGGCAGGTATGGCAGAACAGGTCATTCATTTTCTATAATTGTTGTAGGTATGAAATTCGGACTATAGGCTTCAAGTTAGTTGAACTTAAAATGTGAACTCTATTTTGCCCAGGTAGAAACCTAAACTTCAATTAATCTGGGGCCTCACATGCCCCCAACCTCTGCCTGGTAGCATTGTGGGGTTTATTTAATATCCAAGCATTAGGGTGTGCTTCTGGTTCTTGAAAGACAGGACATCTATGCACCTAGAATCCTTATTTAAAAGTCCGTTGTGAGGTAAGTCCTCCCGAGTCTCTTCCTTCCCAGGACAATAACACTATATTGCCGGTTGCCCGGTATAAGTAGGATTAGTCACCATGGAGCTGACCAAACAGGAGCAAGAGGATGCAGGTCTAGAGGATGAAGGAGGTGACCTGGGTTACACAGGTGTTCAGACACAGGGGAGGTGGGAGTTTCACTTACCACGAATACTGTATGTTACAGAGATGCAGGGTGTAGCCGGAGCACTAGGGAGGAGAAGGCTTTGCAGGCTTTGCACTGTGGGGTAAGGATGGGTGTTGGTACACAAAGCATTGCAGCAAGAGTAGCAGGGGCAAAGCTGGAGCTGAGGTGAGACCACACCTAGCTTCCTGACTCTCTCCCTTGACCGTGAGCAGGGAGGTCATCATAGGAACATTCGGAGACCAAGAGAACAGGTCTCAGGAGGAAAACCATATGGCTGGAGATTAACACAGCACTGGGCTGGTTCCAGTGATTACAGGATAGAAAGGAACGGAATGATGGGTCCTGCCACCTCTGTGGCTATTTCTACAATATGGTCACACCCTGAAACTGGAGATGCTGGGATTTCTAAGTGTGCCTTTGGTTGCTCTCTAACTGGAGGGTTAGCTTACCATCTGAATTTGCTGTGGATTTGTTGACCATCTATCCCCTTTCCTGGACAGGAAGACCTTGAAGAGGAGGGAAGATGGAAGATCGTCCAGTGGAAATTTCAAGTGGAAGCAGTCAGAGCTGAATCCATGGTAGCCTGTTACCGCTACTTCTGCGGGTAGACCTTGGGGCCGTCAGTTGCTTTCTTTGGTTTTAGCTTAGCAGCAGGTCACAGCAGGCGGCTCAACTTTCATCAGCAGACATCCTACTCCCCACAGTCAGGGCAGGTTTCTTAGGCTTTCTGCCAAATCCTCAACTGGAATTTAACTGGTTTCCAGTCTTCTTAATAGATTCACATGCTACTCTATCGTAGTCCAAGTTTGCATTTATTTCAAGCGTTTCTTAATGCAGTATTTCCCCATTGTCTCTCTTAAAAATTACCCAGCACTTGGAAGGCAGAAAGATTATGAGTTTGAATCCAGCCTGGGTTACATGTTGAGTCCCAGGCCCAGCTTGGCTAATGGCAAGGGGACCACTGTGGTCCACTCTGAGCCATTTCCAGGCAGCATCTCCAGCTGGTGTTCTCTGCTGAGGGCTTCCCAAATGACAGTGCATTCTGTAGGTCAAGCAAAGTGCTACGGCTTTGGGTAGCTTTTGGACTTCACAAATAACCCCATGAAACATGACAGAGCACATCAGTAGAGGAACTAACCTAAGAGACCATTTCCCGTGATCTCTGAGTTTTCCTAAACACCATTTGAGTTGTTGCCAGGACTGTGTAAGCATGGGTGTTACTAAACTACAGGATGAAATGCTTAAGACTTTGTTTTTGTGATATGGTCTTACTATGTAGTTCTGGCTGGCTTGCAACTTGTTATGTAGACAAGGCTAGCCTCAAACTCAGAGAGATCTGCCTGCTTCTGCTTCCCTGAGTGAGGGGATTAAAAGGGCTGTGCTATCACACCTAGCATTTGATCATCAACAGACAGATTCATATGAAAGGAGCTTTGTCTGTGAGATGAAGGGTCTTACTATGTAGCTCAGGCAACCTCAAACTTACGGTTCTCCTGTCTCATTTTCCTGAACCCTGGGATTACACAACTAGAGAGAATGTCTCAATACTTTACGCTAAGAAGTAACTCCTATGATAAGACTAACTGCGAAGTTGTTTTACAAAGTAAGTCCAGCACAGATGATCAGTTAAAATGTTCTTGGCTTAATCTGGTCTTAATACATACTGACCTCTGCTGGCCAGACTATTAATCAGCCAACATTTTTTTTTTAACTTGAGATAACATGGTCAGAAAGGGGGGAGTGTTTGTGGGGGGCATTTACCCCTAACTATATCAGGTTGGATTTATATGGTTCAACTTAAAAATATTAAGCCCTCCACCTTATCGTATGTCAAAACTTTGTATTGCGTTTGGCTGTCAGGCAGATATCCATGGGGAGAGGAGATTAACAAGGATATGTGGGCTACCGAGGCCAAATGCTCCTCTTGGTGCTCTCTCCTTTGCAGCCCAGGCTCTCTAAATTTAAACGTTCACAAGCCTGTCAGGGGCCATGCAATGCTCTCTGCAGACATCTCTCATCTCAAGCTAGACATTTCCCACTCTGAGGTGGTCTTCTGCTCCAACTAAGCTAATGCAGGCAAATCTTGTATATTGTATATAAGCTGAATTTTGATATAAAGACTTGTGCTGATTCATGTAAAATTGCAAAAATAACAAATAGATCCATTTCTAATATTTTAATTCTATTTATTCATTCATTTTTTATTTGATGTGAGTACCTGCATTTATCTATGTGTGCAATGTGCATGCCTGGTTCCTGGGAGGCCAGGAGAGGGCATTGGGTCCCCTGGAGCTAGAGTTATAGGCAGTTGTGAGCCTCCATATAGGTTTTGGGAACTGAACCTGGGACCTCTGCAAGAGCATAGAGTGCTGAGCCATCTCTCCAGACCTCATTTCTAATATTTTAAAACAGTTTCTGATTTAAAAAAAAATGCTTACTTCTAGCTGAGGAGATAGCCCAGTGGTAGACTGTTTGCTTAGCCTGTACAAAGTCCTAGATTCAACCCCCAACTGCAAAAACACTTTTAGCATTTTCTAAGAGACAAAAAAATGGTATAAAAATACTTCCATCACTTAGCTGTATTAAAATGTGAAACATATGTTAAAATCTTGAAATTTCAAGCTATATTGCTTGCCTTTTCCTCCATATTCATATAAGCACAAGCTTGGGTAGGTTGCTTCATTTGGCAAAATTCCTTCTTTTTAAAAATTATATTTGTGTGTGTGTATACAATGCATACATATATGCAGATATGTGTGTGCTACAACTAGTGTGTAGAGGTCAGATGACAACTTTGTAGAGATGATTCTCTTCTTCCCATTTATATAGGTTCTAGAGAGCAAATTCTGGTCATCAATCAACTTTGCAATACCAGTGCTTTTACCCTTAGAGCCATTTGCCAGATTGCTTTCTGCTTTCTATCTACCATCTATCTATATGTCTATCTATCATCTATCTTATCATCTATTATCTGTCTCCTATCTATCAATCAACTATCTATCTATCTATCTATCTATCTATCTATCTATCTATCTATCTATCTATCTATCGGCAGTGCTGAGAATTAAACTCATGGCTTTGTGTGTTCTAGGCAAGAGCTCTACCTGAGCCCCATTTCCAGACCTGGCTTTTTTGAGATTGTCTCTCCACATGTAGTTCAGGTTCACCTTGAGCTCTCAATGTAAGCCAGGCTGGTGAGAGGAATTTTCAGCTACCTTATAATCTTAAGGTACCACTGTCATTGTGTGGTCTGTCAATGACGAAAATGTCCTTAAACAGCACATGATTATCTATCATGGATAATTCTGTTGGTCTCAGTGTAGTGTGCATACACAAGGTAGCTAATCTACAATGGTTAGTTTGGAGGTGGTGTGACTTCTCTGGATCTTTTCAGGAGAAACATTCAACTGATCAACAAGTTCCACTATAATTGAGACTAGAACTAAGTCATCAAAAGTAAAATATAAAATAGAACTCTACATACTTTAACTTTATTGAAAGTATCTCTGTATTACATCATTTCTTTCTCCAGATAGTGTTTTTAAGAGATTTTTTTCCCCCTCAAGTCAGGGTTTCTCTGTTGTAACTCTGGCTGAACTATAACTCACTCTGTAGACCAGGCTGACCTTGAACTCAGAGATTCACCTGCTTCTGCCTCCCAAGTGCTGGGATCAAAGGCATGAGCCACCACCGCCTGGCCAAAAGATAAAATTTTAACTTGGAAAATGGATTTACATAAAATGAAACTGATGTGTAACTGGGCAGTTATGTGCTTATAACACTATGGTTTATGTGGTAGAATACTGTTCCGTTAGTCAATCTCTATTTCTTGACAAAATATCTGAGAAAACCAACTTAAAAGGAAGAAATATTTATTTGGTTCATAGTTTTTTAGGATTTAAGATTTTTCATTATGTGTGCATGTGTGTCTGCTTGTGTACATGTATGTTATCTGTATGCATGTGAGTGTAGATGTCCACAAAGCCAGAGGCGTCAAATTCCCCTGGAGTCCCTGGAGTTGAGATTACAGGTGGTTGTAAGCCACTCAATGTGGCTGAGAACTGAACTCATGTCTTACTGAGTGGTCTTTCCAGTCCCTGGCTAGGTAGTGCAGACTTCGGTCCACGGCCACTTGGCCCTTCTGCTTTGGGGCCTGAGGTCCATCACGACAGGGAAGCTGGAGCACTAATCCTCAGTGACCGCCTTCCACCAGGCCCCCCTTTCCTACAGATTCCACCATCTCCTACAGTGCATAAGCTGGTGACCGAGCCTTTACTAGCGTATAAGCCTTTGGAATCTTTTAATCATAACAAATAATGGAAACCCTTTCTGTTTTTAATCAATTCTTTATTATAAAACATAATTTACAGTGTGTTTTTAAATGTAATTTTAGCATTATGGTAATTTTGCTACAGAAAATAAATTCAACATTGTGCAAAAAAGAAAATTCCTCAAAACCATCAACTAGTTTATTCACATCTTTGAACGGGTAAGCCAGTGAAAATCCTAGAGAGAAGAAAAAAGGACAATATTCAGTTAGAAGAAACCACTGTATTAGACTATATCCTCCCTGTCATTGCTTTAAAATATAGAACTATACAATGGTGGTAAAATAAGGTTTGTGTTTGGTCTAGTCAAAAGGAGCTAGAAATTAATTAGTAAAACCAGTTGTCTGCACAGCAAGCACTTCATCCCTGAACTATCTCTCTGGTTCCTCTCTCTTGGATCTTAGACCAGCTCTGCCATCAGCTTCTTTCTTCTTTAAGCAAGGTGGGGCACAAGTGCCCAGATGCTGGAACAATCAATAAAGCACGCAGCAGCTGTGTTAGCAGCCTAAGGAAAACATTGAGTTGTCTTCTACTAACAGTGGTCAGGACACAGAAAGCCAGAGTGGAAAGAAGCAGAACTTTGCTCCGCAGAGAAGAGATAAGACCACATTCTCAGGTCTGAGAAGCACTAATAGGAAGAGCTATGCATGGAGCTTTCCCCAGGATTAACAGTATCCTCCCAACTTCCAGATACCGGTCACCACAGAGTTCCTGCATAAAACAAGCAGCAGCCAGCCTGCATTTGAACCAATGGCAAATGGTGACAAATATTCAATAAAAAGTTATTGCTTGGAAATGAAATTACAAAGATAAAAGGTTTAAATATAAGGATAAGCCTACAGAACTACAAATGGCAGTGTGGGATAATTTGTACTTCTCCAGAAATACCCAAACGATGTTCGTAGGGAAACTGTAGAACAGATGTTGAAGCAGATCCTTCAAGGACAGATCCCTGCCAATGCCACCTGCCTAGTCCCTCTGGCCTGTTCTATGTGTGTTCATCTGCTCAGCCAGCAGACTCTGTCCTGAGCATCCATTCTGAAGTCTCTCGTGTCAACTTCTACACAAACAGAATTTCAGCAGGATTCTCCGTATCTGGCAGTGTCCAGATCAGCTGCTGTATATTTTATTGATTGTTCCCGTATCTGCTCATCTCTGCTCTGAGAATGGCTGATATGCAGAGTGGAATCAGGACAGGTAAGTGAGAACAAGCAGGCGGAAGGACCGGAGCACACAAGTTAACGATGAGAAGCAGCTAACGCTGAGATGGAGGGTGACATCACACAGCACTTTGCTGTCCGTTTCACTGATGTGGCTCCCGAGTCAATATGCAACAGAGGTCACAGTAACTAAGCTGAATACAACCGCACAGCCCCGCCGACCGCAGTCTCAGCCACGCCTGCTCACTGCACTTGCTTTTCTTTCAGGCCCTACTTGGCCTGCCCCCTCTCGACACAGAGCTGCTCGTCTTTCCATGTCCACTTTGCTAACATCATTCTGTCTCAGTTTAAGCACTACTTCCAATGAGCCTTCCCTGTAACGTCTTTGCATATGCTTGCTCAGAATATCAACCCAGTTCCTTCCAATCACTTACTCTGCCCTGGTATGCAGCAGACAGCTGTGAGGTGTCCTGCTGTCCACTGCCCTACTGAACTGTCAGCTTCTATGGCTTGAAGACTGAGCCTGGTTTTGTTCACCTATTATTATTATTATTATTATTATTATTATTATTATTATTATTATTATTATTTTGGTTTTTTGAGGCAGGGTTTCTCTGTGTAACAGCCCTGGCTGCCCTGGAACTCGCTTTGTAGACCAGGTTGGCCTCAAACTCACAGAAATCTGCCTGCCTCTGCCTCCTGCATGCTGGGATCAAAGGCGTGCACCACTATGTCCAGCTTACTCATTACTCTTAACAGGCACACATAACAATACCTCAACAAACATATGTTGAACAAACAAATGAAACTGCCAAACTCAGAAACAAACTTAGAAGGAGCTCCAGCTCACACAGGCATGGCTTCTAGGGAGGAGTCCGGAGAACACATGCATCTTTTGCTCTCTGCTTAGCAACTGAACTTACCTGGGCCTTCCGTGTGCTCTGTGGCTCAATCATGACGTTGATAAGACATGGCTTACTTGTGTCTTCCAGTGTCTGCCTCAGGGCATTTTGGAGTTCTTCTGGTGTTTGCACAAAATACCCTTTGCCTCCAAATGCAGTCATGACCTGCTCATAATGTGAGTTTGGCAGGAGGCACATTGGAGGGACACTGAAAAGCAAGGTGTAAGTTAATAAAACTGAAATCTTTCATGCCCCTT
Organism: Cricetomys ansorgei; assembly: GCA_026225945.1. Lineage (NCBI taxonomy): Eukaryota > Metazoa > Chordata > Mammalia > Rodentia > Nesomyidae > Cricetomys > Cricetomys ansorgei. The sequence goes on from JAMJFZ010001232.1 coordinate 7,890,685, forward strand.
GGTGAGTTAGCTGGACCGCAGGCCTTTTACTACAAAAAGACACAGCAGCTCTATCTGCCAGCGATGACACCCTTAAAAGCTAATGCAACAATAACTGATCGGCCACTAACTGGTTGTTGGTTTTGCTGTTTATTTGTTTTTGAGACAGGATCTATATTGGCCTGGAACTTGCTGTGTAGACCAGGTTGATCTAGAACGCTCAGAGATCTGCCTAGCCCTGTCTCCTGAGTATTGAGATTTAAAGGCATGCACCACCGTGCTCAGCTTCTTTTTTTCCTTGATAGATTTTTTTTAACTTATTCTTTTCCCCTTTAGAGAAGTGGTTCTCAACCCTCCTAACGCTATGACCCTCTAGTAGACCCTCACATTGTGGTAATCCCAACCAAAAACTTATTTTCATTGCTACTTTGTAAGTGTAATTTTGCTACTGTTATGAATCATATTGTAAATATCAGATATTCAGATGGCTTTAGGAGACCCTGTAAAAAGGCTGTTTGACCCCCAAAGAGGTTGTGACTATAGGTGGAGAACCACTGTTTTAGAGCAAAAAAAAAAGAACCCAATCAGTTGGGCATTGTATCCAAGCCTTAAAGACAACATCCAACAATCTCTCTGAAAGGTCTTTAAACAGCCATCTGCATTTTAATCATTGGATCTGGACTATACCTTTCAATCTAAGAGTCTTAGACTTTGAAGTCATCAGCTGTCTCATTTTTCCCAAGGTTCTCAGCTTTGGGAAGGCATAGCTCTTGTTGACCCAGAACTTTCAGCAGCTTGACGTGACTTAGGTAAATGCGTGCATCTCTCAAAGTATGCACTGGCTACAGGCTGTGGGGTGTGTGGTCAGAGTGCTAACTGGCAATGTTAAAGAGCAGTCTGGCCCATGTCTCTTGTCCAGCAGAGGGCGTGGGATGGCGGCAACGCCACTGGAGCTGAGATTCCAGTACACTAAGTTGCATCTCCGCTTTATCTTTGCTTGTTGAGATGGGACCTTGCTATGGAACAGACTGGCCTGGAACTCGTGTACCTCAGCTTGGTAACAGCAGCTCCAAACCCTCTGGCTCCAGTCTCCCAAGTGCTCCAACGTTCCCTACATTTTCAACTGAGTCTTTTGTGTGTGTGATGAACTCATCAGTTCAAGTGATCCTCTTGCCCCAGCCTCCAGATAGAGCAAGTGGATGAGAAGTGTGTGTCATTACACTTGGCTCCTGGTATTTTTTACTGTTTATATAGCATTGTCTAATAGAATTTTCTATAATGATAAAAATGTTTTATATACTGTATGGTAGCCATACACCACCTGTTCTTATGAGTACTTGAAATGTAATTGAACCAACAAATTGGACTTTTAAAAAAGATTCATTTATTTATTAATTGATTTTTTAGCCAGTGTTTCTTTGGGTAGCCTTGGCTGCCCTTGAACTCACTCTGTAGACCAGGCTGGCCTCAAACTCAGAGATCAGCCTGCCTCTGCCTCATGAGTGCTGGGGCTAAAGGTGTGTACCACCATGCTGGACAACAAAAGATTTATTTTAATTTTATGTGTATGGGTGTTTTGCTGGCATATATGTCTATGTACACACGTGTGCAGTGCCCAACGAAGCCGGATGAGGGTTTTTTTTTTTTTAAATAAAAGACAGCTTGTTTTTGTTTTTGTTTTTCCAGATAGGGTTTCTCTGTTGTAACTCTGACTGTCCTGGAACTCACTCTGTAGACCAGGCTAGTCTTGAACTCACAGAGATCCACCTGCCTCCCGAGTACTGGGATTGAAGGTGTGCACCACCACCACCGCCAGGCAAAAGACAGGGTTTTAGGTAACTCAAGAGGGCCTAGACTTAGCATGTAGCAAGGATAACTTTGAAGTCCTGATCTTCTTGTCTCTACCTTCTAAATGATAGAACTGCAGGTGTGCTCGAGCATACCCAAGGCATGAAATGCCAGGGATTGATCTTAGGGCTTTCAGCATAAAAGCAAGTACTCTACCAACTGAACTACATCCTCAACCTAGAAACTGAACTTCTCACTTAATTTACTTTTAACTAAATTTAAGTAGTACATGTGATTAGGAGCTACTACACCAGACAGCACAGTCTACCTTATCAACTAAGGAAGCAAAAGAAAAGGCTTGGCACGGTGGTTTGAATGAGAATGGCCCCAGAGGCTCATGTGTTTGGATATCTGGCGCCCAGCTGTTGGAACTATCTGGGAAGGATTGTGAAGTGTGGCCTTGTTGGAGAAGGTGTGTTCCTGGGGGTGGCTTTGAGGTTTCAAAAGACTATGCCATTCCTAGTGTGTTCTGTCTCCTGCTTGCAGATCAAGATGTGAGCTCTCAGCTGCTGCTCCAGAGCCTCTACCATCATAGACTCTAACCATCTAGAACTGCAAGCCCAGTTAAACTTCTTTTTTCCCATAAGTTGCCTTGATTGTGGAGTTTCATCACAGCGATTGTAAAGCAACTAACAGAAATGGTTATGGAAAAGCAGCAGTGAAACAATATATACATGAAAATACTGGTACTCCTCTCTACCTCCCATCTGTCTCACAAACTTTCATTTGTCAATACCTATGGCCAGTTCTAATAGTCCTAGTTTGTCTCTGCCATCAGCATATGAAGGTTTAGCTTTGTGGTAAAAGAAGGAAAGATCTTTAAATCATAAATACCATGCCAGCACCTATGATGGCTAATCTTGGTTGACAACCTGACTACTTCTAGAATCAACTAAAACTCAAGCAGTTGAATCTCTTTGTGAGAGATTTCTCTTGACTGAATCATTTGAGGTTGGGAGGCCCACCCTAAAATCTGGGCCACACCTCACGGCAGCCTATGCAAAGGACATAGAAAAAGGAAGCTTTTGCTTTTTACCTGCTTGCCCTCAGTCTTGCTGGCAAGTTCATCTATTCTGCTTCTGAGGCCTTCCTTCACTGGTATTAGAGGCTAGTTCTTCACGGTTCCAACGAACACTAAAGACCAGATGAGACATCCAGCCTCGAGGACTGAACTACTGGATTCTTGCCTTTCCTTTGGAAGACAGCCACTGTTGGACTAGCTGGACCACAGCCTGTGAGTCACTTAATAAACTCCCTTTTAACATATGCAGATTCGTATCTACATTCATGAGTTCTGTTACCTGAGAGAACCTCGATTAATACAGCATCGACAGTCCTCCCTGGTGTGGTGCAAATAACAGCACTACTATTACCCATGTGTAGACATCACAGATGCTGATCTGAGTCTTCAGTGGTTCCCCGTTATAAATAACCATGGATAGTTGTACAAAAAGGAAACATGAAGAAATGGTTTTGCCCTTTCAGGGGCTGACAAGCTAACCAAGTTTATGCCAAGTGGGCACATTCCAACACAGCAAACTTTTAAAACACAGACTAAATAGAAAATGTAACTATATATTGTTGTCAGTTACTCACGCTGTAGCAGCATCTTGGAAATTTAACATTTTTTCCCAAGTGTCTGCATCAAAACCTTGGTAGATTCCATTATTGTTTACCACCAAGAGTATGATTGGCAACTTGTACCTAAAAGTGAAAATAAACTATGAAGGGATCACTCTTTCTAAAGCGATTTCTTTCTTAAAACTGATTTTCTATATGATTTTTTTCAATATTAGAGGGAAAATCAAGCATTTATTATCCTAATAAAAAACATCAAACCATCGATAGACACATCGTAGTAGTGCAATGTATTCAAGACTAGGGGCTGGTAGTCTGCGCAGCACGGACTTTGGTAAATCACGGACTTTTCCCTGCTCCCTACCCTCTGAGGCCTAGTTCTAGATGGTCCCTAGGAACTCTGTCTGAAAAGTCCCATTCCATTACTTAATGCCTAAATGGCAAGCAGCCCATGCTGGATGCTATGAGAGATACACAAGCAACTAATTGGTAGTTGGGTAACTGGTAACAGGGCAACTAACTGGGTAATCCGCATCTCTAGTTGAAAACAGCGTGACGTGATCAGTACAGAAAAAGAGCATCCAACGATGTAGAGCAAAGATTAAAAAAAGGCTGAAAAAGAATGTATGAAAGAAAATTATACTCTCCATATGTAATTTCTGAGGGCTCGTGGTAAGGACAGAACTAAGTAACATGAATGTGGTAGCTATTCTGTGCTAGAAGGGAATTATCACCTTCTAAAAGGCTAACTTCTCCATGCATCATCTTTTGGCATATGTCACTTTGTTGTCAATACAGACCTCTAGTAGACCATACTTTCCCCTAACATGTAGTTCATGTGGTCCAGGCTGACCTTGAACTTGCTATGAGCTTAGGAGAACCTCCAACTCGAGATGCCTCTGCCTCCATTGCCACCTGCAACTCTGAGTGCTGGGAATACAGAAGTGCACTGCCAAATCTGGTTTTCCTGTTGATCTTGACAGTTTTATATACCAAACCTCTGGAAGTCCCAAAACACGATTTACAAAAGCCCTACTAAGAGCAGTTTCGGTATAGTTTAAATTAGCTGGGGTCAGGAGCTGGGGGTCCTCATGCTGATATAGCAGGAGTTTCTACAGGAAAGCTTATAACCAGGAGCCTCAGAACAGTGCTGTTCCAGGACACTTGGTACCTGTGAAGCAAGTGAGTCCTGTGAGTTTTCATATTTATGAGAATGAAGTGATCTGATTCATAGCTCTGTCTTACCTGCAGATGGTTTCTACTTCCATGCCAGAAAATCCAAAGGCACTGTCTCCTTCCACACAGATGACCCACTGCTCAGGACTTCTATCTTTAGCCACTATGGCAGCTGCAATAGCAAATCCTAAACCGACTCCCATTGTTCCAAAAGTACCAGCATCGAGCCTGTTAGGGACAAAGCTAAAATCAAAACTCTGCTGCACATGTCATTGTTGCAGCAATGCAGGGTGGAGTTTGCACAAACCTTCAGGTATATATTTATGTGGGTTATGGGAAGAAATTAAGAACTATGCATTTTTCTTTAATATGAAATTTTTGGACTATAAAGGACTAATTTGTCAAGGATAAGCAGCACGAAGGGAAAAGCCACTCATGATTGCTTGGATTACTGTAAATATACTCTTAGAACACAAATATGCTCTTAGTACACAAATTATCACATTATACCAAGGACTAGTACACTTATGTGGGGCTGGAGAGATGGCTCAGAGATTAGGAGCACTTTTTGCTCTTGCAGAGGACCCGAGTTTGATTCCTAGTACCCACATGGAGGCTTACAACCATCTGTAAGTACAGTTCCAGGGGACCCAAAAGCCCTCTTTTGACCTGTGAGGGCACCAGGCATGCATGTGGTGCACATGCATACACAGAGGCAAAACACACACAAAATAAACTAAATAAATATAAAGAAGGTTTAAAACTACACTTATAAAGTATAGTCTTTTGTTTGTTTGTTTTTTGAGACAGGTTTCTCTGTTGTAACCCTGGCTGTCCTGGAACTCACAGAGATCCACCTGCCTCTGCCTCCCGAGTGCTGGGATTAAATGCATGCGCCACCACTGCCTGGCATGGAAGTATGCTCTTATACACTAGACATGTACAGTTCTCAAATATTTTTCGTAATCAGAATTACTATGGTTTCAAATCAAACATTGTCATTTCTTTCTTGGAGTCTTACCTGTGACGAGGAAGGTAGTTCTGAAGCACAGTGCGTCCAATGTCCATAGTGTTTGCTCCCTCACTTACTATAAAACAGTCTCTGGGCAATTGCTCTTGAACACGGTAAAACACTGTGTAATAATTCATAGGGAGGGACTTTCGGGAAGCTAACTCCTAAAACAGTAGAGGTGAGTATACAATAAATTATACTGAGACACAATGAAAATAATCAGTGTCAATAAGCTATTGCCAAAGTTATGTTGGAACAGTTCAATACCAGCAATAAGCTACAAGATCCCTAAATGGCTGTACAGTGTCTACTCTCTGAACTGTGTACAATCCAGGACCATGCTAAGAACAATGCCCCTACAGTCCCAGACTGGGGCACAATGAATGCTGAGGAATCTCCCATGCCCTGGTGAGCCAATGTGCCTTACCATATTAAACACCTGGAGAAGCCTTAGAGTAAAGACGGCTCAGCAACACAGGTTAAACAAAACAGAGCGATCTTACTTGTGTATGCACTCTTAAAAAAACATTCTCTTGTATATTTTTCAGAATACTTTTATCTGAAATATGGCCCTGAATTTAAAAGTAAAATGTTAGGATTACAGAGACAATCTGGAAATCTGGCCCTTTTTGCACATTATAAAGGAGCTATGTTCTGTCTACTGTTTTTAAAAGTCCCTGAATGAAAGAGACTAGCGAGGTAGATGTCTTCAGACATCCATATGGCTGCTAGCGCGGAGACGAAGCACCTGGTGCGTCCTCAGTAACAGTCGCATCTGGTCCCCTGCCATTCCTCATGTGAGCTACACTGCTCTGCTAGAGATTACGCCTAGGATGCACAGAAGACTCTACACTCCTGGAGCAGACAAGGGGAGCAGGTCCTAAGGGGACTCCTAGGGAAAAGAGGGATTACTTATGGCAGTTGAGAAAAGAGAACCGAGACTAGCTCTTGGCAGTGGAAACAGTCAGTTATTTAAGATTTCCCTGCACAGTGGAGCTAGCCACCTCGATTCCGCTATGATGTTCGACTGAAAATACAAATTTACTCTAACCTGAGCTGTGGTGATGCACCCCTTTAATCCCAACCCTGGGGAGGCAGAGGCAGGCAGGTCTCTGTAAGTTTAAGGCCAGCCTGGTCTACAGAGTGAGTTTTAGGACAGCCAGGGCTACAACTGAGAAACCCTGTCTCAAAAAAAAAAAAGAAAGAAAGAAAGAAAGGAAAAAAGAAAAGAAAAGAAAGAAAAAGAAAAAGGTACCCTACGATGACTGATATATTAGGGAACACAAGTGCTAACTCAAATTTTAAGTTTTCGAATGTATCATTCTATCAGGAGTAAATCCTAGGTCAGGCTGCAGAGATGGTTAGTGGTCAAGAGCACCTGTTGCTCTTACAGAGGGCTCCCCACACATGCGTGACAGTTTACAACCATTCGTAACTCCAGTTCCACCTGACCTCCAAGGGTACTAGGCAGACACAGTACACACATACATGCAGACAAATACTCATGCACATAAAAAACAAATAACTTAAAAAGAAGAAATCCTAGGTATATACTGAACATTGCATCCAGCTGAACCAAGACACACATGAATACAGAAAACGGTAAAAGAAAAAACCCAACTTCCCATCTGGTTAAAGAGAAAGTGCTATGTGTACAATGACTTTGAACAGAAGCCAAAAACTGCAAAAAGGACTCACTGTAGTGCTAGCTAGTAAGGATTAGTGGTGATTTCAAAACTCATGATCTCCAAATCTTCTTCATTCTGAGGCAAAGCCTTTCACAGATGTGAAAGCCACAATTTCCCAGCAGTGACATAAATGGCTGTGTGTGTGTGTGTGTGTGTGTGTGTGCGCGCGCGCGCGCGCGCACGCGCGCATGCGCGTGCGTTGGGGGTGTTAAACATTGTTCAAATTTTCCATTTTGATGAAGGAGCTAACTACTACAGTCACATGCCTTGAAGGAAAGATATCTTAAGGGCAGATAAGCATATCCTAATATGCTCTAGGATTTAATTGTGACATTCTGCACCAAAATCAAATTGACAACTCTCCAAGGTCGGATTGCTTTTCTCCTACCACTTCACAGCAACTTGTGAACCATAACCCTTTGGATATTCAATTATTTCAGGAGCTTGAGGCCTTTATCAAAGTAAAGTACATACTAACTGTAAAGCGTTCAAACATACACATGGGTGTGCACACATTTTTTCCCTAACTATTTACGTCGTTGAAACATCACTACTTTTTTTTTTTTGTTTGTTTTTTGAGACAGGGTTTCTCTGTGTAGCCCTGGCTGTCCTGGAACTCACTCTGTAGACCAGGCTGGCCTCACTCAAGATTGCCAGCCTCTGCCTCCGGAGTGCTGGGATTAAAGGTTAGCACCACCACACCTGGCTCCATTAGCATTTTTTGTTAGGCTCTTATCTTACTTTCTGTCTGTGAACCTGAGAGTTGTGCCCCAGCAGCACCCTATTTGATCTCCAAGCTTATACAGTGCATTGCTTGATAGGAGTGTCTATGCCACGTTAAGGACTAAGCAACTCATCACCCTGAAAGGATCTTGACTTCCAACCGCCCCACAGTACCTTGGACACAGCTTCATTGCTCTTCATTTTTTCCCGAAGAGTCTTCCACCACTTACTGTCTGTGGGGTACTGCCATGGGGTTTTATCAAATTGTTCTAAAAGCTAAAAAAAGGAAAAAAAAAAAAACAAAAAACTTTTCTTTCATTTTTTAAAAGTAAACATATTAACATAAAAATCTTAAAGAAGGCACGTGACACCCTGCTCTACTCTGCCCATGTTCGCACTCTTGCTTCTCTTCCTGCTGTGAGAACAGACGCAGATCAGTGGGTGGCGTGGTGAGCCGCATGACACAGAGCAAGTGCTGCGGAGTGACTGCACACGTGACAGGGACTGCATCTGCACCTCAATGCTGTGCACGCAAGATAAGGGACATAATACAAAATCAAGTCACAAAGGTGACCTTATTCTATCCCTGCCACAAGGAAACGTTTAAGTTACATATAAATAGGAAGCTGGACAAGTCACTGATTGTAGTTTGAAGAGTAAAAATCTCTTGATTACCTAAAAATACACTGTTAGACGTATGCACTGTGTATGTTGAGTTTAACTTCTGTAAAAGTTGTAATGCAATTTTTTCAGAAAGATGGATTCTACTTTACTGAATTCTAGTAAGAATGGCTTTAAATTTCATGATGTTAAACTAGCATCCTAAAATGCTTAACTTTCACAAATATAAACCATGTACAATAAGCTGAATTTACCAAGTTCTAAAGTTTACAGTTAAAGTTAGTTTTTCATCATACACTTAGTTTAAAATTGACATTACCAGACATGCCATCAAGTGAGTCAAGACTAACATTATCCAGAACTGTCTGTGTAAGAGACCAATCCACAGAAACAAAACCCAGAACAAGGCTCCTACCTGTTTGGAAACAGCATTTATGTCTCCTAGCAACGTCACAGAAGGCTTTACATTATTCCCCAATTCTTCTGCACAGATATCAATCTAAAAAAGAGAAAAGTCTGAAGAACAAGCCATGTTTGTTCTTTTTAGTTTTGAACAAACTTTAAGAATTATTTTTATTTCACATTTTATTTTACGTGTATGAGTGTTTTGCCTGCTCGTATGTCTGTGTGTCACATGTGTGCTTGATGCCCAAAGAGGACAGAAGAGGGCATCGAATATTCTAGGACTGGAGTTATAGATCATTGTGAGCTGCCATCGAGTTCTGGGAATTGAACTGGGTCCTCAAGAAGAGCAGCTAGCTCTCCAGTCCACTGTGTTTACTCTTGAAAACCTTTAAGAAAGGCTGCTGTGATGCCTCGGTGGGTAAAAGCCCCCTTACACCAACCCTGATGACCAGCTCCCGCAGGCTGTCTTCTGGCCTTGGCACATATGCTATGACTGTACACACACACAGAGACAAATGTAATTAACAAAGATAAAAAGCAATGATGTCTAAAAAAATTAAGAAGGGCTAGAGAGATGGCTCAGAAGTTAAGAGTACTAGCTGTTCTTCTAGAGGACCTGGTTTGGATTCCCAGCACCCACATGGAGGCCTGCAATCACCTGTAACTCCAGCTCTAGGGATACAATGCCCTCTTCTGGCCGCAGCAGATACTCACAACACACAGGTAGGCAAAACACCCACACATATAAAATACAAGTATTAAACCAAAAACGTAAAGGGGCTGGAGAGATGGCTCTGTGGTTAGGAGCACTTGCTGTTCTTCTAGAGGACACAGGTTCAACTCCCAGCACCCACAGTGACTCACAACCATCTGTAACTCCTGTCCTGTGGCTCCACACCTTCTGACCTCCCCAGGCATCAGGCGTGCATGTGATGCACAGAATATATTTATACCAAATACCCATACACATAAAAAATTTTACTGAAAAACTTTAAAAAGCTAATTAGAGCTGAATATATCACACAAACTCTGTGTGTCTGTGTGTGTATGTATATACATACACTCACATGATAAAAAAGATGTGATATCGTAATAAGAGTAAACATTCATGGAACTGACTGTACAACCACCAGCTGGAATAGAGAATTTCATCATCGCTCATTTTAAAGTCCACGGCATGGAATGTTGGTGTTCTCCTGTAACATTCATGGGAATGCACTTGACATGCTCTATTATGGTTGGGAGTAACCAATAATAAGGTTCTACTGAGTTACATCTGGAATTCCTATCTAGACAGGGGTTCTCAAATTCACGCATATATCAGAATCACCTAGTTAAATGCATGTTAAGCCACAGATTACAGAGTTTCTGAGTCTAACAGGTTTACGATGCATCTCCATGCTGATGTTGGTGGGCTAGGGGCTGATTACATTCTGAGAACTACTCCTGGAGCATGATGTGCATATTTCCCATTTACACAGAAGATACGCTTCTGGATGGACAAGAGCAGGAAGAAATGGCCTTTGAAGGAAGAAGATTTAGTGTTCCATTTATGCATTTTAGTCAGTAGTCAACAGGAGGTGGCAGCATTCCCCAGGAATAATACATACTCTTGCTTGTTGTGATTTTAATTCTCAACAGCTGCATGTGGGAAAGAGACTATTGAAAGACTTCAAATGGAGGTACCCATGTGAAGCTTGGTCATGAAACAGACACAATGGGCCAGCTGTAAGCAATAGGACTGCGTGTCAGTATATAAGCAGGACTTCCCACAGTATGGATACTGGCTTATAGAACAGGTCATAGTGATAGAAGAGTCACAAGGAGCAGAGTACTTTCCAGATTCTCAGTTTAATGGCAGGAAAAAGCAGAGTCATTTGGAGATCTCTAAAGGCTGACACAGTTATGGCATCTAAAAGAAAAATTTACCCCCTAACAAGGCTGAGAGTGTCACTCCAACCTACTTAAGCCTCTCGTTCTCTACCTCTAAATATACCTGAACTGTAACGAAGAGGCAAATTATGCTTTTCAAAGTGTTTGAAACTTGACTTTGAAAGCTTCTCTGGTTAGAATTAGCAGGGGGTGCTTTGTAGACTTGAAAGGGCAGCTTATTTTGGTACCTGTAATTATGTTAGATAATTTGTAAAATCTATTCTTGTAAGAAGAGAAAAGGTTCTTTATAAAAGCCCAGAGAAAGCAGAGCTTACAATGGCTGAGGGGAGAACAAAGAAGCATAGATCTCAGGTTTGAGATCTCCCACCCCGTCTGAGTACCTGAACAAACTTCACGTCTGGCTGGTATCTTGGAGGCAGTCCAAAGTGTAATATCCAGTTTAGTCTTGCACCAAATAACACAATCACATCAGCCAACTGCAAAGCCCTGTTTTTTTTTTAAAGAAAGAAGTACCTGATTTAACAACAACAATAACAAAAAAACCTATATACTTTTTACTTGAATTGTTCTAAGCTTTTTAAAATATATTCAAAGTCTGAATAGTTAGAGCTTCTATAGTAAATCTGATCTTTCAAAGGCAGGGAAGATAGCTCAGTGGGCAAAATGCTTGCAGGGCAAGCATGAGAGCCTGAGTTTGGACCCACAATTTGCACCCACATAAAGGCTAACTGTGGTGCACGTCTGTAACCTGACCATGGGGGGATATGGGGGAGAGGAGTAGGGGACAGGTGGAAACAGGTGGGTCCTGAGAGCCAGCTGCCTAGTCAAACTGGCAAAGTTCAGGTTCAGTAAGAGAGACCAAGTCTCAAAACTAAGGGGGAATATGACTGAGAAAGAAACCTAAGGTCAACTTGGGCATCCACGTGTGCATGGTGGGCATTCACGTGTGAGTGGTGGGCATCCACGTGTGCATGGTGGATGTGCATCCATGTGTGTACTTTACTCCCCAACACATGCTGCATCTCACCTACAAATTCACATAATGTGTAGTTGTTTTGTTTTGAAGATAGAGTATTGTTTTTCTAACCAAAGCAGGCCTCAAACTGGTGATCCTCTTCCCACAGCCTCCCAAACGCTGGGGTTACAGCTGTGTACCACGATGCCTGGATATGTTTTTGGTTCTAGGTGTTGCTGGGAATGGAACCAGGACCTCATGTATGTTAGGCAACCACTCTAATTAGCCACAACCCAGACTCCCGGTTCCTATGCTTGCATCTTAATGCATACTTCATGCTGATTTCTAGGAGCAGATATTTATAAACACCACTCATATTCCAGAATGCCATTTTTTTTCAAGACATGGTCTCATACAGCCCAGGTTAGCTCCAAATTCTTTATGTAGCTGAGGATGAGTCTGAAGTTTGATTTTCTTATTCTCATCTCCTCAGTGATGGGATTAAAGACATGTGCCACCATGCCCAATTTATGCAGTGCAGGACTTCATGGCTGCTGGGTAAGCACTCTCCCAACTGAGCTATATACCCTCAGCCTGGAACTGGTTTCTAAAATACACTACACATTTTCACCTAGTACCCAAATAATTGAGATCAGGCTGTGTTTTCACAAAATTTCAATAACTTGATCATCTAAATCTGGGTCCTTTGCTATGTGAAAATTCCAAAGAGTCTACAGATGGTACTGTAAGCACATCACTGTATAGGGAGCAGAAGGCAGATATTATGCCGGTGTGACTCCAATTGAAGAATTTTTACAAATATAGAAAAATGGAAATCGGATAAGAGTCCAAAGAACTTCCCCTCCTCAGTGAAGCCCATCAGCACATCCATCCAAGGCTCCTGTACCCCAACCCTTCTCTGTCCATTTCTTTCACTTATTCCAGAACCCCGCTACTACCCCGTTCCCCCCTCCTGTCCATCCATCAATCCCTCTCTTCCTTTCCTCTCATATTTCTTTTCTGTTCTTCCTTCCAATGGAGCAGATCAGCATATAGACCACAACGGTCTTCCTTCTCAACTACCTTCCTCCTCTTTCCCCTCCCTTCCTTCCTTCCTTCATTTCTTTGAGCCAGAGTCTCACTATGCTATCCAGCCTCCAGGGAATACAAGCATGTGCCACCATACCTAGCTAAGAGAATTCTTGGAAGTAGCCAGAGAAAACAAGAGACTAGGCCCAGGAGGATTGTGATACAAATAGCTCAAGGTTCCCATTTAAAATCATAGGGGCCAGGAGAAAATCAATAGTATCTTTAAAAAACTGAAAAGTTCAAAAACAGATATGTTTAAAATTGCATGAGCCTTTTAGAACTCCTCTCTTAATTTATCAAGATCACACACACACAAAAAAAATTAATCCAGTCTAAAATCTGCCAAGTCGTTGTATTTAAAATCTGGAATGCCACGCACCTGGATCTGGCTGCGCCTACACAGTTTGGATGATTGTCAGGGACAACACCCTTCCCCATAGGGGTGGGCAAAAACGGCAAATTGCACTGCTCCACCAGCTTCCGGATGCTGTCCTCCGCACGCGAGTAAGCAGCACCTACAAGAGATGCAGACCACGGGAGGGTTCTGTCATGCTCAGCACTGGGAACCTCAAACGATCTCAAAACAATTTACCGTTTTGACGTGCAGGAATAATTTCATTTCTGAAGACATCCAACTGCTATTATTTTTAGCTCTTTGATTTTGTATTCTTTAGTGCTAATGGCGTACTACCCATTTCTGTATGGAATTCTAGTAAATAGCATAGTGTACATTCAGATTCAGTATCACGCTCTGCACTAAAAGGCCATGTTATAATTCTTCATTATGCATATGTGATGAAAAAGCCCTTTAATTTCAGCCAGAAAGTTTTCGGATTCTCTTTCTTGTCTCGGTGTCTTTGTATACTCAGTTCTTTCTTCCTAGACAGCCTCTGTCCCCTTGGTACAGCGGTGGTGTCATACCTTCTGGACTCTCTTCTCCCAACACCTACACAAAAGACTTCGGCTCCCTTTCTTTCCCCAACTTGCTTTCTCTGTACACACGGCGGGAGAGTGCACTGAGAGTGAGGAGACGCTCAGATGGTAAGAAGCTTCCAGTGCGAGCATGACCTGGGTTTGGATCCAGGCCTGGTGGCACACGTCGGTAACCCTGGCACTTAGAGGAGTGGAGACAGATAGATCCTAGGAGCTGCTACAAACAAACATACATTTCCAGCAGGTGCCAATGTATATGACTCAACATTGAAATTGTGTTTAGGAAATAATTAAAAAAAATTTATTATAAGTAACTTATAAAATATAAAACTGCTTATATAGTATGACCATAGTATGTAAAATAGACATAAAAGATACAGTACTGAAGGCCAAAACTGGTTCCTTGGATGGGGAGATTTCTTCTTTCTAAAACTTTTCTAGATTTTTTCCAAAAATTTTTGCAATAGAAAAAACACATTTATTTCTAAAAACCAAGAAATAAAACTTTTCCTTGTAAAAGTGAGGTCTCTGGGCCACAGAGGATATGTTCTGTGATTTGAAAACTAATAACGTGTGCACAGTGGATAAAAAGACTGCTTATTCCAACTCCAAACACTAGAGCACATAAAAACAAACATTGGAGACAATGTCTAGAGAGAGCATTCTTGAAAGCCTTCTATGTGTCAGGAGTTCTCAGTGCTACCTTTCCCGATGATGAGCAGGGGTTGTTTGGCATTCCTAATAACAGATGCTGCCATACGCACAGCAGAGCTTTCTGCCATGCTAACTGGAGGTGGCATGCAACACTCCTTGTACCTGAAAAGGAAAAGTGATGTTATAATAATTAAAAGAGGCCAGGGGCTGAGAGATGGCTCAGCGGGTAAAGGCACTCGCCACTAACCAAGCCTGATGGCTGGAGGACCCAAGTTCAATCCCTGGACTAGTGGAAGGAGAAAGATGACTCCAGTAAGTTGTCCTCTGACCCTAGGGAATGCATACGCACACACACAGATAAATGCTGTAGGCCAAGAATGGTGGCGCACACCTCTAATCCCAGCACTCAGGAGGCAGAGGCAGGTGGGTCTCTGTGAGTTCAAGGGAAGCCTGCTCTATAGAGCAAGTTCCAGGACAGCTAGAGCTTAACAACAACAAAAAGATTTTTGGGGGTTGGAGAGATGGCTCAATGGTTAAGAGAACTGGCTGCTCTTCTAGAGGTCCTGAGTTCCGTTCCCAGTACCCACATGGTGGCTCACAACCATCTACAATGGGATCTGTTGCTCTCTTCTGGCATGCAGGCACACCTGCAAAAAGAATATTCATATACATAACATACACAAATAAACAAATCCTTTTTTTAAAAAAGGCTAATTTTTAAATTTCTTACTGTGAAAATTTCAAATTTTACATGCAAAGATAGAAAAATAGGATAATACATTTTATGTACTTGGCCAGACATACTGGTGCACACCTTCAATTCCAGCATTCAGGAGGCAGAAGCAGGCAGATCTCTGAGTTTGAGGTCTACACAATCCCATATACTCAATATGGAGAGTCAATGAGAATAACATTTAACTACATTCCTATCACTTGCACACACAGGAATGCACACACAGAACCCACTCCCCACCCCAGCAATCTCTTGAAATTCACTACAAGAATCAGGCATTTTACTCTTAAAAGCTTGCATATGCATCTCTAAAAGATAAGGACCTTCTTTTATACAACTATAAAATCCTTATCACATCTAGCAAATTAAGAGTTGTTCCTTAATATCACCTAATAGCCAGTCAAATGGATAATTCATTGACAGAAAATCTGGGTCAATGGCACCACAGAAGGAACAGTAAAGCAGAAACCAGTAGTAGTTAAAATAGGAAAAAATTCTATAGTCTAATATGTACTACTAATTCTCACTTGGTTTTCAAAACAATAAGGTAAGGTATTACTATTATCTCATCTCAACCCCGAGTGAGAAACTTGAGGAAGTAGCTTGCACCGGATTCCAGATGGCACATGGCAGAGATGCACTGCACCAGTGTTCTGTTACCAAAGTCCTTGCTGGCATCACCCCACTTCCCCACTCCACTCGCCAGTGAGTTAAAGTTATAAGTTATAAGTCCTCACTGTGACATGTCATTTATTCTCATACATAAAAATGGTATTGTATAAAATCTGGATCTATATTATCCAAATATCTGGACACACTATAAAATAGGGCACCAACTTCTACACAAATTTTAAAGGAAAGTTACAGATTTTTAACATACATAAGGCCACTGTCCTTCACTCCTCAGTATTATTTTGATTGTCATATTCAGATACATACATAATTGAATTCCTTGCATCTGATTCTCACAGACAGAAGTTACTCCAGGATACTGAATATACTGATTGCTGTCTGTAGCCATCAGAGAACCATTTCCATAATAGCAAGGTCCACAAAAGTTTCATTTAAGAAATAACTTTAAAACAATGAAACATGTTGAGCATGGTGTGCACACCTTTAATCTCAGCACTTGGAAGGCATAGGCATGTAGATATCAATGAGTTTG
The DNA here is from genome assembly GCA_026225945.1 of Cricetomys ansorgei. Classification (NCBI taxonomy): domain Eukaryota; kingdom Metazoa; phylum Chordata; class Mammalia; order Rodentia; family Nesomyidae; genus Cricetomys; species Cricetomys ansorgei. The sequence goes on from JAMJFZ010001232.1 coordinate 7,907,137, forward strand.
AGGCCAGCCTGGTCTACATAGCAGTTCCAGGCAAGCCAAGGCTTTGTAGTGAGATCTGTCTCAACATACACACACACACACACACACGCACACGCACATGCACACACACACACACCCCACCACCACCAACAATGAAGCATGTTATGATGTTCAATGATTAAACCATAGAATGCAACATACATAATGTGTATGAAGGCTCAAGACAGTAGTACACACCTGTAATCCTAGTACTTTGGAAGTGAAGGCAGGACAGAGTTTGAAACTAGCCTGGACTATACAATGAGACCAAGTCTCAAAAACCTCTCTATATAAAATTCAACACATTAATTAAATATGCATGATAAAAACAGCTACTAAATGTTAACAATGTCAATCACCCACAACAGGTAGCTCACAGTTGCCTGTAACTTCAGCTCCCAGGGCTCTGACATGGGGCATAGTCTCACACAGACACACACACACACACACACACACACACACACACACACAAATAAAATAAATCTTTAAAAAAAAGAATTGTTTCTATATTCTGGACTTTTCTAAAAATGCTATAATTTAAAAAAGCATATTTTATCCCCAAACTAAAGAAATATCACTTAGGGAACAGATGGGCTATGGTAACATCTTCATCAAGGTGAATGGTATCAAGTGTGAACTTTTCGCACTTCTTTTCACTCAGTATTTATTTAAGTAATAGAAGTACGGGACAAATCACAGAAACACAGGTCAGAACATTTTAAAGTATGGGGATAGCGAGGCACACACTTTTCATGCTGAGTCCTTGTAAGTTCTCAACAATCATCTACCTCACCTCTTGGCTTAAGACGCTTGTCCATAGCCCATACGTGAGTGCAGATACATCTGAGGTTACCAGGATGATAACTTCAAATAAGGAATTCAGGAAGTTCTAAGTATAACATCTAGTAATTAAATCCACAGACAGTTAAATACCACCTTAATAAAGAGAACTAAGCCTTTTGGCTGGGATTCAGTTTAATTACACAATCATCAAAAATATTGAGACACTGGAGATTAACTAATAAACTGTTAGATGAATTCACTTTTATTTTATGTGCACTGGTGTTTTGCCTGCATGCATGTCTGTGTAAGGGTGTTGAACCCCTGGAACTAGAGTTCCAACAGATGGCTGTGAGCTATCTTGTGGGAGTTGGGAATTGAACCCAGGTCCTCTGCAAGAGCAGCCAGTGCTCTTAACCGCTGAGCCATCTCTCCAGCCCCAAAAAATTCTTTTTAAAGAATAAGTGTGACAGCACAAAATTAAGGTTAAGGAAGGATTATGAATAGTTCTTACTTTACAGAGTTCACATTCTCCTGGAGGGTCACGAGATCTGCGGGAATGTCCACGTAACAGGCACCCGGACGACCGTAGATGCTGCTCCTCACTGCCTGTGTTTATCACAATGGAAGATCTTTACTGTCTCAACTAGCACATTCTTCTTCAAGTTAATTTAAAACTGTGAAATGAACACTAATTTTTCTTGAGGTATTCTTAGTTGGAGAAAAAAACTGTAATTAAAATTGAAATGTCCTCCATTATATATCTGAAAGGTATTTTCATCTAAAAGGGGATAAAAAAAATTCCCGTCGGGCTCTGAAATGCATATGCTATTACACTTGGAGAGTATCCAGTAGGCTCTGCTTGCTGTTTACACTGGCGCATGGCCTTTCACCTGCTTCTTACCCTTAGTCAATTGGCAGTTTCAGAAACTGTGACAATGTAATTAAGTAAGAGATGATTTTATATGTACTAGTCCCAATATTTTTTAAAATGTTTAAGAGATTGGAACGCAGGGGCTTATACATGATTTTTACTTTAATTTAATTAAAAAGATAATTTAAGGAACTAACATACAGGAGAAACTTTTTCCAAAAAAAAAATTAATTTACCTCTGTTTCAATAAGTTTGTTTCAATAGTTTCAATAAGTAAATGTAATGGCAGTGAACATCAGAATGTAAATAGTTTTTTAACAATGTTATTTTTAACAGTCGGGTATATTCTTGTCTTTCCACCAAGAACAAAAATATCAGTGTTGGAGCTGTGGCTCTGTAGAAGAACATGCCCTCGGCATACATGAGACACTGGGTCCAGTGCCTGGAAGAGCTTTTCAGTAAATACTGTACCTTTTCAATAACGACAGGAATATGTCTTATGCTGCTTGGCCGGGCAGAGAACTTGCTATACAATCTGCAAGCTTCAACCTATGCAGAAAATGAAAATCACTTAAATTCAGCTCACAATCATGTTTTTCTCAGGAGGACAAACTTTACTTCTTATTACATTTAGAGGCAAGATAGAAAAAAATGTGGTTTCTGTTTTTTGTTTGTTCTTTTTTTTTAGAGTGTCTTAAAAAAACATTCAAATCACAGTCAAATTCCCTCCTCAGGATGATTCTGGAAATAATTCAAAACAGCACAGTATTTCCATTTCTCGGGATGACAAACGAGTATAATGCACACCATGCGCCCACAAAGCACAGTAACGGAGAACGGGCATTCCCATAAACTGCTGGCGGAGTACAAATGGAGGGAAGCTGAGCAGGCCTATTAAAAAGTACAAACGAGCCCATCCTTGGGCCCAGCAAGTGCCCGGCTAGGAATACGTAAATTCACCTGTTACATCTTATTTAGTCTTCCCTTTCTGCCACTTTTCCTCTCATGCATCTGATGCTATGCTGTTGCAAGCATCGGAGTTGAGACTGCTACCTCTGCACTGTCTAATGCACTTTGAGGCACATGGAGAAACTTCCTCTTGATACTTTTCAGTATGAAATCTATGGGAAAGATCGCAACCTTAGTCACACAGGCTCGAGTTATATAAAACCCTGTATGAGACTTTGGGTATGGCTCAGTGGTAGAGAATTTGCCTAGCATGAGTATCTCCAATGCATTCATTTTAAGTGCCAATCATAGGTCAAATCTCACCTATTTGTATTCTGTAACTATTTTTTGGATTTGTTTATTTAACTGTGTGTATGAGTGTTTTGCCTGCATATATGTATATGTACCATGTATGTGCCTAGTGCCTGTGGAGATCAGAAGAGAAGGTCAGATCCCAGGAAGTGGAGTTATGGATAGTTATAGATCACTTTGTAGGTGCTAGGAACTGAACCTAGGTCCTCTGCAAGTACACGCTGAGCCATCTTTTCAGCCCTCTGCAGGTTATTTTTGAAGCTGTTGACAAATTTATTTTTTTCAACTTTTGAAATACTTTCTTTTTTCCTAAAATAAAATAAATGTATCCCAAGTCTGATAATTTTGAGAATTTTTTCTTTTAAGTATTTCTGTAAAGTCTGAGGGCTATACCCCAAAACCATTTTTATTCTTACGTCCTTCTTATTATTTGAAGAACTAAATTTCAGTTTAAAAATTGGGTCAATTTTGGAGGGGCTGGTGAGGTGGCTCAGTAGTTAGGAGTGTGTGCTATTCTTCCAGAGGACCTAAGTTTGGGTCCCAGCACCAACATCAGGTGGCTCACAACAATCTGTTACTCCAGCTCCAGGGGTCTGACACCTCTGGACTCTGTGGGCACCTGCACTTATGTACACATCCCACCCTCATATGCATGCACACATAATTAAAAATAACAAAAACAGGGGCTATTTTAGGGGCTAGAGAAATGTCTCACAGGTTAAAAGCACTGGTTGCTCTTATAGAAGACCCAGATTCAATTCCCATCACCTATGTGGTAGACCATAACTATTTTAAGTTCAGTTACCAAGGGATCCAATGCCCTCTTCTGGCCTTCACAAGCAACATACACATATAAATAAGTAAAATGGAAAAAATTTAAATCATGACAATTTTGGTGTATTTCATTAGATCTTTTTATTTTTAATTCTACATGTTTGTGTACTTGCATGCAGTGCCCACAGGAGCAAGAAGGGGGCAGCAGAATCCCCTAGAACTGGAGTTGCAAGTGACTGTGAGCCCCCCAGCGTGGGTGCTGGGAACTGTACTCTCTGCAAGAACAATGAGTGCTCTTAACTGATGACCCATGTCTCCAGGCCCTAAGCCCTTTAACACAACCTAACAATTGTCTTGTTCAGAAAATTACCTCATGCACTTTTTTCCTTTATATTTATATATAAATATATATACAATTTTTCCTTTATGCTGTTTTTATTTTACAGATTAAATTTTTATGACATTTATTTAGCATATGTTACATGTATGTGCCATGGCACGTGTGGAAGTCGGAGAACGACTTGTGATCAGTCTCTTTCCTCCTATCATGTATGTCCTGGGATAGAACTCCAGCCTTCCACTTAGCGATAACTGCCTTTACCCAGTGATCCATCTTGCTTGCAACACAGATTTTTAATTTTTTTCAAACAGACTTTATGAATTGTGTTTGTGCTAGTTAGTTTTTTGTCAACTTGACACAAGCTAAGAGTTATTTGGGAAGAAGAACCTCAACTGAGAAAATACCTCTATCAGGCCATATCTCCAGCAGGCAAGTCTGTAAAGCATTTTCTTGATTAATAATGGATGTGGGAGGGCCCAGCCTACCGGGCGTGAGTTGTGTAAGAAAGCAGGCTGAGTGAGTCATAAGGAGCGAGGCCCTAAGCAGTGCTCCTCCATGGCCTCTGCATCAGTCCCTGCCTGACTTCCCTGGATGGTGAAACAAGCCCTCTCCTCCCCAGTTGCTTGTGGTCATGGTGTTTTATCACAGCAACAGAAACCCCAACTAAGTCTTTTTTTGCTTTTAGTGGTGTTTAATCGCTGCTCGGATGTTGGAGTTGGATACCTGGGGAAACTCCTGGAAGGCTCCCATTGTTTCCTGATCTCTTTCGGAAGAACCACCGATCACAATCAAGGGCCTGAAATAGTAATTTTTAAAAAAAGGTAATTATAAATGAGAATATGGAAAACATTCAGCAGTGTTGAATGCACAACAACTATTGTGAGTGACTAAGACAGAGAACAGAGAAAACTACATCTCCCTTGAAAACCTGGAGGTGATGTAGAGATACTATCCTCAAACTCGGAAAAATGCAAACTCTATAGTAAATGCTTTTTCTTACATCAGCCTCACCTTCTAGATGCTAATGTTAGGTTTCCAGGCACAGTGACAGAAAATTGATGCCTTTACTATTCCTGAGATGGGGAGACAACATAAAACAAACATTTATATTTTCCTAATAAAATCCATTTGGAAATGGCAATATGAATGATAGTTCTCAATTTTATTTTTCAAGGTTAAAAATAATTAATCAAACTTAAAGTTGCTTAAAAAAATATCAAACCCTAAAGTACAGAAGGGAGAGAAGGACAGGAAGGAAGGCAGGCAGGAAAGGGGCTAGAAGCAGACAATGAAGGTCAGGAGAGATGGCTCAGTGGGTAAGGACACTTCTATCAATCTCTGGAGCCCATACCACAGAAGGAGAGACCCAACCTCGTGGGTTGTCCTGTGTGTGCAGACACACACACAAAATGTCAAAAAAGTATTCTGCGTTGATTAGAACATAATCCCCTTTGCGCTGGTATTGCTGATAAGGTAGCTGAGAAAAGGTTAATGACAAGGATGGAGAATAGCATCAAATAGCTTATAAGGCAAATTTTAAGGAACATAAGAATATAAATGCCTTTTTACCCAGGCAGAGCAAGATGAAGACTATATACGTCTACGTACTGAGCTAGGGTGTTTAAAAAGAAAACAACTATTAGCTAAGTGTGGTAGTACAGACCTATATTCCCAACTACTCAGGAAGCTGAGTCAGGAGGATCACAAGTTCAAGGCCTGCTTGGGCCTTAGGAGTTCAAAGCCCCTTTGACCAACTTAATGAGATTCTGTCTAAACAACCAAACAAACAAACAAAATAATTTTAAAGCACTTAGCTAGACATGGTGCCACATGCCTTTAGTTGCAGCACTTGGGAGACGGAAGCAGAGGCGGAGGCGGAGGCGGAGGCGGAGGCAGAGGCAGGCAGATCTCTAAGTTCAAGGCTAGGCTGGTCTACAGAGCAAGTTGCAGGACAGATAGGGCTACACTGAGAAACCCTGTCTCAGGAAAAAAAAATCCAGACTAGCCTGCCCTACATAACATAGTGAGGCCCTATGTTCAATAATTATTAACAAATTCAAAAAGTAGTTCCTCATTTAAAACTGCATGCATGCTCACATACACAAATACAAATATACGCATACACAGAATGAAACTCTTAAAATGTTTCTCTCTTAGTAAAGGAGTTAATAGTGTTTTTCTTTCTCACACTGCATGTATTTAAAGGATACAACATTATGTTTTGATATCCATAGTGAACTGACGCTATAGTCAATAACATTTATATCACAGTTACTTTTTTTAATGTGTCATAAAAATTACCCCACATCCACTCTTCTTACTGGAAGAGTAATATTCGGTATATTGTATGTACTGTATATCAATATTCGGTACAACATTATTAACTATTGTCTTCACACTGCACATTGAACCCCAGGTTTTGCACCCTTTGATCCCCAGCTTCCTGATCTCCAGCCCACATTAATTACTTTCTACTCTATTTCTAAGTGTTCAAGGTAGATTTCTGCATTTCCCAACTCTTTCTACCTAGATCAGCTCTACTTGGTCAAATTATGCAAAGACACATCTTAAAATGCTTTCAGCAAAAATGATTTAATTACCAACAGTTCATGTTCGCATTTGCCATGCCACCCAAGGCGTGGATGAGACCAGGGCCAGAAACAACAAGGCACACTCCTGGCCTAGAAGCAAAGCAGAGTTTATCAACAGCAGACCAAACTTAACATCTGAAAACAGAAGAGGTATAGGTATCAACTACTCTTTCAAACATACCAACTACCATAGTGGGATGCTTTGAAGGAGCATCTGTAATTTCGGTTTCTTTAAAAACACAAAATGGCGTTTGAACTATGGTTTTTTTTGTTCCCATCCCAGATGTAGTGGATGATGATGAGTTGATTTGGAATGTTCATTACCGGTGCCTGTGATTTGATTACGTGCAGCTGTTTTGCAACGTGTAGCTTGTCCTTTTGTCCTTTGACTGTGTACCACCTGGACTCCTGGGAACTTTGCTTAGAGTGTATAACGGTTGAAGCCTGGAGTGCTGGGGTTGAGTGGTTGTTGGTCAATGATGGGTTGGTTTGTTGGTTGGTTATTGCTTAGAGGAACTTTGGTAGAATTAGGTTTGGGGCTATTGCACTGAGACGTGAGTCCAGCTCACTATCAGCTCCTGCTCTCCAAACTTCAGAAAGACAAAAAGGGCTGTGAATATTTTTTCCTTTCCTTCTTTCTCTCTTTCAAGGCCACAAACAAAGGCAGTGAATTTTTCTTTCTATCCTTCTTTTCTCTTTCCTGAGCTAGAGGATAAGAAAACATGGTAGCAAACTGCTACAACTACCAACTCATGTTAGGGTTTTCATGGAAACTTCTTGGTAGCCAAAGGAAAGAACTGTAGGTTTTACCACAATTGGTAAAACAATTATTAGAATAATTAATTATTTATTAATTAAGAAGTTTCTTTTTAATTAATTGAGTTTCTTTTAGTTTATTAACTAATTTTAGTTTATTAACTAATTAATTGAGTTTCTTTTAGAATATACTGTACATTGTCACTTTCACATTGTATTTTATTCATCTTCATATTTTGTTCCAATTTTATCTGAGTTAGAACAAGTTGACTGATTACAGAAGCAAAGTTTTGACAGCCACATATATTTTATATGAGGTCTTTTTCATTTCCTAGCAAATAATATAATACAGTAGATCTTTATAAAGGAAAGTGGTTCTGATGTATGGTTTTCCTCCCAATCTTTCTGAATGCTTTCTGTTGATGTAACTTCTTGAGCCTGAAGCACTCAATATTAAAGTATCACTATATAATTCAGTTTTCCATGTTACATTTCTAATTTAATATTCTTTCAGGCTTAAAACAACATCAACCCAATTCTTATCAAAGTCTAAATATCTAGAACAGTACCATCCCATAGGGTGTTCTACAGTAGTAGTCATATTCTCTGTGCAGTCTGACACGATACAGACTTCACACAGTCACAGAACATTCAAAAATGTGGTCACTACAAATAAGGAGCTCTAATTAGAATGTTACTTATTCTTAATTAAATATAAGTAGCTACACATTGCTGATGCTAAAATACTAGACAGTATAGTTCTAAAGTTTTCAAAATAAAAATTTCAAGATAAACTTTTAGCTTGTTAAGATAGCCATCATTCCAGCATCTTTGGCTGTAATTTAGATGCTTTCCAACATCAACAAAGAAATTAAAATATTATTTGCATGTAAATAAAGCAACGGAAGTGGTTCAGCGACTGTTTCACGTGACCTTATTTTCCTCAGGCTCAATTCAAAAGGTTCCATTACAAAGGAAGAATTGTGAGATCTTGCTTGTTTATATTTCTTAGAATTTAATTTCTAAGTTCATTTTTAGAAATCTAAAGATCTTTAAAGCTTATATAAGTGGCAAAAAAGTATGGTATAAATTTTATCAGAGGTCCAAATTCCACCTAAAATATATGCGAATGCAGAAAAAAGTAGAATACATGAAAAAAACCTTAACAGTTCTGGGGTTACAGTAATTTTAGTTTTTCTTCCTTATATATTTCCTAAAGTGGTTATATTTTAAAGTATTAATTTTTAATAAAAAATGAGGCATAGTTAGGTAACACAAGTAAACACTAGAAAATGACTCGAAGAGTGGAATATGCTCCAGCAACCTCCACAAGCCTTTTCTACGAGTGGCCTACGGACGCTAGAGTTCTCATTGCTTATTCATACTATCTTCTGTAATCTTTTTAAGTTGAGGTATACATCTCTACCCCAAACTTTCGATGTATTCAAGTAAAGCAGACTTTAGTTTACCTGCCCGTTAGGTAGCCAATCGCGGAGGCAGCATAACAAGCCTACAGAGGAAGAACAGCAGGACTTAATGAAACATAAAGGACCCTGTGGTATAAATACCAGCAAATCTATTAAAAGATGAGAATTTAAATAGTAAAGGAAGAAATGGACCACTACTCGTTTTTATAGGGTGTGATAACCATAAATTTCAAGGAATAGGTTAAGTATTTTAGTTTTTCGAGGAAATTGTCATTACTATCTATCTGTGTTATTCATACCATCTTACAACTGCTTAAGTACTTTCAGAATCAGTAGGAATGTCCTCTTCTTACTGGCCATGTATGTCTTCTTTCACTCTTCCTATGAAGGGCTTATTCATTTGTTTAGAGCACAAGCTCATTATCTCAGGCTGGCCTTGAATTCTATACAGCTCACGACGATTCATGTCTTAGCCTTCCAAGTCCTGGCATTTTTAAGTTTTTACTTTTCCTTTATTGTTGCCTACTTTACTAATTTCTCCTTATGCATTAATTATTTAACTTCTGCCCTGGAGTTTGGTTTGCCTTTCCTTTCCTAACGTCTTGAAAAATAAGCTGACAGCACTGGTTTTAAATCTTTACTAACATAGTCACTTCAACTATTTTGTCTAAAAAATCATTTTAGCTATATTTATGAATTATATTTGATATTCATCTTTTCATTATCATCGATTATGAATATTTTCTACTTTCTACTGTCATTTCTTCAACCCATTTGCAAATTGGGGTCTGTAATGATGTATTTTCATCCCTCATTCTGGTAATCTGTGTTTTCTCTTTTATCCCCAGTTTGGCTTCAAGTTTTCAGATACTTATATGGACCACTGAGTGTGTTGCTGTTGCTGCTGCCCCCATTGCCTCCTCCTCCTCTTCCTCCTTCTCCTCCTCCAACTTCCTCTCCCCCACTTCTCCTCTTTCTTTCTTCTCCTCCTCCCCCTCCTTCTTTTCCTCTGTTTATTGAGACAGAGTTTCTCTGTTGTAACCCTGGCTGTCCTGGAACTCACTCTGTAGACCAGGTTGGCTTCGAACTCACAGAGATCCACCTGCCTCTGCCAACCATTATTTACTGCATGTTTTCAATGCTTAGCAAGCAATGTGTTGAAATTTTCTTCATGGCCTACATTGGTTTTCTTGTTTGTTTTGTTTTGAGACAAGATCTCTCTCCAAGTAAGAAAACTGAAAGGTAGGAGTACAGCTCAGTGGCAGAGAGACTGCCTAGTATGCCCAGGGTCCTGGGTTCAATTCCCAGCACTGGAAAAAGAAGGGGGGGGGGTGAGGCTAAAAACAAATTCAATACCTACCAGTTTTCAGATTAAAAACAATCCCTATAAATTGCCAACTTTGTTGAGAAACGTCTTTCAATTAGTAAATAATGTAGTAAGCATCTGTAGTACACAAAGGCCTCAATCAAGTCAGCACTGTGGGGGTATGAAAACAAATGAGCCATCACCTCTGCTGCACTGGCACTCACATGGCAGGGAAACGGTGACAAGAGGGGGCAAGTGCACACTTCAAAGGGCAGCGATGGAGTAGAAAACAGGACCCTGCTTGGGCTGACAGTATGGCAAATAGATTTGTTTGTTTGTTTGTTGTTTTTCTAGATTGGGTTTCTCTGTTGTAACTCTGGCTGTCCTGGAACTCACTCTGTAGACCAGGCTGGCCCCAAACTCTCAGAGATTCGCCTGCCTCTGCCTTCCCTCCGGAGTGCTGAGATTAAAAGTGTGTGCTACTACCACCTGGGTCACAAATACATTCTTAATCTTCTTTTAAAGATTTATTTTCTGTGTGAGTGCTTACATATACGTATGTATGTAATATGTTCAAGTATACGTATATGTGTACCATGTATGTGCTCATGGAGGCCAGAAGAAACCATTAGATTCTCTGGAACTGGAGTTATAGGTAGCTGTGAGCCACCATGAGGGTGCCAGAAACCAAACCTTGGTCTCTGAAAATGCAACAAGTATTGTTAACTGCTGAGCTATCTCTCCAGCCCCAATTTGATCCATTTATTTATTTATTTATTTATGAGAGGACAGTTTTAGTCAGTGTGTGTGTGTGTAGGTAGGTCAGAGGACAACATGAATCAGTTATCTCCTTTCTTCCTCATAGGTCCTGGAGAGTGAACTTGGTAGCAAACACCAGTGAACCATTTCATCTGCACTAGATACTTAATATTTTTAGCCAGTGCTGCTGAGAGAGGATAAGACTGGGCTGCCAGAGGAAACACTGCAAATGGGTTCATAAAATGTCTAGTTTGCTTTTCCCCGCTCCTAGGTCAGCACCTGAAAGGGTGGGGGCAAAATGCTGAGGGAAAGCACTAGACTGGGATTTGAGAGCCCTGAGTTCCAATGGTGGCTTTATCATCTTTCATCGTAGCCCCCACACCTATTATGTAGCAAGGGTCTTGACCTTCAATCACTCAGCCCATCTCAGAAAGAGCACCTGTCATGTACAGGAGCCACACCGGATACTGCAATACACATGTGCGGTGATGAGACAGCATACCTTCTCTGTGAGAACTTACTGCCTAATAGCGAAGACTGCCCCTTCCAGTTCTGACATGTGGACTTGGCAGAGTACACTACAGTACAACATTATGAGCACAGAGTCAAACTCGGAATGCCCGAGTCCAAATGTCACTACCAAATGAGGCACGTCGGGCAAGTTTGACTTAGGTCTCTCTGGACCTCACTTTCCTGTCAAATAGGATTGAACGTAGTACGTGCAATAGTTTAGAGGCGAGGGGACGCTGTGTACAGCGAATAGCTGCCGTTCGGCTACCTGTGTCCACACTCACCGCCTGCTCGTTTCTCATGCCGATGTACCTCATGCCCAGCTCCTGGACAGCAAGGGCAATTTCAGTCACAGGGATGCCTACGACGCCAAACACGTACTCCACATCCTGAGGGTAGGGGGAATCAGAGGTGACCCAGTCGTCGCATCCTCCCCGGAGGTCCAAAGGCAGGACCAGAACTCCCGCCCCCACCTCCTTGCCCTCCGTCTTCATGACAACGCGTGGTCCCGCCTTTCTGTGGAGCCTTTCACTCCTGAAGGATCCATCGTACTTGCGTTTTCAGGGCCTGGGCGATGACTTCAGCACCAGACACCCGCTCCTCGCTTCCGTCGCTACCGTCCGCCGAGGTACGGTCTGACATCTTCCACCCAGAGTCACCTCAAGGCACTCGCGCGGCTGCAGCCTCACCAGCCGAACAGGCTTCGGAGTCGGCCGCACGCTGTCGGCGACACCCGCTTCTGACCGACAGCGGGGACAGCCAACCGATTTACGCAGAGCGGAGAAGGGGCGGGGCTCAGAGTCCCTTCCCCGTGAGGCGACACACTAAGCACGCCCATTCCCCGCCTCTGGTCAGTCTTCCCGGCTCCGCCGACGGCTGGAGGCGTGACGAGCGGAGGCCGCGGCCTGTGCCCAGCGCCCGTGCCGAGCAGGTAAGAGACGCCACCGCCGAGGCGCTCGCCACGGCTTCGGTCTCCACCGGGCTGGCTACGGCGCTCCTCGGTCCCGCGAGGGGCGGGCGGCACACGCGCAGCTCAGCTCGGAGAGGGCAGGCGGGGCCCGCGCGGGGAGGGGGCGTGGCCCGCGCGGGAGGGGCGTGGCCCCGCGCTTCCCCGCCCCCGCCGGGGCTTCTGGCTGATTGGAGGCATACTGCGCAAAGGCTGCTGGGAGGCGGGGAGCTTGGATTGAGGCTAAAGTTGAGAACAGTGGCCTCAGGGTCGTGCTGTCAAGCTGCTGTGTCCTCTGGTTTCGTAACTTTGTGGTTCTGCACGTCCCCTCAGTCTGTGAGCAGAGGTGTAACCTTTATCATAGATGACACCAACTTTGCTGTCCAGAGAGCACCTTGGCCAGAGTATTCTTCACACTGCGGCTGCCTCTGCCCTCTGGTTTTTATTTTATTTTATTTTTTGTTCCAGTTGAGTATCACTAAGGTCTGTTAGAATCATAAGTTAATAATTAAGTGTATGATTGCTTAGCATTTACCAAAGAGTGGTGTTTGCTTTCGACTTTCGGGTTCAAGGCTAAGCCAGCTTGACTCTGCCAGTAGGTGCTGTTAATTGTAGACAATTATCAATTCATAGCACCTTACATCATTAATTCCTTTCTCAGAACTATCGCTGCAGAACTCTGTATGAAGTGCAAACCGAACGTCGATTGGAACAAATCACAGTAATTCAGATTAAGTGGTTTTTTTTTTTTTTTTAAAGGATCAGTCTTTGCTTGTAGTAGTAAGGCTGCTGTGGGGGCTCAGCAAGAAGACAGGGAGGCATTTTCATAGGTGCAAACTCTGCCAGTCTTCAGCAGAGGGAACCACCATCATGGCCAGCGCCATACTCAATAGTGGAAGCCTGAGCTCTCAGCTCAGGTGTTTTTATTGATTCAGAACTCCTCAGGTGTTCTACTGCTAGCACGTGCAGATCATTACTAATCAACATCCCCCACATAAATCCAACACCTGGAGACAATACAAAACGCCAAAAACCTAGGCAGCCCCTCACCCAACAGTGCATAAAAAACATTTCAAACACAATTAAAAATAAACTTCCCCAACATTAGCCAGATTTTGCCATTTAGCAAAGGAGATCATTGAGCTGGTTCTTGCTTTCACCTTGCAGTTCAGAGCACGGCACTCTGTGTTTCACTTGCCTGTAGCCAGTTAACAAAAGTGATGTGACCCCTAGGCCGAGACTCACTCCGGTTCCGTCTAGCTACCATATGAGCATCTGTAATTTATGCAAAAAACTATGTGTGGACTTTGCACATGTCAATCATATTCTCTGTTATTTTTGTTGGCAGTATGCTTGGAATTCTATTTGTTGGATATTTTGTTGAAACTTAGCATTGTAGAGCCTGATAAGGTAGCACTCGCCTTTAATACCAGCACTTGAGAAGAAGAGGCAGGTGGATCTCTGTGAGTTTGAGGCCAGCCTGGTCTACAGAGGGAGTTCCAGGACAGCCAGGGCGGGAGGGAAGGGAGGCATAGATGGATAGAAGAAATTTGGCATTGTTTTTTTTTAAATTACTTATTACTCAAATGAAGAATAAATCTTAAAAAAAAATAAAGTACTAGGCATTGAACCTAGGACCTTGTGCATATCAAGCAAGCACTCCACCACTGAGCTATATCTCCAGCCTTAAATTTTAACTTTCTTAAAAAACAGAAGGCTGGGAGGTTGGAGAGAAGTCTCAGTGGTTAAGAGCAATGGCTGCTCTTCCAGATGACCTGACTTAAATTTCCATCTTACAACCATCTGTAACTCCAGTTCCGGGGAAACTGATGCCCTCTTCTGGCCTCTAAGGGCACTAGGCACACACATAACGCACAGACATTCATACAGGCAAAACACCCGTACACATGAAATAAAATAATAATAAAAAGTAAGAGAAAAGGCAGTATTGATAACATGATCTTTAAAGGGCAGACCCAGTCATCAGAGTCTAGATCAGTGCTTCTCAACTTGTGGGTTGTGTCCCCTTTGGGGGTAGAACGACGCTTTCACAAGGGTTGCCTAAGACCACCTGCGTATCAGATATTTGCATTAGGGTTTGTAACAGTAGCAAAATTACAGTTAGGAAGTAGCAATACTTCCATATATATATACTTCCTAATATAAAATAATTTTATGGTTGGGGGATCACCACAACGTGAGGAACTGTATTAAAGGGTTGCAGCGTTAGGGAGGTTGAGAGCCACTCACTGGTCTAGATGGTGATTGTTCTAGGGACCCAGATTGGAGATTAGGAGGAGTGCTTTGTTTCAAGTGAGTGAAGGTAACATGTAGGTGACTGTGTGATTTAGTAAGGTCGTAAGCAGGGCGTGGGGATGCATGCCGACAATACCTGTCCTCAGGAGGCTAAGGCAGGAAGATCACCAGTTTAAGGCCAGTCTGGGACGCAGAGTGAGACCCTGTCTCCAAAATAAATGATATTTTTAAAGTTGTAATATTATCCCTAGAGGAGATTAACTTTCAAAAGAAGATAGCTTCGATAGGCAGTAAGCCCGTGAACCCCCAAATTGTGATTTTTATCTCAGTCAATTCACAAGAACACGAGGAATCCTTGTGGTCATTTGTAAGCACAACACTAGCTGAACATGTGGGGAACAGGCTGCGCTTTACCGAAACGAAACGTAGCGCTGGGTTATCTAACAGAGAGCAAATTAAGGTTATTTGTTATCCTGAGGTCATTTTGTTGTCGTGATAAATACCATGGCTAAAAGCACATTAGGGGAGAAAAAAGTTTGTCTTACACTACCAGGTGGCAGTCTGTCTTTGAGGGAAGGCTGTCAGGGTAAGAACTTGAGGCAAGAACCATAGAGGAACTACTTGGCTCACTCTCTTGTGCTTAACTAGCCTTCTTATAGAGCCAGGACCACCTGCCTTGTGGGCTAGGCCCCCCTGCATTGTTACTATTCAAGATGGTCCCTTACAGGTGTGCCCACGGACCAAGCTGGTAATGACAGTTGTTCTACTCGTTCCTTAGGTGATCCTAGGCTGCGTCAAGTTGACGGCTGATGCTAACTAGGAGGTTTGTAACACACTGTAGAATAGCTACAAATGAAATTGTCTGACAATAGAAGAAGAAATGGAGAGTGAACACGTATCTTCTTTTCTGGTATGGGGATTGGACCCAGGGCCTTGTGCCACTCAACCCTGCTTTCACTCCTTTATATCAAGATGGGGTTTCACTAAGTTGTCAAGGCCTTGAACTTTCTGTCTTCCTGGCTCAGCCTTCTGAGTAGCTGGGATTACAGAGCTACGCCACGTGCAAGCAAACGCCAGGAACAAAGATAAAAAAGAAATCTATATAAAGCACTATTTTTTAAAAAAACAACACTTAAACTATACTGCAGAAAATGTGCTGTATGAAATGTGTTAACAGAGACAGAACAGGTCGTAAATAATGTAATAAAATGGTTGGTTGAGTAAAACAGGTTGATTTTGTTCGCTTCGCTTCTTGTTAAATTTATGAACTGTGTAGTAGAAAAGCTTAGGGATAGGCTTGGAGCAAAACAAACAAAAAAAATGGAAAATGACTTTACTTTCTGGAGCCATCAGGGACAGCTCAGTGACAACTCCATAATAAAAGCTCCCAGTACCTGATCCTTGAAAGGCATGCTTCCCTGGTACCCTCTGACCTAGAAAAAGCTGGATTCCTGCCCAAGGCCTGAACTTTGCTTAGCAGTTTAATGCAGCCGTGACCTGGCACTGAATGACACAGGGAGCAGTATGGAAAGAAAACAGACAGAACATGATTTTTGCTTTATCCATATGGATTTTTTTAAAAGTAAATTTGAAAGAGTTTAACATTAGCAATAACCAGCCCAGTGATCTTCTTTGTTGTGTATAAAATGGTGACAACCAGATGTGTGGTATAAAGACACAAGGGCTTAGTCATATAGCGCTTCTACTTGAGATAAAAGTGTAAAGTTCAGGGTGGTGGCGGTGGCGGCAGCGGTGGCAGCGCAGGCCTTTAATCCCAGTACTTGGGAGGCAGAGGAAGGCGGATATCTGAGTTTGAAGCCGGCCTGATCTGTAGAGTTCCAGGACAGCCAGGACTACACAGAAAAACCCTGTCTCCAAAAAAACAAAAACAAAACCAAACCCCCAAATAAACAAAGAGAACATGCAACTGGGGACATTTTCATAGGGAAAGACCTGAGCCCATAAACTGGCTTCTTCATCCATCTTTGAGCTCCTTCTTGGGGCTTCTCAGGAACTTTTCTTACAGCTGATATTTAGGACATCTTTCAGATGTCATAAATGAAAGGATCAGAAGTCTCTCCCTGACTGCATCTCCTTTCCCATCCCTCAGGCGGAACCATTACTTTGAACTTAATATTCATAGTACCTTCATTATCTTTTTTTTTTTTTTTTTTGGTGGGGGGGTGGTGGTTTTTTTGAAACAGAGTTTTTCTGTGCAGCCCTGGCTGTCCTGAAACTCAATCTGTAGATCATGCCAGCCTTGAACTCAGAGAGATCTAACTGCCTCTGCCTCCCAGTGCTGGGTTTGAAGGCCTGTGCCATCTAGGCTTTGTTATGTATTTTTTTAAGGTGTCTTAATCCATTTTCTGTTATTGTAAAAGAGCACGAGACTAGTTATTATTTATTCTGTGGTGCTCGGAGGCCATTGCTCTACCACTGACCTAGTCCCTGTCCTCTTCCCTTGCTTTTTGTTTTGAGACAGGGTCTGTGAGTTGCCCACCCAACTACAGAGTGACTCTGTAGCCCAGGCAGGCCTTGAGCTGGTGATCCTTTTGCTTTAGCTTCCCGAACAGCTGCTGATTTCGGAATCTGCATCACCAAGCCCGGCCAGTGCTAAGTAATTTATAAAGGCACTGGTTTCTGCCCACTGTTTTGGCGGCTCAGGAGCTAAGAGCCTAGCATCTGGTTTTGGTGAGGGCCTCAGAGCAGAAAGGTAAGCAGATATATGAGGGAGAGAGAAGAAGAAGGCCAAACTAGAGATGGCTCACTCGTTCCTAAACAGAAAGCATTCTTGAGGAAGGATGGCTCGGACACCTCCTGCTGGACCCCACCTTCCAGCGTAGTTGTGTTGAGGGTTCCAGCACACGATTTAGGGGAGCACATCACACAGTAGCAGACATTTCGGGCATGAACAGTGCCCTCTTCATATTTTTGTACGTCTTAAACCTATGTATAACACTGATGTGGGGGTATTGCCAGGTTTATCAGAAGTCGTCAAGCTGTTCTCCAAAGCCGTTGTGAGAACTTGCGTCCACACGTCATTGTACGAGAACTGCCCTTTTTCCCCATCAACTGGAAGCTTAGTGGTTTTGTTTTTGTTTCTGCCAATCTAGCCAGGCATAGCAATGCATACCTATGATTCTAACACTTGGGAGATAATAGTAGAAGGATAAGGAGTTCAAGTTTATCCTCAGCTACATAGTGAGGTCAGGGCCAGCCCGAGCTACATGGTATCCTGTCTCAAAATAAGTAAATAAAAATTAAAACATGAAAGTTGAGGAGAGCAAGTTAGGAAGAGGATTAATAGCAGGAAACAAGGAAGGATAATGAAGCAATATGATCGAAATGCATTATGTACCTGTATAAAATCTCCTAATAAATCCCATTATTTCGCATAATTAACATACACAGATAAAACATTAAAATAAAATTATAATTTTTTTGGCAATTTGATGTGTGTGAAATGACTTCTCATTTCCAAGGAGACCCTGATTATGAATGAAGCAAAATGTAGGCAGAAAGGCTTTTCGTCTGGAAATTAATTACCAGTTTATTTATTTTTGCCCATTTCTTACTGGATTGCCCATCTTTTTCTTACTGATTTGTAGATACCTTTTATATGTCCCGAATGCAAATTCTTTGCCTTTTTAGCTTTGTTTACTGGTGCTTTTATTTTTTTCCCTACTTGACTCTGGCTAGTTGTACACTGGAGATCTCCTGCAGTCACTTTTGAGATTCGGATTT
The DNA here is from genome assembly GCA_026225945.1 of Cricetomys ansorgei. NCBI lineage: Eukaryota > Metazoa > Chordata > Mammalia > Rodentia > Nesomyidae > Cricetomys > Cricetomys ansorgei. The sequence continues at coordinate 7,925,478 of JAMJFZ010001232.1, forward strand.
TTATAATTATCTGGGACAACTGTTTCCCTTGGAAAGGAAATTGGAAAGGCATTTCCTTTCCAAATGTCTTATTTTTTTTGTATCTTGTCAAATGATTCCTAATCTGAGGTTATTAAGCCTTTTTCAGTATCAAAAAGTTTGTTTTCTCTTTTGTATTTGTTTGATTTTCTTTTGTTCTGTTTGGATTCACTACGCAGTCTAAGCTCACTTTGAATGTGGAATCCTTCTGCCTTAGCCTCCTGAGTGCTGGGATCACAGGCGTGCACCACCGTGCCAAGCTTATTCTCAGACACCGCATGGGCTCCCTGTTGCCTGAACTCAGCTGTTAGATGTCCAACCCTCCTTTTGCAGCTGCGTAGTAGTTACTTTTCTGTTGCCGTGATAAAAATACCACAGGCCAAAGCAACTCACAGAAGAGTTTACTTTGGCTTATTGTTCTCAAGAGTTAGAGTCTGTGACGATGGAAGCAGGAACGGAGCGGGAAGCTGGGCAAGCAAGTCTTCAACCACAAGGACAAAACAGAGAAGGCAAGCAGGAAGTAGTGCCCGACTATGCGCTCTCAAAGCTCCACTCCCTCAATGACGCATTTCCTTCAGCAAAGTTGCCACCACCTCTCCAAACAGCGCCACCAACTGGGAACCCAGTGTTCAAATACCCAAGCCTGTGGGGTGCATTGCTCATCCAAACCACTACACCCTGGCTGGCTTCCATTGCCATTTCCCACCCAGGCTCTGCAGTGGACGCCTCCAGGCACCCCAGCTGTCCTTGTTTTCAGGCTCCCACTGTGGCTCTGTTTCAAGCACTAGGGCTCTCTCAAGATGGTACCTGGCCACAGTGTCCCAAGTCTCTGGCAAACAGTACCAGGGACTCTTCCAATACTGCCCTGCCACACAGGACAAATCCTCACCCCGGATTTAAGGCTGGGGAAACATAGGGTTTCTTCTGTGGCTGGCAGTCTGTGGACATCAGGGCTGCCAGGCTTGCCTTGTGCTTCTTCCCCCTTCCGGAGCCAGGGCTAGAGCTGAGGCGCCAGCTTTGTGTTTCTTCATCCTTTCGAGATTCCCCATGGCTCTTTCCTGATTCCCAGTGCTCTTTCCTTGTAATGTACTTACCCTGACCCTTCCGGCTGGCAGAGGAGCTCAGAGGAAACTGCTCATCTGTGGGTTTACCCAGAAGCACCCTGCTGGGTCTTATACTCTGCCCTGACCCGTGGCTTTAGTGTCTGGTAGTCATCTAGGGATTCTCAGTCATGGCTCTGAATCCTGCCCTGCTCCTTCCTCTCCTATTGTAAGGTACCCCATTCGTGTGCTTACATCTTTGTAATTGTCCCAGAGTTTCAGTGTTTTCTTTTTGAAATTTCGTCGTTGTTCATTTGTTTCTTTTTTTGAGAGACAGTTTAGGTGAATCAGCCGTGTTTGCTTCCAACTGACAGTCCTCCCTTTCTTGGCTTCCTGTGTCCTTTTGTTAAAAGTTTCTATTGCCAGGTAAGAGTGAGAGATTCTCTCCTCAACTGTTGGGTCCGAAATCACCCCAGAAGACACTGAGAGATACAAATGGCCAAACAAAAGCAGTTTACTGCCGTGGAGCATAGACCAACATGCTGGAATCTCCACCAGAAGAAGACTCTGAAGTGCAGGTGTGCAGACCTTTTAAGCGAGACAGGCAGCCGGTAGAGGATCTGAATGGTCAGGACCTGGGTGAGGTCCTTACTGGATTGGCTCGTTACATCTGGCAGAGCCGTGCAGACCGTGAGGGAGGTGATTAAGCAACTATTTCAGAAACTTAGTTCTGGTCTAGCACTGTTCTGATTGGCTGGCAGCTGGCTTCAAGACTTTCTGAGGATTATGGGGATTTCCCAAGAACTAGAGTCCAGACCAGGCCACCATGAGAGGCTGGAATGGAGGCTGGGACAAAGTGGAGTCAGCCTGGTCCTCTCACAGCCATGGCTGCTCTTCTAATGAGCATCCAAGGGATTCTTCATTTCTGTTACAGTGTTGTTCTTTATTTCAGCACCTTTTAATACTGTGTTAGAATTCCCGTCTTCTGCTGATATTACCCATCTGTTTTCCCATAGTGTCTGTTTTATTTCCCAGGAGAGCCCTTAGTGTAGTTATCACGGTTATCATCAGTGCTATTCTGATTCTTGCTGTCTCTTCAAGCTGTGGTTTTGACTTTTCAGAATCCTGTGATTTTTTCTTGAGAGATGATATTATGTTACTGTAAAGCAAGCGGGTGCAGTAAAATGAGGCATTTAGCAATGAGGTAATGTTATGAGGAGCCCACCAGAGAAGAGAGCTCAGACAAAGATTATAGCCGATTGACAGGCTTTATTCCAGCTGGCTGGGACTACGCTCAGGTGATCAGAACCCAAGGGTAATGCCATGTGTTTAGTAGAGTGAGGGCTTTTTAAAGGCAAAAACCACATCTTGGTATCTCTCTCGGCAGTTGCAGGGGGAGATTTTTCAACAGCAAACCGTTTGAAGAAGATAAGATAAATGGTTAGCTGGAGGGGGAGGATTCCACGAGGCCGGCAGTTTTAACAGAAGCTAACGTAAGTTCTCCTGGGGCACCTTGATCTAGGGTTCCTAGGATAGAGTTAGGTAATTTTCCACATCAAGGAGATCAAATTCTAGTTAAACCTAAAATGGCCTCAGCAAGAATACAAGATGGAGGACCCTTTGCACTGTCTTTCCCCATCACAGTACCAAGAGAGGTGCCCTAGATTTGACTGTTAGGTCTTGGACTGCTTGTGTCTTTGTAGCCAAGGGACTGGTACTCAGGCTCGCCCACCAGGGGATGTGGAATGGCCAGGAGGAGCTAATGTGAAGCTGCAGAGGGCTAGAGTTGGCATTTCTCCTCCTCAAGGTCAACTAGGTTCAGATAATACCTCCCAAGGTTAAGCTCTGATGAAGTGATTTCTTATCAGGGTGGGCCTGATAAGAACCTCTGGCTACTCACCCCCAACCCCCGACCCTGTAAGAAGCAGGAGGGGCGGTGGTTTCTCTAATCTTCACTATGCAAATCTGGTAGGACTCCTAAAGCAGTGGTTCTCACCCTTCCTAACGCTGGGACCCTTCAATATAGTTAAATTATTTCCGTTGCTACGTCATAAGTGTAGTTTTGTTACTGTTATGACTCATAATGTAAATATCTGATATGCAGATGGTGACCCCTGTGAAAGGGGTTGAGAAACACTGTCTTAGAAGCATACTCAAACTTGTCCCTGGGCCTGTCCCTCTCAGCCTTGTCCTGCTGAGCCTCTTGCAATCCTCAATTACCGGATAGACTTTCTGCCAGGTTCTGGGGGCCAAGGCGGATTCTGCCCATAAGCTTCCTGTCTGCCTAGCTGTGATTCTCTGTTCATGGTACAACTGGGGCGTGGTCTGCTCCAGGGCTCCAGCCCTCTGCCAGAACAGAGGAGAGAGGAGAGAGCCTGACCCCGGTTTGACTGGCTTTTACTTGTTAGGACAGAGCTGCAGTGTCTGTGCCTCCTGTGGCTAAACCAGAAACTTGAACGCTTTGTTAATTTTTTTTTAATGGTTTTGATTTATTAGGTAAACAGTGTATCACTTAAGAAAACTTTTTTTTTTTCTTTTTTAAAGATAAGGTCTTTCTATGTAGAGCGGGTTGGCCTCAAAATCATGGTGACCCACCTGCCTCTGCCTCCCCAGTTCTGGGAGTAAAAGTGTGCAGCACCATGCCCAGCTAAGAAAACATTTTAAGCCATCAGAACAAGGAGGCAGAGGCAGGAGGATCACTGCAAGTTCACAGCCAGCCCCATCTACATAGTGAGACCCTGTCTCAAAACAAGCAAAACCACAAAACATTGTCAGCGGCCATAAAATGCCCTGCATGCTTTCCTAGTGCATCGCCGTTTCCAGTCTCTGTTTCCATGCGCACGTCCTTTGGCTTAGCTGTTATCACAGGAGTAAGCGTATTCATTATCAAGGTCTCCTTAATTACGTTTTAAACTTCTGCTTAATATTCTCTGTGGCTGATACGCATTGATTACCAAGACTCTCTTCCTACTGTATATTGCTGTGCTCATCACTTTCCTGTTAGACTCAGCCTTCAGGATTAGCTCTTGGGTGTATTGAACACAGAACCCTCTGCACCCGGTGCTTCCTTCCTGACTTAAGATGAAGGAATGAAAGCTCGGTTTCACAGCTCTGTTACGTCACAAGTCAGAGCTGCCGTTTAAAGTCCTGAGTACCTAAACTCGAAAGCCCGCTTTCTTTTTACCCCCTTGTTGCCACTCCGATGCCCTGTGCTTCCTTTGGACGGTTTCCTAAGATAAGGTCCCAGAAGCGGGCTGTGACTCACAATACAGATTTTCCGATTGCTTACGCCGGGAAAACATCACCACTACCACTTCACCTGCTTGCCTTAATTTTTTTCTAAACTCGAAATCTTGGAAGGTTCCAGTTTGAATTTTTGTTTTGTGGGTAAGTTCAAAGGACTTTCTTCCTCCATCTTTCTATTTGCTTCCCCCTCCAGGACATTTCTCATTTTCCTGTGAACTCTGATATGCATGTGAAAAAGGCATTATATTTGTAGAATAGGGTTGGATGAACTTTCAGAGAGTTTGTTATGCCATGCTGCCCTGTTTTTGTTTTTTTTTAATTCCTAATCAGGAACTCTGTTGAAATGAGTGAAAACAGTAACATACTGGTTATCTAAGGTGTTCCTGACATGCTAAGAGTAGCCCTAAGTCTGAACTGTCTGACCTTGTTTCGTGTCTTCGGCTCCCAAAAGACACCCTGACCCAAAACAACTTAGGGCTGGGAAGGGTTTGTTTGGCCTCAAGTTCCAGGTCCAGTCATCATTGCTGAGAAGTCAGGCAGGAGCGCCACATCCCCCAGTCTCAAGCTGAGAGAGAGGAGACACATTGATCCCCACTTGCTTGACTGCTACTGGCTTTCTCCTGTCCCATGAGGAGGCTGGAGCTTCCATGTCAGTTAACAGTACACAGACAAGCCCCAGGCCAACCTGCTCTCGGTAACCCTTCGTCGACATTACACTGGCCTACACCAAACTGCAGGAAGCTTTCATCACTGGCTTAGTATATAAATGCTTTCTTGTTGCTCGTGGAAAACACGTTGAAATCTGCCCAGTTTCTTTTAGCCCTCTAGGAAGAGCACCTGAGAAATAAAGGTGATCGTTTCTGACTCCTAGCTTAGGAAGACCAAATCCTTTAAAAATAAAATGTACTAAGTTTTCTTTTTTTCATCATGAAATAGGTAGGTGAAATATTAGACATGAAAAAGAGAAGAAAAGGAGGGAAACAAAACCCATCCGCCACTGCCGGAGTCGCCCACTGGTGTTAGTGATTCTAGATTGGTCCACCAGGTGGCAGTCACAGGCTGGTTTTTTTTTTTCCCCTCATACACGGTACATACAATGACCCCAAGATTTCAATTCAAATGCAACAAGCCAAAAGGCCTCCTTACCGTAACCACTTTGGCACTGCAGGAAGGCATCTGCAGGAGTGGGTAGAACCCAGAGCCTTGCACATGCTGGCCATTGCTGCATCTCTGAGCTACGTCCTTAGTCCAGGAGGTTTTATTCCATTTCAATTGTTTGAGAAAGACAGACAACATTTAGGTTACTATGTCATGATCGTTAGGTTTCTCTTTTAGTTTCAGGTAAGTTGTTCCAGTCAGTGCAGCAGAACTCGGCCCCTGTCCAAGGCACAGTGCGGAGTATTTCGCCTATTCTCCTCCTTAAAGAGAAAAAGCGAAGTCACAGTCTACCGACACATCTCAGAGGACTTGATCCTTTGCTTGTTCCTGTGGCTTCAGCCACGAGTTCTCACTTCATCACTGGCTGTCACACTGTGCTTATTTACACCTGACCTTCTCAACTGGCTTATAGGCTCTCGTCCGGGTAATCCAACCATGGCTGTCTCACCATATAAAGAATAGAAATAAAAAGCAGTTGTCCAGTCCATGAGGCTGGATGTCTCTTAGCCCCAATCTGAGGCTGGGGTCCTGGAGGGTTCCTGGAGAGCCGCTGATTTTTAGTCCTCATTGGAATCCTGAAGAAGTTGAAGTTGGCTTTAACACCAACAGCAGCTGGACAGATGGACAGAGTGAAGGCAGGCAACGTTTCCTTCTTCCATGTATGTGGGCTGCCACTAGAAGGTGGGGCCCAGATATAAGGTGGCCCACCCTGCTTCACTTCCTTCCCACCTGTGCCTGTGCTCCTGCCCATAGGGCTCCCCTTGCTGTCCCCTGGATGGAGAGGCATGGTCTACCTCAGGCCCCATATTATGTTTCTCCACGTGTGCTTTTCACTCCTCCTCAGGCCAGGTCTTCGCTTAGGATCGTCATGTTGCCGAACTTCCTCCCCCACTGTTGAAAACTGTACCCGTTCTTAGCGCCTGTTCCTCCTTTGCACATACTGCTGCCTGACATACAGAGACTGGTCTCCCTGTGTCAGCCTCCTGTGTACCCAGAGATAAGCTCCGAGAGGCCCTGCTTGCTCATTGCTGCATTCCGGACATGTGCCTGGGCCTGGCTTGGCCGGCTAGTATATGGACATCTGAAGTGGGTGTTTCCTAGAAGTGGGGTACCTGTCTTAGCCTCTGTGCCACAGAGGGCACAGAGGGCAGGCACACCGTCTCTACAGTCGTGTGTTGGTCCAGACCCTGCTACTGTGTCCCTTCGGTAAAAGGACTGTATCACCACCATGTTGTGTTCCTGGGGCCAGGGTTCTAAACGTCTCCAAAGAGAGGTTACTGCTTGGGTTTCCAGGAATGCCTCGGCTCCAAAGCCCCCGTCTCAGAGATCCCTGTGCCCCCGTGAACCTGTACACGAGGTCATGGGCCAGCACCTACAACTACCTCATCTGTACAGGGATGAAGCGCTGACCCTCCAGTCCCTCCCTCCAACACAAGCTGGCCTTGAACTCCCTGTGTTGGTGAGGATGACCTTGGATTTCCTTTTAGTTTTTGGTGTGTTGCATTTTTGGACGCGCTTGCCCGTGTGCGTGCAGTGGTGGCCAGAGGGCAGCATCAGGAATCGTGCTCCATCATATTCTACTCCTTTCTTTTGAGACAGAGCTTCTCACTGAACCGGTTCAGTGACTACCGACTGGTGACTCCCAGGCTTCACCTCCACCCTTGAAGAGCTGGGGTACGTGCCACCATGCCTGGCTTTATGTGGGTTTGGGGAGCTGAAGTTTCGTTTGTTTGGCTTTGATTTTTGTTTTGGTTTGTTTTTTTGTGACAGTACAGCCCTGGCTGTCCTGTAACTCACTCGTAGATCGGGCTGGCCTTGAACTCAGAGATCTACCTGCCTCTGCCTTGAATGCTGGAATTAAAGGCGTGCACCACCACTGCCCCTTGGGGATCTGAATTTAGATTCATTTTACTTACCAAGCCTTCTCCCCAGATCCATGACCTTGAACTAGTGATGCTCCTGCTTCCTCCTCTTGGGTGCTGGAATTGCAGGTATGCACCACCATGCCTGGTTTTTGCAGTGCCAGGTTCAAAGCCAGGGCCTCGCGCATGCTAAACACTCTGTTGGCTGAGTTACATCCCCAGTCCCTAGTCCTGTCACTTTAAAACTGAGCACCCCTTCTGTGTGAGGCTGCCAAGTCCTTCAGTGTCCTTGATGCCAAGTGCGGAGGGAGAGCCAGCGTCACGGCATTCATGAAAATGTCTCCCGCTTCACTGCTGTTTGGGAAGGGCGAACTCTTGCAGCTATTTTTATTATAATTACTCATTCTCTCCTACCTCATTAAGCTTGAATCTTTCAAGCATGAATACCTGGTTAAATGTGCATAGCCACTAATTATTGACCTACCTTTATCCGCTCCCAGCAATGATTGCCACTTAAGAGCTCTCCTACTGGACTCCTTCTGCAAATAATACAGATTTTATTTTCTGAAAATAGAAAGGAATGTGGTGTCTCGCTGGTTCTACAGTTTGCTTGTTTGCTGGGTTACTTGTTCTTAGAGTTAGACATTCTGTATCCCAGGGCTGGGGTAACGCTCCAGTGGTGGAGCTCTGGGCTGGCACATGTGAGACCCCGCGTTCCATCCTGCCCCTGGTGTACACACACAGTCCTGTGTACCCACATCTGTCATACAGATACTGTGACTGTCCTTCCTAGCCCAGGAGTTCCTGACAGGCCACCACCCAGGCCCGCCTCGTGTGTGTCTCTGCCTCAGCCTCCACACCTCTTCAAGAGGCCATCGACTTGGGCTTTAAACGTTTGTCACCATGACTGTGACCTCACCCAAGCTGCCCATTTCAAAATGGAATGCAAAGTCGATTTTTGGAGGCATTTAAAATTATTCCTTGGTGTCTTGAGAGACAAAGTTCCAATAAGAAAGCTTATCAATTATACTTTTGTTTCCATTCCAAAACTCATGACTGCTCACTCAAAGGCCCCTTGTTCTTATCATAGAACATTGCTTACAGTGTCCAGATGAGTGACAGGGAACCCTAGGTTTTGTATGGTACATTTATTCCCCAGAAAACAAGAAGCAGTTTGACACGGGATGGGGCGGGAGGGGGGCTTCTTCCTGAGGAGCATTTGATGTTGAAGGATTCTGAATGAGGATCCCTAGGACTATTCTGCTTCTGAAGTAATTATGAAAGCTAGTAGTGCTGGGAGTTTAGGAATAGAAATGTTAGCACCTTGAATTGAGGTTTGGGCAGGTATCATTATTTGGATGGGGTGCCACTTTCTTCTTAAAGAACAGTGGGATTCCTTGGTTTGTCATTGTTACCTTGGTATTGAACCAAGATTCCTGGGCAACTGTCAGTTCCTGTCCATCTCCACCGGGCAGCCGCCTGGCTGTGGTAAACTGCTTGATCAATTTTTGTGCCAGGGGAGGGACTTCAGCCAGGAGGCCAGGCTGGGGACCATTCACTTAGGAACACACAGTTACGGGAAGTAGACATTCCTATTTCAGGGGTAGGAGGAGGGTGGATTCAGAAGTGTCCATATTTCATACTATCACTGGGAAGAGGATTTTATTTCCAAACCAGTACGCTTTTGAGCAGGTTATTTAGAGTGGCAGAGACAAAGGTGAGAAAGCAGTTGGCAAAGCTCACTCAGGTTCGAAGTGAAAGCTGTATTGGGCTTAGACTGGGAGACTTCTGCCCCGCGGGTGACGCAGCAGATTCCAGACAGCCCCAAATTAAGACGGAAGAATGCCAGCTAGGAGCCGCTCTGCATTCTGGAGCCCAGGACCATCGGGGCCCTCCTAGAGGGCTGACCTGTGGCGCTGAGTAAGAAGGCAGAGCGTCAACTATATCGCAGAATTGTGTCAGAAATCCAGCTCGGTTCCTGCAGCGAGGTGTAGGCGCCTGGCTAGCAAGGCAGTGGCGCACTGCAGGCTTCCTGCACGCCGCCTACGAAATCCGAGGCAAACACCGAGTCTGTTTTGGAAATGTTCTGAAACCAGTCTATTAACACAGCGAGCCGTTTGAAATGCAACTACGTGTTTGGAGAGAAACACACAGGCTTTTAATAGGGACATGGAACAAACTCTTTCAGCCGCAGCATCGCTGCGGGCGAGTGTAATTGCCAGGATTAATAAATCACAGCTGTGGAAGTTCAGTCCTTGGCAGCCTTCCTTATTCAGCTCTTCTCCCCTTGCCGGTTCATTCCAGATTTATGGTCTGCATTATGCCTGGAGTCCGCACCGCTCCTGCTCTCTTCTTCCTCGGCTGTTCTGCGCTTGCGCTGGGCGTCGGCTCAGGCTCCCAGGAGCACCGCGAGGCTGAGTACTACGTGGCTGCGGTGTACGAGCACCCGGTGGTCCTGAGCCCAAATCCTCTGCAGCTCAGCAGCCGCCAGCAGGCCCTGGAGCTCATGAAGCAGAATCTTGACATCTATGAACAGCAAGTGATGGCCGCAGCCCAGAAGGCAAGGGCAGCTCTCTGGTCCTGAACCTGGCTTAAGGCTCACAGAGCCAGCTGCTCTGAGCAGAAGCCCCAGGCTCTCAAGGGCCCCCTGAGAAATCGGCTCAGCTCGCAGATCTGAGCCGATGGGTCAGCTGGCCGGCATCTTGCTACTCGGGGGCTGGTCAGTGGACTAACCACACATGGCAGCTTGTTAAATCAGGCCCACCCCTGACCTTCAAAGTCAGAACCAGCTTGTTAAGCAACATTGTTGGGGGGAGGGGGGCGGTGGTGTTTTGCCCAAGTTGGAGAAGCCCTGCCTAGGTCAATGATTCATGGGCCTGTGCCTGGGGATCACTGGGTAAAGTAGACCTGGGGGGTGGGGTGGGGGAGGCTCAGGGTGGTCAGCTGGTCCAGAACTGGTGCAGTCTGGCCAATAGGGATTTTCAAAGTCCACTCCCGGGGGATGCTGATATTCAGGAAAAACAAAAACAACTTGAAAATCATTGAGCACAGTGAACTCTATGCTCTAAAGGGCATTCAAAACTTACAGGCACTTTTAAGTGTCCACAAAATTGCTGCTAGCTGCCTACACATTCATCCAGATGGGGAGCCCTTGTCCAGACAGACTGGGGCCCAGGCCCACACCTTCCTCAAGGCTTCCAGCTAGACTGTCTTTCCTCTTCTGTCAGCCAGGAAGGGTGGGGCGGAGGATAGGCTCCCCTGGGATAGAGCAGGAAGTGCTCTCAGAAGAAGTTGTGGGGCTGGGAAGCCTAGAGACTAGGGAGTCTATCTTTGTCCCTGTTGGTAGGATCACCAAGCCCAGCTGCTTGAGGAAGGCCAGCTGTGCTCAATAGCAAGTCAACCAGACTTCTCTGCTGCTGGTGTAGACCTGCCATGCCGGTGGACAGGGCCACCACTTCTTGGTGCAGTTTTAAATCCTGGCCTAGTTAGTGTGTGTGGTCCAGCACTCCTGATGGATGGCACTCCTCTCTTGTCCCAACCCGGCCCCTGGCTTTTTGGCCACCCTCAGCAGTTCAGAACAGCTCCCGAGTTCACGTTTTCCAGCATGCAACTCCTGGGAAGAGTTTGACCATAGTTCTGACCTCAAGCTCAGAAAAGCAGCTGAGTTCCTTTTGTACACCTGGGGACAGAGTTGCAGCCACAGCCCCCCCTCCTGCTCCTTCCCTCCCCCAGAAAAAAAAAAAATCCAGCTTCCAGTCTGCTCCAGGCTCTCCAGGCTTCTGCTTAAAACCGTGTGCCACAATCCCAGCGCTGTGTGACCAGGGTGGTGGCAGGCTTCTCTCAGCCCTCTTCTTCCAGATGTCATTCCCAGCATACCTCCGGCAATGACATCACACTGCAGCTACGAGACACTTAGGACCTCTGTTCCTTTCCACACAGAGCCTTGTGCTGCCTTACTGCACTTGGGCAGTCAGCTGACAACCTGAGGGAAAGCCTTCCCACTGAGCTGCTCACTAGTCCAGCCCGTTGGCTATTTAGGGATCTTTACCAACACTCACATCATCGTTCATACATTTGATACTTACCCATTTATGTCTCTGCTGAAGTCAGTGTAAAATAAATCCCAGCCACACCTTCAGGCTTCCCGCCAGCACTGATCCAGGCAAGGGCAGGTCCTGTGGCGGAGGTATTTTATGGCACAGCGCCACCTCGGCACCTCAGTGTCACCTCTCCTGGTTTCTCCATCTGCCAGTGGTGACTTGCTTGCGAGTCACACCAGCTGTCCAGAAGGTCACCATTGTGCTGTCAGACACCTCGGCTCCTCCGTTGTGCGTGAGCATCAGTTTCATCAGACTCACTGGAGGCAGACGCTCCTCACAGGCCATTGGGAGAACCGTTCCCTGGCACAAGTCAACTTGGAAGAGGATTTAGACTGTCCAGTCCTGGGTTGGCGGCCTTCACTCCTCGGGAGCTCTTGCCCTTCTTAAGCCTGTCAGGACACCAGAAGCTGTCACCAGGAATGCTACCTGGTGATCACATCAGCCCATATTCTGCCCCAGCTCAGCCTTGCTTGCTTGCTGTGCTCGGCAAGGGCGATATAATCAATGTGTAGACATGACTGAAATGGCAGGCTCCATAAGGCATCCTTCAAGTTGTTTTGTTGTTGTGAATAAAGGAAAACCTCTCTCCAAGTATAATTTTCAAAAAGTTTAAAGTTCATACAGAAATACAGAATGAACAGTTTTTACTTAACTCATTAGATAATGGTGGGAATTTGAGGACTGGAAATAATTGCCAGTTGGCCCAGCACTGGACAGATGAATGTGTTGCTTGCTAAAGAACTGACGAATGTCCCCAAGGCACATATGTGGTTGTTAGTGTGAGGACTTTTGTTTCATTTTGATTTTGAAACAGGGTCTCCACTGTTAAGCTAGGCTGGTCTTGAGCTCAGGATCCTCCTGCCTCCATCTCCCTGGGGTGGCCCTCGAACTAACATCAACAGCGGCACATTCTGAATGGTGTCTGAGTTTGTGATCAGTGTGTTTGCACAGTCACTTCTGTGAGCCATGGGAAGGCACTGTCCCTGTGCTGTGGGGAGCCATGCCGGTTTGCTGATGTGTCTTAAGAATATAAAACTTGGGTGTTAATCCCAGCAGAGGCAGAGGCAGGCGGATCTCTGTGAGCTGGAGGCCAGCCTGGTCTACAGAGTGAGTTCCAGGACAGCCAGGATTCAACAGAGAAACCCTGTCTCAAAAAACAAACAAAAAAAAAAAAAAAACAGGGACAAAGAAAGAAGAATGTAAAACTTGTCCTGCTCTTTAGCCCAGCAGTGGTTTCCCGTGTGCACATGTCAGCCAGGATGGCGAACACCTCCCAGGCAGATGGCTGCAGCATGTCTCTGTTTATTAGAGGTTGGATTCAGATGATCATAGAGGAGAAACGGTGGTGCCCTACATATGAGGCGGCTCTTCTGGATGATGTTTCTGAATGTTCTCTATGAGAAAGACAAATGCTACGAAATACATCATCTCATGTGCACCCAGACACGCAGAGGGACAGGGCAAGCTGATGTTAACAACAAGCATCTTTGTATTAAGGATATAAATTCTTTTTTTTTTTTTTTTTTTGTCTTCCAAATTTTTCATGGTTAAAATTTGGAGCTTTTATAACCAAAAGAGGGGAAAAAAACCCCCAAAACTAAACAAAGTTGCAGCGCACCAAAGACATAAGGGCTGTCACACCTGCTGTTGTAGCTGGCACGCCTCCACCGCCTCCGCCCTCTGCAGTGGGCCAGTGTTCTAGGCTCGACATTTTAATCCACACGACTGAAGGCCCCAGGAGGATGCGGTGCTGAGAGAGCCAGGGCTGCCCTGTTTGTTTCTGCTTCCCAAGGTTGCTGGAGATGCCACAGGGAGCCTGGTGTGGGAAGAGGCCTAGAGCAGCCAGAACTCCAATGGGACTCTGAGTTCCCTCGTGGGGGCTGTTTGTGCACAGCACATTACCGTTCATCTATGGTCCCCAGAGGCCCAACTATGACTACTCAGTGGAATCATTTTCTTTAAACAAATACTGCAGCCAGGACTCACCCACATTCCAGTTACTTGTTTTATGGATGGGCTTCCACATCAGGGTTTTTCCAGAAGTTCCTCAGTTGACTTAGACTGCTGCACCAGAGGGCCCCATCTGTGAACAGACCGGATATTCTAGACGCATCACAATCGGCCCAGCTCCCATATCAGCAAGAACGTAGCCTAACTGTCCGTTTGGTAAGCTCTGTGGGCCTTCAGCAGAGCTGCTCACCCCTCCCCCCACCCCCACATGCTCATGGTTCTTCCTAGAGGACACCGACACGTGTAGCCACTGTCCTGCACTTGGGTGGCCAGCCGATGACAGCCCTGGTGAGCTCGCTCGCTGATGTTTGGTGGTGAAGGGCATGGTGATCTCCTTACCCCATGGGCTTCTCCTGTCTTTTCCAGTACAGGGTGCGCAGATTATAGTGTTCCCAGAAGATGGCATCCATGGATTCAACTTCACCAGAACATCCATCTACCCATTCTTGGACTTTATGCCATCTCCCGAGCTAGTCAGGTGGAACCCATGTCTGGAGCCATATCGGTTCAATGACACGGAGGTAGGTGACAAGTCTAGCAGGCTGAGCAGAACCAGGTCCAAGGCCAAAAGCCACAGCATGCTGCCTGAAGTTTAAAGATCTGGGATCCAAACCATCAAACCCAGACCTCAGACCTTGTGCTGTTATGGGCACATTTGTTGGGGATCTTTTCATTGGTGAATTTCACAAGAAACAGAATTGAAACATATTAAACAAGTCAAGTTAAAGTGAACGTGTACACACATACACTCAGGAACACACACACACACACACAGAGGCATGTACATGCACACTCAGGCACATACACACAGAGGCATCTACATGTACACTCAAGGACACACACACAGAGGCATGTACATGCACACTCAGGGACACACACACACAGAGGCATGTACATTCACACTCAGGGACACACACACAGAGGCATGTTCATGTATACTCAGGGACACACACAGAGGCATGTACGTGCATACTCAGGGAGACACACACACAGAGGCATGTACATGCACACTCAGGGACACACACACAGAGGCATGTACATGCACACTCAGGGACACACACACACACAGGCATGTACATGCACATTCAGGGACACACATACACACACACAGGCATGTACATGCACACTCAGGGACACACACACACACAGGCATGTACATGCACACTCAGGGACACACACACACACAGGCATGTACATGCACATTCAGGGACACACATACACACACACAGGCATGTACATGCACACTCAGGGACACACATACACACACACAGGCATGTACATGCACACTCAGGGACACACACACACAGAGGCTAGAGGCATGTACATGTATACTCAGGGACATGCACACAGTGGCATGTACATGCACACTCAGGGACATGCACACAGAGGCATGTACATGCACACTCAGGGACATGCACACAGAGGCATGTACATGCACACTCAGGGACATGCACACAGAGGCATGTACATGCACACTCAGGGACACACACACAGAGGCATGTACATGCACACTCAGGGACACACACACACACAGGCATGTACATGCACATTCAGGGACACACATACACACACACAGGCATGTACATGCACACTCAGGGACACACACACACACAGGCATGTACATGCACACTCAGGGACACACACACACACAGGGCATGTACATGCACACTCAGGGACACACACACACAGAGGCTAGAGGCATGTACATGTATACTCAGGGACATGCACACAGAGGCATGTACATGCACACTCAGGGACACACACACACAGAGGCATGTACATGCACACTCAGGGACACACACACACAGAGGCTAGAGGCATGTACATGTATACTCAGGGACATGCACACAGAGGCATGTACATGCACACTCAGGGACATGCACACAGAGGCATGTACATGCACACTCAGGGACACACACTACTCTGAAAGTTCACCTCACCTCCATGCTGGTTGGCCCTCATCTGCTCCCTTTCCCAGCGGCTTCCAGTGGTGATATGCTGAGTCTCCTCCCGGGTCACTGATGTCCTAGCTCATAGGACACGGCTCCCTTCTTTCGAACTCCTCCTCTTGTAAAGCACGTTTGTGACTATCCTGTACACATATTTTTGTAAGCAAGTTCACGTTTTCCTGTAAAACTCTTGGAAACGGAATTTCTCAAAGGCCTCTCTCCCATATTTAATGTTTTTTTTAAATACTAAATTTAGAGATTAAATGTTTATCTCATTTTTGTACCTCTAGAACTAGTTTACAAGCCTTCTTCTGCCCTTGTGTCAATACAAGATGGAATACTCCCTTGAGCTTTTGCCGTCCTAGGGAAAGTAAAAAATATCTCACTTTAATTTGCATTTGGTTGTCACTATTGAGTTTAAGCATTGTTTCAGATGCCTCTGATATCTGTTCTGTGAATCACCTGTTCATATCTTTTGTATGCGCTCAGAAGTTCTTCTCACTGACTTATGATAGTCATTTATATATTATAGACAGTTTTCTAATTATTGTATATAATAATTTGTATGCTATAATTTGTATGTTATACATTAATATGTATTATAACACAGGAACTTTTCTATCGAAAACATGAGCCCAGAGGCAGGGTTTTAACGTATTTTATTTACGCTGCTCCAGGTCCTCCAGCGTCTGAGTTGTATGGCTGTCAAGGGAAAGATGTTCTTGGTGGCCAATCTTGGAACAAAACAGCCTTGCACTAGCAGTGACCCCCGGTGCCCGCGTGATGGGAGGTACCAGTTTAACACAAACGTAGTGTTCAGCAACAATGGAACCCTTGTTGACCGCTACCGTAAGCACAACCTGTACTTTGAGGCGGCCTTTGACACCCCTGCTAACGCGGACCTCACCACCTTTGATACCCCCTTTGCTGGCAAGTTCGGTATGTTCACTTGCTTTGACATCCTGTTCTTTGACCCTGCCATCCAACTCCTTAGAGACTCTGAGGTGAAGCACATTGTGTACCCCACAGCCTGGATGAACCAGCTGCCACTCTTGGCAGCCATTGAAATTCAGAAAGCATTTGCCACTGCCTTTGGTGTCAATGTCCTGGCAGCTAACATCCACCAGCCTTCTCTGGGGATGACTGGCAGCGGCGTACACACCCCTCTGAAGTCCTTTTGGTACCATGACATGGGCAGCTCTAAAGGTCACCTCGTAATTGCCCAGGTAGCCACAAACCCACTGGGCCTTGTTGGGACGGAGACCGCAACTGGCGAAATGGACCCCTCCCATAGTAAGTTCCTGAAAGTCCTGTCCGGTGATCCATACTGCGAGAAGGACGCGCAGGAAGTACACTGTGATGAGGCTGCCAAGTGGAGCATGAACGCACCACCTACTTTCCACTCGGAGATGATGTACGACAATTTCACCCTGGTCCCTGTCTGGGGAAAGGAAGGCTATCTCCAGGTCTGCTCCCACAGCCTCTGCTGTCACTTACTTTACAAGAGGCCCACCCTGTCCAGAGAGCTGTACGCCCTGGGTGTCTTCGACGGCCTCCACACAGTGCACGGCACTTACTACCTTCAAGTCTGTGCGCTGGTCAAGTGTGGGGGTCGTGGCTTTGACACTTGCGGGCAGGAGATCACAGAGGCCCAGGGCCTATTTGACTTCCACCTGTGGGGGAACTTCAGCACCTCCTATATCTTCCCTTTATTTCTCACCTCGGGGATGACTCCAGACACCCCTGACCAGCTTGGGTGGAAGAATGATCACTATTTCTTGAGGAAAAGTGGACTGTCCTCCGGTCTGGTGACAGCAGCTCTCTATGGGCGGTTGTACGAGAGGGATTAGGAAGAGCGTGTGGTCAGTGGGATGGGTTCTGCCAGCATGCCTCTCCACTGGCCACAGATCCTAAGTGCTGGGACCATCTCTGCTCCGAGGGCGGGAAGTCACTTCCTTGACACCCAGTCCCACCCTGGGAACTCTTAAGAAAATGGGAGAGGCAGTTCCTTCTTCCTTTCTACACAACAACTGAGACATTTTCTGGTATTTTCTATTCACATTATTCTTTTTCAAGCCACACCTTCTTCCCACTACACAATCGGTTTTAAATGCTAAAACAAAAAATAAACATCGGTTGCTATTTTACAAATCCACAGAGCACTGGGCGGTTCTTTTCACTGTTGATGCAGTGACACTGTCAATATTCCCCAAGCCTCAGACACTTTCCATGGTAAGCAACAGATTCTCAAAGCAAAAGCCTGTATAAAGAGCTGCTGCAGTGACTGGTCCTGCCCTGGACTCTGTCCAGGTGAGGTGGCAATGCAGAGCCACCAGCAGTGTCAGAAATGTAGCCCTAGAATAGCCCAAATGTAGCCCAAAATAGAAGAGAGGCTTTGCTCACCTCTGCCTTGCTGTCAGTAGATGGATGTGTAGGCAGGCCTTGGAATAACTGGAGGGGTGTGGTGCCAGGGAAGGGAGAAGGGGCTGGAAAATGTTGAGCAAGGAGAGGCTAGGAAAACCCGAGTAATAGAATTCTTCTGTCCAAGGCAGTCTGTGGAATCCCGGGATTCCAGAGACCTTAATAAATTGGTTTAGTTTTGCTCGACTGTGGGACACGGTGACACTGGTATTATTAGATTTGCACCCAGTTAGTCTCCCCTGTGCAGAGAGGCCGGCGCCCTATGAAGCTAAGCCGTGCGAGCTGCCTGGGTCAGCCTGCTGCCTCCTCATACTTTTACTTAGCCCGTCAGCAGCAGGTGTTTTCCAAAGGCTGCCACAGTAACAGCTCCACGCCCAGAACAGAAAAGCAGGGTCAGCGCAACGAAGACTTTTATAGGCCGATGATTTCTAATTTGCATCCAATGTTCCAAAGCCATTTACAAAACAGTTTACTTCTGTGCAGAAGGATTATTTCTATTATAATTTTTTAAGTGCAGAATGGAGAGTCTGAAATTTGCCTCTTAAATGTTGTTGCTATTAAACGCCTTTAAAACGTGTGTGTGTGTGTGTGTGTGTGTGTGTGTGTGTGTGTGTGTGCGCGAGAGAGAGAGAGAGAGAGCGAGCGCGCACACACATGCTTGTGCTCATGATGTGTGTGAGCACATGATGTGTGTGGGCACATGGGCCCTGGAATGCACTTTGGAGGCAGAGGTAGAGGCAGACAGATTTCTGCAAGTTCTAGGCCAGCCTAGTCTACATAGTAAGTCCCAGGATCCTGTCCCAAAAAAAACAAAACCAAACTTACAAAACTGTATGAAATGAAACTGAACTCTTCCCATTCTCTAGCAGAAAAGTCCCTCTCTGGTCCTCGGCAGGGTAACTGAGCAAGCCTCCTGCCTGGATTTCAATGGGCAGCACTAGGATTTTGCTGTTCACTGTGACTGCACAGGCCTAGGCAGTGGTTTAAGCCTGGCACTTTTTCATCCCTGGGGCAAGCACAGGCATCATGCCAACAGGGAAAGGCACCCGGCGGCCCCAGCTCTGGGTGACTCACTGCTTGCAAAGGCTTGGGATGAGTCAAGTCTGAGGAAATGAGCAGGCACGAACAACTCAGAATCTCTCAGGAAGTCCTGGAACTCCTGTGCCCTGGGAAGTCCCCCAGGGATGGTGCAGGACCTCTCCCACCAGATGACAGTGCCTTCTTGCTCTCCCAGTGCAGAGCTTGCAAGGAGGTGGGAGCTGACAGGCCACATGTGGCTCCAGATGTGGCTGTCCACAGTCCATGCTGTTTCCCTGCTCCAAGCCTGCATGTCTCTACTTTATGTCTAGATGACCCAAACCAGCATGAGAAGCAGGTACGAAGGGCCATAGACAGTCCTCCCAGCAAGTGACAACCCTGGGCACCTGTCAGAGCCGAATTCTGCCCTGTTGATGGGAGCCCAGACCTTCCCGAGTGGTACTCTAATGACAATTCAGAATGAGTTGCTCATGCGGACAGAAGGACAACAGCAAGTGATGGTGGTAGAACAAAAAGGCTCTTACAATTAAAAGAAGATGCCAGATGGCAGAGCAAAGGGAAGAGTGGGAAAATGAATAAAACAACCATTTCAGGAGAAAAATGTCCCGATGACTAATGATTGTGATATGCTTTGTTAACTGTGATCTGAGTTCAGGAAGCAAATGGCAATTCTGACCACAGCACAGAGGCAGGAAGCCAAGTGTATTTTTGGTGGAGGCTGACTTGGGGGAAGTGGTTCAGTCTGTGTGGGCTCTTCTGTGGGTGCAGCTGTGCCTGACTGTGGCTTTTCTCACAAAGGAAGTAAAAGCACAATGAGATATTCACACTGGAGCTTAACGTCTGTACCCTAGAGAAGCGGGGAGAAAACAAACCAGATTTCCTGAAGACTGGCCCAATCCCAGCGTCTCCCAGTCATGCCACAGGGGCAGATCTGCCTGCTGCTGCCGAGGAAAGCCCACCTGGGTTGCCCCTTCCTGGTGAAACAGCACGGACTGAGTTAGCTATGGCTGTTATAAAACTGTCACAAACTTACTAGCTTTCGGATAAACCCCAAATGGATTTTATGGTTATGGTAAGAAGTCTTAACTCCACTGTTAAAGTATTAGCAATACCATGACTTTGCTGGAGGCACCAGGGAGCCATCCTTGGCTGAAGCAAACTGGCTCAGAGGCAGGCACATGACTTAAGGCTAGTCAGCCAGATGAGACGCCATCGGGGATCACGAGACGCGGCCTGGTGCAGAAATCCCAGATAGAGGGACAACAGTGAGCCACCACTCCAGTTCCCACCGAGGATTAGAACTGCCTAAATGACCTCAGGGAAAACATGAATGTTCAACATCCAACATCCAGGGTCTACATATGACAAAACAAAGTCACAGCAGTTGAAAATATTCTGTACAAAAGGGCTAGGCTTAAACCAGCCATGTTGTGCCCACCTATAATCTCAGCACTAAGGAGACCGAGGCCTGCCTGGGCTACATAGTGAGATCTTCTCAAAAGCATACAAACAAAAACCAACAAAAAGTCTGTTTAAACTCAGAGCTGGGCTGCGTAGCGTACCGTCCTGAGGACTGTGGAGGTTGCACTGCTGGGAGCGGGGCAGGCCTGTGCCAAGCCTCCTTTGGCTGCCTAGTCCCACAAACTGTCCCAGGCAGGTTAAGTTCATTTTCTGTCACCAGGATCCCTGTCCATTGCCTGAAGTCCTGGTGTGTGTCTCAAGGTTCACTAAGTCACAATCAAAAACACCTTCTTCATATCCAACGTAGCATGAGTGTCCGATTCTCACACGGTCTCTAAGGATCAGAATCTATAGCGATGAGGAGAACTCTAGGGTGTCAGAGTATTACAAGCGATCACTGAAAGATGCAGTTGTAAACTGTGATTCTGAGGATCAGGTCCAATGGGGGAGGCTCTAATTCTTTATAAGTTGTTGCTGCAGTAACATATTTTGCAACTCTCACAACACACAGCGAAAGGGGCTGTGCTAGAGGCTGCGGCCTGGAGTCACACAGTAAAGATCATTCTTACAGACCGCTTATTACCTTGGTTCACATAAATATAGGGTTTACACACACACACACACACACACACACACACACACCCTAAACTGCTGAAGGGGCATGGCCTGGTGCTGCGTGCCTTTAATCCCCATACTTAGGGGGCTGAGGCAGGTAGATCTCAGTTCTAGGACAACACACAAACAAAACAAAAAAACAGGAGGACAAAAAAATTGGTGGTTTATTGAGTTTCCACAGATTGCATTTCCACAAACGGCTAAGCCATCATTTCCAGGCACCCCTGTTCTTCCCGAACTTTGCCAGTCCTCATCAAGGTGGTATGTGCTACTTGCTTTAACTCTGGAATGGACTCTGTGACTCCTTCAAAGCCAGGTTATGCACAATGACACCACTTCTGTCTCTCAATGCTTCCTCCTGGGAACCCAAACAGCTACTCGAGAAAACGCAGGTGAGACTGTGGCCCGGCCTCAGCCCTGGTCAGCTCGCAGCCCCAGCAAACACCGCTGCCTTGAGAAACAGACTCCATAGCCCCGCAGGAGCCACTGCGGCTAAGGGCGAGAGGAAAGCCATCTCCACTTTGCCTGCCGTAAGCTGCAGACTTGTCAGGAAAACAAGTGACTGTTGTGTGGAGCCACTGAAATCTGGGATGGCTTGTTACGCAGCAATCAGTCATAGCTGGCATCGGGGAACCACATGGTCTGGGCTGCTTCATAGTGCTAAAAAAATTAAAAATATAAAAGGCCAGTGAGGAGAGCAGAAGCTACTGTCTGTGTGCCCTGCAGCTCTGGGGGATTGTGGGTCTCTGCACAGCAGTGATGGTGTTAAGCGGGGTGTGTGTGTGAGACATGGTTGTTTGAAGTGATTCTTCTGGCTGTTGCTGAATTTTGGAAGCTCTGCCTCCTTGTAAGTCACGCATAACTCATAACCGTCTACTGGGCTCACCAAGGCAGGCAGAAACAGTCATTCTAGGAAATGCAACAATTGCTAGAACTTAGAATAAGAAAAATTAAGGTAGAGAGTGTGTATGTTTAGTTCTCTGGAGTGACCCATTCTGACTTTAATAGTCTCTAATGTAGTCCTATGCCAGGTTGGCTATGAACTCAACTCTCCTGCTTCTGCCTCCCTGGTACTGGGATCACAGTGCTGCCCGTGCTCCACCCCCTTTCCCAGCTTGCAGCTAGCTGCAAGGTTAGTTACTGTCCTATCAAGTGCCTGCCTCTGTACGCCTCAGATGTATGCCAGCCTAGGCAGAATCACATGGAATGGAGATGTCTACCTTCTTGAGATTGGTAAGTTCAAACCCCTCTTGTTCTTGGGATTTGGAGGGAAAGCTCTTCTCTCTCCCTTCAAGGCCCTGTTGTGCTGCCTATGATATGTTTCTTCTAATGCTTTTCTATTCTAGGCCCCATCATGGCCCCTATGGTTGCCACGATCTCTCTAATAAAACTCATTCTGGAGGGTAATCTAGTGTCAGCTTCTGTCCACGAATCTGATGTTTTCCTCTTGTTAACAGCCACAGCATTTACCCTGTGTTAGTTTTAAAAACGACACCCCACCAGGTGATGGTGGCACACATCTTTACTTTAATCCCAGCACTCAGGAGGCAGAGCCAGGTGAATCTCAGTGAGTTCCAGGCCAGCTTGGTCTACAGAGTGAGTTCCAGGACAGCCAGAGTTGCAACAGAGAAACCCTGTCTTGAACAAAACAAAAACAAAAACACAACAAAACAAAAAAACGACCAAAACCAAAACCAACACCCTACATTTGCTTGTATGGGGATTAAATTAACGCATCTTCAAATAGTTGCAATTCAGAGTTTTCCGCAACCATTAAAAGGACAAAGAAGGTTGTGTCCTGAACCCTGATGTGCTTTCTATGGAACTATTGCAAATAGGGCTGGACTGTGCCAAGAGCTTGACGTGTACATGAGGCAGATGCCTGTTCTGATGAACTATAAACACAAAGATGTATTTGTATGACAACCGATAGTTTGGCATCATAAATGAACTTAAGAAAAGAATTTGCAATAAATACACAATGTGAGCCTTACATTCTACAAGCCCTGAACATTCTATCTCAGATCTTTCCAAGGAATGGGCAGTATATGTTGAACATGTAAAATAGACATAGGTAAACACAGATTCATATTCCTGAAAAGTAATGTAATGAAAAATTAAGAAGTTAAATGACACACCAGTTTTTAACATAACTGTTAGGGTAGTCGAGAGGAAGCCTGGTGTCTCACAAGATTTCTGTGCGACCTTGGGTAAATATATCTTTAGGTCTCTGGGCCTAAGGTTCCTGTCTCTGGGAAGCCAGTGTCCTCAACTCTCCTGTTCCTCGGTATAGTAAACAGGAGTGGTAGCATTCACAGGACAGGCTCTGATTATAGAATACTTTGTAAACAAAAACAAGGACCTAATTTGGCATCTGAATCAGGAGGAGGCTGCCTATTCTCTTTCAGCTCTTTTGTCTGTCTAATAAGTTTAGATTTTCAGTTGGTATTATCATTTATCGGTACTAGAAGGAACTGCTCTGAATCATCACTGCTTGAAACAAACATTGTCGTTTGTTCCTTAAGTTGGGGAGGGAGTAGCTGTGCTGGATCCTCTTGGTTGAGGGCAGAGGAGTGGCTGGGAGTACACAAGCTACTTCAAAGGCAGTTTCTCCACACTCACAACTACCTGGCACAGATGGGGAAACGAAGATTCTCCATGCTTTGCCACACCGTGGTGTGCTGCGCTGTGCCAAGCTGGCCTCACGACAGCCGAGGCTTCCGACGGATCTTCATGGGTTCTTGGAGACAGGAAGAGGGAGCCTCCAATTTATTTTTTAGAAGTTACTTACTGTGTGTGCGCATACAGTTTACATATGGAGGTCAGAGGATAATATGTGGTAGTTCGTTCCCTTTTTTCCCATTGTTAGGCTCCCAGGCATCAAACTCAGGTTGTCAAATGGTAGAAAGCACCATTACTGGCTGAGCCGTTTCCTATAAATGCTGACGTGTGTTTTATATATGCACACACATATATGCAAATATATAAGCATATGTATAAGGACACACACACACATATGTATATGGCTTATGGATTTACTTTTAAATTCAGTACTAGAATGGGAAGCATAGCCCCACTATGCTAGCATTTATTTTTATATTATGTGTGTGTGGATGCAGCCGCCTGTGTGCCACGACCAATACATGGCTGGAGACAACTTTTTAGGAGTGGGTTCTCTCCTTCCACCACGGGACCTGGAGATCCAACTCAGGTTGTCCACCACACAGGAGCCTTTACTGGCTCAGCCATCTTGCTGACTGTTGTTTGTTTTGAGGGGAGGGACAAAGTTTCATAGAGCCCAAGCTCACCTCAAACTCAGTGTTCAGGTTTCTTAAGGTTGGGCCAGAAACAATCACAGTGCCACGTCTGCCTTCTGTGGGCGGTGTGAGTCCAGCTTCCTCCTACATTCAGACAGAGGAAAGAGAACCCATCTGCCAGGCAGAAGCTGGTGAAGGGGTTCGTGGCCATCTTAAGCCTGTCTCAATGGAGGCTTTACACTGTTGGTGGATTTTATTTGTTGAGAGTTTACTATTGTGCCAGTCAAAGTAGCTAATTTAATGTTTTCACTCTAGAAGATATTTTAAAGAAAGATTTAATTTTACTTATGCTTATGTGTGTGTATACATACATGCATGCAGGTGCCAGAGAGGCCAGAAAAGGGCATAGATCCCCTGGAGCTGGAGTTATAAGCAGTTCTTAGCCACCTAATATGGGTGTTGGGAGCCAAACTCAGGTTCTCTGGAAAAGCAAGCTCTCTTAGCCACTGGGCCATCTCTCCAGCCCAAGGCAGATGTTTTTACTAACTTATCACAGAGGAGGAAGAAAGAGGCTAACAATCCCCGAGACCATCAGGTTGTGTGTGAGCATGATTTTGAAACTGGCTGGTCTGTGCACGAGACGTTAATGAACAAAGTTTATTTTCATAAATTGCTGTATTTATGAACGGCAATGACAAAGCACGCCTAAGTACTCTGTACGAGACAGCTTCTCCCCATGTCAGGCAATGTCCTTTTCAGGTGGGATGGTCCCAGATGCCTTTTTTGTTGTAGGCTCAGAAGATCAGGCCCGTGGATGAGGGAAGGGCTGTGTGAGGGCACTTGCAAGGCAGCCTGGCAGTTTCACTGGGTATGAATCTTATGAACAGATGGAAATCTCCATGCAACCAGAGACTACCAGGAGCCAAGGACACGACATATGGCAAGGAAGGAGAAGGGACAATTCGCAGTCGTCACTGTGCCTATGCTCTGTAGACAAGCAACAGTGCGTGACAGTCTCAGTCTGCCCAGTGTGTGTTCGCCCTCTCCATGGCTCTTCTCTGGTTAATGAAGGAGTCACCTTGTTCATACCTCTTACCTGAGTGATGCCCCGCTGCCCCACAGAGAAGCAGCAGTGTTTGGGAAGGAAAGTGCCTGGCACCAAAACAACCTTGTCAGGCCATTAAGCACAGCCTCTCTGCACACAGCCCACTGGCAAACACCATTTACTAGAGCCCTGGAGCATGTCTTTTAGCTGCACCTGGGAAGACAGTGCTGCAGCCAAGTCAGGCCCCAGGGAACTCAGCTGCTGCAGGCCTCCTCAGTGACTCAGCGAGATGCTAGTGACTGGTGCAGGTTTGAGATCAGTTCCTATGTGGGTCTGCGATTGGTGGAACTGGAAACTGTACTGTGGTTGTTGCAAATACAATCATTAATTTACATACCTTATTTTGAGTCGGCCTTGAGGTGCCTCCTGGACTGCCTTGTAGTTCTCTGTTAGGCCAGGTCCTCAGGGACAGCAATGGGAACACACTGAGGATACTAAAGCAGAGCCATTCTGAGAAGGAGGGCGCTCTGGGCCAAGGATTCCCCAATGCTTTGTCAAACAATTGTTACACAGAAGGAATTGATAACTGATGTCGCTGAGGTTGAGGTTAGACTGGCCGACTGTGTGACCGCTTTCCAGCCTCCTGTGCTTGACCATCTTTAGTTCCTTCCACAAAGGCATTTCGTCAGACTTTTGCACAGTGAACCCGCATTTGCTCCATAAAAGACCTAGACTAAAACAGTAGACTTTCAGATTACTTTTGAATGACTGGGTCTGCTTCTGTTTCCTGAACTCAGATGATGCCTTCCTTAGGAGACACTGTCATGGCAGTAAAGCTTTCTGCAAGTGGTTTTCAGGAGTGCTGCCCAACACAAGACCATATAGCAGTTCCTCCACGTGTGTCCTTCCTACTGATCTTTCATGATACCTTCTCAACAAAACAAGCCACCAACAACAAAAGGCAGAATTCAGAGAAGTTAAATAAGGTCACAGAACCACCAAGTCACCCTGACCGCGTTCAAGGCTGCCGATTCTTTCATTTAACCCTTCCCATAAAACAGGGCGTAAAAGAAAGCTAACAATGACTCAATGCGTATTAACCAGATCCTCCCAAGAACCCGTACCTACTTTCCACCATGCCCCCAGAGGAGAGACAGCAGCATTGTTCACAAAAGGGCGTCACTGTGGGTGCAGTCACTACTAATGCTTCAGTCAAGAAACAAAGGCAAGGGAAAATGAAGAGGTGGTCCAGTCAGGAGGCAACCCTGACGTTCACAGCCATTAGGGAAGGCAATGGCTGCTCTTCAGACTTCTGCTCTAAGCCTTGCTTATGACTCATGACGGAATTCCGGCTCAGGAAACTCTACCTTCCTCTTGCCTGAACCCTAGGCTAGATTTAGATCTAGCCTTGCTTTTCCATGACTTGAGACACACATGAAACACAATTGCCCAAGTATCTAGTCTTTCAATGGAACACCAAAACTCCATTAAGCACCAAATGTATTTACATATAATGTGCTTTGTCATTTAAAGAGTGTCTGTCTGAATGTCTTTATGATTCATGTTGACATGGAAATTTACATGGTTAAAAGTAAAAAGTTTAAACATCATGATGTCACTAAAAAGGACTTATATTGGAAAAATACAAAACCAATTTAGTGCTTTATGGTCTCTTAGGAACAAGATTGGGCAACTTTCTTCATAGTATAAGAGTAGTTTTGCTGTCCCAAACATCCTGTGCTCTGTTCCCCAACCATTGGTAACTTGCATTTGTTTGTTTTGTATGGTGCGTAAGTATGTGCTTGCATGCAAGTGTGTGTGTGCACATGCATTATCTGTATGAAGGACCCAGGAGTTGACAGGTACATTCAACTTCTCCCCACTTAATTTTTGAGACATGGTCTCTCATTGAACCTCGAGCTCACCACTTGGGCTAGTCTGGCTGGCCAGTAAGCTCCAGAGATCCTTCTGTTTCTGCCTTCCTAGCCCTGGCATTACAGGCACATGCCAACATGCCCAGCTTCCTATATGGGTCCTTGGAATCTGTGGATATATATTTATAGCCCCTTTGGGTAAATACTGAAGAGCACAATTGCTGAGTCTTGTAGTAAATATGTCTTAGTTTTTAAGACAGGGTCTCTCTGTAGCCCTGGAACTTGCTGTATAGACCAGGAGTGGTCTTGAACTCACAGAGATCCACTTGTCTCTCTCTGCCTGCCTATGCTGGGGGACTAAAGGTATACGTCACTATGCCCAGGAGTGTTTTCGTTTTGTAAGAAACAGCCAGTGTTTTTCAAAGTGGCTGAAACATGTTGAAGCCCCACCAGCAGTGGATGAATTGAGTTTCCACTCCCCAGCAAGTGTTCTGTGATGTCAGTGCTCTCAGTCCCTGCCGCTCTACTTGGTGTTGTTCTTGATGGCAATGGTGTGGAACAGCTTTCCAATCTTCTGTTAGCTGTCAGACTGTCCATTTATCTACAAGGGAAACATTCCAAGACCCCAGTGGATGCCAGCAACTGCACAGCACCAGAACTTTCATGTGTTTTTCTATCTATATATACATATGATAAAATTTAACTTGTAAATATTAGTAAGAGAATAACCAATAATAGAAGTTATAAAGATACACTGTCGTGACATGAATGTGACCTCTCAAACTACCTTACTCCACTGCAAATCTGAGCAAACTCAGCAAATGATTTCCTATGAAGTCAGTTTTACCTTTTGCTGCAGGAGTCACTGAATAGCTTCTCCATGGCGAACCTGGATTTTCTGAGTTGTACTGCAGCTTGGGGCCATTATTAGGCACAGCAAGGGTTAGCCGAACACCAGCACTGAGACACTGCAGCAATCGGTCTGAAAGGCAGGATGGCTAAATGATCAATAGGCGCTAGTGTGTCCAGCATGGGCATGTAGGGCATGGGATGGATGATCTGTGTCCCTGGTGGGACAGAGCAAGATGGGCAGCTATTTCACCATGTCAATCAGACAGACTTTGAAACTTCAATTTTCTGGCTTGCAGTGAAACTACAAATAAGGGGAGAGTATTGTTTATGTTGGGTGAGGTGTTTGACAAGGTCTGTGCTGTTTTCCACAAGGGGTTGTTGCTGATGTCTAAGTCATTTGTATACTTTGGACAACACTCCCTTATTTGCTATGTGTTTTGTTAGTATTCTATCCTAGCCTATGGCTGGTCTTTCATTCTCTATAGTTGACCTTTGCAAAGCACAATTTAAAATTTACTGAGGTCTAGCTTCTTTCCTTTAAAGATTGTGCCTTTGGTGTTGTACCTAAAGTCACTGCCGAGTCACTGAGATTTTGCCTATGGCGTTTTCTTTGACATTTCGATGTGTAATCCATTTCTGCATTAGGTTCTGAGAAGTGTGTCCATCTTGTGCCTAGACTTCAGTAGATGACCATGGGTTTGTCCCAGCAGTTTGTCTACATGCTTTTCTTTGGCTCTGTCGCCCTAACTGCCGATGTGACTCCAAGCCTGCACTCTCCCCATCACTCTTGGTAGTTAATAATCTACAGTCTGGGATAGCTGTATGCTACGAACCGACTCCTGTCAGTTCCTTGACCTCCAGCACTCTGAGCGGTTCTGGACTTTTCTCTCTATAGAAACTTTCAAATCAGTTTGCTTGTAAAATAAGCTGGCTGGAATTTTCATTTGGGCTGTATTGAGTATAGAAAAGGTGGAGGGAGATCTGACATCTTTACATTATTGATGATGTATGAACATAAACTATTCTTCCGGTTTATTTTTTTGTCAGTTTTATAAATTCGCTTCATGTAGCTCATACATTTTTCTTTTTGTGGCTTTTCACAAATTTTATCTTTTAAACAATTAGCCTTTTTAATCTAGGTTGTGAAATCTGTGCAGGAAATTGTTCATGTCCACGGGCTGTACAGTTGTCTACCCCTCATTAGTTGTGTCTTCTCTTTTTTGGGTTTTCTTTTTGTCTGATAAAGACTGCCTGCGCCCCTCCCCCACCATTGCTAGGATTAAAGGTGTGTGCCACCACTTTTATTTGCTGCTTTTCAATTACTTTGGACTTGCTCTGATTTTTCTAATCTCCTAAGGTGGATGGATGCTCAGATGGTTGTTCTCAGATTTTCTTTCCTAGTATGGACAGTCAATGCCAGGAACTTTACACTTAAAAAATTGTATGTGTAGCAACACAGAAAATTTTTTTTTTTGTTTACGCTATTTTAAAAATTACAGTATCTTCTTTGATTTGTATGTTATTCAGTTGTACTGATTTCTAACTTAATGCTTGAGTGTACAAGAGCAGAGGCCATTATTTTATCCTGTTTTAACTCTAAGGGATCTTCTATACTCCAGAATACAGTGTATCTGATGAACTTTCACTCTGCTGTTGTGAAGTCGTCTACAGATGTCCACTATGTGTACCTGATGATGATGCTGTTGAGATCAATGACGACTATTTCCCACTGGCTAGTATTTTATTGGTTAGCTGGTAGGGGAATCTTCAAGTATTAAAGTGGATTCAACTTCAATTTTGCATCGCTGGTTCTGATACCCTATTGTCAAGTGTCAGTGAACAAGAACAGGAATTGGAACATGGGGCAAGAATAGGAACAGACCTTTGAAAGAGCATTGGCTTGGCTTTGCTGTCTTCTAGTGGTTGCCAGGCTGCACCAGGAATGTGGGCTGCTAGTTTCCAAGCTACTACTGAGCTGGAGAGTGAGGGCTGCAACCAGTAAAAGTGTAGGGATACTTGCTGTTCTTACAGTCGCTGCTTTTTCCCTAAACACACATACTCTGAAGATTGCTGGCAACCACTAATATGTCCACTTTTGGGAAATCTGATTCTGAAACACTGCTTCTATGGAGACAGACTTCAGAACTGCTTATCCTGCCATTTTTGCTGACACCATGTGGCAAAAGCTTTTTAAACTAAAGTTTCATGACTATTTGACACTCAGAAGGTCTCTATACTGATTATAGATTTCTAAATGTGGTAACAGGGACCACAGGTTACCAAAATTGGGCTTGTTTGGGACATCCTTGTATTTTCTGGATGGATGCACACAAATACATTATTCCTTTGGCCCAGATGTCTTTGTTAAGTCTGGCATCAATGTGCACATTTGAAGTTACCATACTTTATGATAAATGTCTGGATCGGATTGTTTTGAGAGGCATGCTTCTTAAAATCCACTCCAAGAACGTGCTAGTGAATGTGGTGGCATATTCTCTGGTCACCACCTCCTTGATGGAGAATAGCTCTTTCTTTTCTTACCACCTGTCTTTGCTGGAGTCATATAATGCAAGACACAGAGAAGCTAAGCCAGCAGTGGAAAGGCTTACCCTAAGTCCTCACTGAGCTCAACTGGAAGAGGCTGGCAGCTACTGTTCACATTCTGGCCTCTCAGATGTTTGAACTAGGCACTCTCTATGGCCCCTTCCCTGAACACAGAGCCTCTAGCCAGCTCTGGGCACATCGCTCCATGGGCAGCACAGCACTGGAGAAGAATAGAGTCCTGAACCCAGGCCCCGATGCCCAACCTTTGACTGTAGTTCTCATGTCTTGTTCCTACATCAGAGAGCCGCAGGGAACTGCAGCCCTTTTCTGGCATGCTCAGAGTGCTGGGATTAAAGGTGTGCACCACCACTGCCCGACTACCCCCAAAGCTCTTAACATTTACAGCTGCTCAGTTGAAAAGACCACTCCTCCAGAAGCACCACTGCCTTGAACTCTCTTCACTCATTCTCTTGGGTCTTAGCATTTCCTGTTTTGAGGCTTCGCCATCAAAGTCACAAGGAACTTTTCTTTCATGTATGTTGTGTCTGAGTGACCAGAATGTGGTCTCACTCCAGGCTACCAAGGCAGCAGAAGCTAAGTGCAGGTTTTCCTTGTCTTGTCTGTCTCTCTAACCAAAGTTTAAGTATTCTGAGGGCAAGGAATTTACCTGGCTCTGGTGTATCTCAGTATTTAAGACCGAGTTTTCAACATAGTGTCTGCTTAGAAATGTTTGTTGAGTATGGAAAAGAGGCCGCAAAACTGAAAACATCAGTTTTAAGTTTAATTTTAAATTTAACAAAGAATGGAAAAGACATATTTTAAGTTTAAATTATTATTCACATTGTTTTAAAATCTAATTAGAACAGCATACAGAAATATAATAAAACCCATCTACAATTCTACAATTAATATGTTAAAAGGTATTTTTCTTCAACTTCTAAAAAAAAAAAAAACAAAACCCTGGTATGCACAAAAGAATGAGGTAACCAGAAGGAAAGGCAAACAAGAGAATGAAGCAGGGCGGAGCCACAGAGCTGAAGGGGGAGAACTGGCAGCACACAGCATCGCACGCACTCTTTCCTCTTCTTCATCATCAGCTTTCAAGGCAGGGTTTCTCTGCTGTAGCTCTGGCTGTCCTGGAGCTCACTCTGTAGACCAGGCTGGCCTCGAACTCACAGAGATCCGCCTGCCTCTGCCTCCCGAGTGCTGGGATTAAAGGTGTGCGGCACCACCACCCAACGTTTTCCTTTTTTAAAAGCAGCCACTAGCCATTTTATCATCTTCCTTTAGTCTAGCATCTGCTTTGGAAAGGACCATCACAATAAGACACTAGAGAGAAGACTAACAAGTTTTTCTGGAGGCTGAGGTAGGCAGAAGTTGGAAAAGAGTAAATTCAACAAAAGCCACTCAAGTCTCAACTTCCCCAAACTTCTCCAGCCTCCAGATCCCACCCACACTAGAAGGGAATCAAGAACTGAGCATGGTGGTGATACACATTTGTAACTGTGTGGAGGAGGAGGCAGGGGGATTACAAGTTTGATGCCAGTTGAGGCTATACAGTAAGACCCTGTCTCAAAGCAAACAAACAGGAGGAGCACACAAACAAAAAAAAAGAAGCAACAGGCATGAAACAAAGACTTCAAAGTGCAGCCAACTGGCTGGCTCATCATCTCAGGACTATGAAGGCTGTAGAAACTGCACCCAAACCTTCTTCCCCCATCCTAGAGAGGCTGGGCTTGCCATGCTACCCGCTGAGCCCAATAAGGTGGCAGCAGATGTGATGCACAGAAGGTATGGATCATGTTGGCGTGGTCAGAGTTCCTTCCAGGCTCAAGAGAACTTCCATGAAACTTCTGTATTTCAGCCAAGGCTCAAGGGTAAGCACAGATCAAACAGACAGTCAACTCCTAAGAGGTGGCAAAGCCCTGCGCAGGCCCCAGCTTGAAGCAGTCACTCCAACAAACCTATGTCAGCCAACCTGCAATGGTACAAGGGTTATTTTAAGCAAGTGAGATGTAGGGTGTTTAAGAAGGCAACAGTAACTGAGAGGGAAGCAGATGGCAGGGTTTCTGGACCCACTCCATCACAAAGGTGAGTGTCACATTTTCCCTTACCTCTACACCCAGAGCCTCAACTCCTTTGCAAGAAGCAGGTGTTCAGTACTGGTTGTGACCAAATTTTCGTTTGTTCTAAAAATAGTGACCTGAGAATAAAACTGAAGGGAACTTAACAATTTCTAAGATAGGACAAAAATCAGAAAATCAGCAAACAGAGACCACTAAAGGATTACTGGCAAAAGAAGACTGTCTGCATCTGAATTCAGGTTTTACAAATTAAGACCCTGGTCAAAAGTTACTTCATCTCCTTTCACATGTTAAATGCTGTTAATAGTACCTACCTCATAGGAGAGTTATGGAGATTAAGAGATAATGTACTTCAAGCACTTATGATTTTGCCTAGTATATGGTAAATGCCGTACTGGCCTTTTTTATTATTGTTACTTGCAAAGATGATTTCAAGAAAGATTATTAAAGCCCTCTTTATCTGCTGCCCACATGCGTTATCTCATAATGAAACTGTCAGCCTCAAAAGGACACTACAACCATTCTGCCCATAGCTGCCCGCCAAGTAGACAGTATGTAAGGAACAAACACTTCTTGAATTAATATATTTGGAACATTGATTTAGGTACATTCTAAAGTCTAAAATAACTTTACTAAAAGCCACTGAATTTTTAAGGACAAAAGTCAGAGCTAGGCAGGTAATCCCAGCCCCTGGAGGTAGAGGCAGAAGGACCAGGAATCCACTCCAGGCTGTATGAGACCCAGACACAATCTGCAAAACACTTGTCTGGAAACCTGCCATAAACTATGCTAGAAATTTTAAAGGGAAAAGTTCTTTACATGGAAAAAAGAAAGACACTTGATATTTTGCATTAAAAAATCTTTATTTCATTTAAAAGATCCAATATACGAAGCCAAATTAACCCCCAATTTACAGCTACATTTAGAGATCTGAACTAAATGGCACTGTTCCAGGTCACCTATCATCACTCTCTCCCCAAAGTTGTTTTTGAGCAAAAGTTCGTATTATTGTAATACACATATCTCGGATGTCACCTTTTCATGCCGAGAGGCTTTTCCCTTCTGGGCCAGGATAAGAAACCACAGAACCAGGTCAGTGCTTTCCACACTAGGTGCATGTAACTATAAAGTAACTTACAGTGCTGTGCTTTGCTCATGTATTTATTCCAAATACTGGTGTTGGTCAACACTTTCTGGACAGTACTTCAGAATTTCCCTCTTTAAGCTAGGGACAAACTACCACAGAGCAAAGAGTAGCTTTCCTAGGTGGCAGGCAACAGCACAAACCACTCCCAGATGTTCTCAGTTATGGCATCACTTACATAAAAGTGATGCAGGATCTACACCTCTACATACAGATGAGGGTAAATTAAGAGATGAGTTTGTTACTTTATAGCTACACCTTGTATTTCATTACATGTGGAGACAATATGTCTAATGAGTCCTTCTGGAAATCACGTCAGCAAAGGAAGTCAACAGCCTGTGAAAGAGAAGACATGGCAGAGGGTGGAAGGTTCATCCTTCCAACATTCTCTTGGAGGACAGAGCTGGGCCCAAGGACAGAAGTTACCGAGAGGGAGGCTTCAGCTCCATTAAGGAGACCTTCCTAACAGAGCTGCTCAACAATGAATGGACTGCTTGTGAGGTAGAGTCACTGGAAGTGTTCAAAGTGGAAAGACAACCTTGGAGAAGGGACTCCTGCATTTGTTAAGAGGTTAGACTGGATGAACCTCAGGTCTCTTTCAATTCTGAGATTCTAGAAAATTCCCTCAGGGAATTCAGAAGAGAATTCCTAAAAGGAAAGAGAAAGCACACATATGGTATACTTTTAGAATCCTCTTGAGTTTTCTATTTTCAAAAGGTACAATAGAAAATGTAGTCTACGGTCTTTAAAATGCATATTTACCCTTCTACCTCTATTAATTAGGAAGGGTTCATTACGATTTCTTTATATTATAAAGAAAAGATGGAGATTATATTTATAACTTTGTAAATATTTTAGAAAAAAATCCTTAAAATCTAGTAGTCAATGCCCTAGAAACTTTATAGTTTTAAAGTAATATGCACAGATACAAATACATTATTCATTAAATACAACTCACATCTGTGTTTTATTATACTCTAAAATATACAGGAATCTTGATGTACTGAAAGAGTGCAAGTAAATACAGTATTCAAGCAGTCACTATTTCTATGTACATGCTCATTAATTCTTCAAAAACCCACAAAATTATCAAATAGATCAAAATACTGTTCTGTGTTTTCACACTTTATATTCAGAAAAAACCAGCTGATAATTTACAATGTCATAAAGTTCCAGTTTCACAATACAAAAAGGATAAGATGAAATTGGGTATCATTTTGTTGCAATGTATGGAACTTTACCCAGCTCTATTACCCACCCCCCACCCCATGTGAAATCATTTTTACTGGGAAAGTAACAGTTACAGTAAAAGCAGAACCACAGAAAAGTGTTATTTAAAAGCCTAATGTCAGCCTCTTCCCTGTTACCTGAAAGGCAGTCTTCAATTTGGCAGGCAATCTCTCTCCGACAGTAACAAGCTACAAACATACTACTCTAGATCTGAGTAGGACCTAAAGCCTGGAGCATTTTTAATCTTGCCCAATACAGAAATGCCTTCCAAGTGACCTGATACTGTTTGTTATGAGTCATATAAAGCACACTTCAATACTTCTGAAAATGAAGCCAAATGGTTTGATGTTGATTTTTATAAAGAAATATCTAAAGCCGGATGTGGTGGCACATATTCCTTGCACTCGGGAGGCAGAGGCAGGTGAATTTCTGAGTTCAATACCAGTCTGGTCTACAGAGTGAGTTCCAGGACAGCCAGGGGCTACACAGAGAAATTCTGTCTTGGGGGAAGAAAAAAAAAAAAAAAAAAAAAGAACGAACACATCTGAAAGCCTTCCAGTATTGTATCAAATCCAGAGAGAAACCAGTTGCATTTTTACAATTTTTTCTTTTACATAAAAATTTTAAAATTCCAGTTTTATAAGATTCAAAATCAGCTTTAGATGATGTCTTATAACAAGGGTTTAAATTTTGCTTTGCAAAACTCAAAGATTAAAATAAATAACAACAGAAGTCCTCTAACCCACAGGTGGAGGTACTAAAGTACCTAAGTGACGAAGGTCCCCAAGTAGAGGCTCAAACAGCCCCACTCCCCAGGACCACTGGGCTACAATAAGTGAAATAATCTGTTTTTTAATTTCATCAAAAACTTCCCCTTATGGGATTCCTTAAACAAAAATAGGTTAATTTAAAACCAAACCTCTCAAAAGTGGGCAATAGCCTGGACCTAATCCACATTTTGTTCCAAGTACTTTCATCCATACTTCACCTAGTCAGTTGGCTTTGAATTCTATAAAAACTAGAATTTAAAAAAATTTTATGTTAAAAAAAGTGTAAAAGCACATCTGCTTTCTCTCATGGATTAGTACAGTACTGGAAAGCTTTCGGATGCTTTCTTTATAAAAATCAACATCAAATCAATCTTGGCTTTATTTTCAGAAGTATTGAAGTGTGCACTAGATGATGTCTCATTTCACCTACTTTCGTATCCACAAAATGGAGTTCTAATAAAAAAATCTTGACATTATTTGGTCCTTTGGCAATTTGGTGTGTACATAATGCCTACTATACCAAACTTTTATTGCATTTAAATTTAGCTGTAATTTTATGGGTAAAATTTAATCTAGCGTCTTTATCTCTTCTTTTACAGCAGTGTTGCTCTTGTAAGCAGGTCAGGGAGCAGTGTCCCAATTTCTGGCACTGCAAAGCCAATTAAACAATCCCACAAAGCAACTGACATCAATGTGTTTTCCACTGGTCAAGTCATTATTAAGATTCTAGAAGTTCCTTTTGCAAAACTTGCCTTAAGATTCTTCTTCTAATGTCATCACATTTGTTCTATTCTTTCACTGCGTGATCTTTCTTCAGGTTGAGTTTGTGTATGAGTAAGAAAAGTGCTTTCCTTCCTGAAAAAGCCCGGTTTGAAGTTTCAGTGTCAGAACTTCCTTAGGCCTTTAGCTCAGCCTTTCAGTAGGTCTCAGAGTCAGAGTCGTTGAGCTCGTCCACGTCAGTGTACAAGTACTCTTGTTCCCCGCCAATGTTGTTGAAACTACAATAGGAGCTAGGTTCATTCCTCATGATAGGCAAGGCTTCAAAGCTAACTGTTTTTGAGGTGTTGGTATATCGGTTAATGGCATTGAATGTCAAGGATGACAATGGGCTACTTGATGAGACAGGCATCATGGTGGCCAAAATGAGAGCCAGGCAGTCAGCCACGTCCTTGTTGGGAGCACAGGCCAAAGCTGGGGTATAGCCTAGAATTGAATTTAAAATAAAAAAAATTATTACCCTAAGATCCATGAAGCATGAGGTAGTAAGTCTAAAGCTCTTCAACTTTACACACAGACTCTACGGCTTATAATAAATTCTTTAACCAGATAGACTCACGACTTCCTAGTAAACAGAAGAGACAGAATCATGAAAGTGTGGAGTCGAAGAACAGCTTTCATTCTAAGTAAAAGAGGAAACTTAGGCCTAGAGACAGAAACTTTCTCCAGTATCTTGCAACTTATCCATATTCAACAGAACTCAGAAAATACTGGGCATTCTGAGAATAAAGTAAAGAAAAACCCCAACAAACCCACAGATCAGCCAATCTTCCTTTAAAGCAGTGAGCCGAGGCTTACTGTAATTCACACCTGTGTAAGCAAACTTTTCCATGCTGAGAGGTCTAAAAATGCAAGTACATGAATTAAACATTAAAGAGATGCTCATTAACTATACATCAAATGAATTATAGACGTCACTTTAACTTTCCTTGATGTGTTTGTCAGTCACCTCAGGTGGAGACTCCAGTAGGTAAACTGGGATTGGGAGATGGCTCAGGAGGTAAAGTGCCTTGTAAACATGAGGATGTAAGTTCAATCCCAGGATCTGTGCAAATAAACCAGGCACAGTGATATGCACTTTTAATTCCAGTGCTGAAAAGATGGATTCCTGGGGCCCACTGGGTAGACACATCCACAAAAGAAAATGATCAACAGGCAAATGTTAACAGCCTCGAATCTAAGACAAGTGTTTCCTTCTTCAGACACAGAATGCCCCAACACAATAGAGCAAGCCATGGAGGAAGCATGTGGTGCCTCGGCTGGCAAAGGAACTAGCCTTATGGATGAAGTGGGGAAAAGATGGTGATGGTAGCACATGGAGCCAAAAGGTGCTAATATCACAAATGTCTTAGAATTTTAACCTATAGCTTCATTTATTGTTGCATTGTATTTTGTATTACTGTGCTTATATTTTAGCACCTTCACACATACGCATTTAAAAAGACATTATTTGTTTTAAAATAGAATGATTTATCACAAACCAAATATTGACATAGCCACTACCCCGATCAAGAAAGAACAGAAAGAGAACATCACCCAAATCCCACAGTGGTAACTATGGTAACCACTATCCTAACCTTTTCCCTCGATAGTAACCATTTTCTTGTTACTTAGTGCTTTGAATCTAATATAAATGGAAGTATATAGTATACATATTTTAAAATCTGAGTTCTTCTGGTTAATTGGCGTAAGACCTAATATTGTCACGGGTAACTAAACAGAAATTTTTGCTGCTGTACAGTATTTTGTTTTATGATCATACCACAGTATACATATTTAATTACTGGGCAGTTGGGTGTTTCCACCTCTTCAATATATTTTCATTCAGTGTATGATTAACTTTCATGATTAAAATACAATTTTTCCCTTGTAAAAGTACCATTTTGTTAAAGGTCAAAGGGAACAACTAGTTGATTACCCTGAAGGACCAACAAGACTGACTGAAGGATGAGCATGTTTTGGTTAAATTACTTCTTCAAAATGCCTGAGCAAGTGCTTGATTCTCACACATCTTTCAAAGGCTCTTCTGAAAATGTGAAAGCGGCAGCTACTGTTACCCTGATGCTGGCAAGCACAGCCAATCATTAAATAGGCCATGGTGCCCTGGATGAGTGGGAAAGCATCTCTCAGCAGTATCTGTAGGGAGAATGCCTGAAAACAGGAGCCGCTTTCCATATGAGTTGGTGTGGTTGTATAATGAGACACACCTTGAAGACATTCCATGAATATGTAACTTGCTCATTCTTCTTCATCTTAACACCAATAACCCTTCACTCTTCTGAGGGAACAAAAGCACAGAATGTACTGGCTCCTTCATCTTGTCTCTATTTAGTCTTAAGAACACAATCATCAACCTGTTGTTACTGGACTAATTTATAACTGTTACTACACACAATCATAAAGTGAGATTGGTATTCATTTGACTTGTGAACTAAAGTCACATTCTATGAAGCACTTCAAAGGGTATTAGAGGGTAACCAGGTCTCCACTGGGGACCAAGACCAGGCTAGCCTTGAACTCCCAGAGATTCGCCTGCCTCAGCCTCATAACTCTGGGATTAAAGGTTATATACACCAATGTTCTGGCCTCCTTTTCATTTCTTAAAAAGACAACACAAGCTCTTGAAACAGTCAACAAAGACCTACACATCAGTAGCTTTCATAATATGCATAATGTGGCCAAATATTAGTATTTTTATTTCCTCATTTTAATCTATACAAGTAACTGCATTTCTAGAAATACCTAGATTTTGCTTTTGGGCTTCAAATCTATACATTTAACTGCTTAGTTTCATTCAGCTTTCCATATGTCCCCAAACGAACTTAATTCTTTCCCATTATTCTTGGTTCAATGACACTGTCATTCACACAAGCCGCCTAAGCCATAGTAGATATGACTTCACCTACAAAACCTCATCACCCTTTCACCAAATCCCAAAGAACTTATGATCACATACTCTAGAAGCCTCTACCTCAATGCTGCTGGCCATCTACACCTAAGTCTTATTTCCCCGCTCTAGACCTGCTACTCTCCTTTCAGACCAACTGCCATGTTTCTAATGCTTAGACTCTAACAACTTGATCTGCACTCATCTAAACAGGCTTACTCTTTCAGGTTAAAAGGTTCTCTACCAAACTAACACAGAAACCTACAAGTGACAATGTGCAGAGACTGAGAGACTTTAAAGCACTTAGTTCTAAATGGGATGTCTTCATCAAACCTCTCCCCTCATGCCTCAAGGATCTCTGTGGAAGATGAGGGGGGAAGGATGGATGACTCCAAGGAACGTGTCTTCCAGACACAACAGGACTAATGCACGTATAATCCAGTGGGAGCATGCACAAAGCCTGCACATTTCAAGCCAGATGGGGTCCCAGCTCTAAGCGGGGGGAAGTAGACAGGGCTTCCTCCCACCTCTATAACCAAGAAGCTATCTGCAATTTACAACCACTGGCAAAGGAAAAATCAGTTTTCTCCACTAGTGTTTCACTGAGTATATTAACCACACTTCAGGGCAGGCTCCAAGTCCATGAGTAAGTGGGTCAATAACTATTCTTTTAAATATTTTTTTCATATTTTGTATTTTGTAGCGTTTTTGTCTCATTTTGCTTTGGGCATTTTTTTTCTCTTATTGGTCTTTATTTATTTTGATTTTCATTTTTGTATTTTTGTGTGCTTGGTTTATTTTTAAAGAGGAGAGGAAGGGGGCACACATAAAGTTGGGTGAGTAGTTGAGGAGATCTGGGAGAAATTGGAATGGAAAACATTATCAAATACACTATATAAAAAATTATCAATTAAAAGAAACGTTCTCTCCCTATTTGTTGCTGTTTTGGAATGCCTGATCTTGTAAGGAAAGTCAAGAGTGTTTCATGTGCCTTTATAGGGAATAGACTATGTCGTATTTATTCCACATAGAAGCCTCAGAACGTTAACAGTTTTGATGAAATTATACATGCAACAAACATCCACCAAACTCCTGAACTCCTCTACTACTTAGAAAACATCCAGATGACGAAGATTCTCCACTCTTAGGGAGTGCATATTCATTCTAATGGAGTCACACATCATCATAAAAAAGTACATTACAGTCAGTAAATTAGACAATAAGCTTTACTGAAAAGAAGAAAGAGACGAGTAGGTTAACTAGGACTAAGAATGTTGTAATACTATAGGTTAGTGAGGTTAAGCTCCATGGAGAAGATGAAATCTGAGCTACGATTTGAAACAGGTGAAGGATTTAGTGGACAAATGCTCAGTGTTCCAGTTATAGCTAAAACAGATTATAATGCACGCACAGACTGAGGTAGAGGAGCTGGATGGGCAACACAAAGAAAGGACTGGGGAGGACATGAGCTCAGAAAGGTGACGAGAGTGGAGTACTCTGTAGGTCACTGTGAGAACTATGAATAAACTGACAGGAGAAATAGTCTCATGTGTTCTAAAAATATCTGTGAAGGTAGCAAGAGAGAAAAAGATGGACAAATACCAGACTTACTTTAAAGGCAGAATCTGTAGCATTTGCTGAGAGTCTACAGTGAGCATGAGAGAGGAACCAAAGACAATTCAAATTCCTGCCATTACCTATGAAGAAGTGGAACTGTCTTCAGCTGAGATCAGAGTGGCTGTTGGAAGGGTGAGTTAGATATTTATATGGTTTCACTGATGAAGCAGCTAGATATATGCATGTAGACTATGGGAAAGGTCTACATTCTAAATGGACTACATGGCAATATAAATTAGGAACTCTCAGCAGATAATTTTCAGAGCCAAGGGCTAGAGTAGATCACTTAGAAGGTAAATGTAGACAAAAAGCAAAAAACAAAAAACAAGGACTATTAGACTTTAGAACTCTCCAACATCAGTGTGGAGTTCCTAAAAGCCAAATAAAGAAATTTTTCAAAAGCTGACCTGTTGAGTGAAAAAGAGCTGACTTAATATTGTGTAGAACCATCAAGAATCGTGATGAGAAGAGTTGTACAGTGTGGTGGGAACAGAGACCTGCCTATAGAAAGCCAATTCTCAAACAGTTTTGCTTCAGTGGAAAACAGAAATACAGCAGCAGTTGGCAGCAGTTGTGAGATTAGTGATTTTTAAGGTGGCAGAACTAGTATCTTTATGTTGAGGGGGAATCTGGGAGTACAGCTCAGTGGTGGAGTAGTTGCAGAGTATGCACAAGGCCCTGGATTTGATTCCAAAGCCACAAACACATAAAGTAATATACTAACAGGAAATGATTGTTACATGGTAAGTCTCTATTAGGAAAAAGGTGACAGAGTCTAACTTAAAGAGTAGAAGGACTGGCTTTGCTTAAGAATGGCATTTTAGTAGAGCCCTGGTAAGTACTTGTTGAAAGAACAAAATCTTTGGCTATTAAATTGAGTAACAGTGGTGACCAAATAGCAAACATCATAACAGATGATGTGAGTTCAGAAGCTCACCTATTAAATGGACTTTTCCTGCTTCTCTTGTTCTGATTTCTCTACTACAAAAAACTCCTTAATAATAATTTCAGCGCTCTTCTTTGCCCAGCAAAAGCCACTACACTTCATTTTACTTCAAAGGTGCATCATAAAGAGAGAAAAGCTTTGACCAAGAAGTTGGCCAAGGGAGGGCACGCAGAGCCTACTTACCATTTTCATCGACTGCAAGCACACTTGCTCCTTTCCCCAGAAGTTCCTGGACAACCATTGTTAGCCCATTTCGGGCAGCAACATGCAGGGGCCTGTGAGGAAAATTATACATGTATGTACAGTACACACACAGACACACAACTGGCTGCCAAAGAGCATTTAGCCATGTTGTGAAGACCTAGGTATGAACCAAGAGATACCTAGTTCAGTCAATGGAGATGGAAGGGCAGAGCACCTCCACAGAAGACTCAGCCTTTGTCATCAAAGTTTCTTGACCTCATTAAATCCGTTGTGCCTTCTAAGACTCCATGTTTCAAGAGTTAACAAAATGAACTATATTTTTAAAAAAAATTTCTTGTACTTTTGGGGTTATAATTACACCATTTCCCTTTCCCTCCTCTAATCCCTCTCAGATACTTCTGTTTGCTCTCTTTGAAATTCGTGGCTTCTTT
Organism: Cricetomys ansorgei; assembly: GCA_026225945.1. NCBI lineage: Eukaryota > Metazoa > Chordata > Mammalia > Rodentia > Nesomyidae > Cricetomys > Cricetomys ansorgei. The sequence continues at coordinate 7,968,058 of JAMJFZ010001232.1, forward strand.
TCTCATTTATTGTTCCATGCATACATGTATATACATGCATATTCCTAAACATAACCTACTCAGTCTGTATTGTATGCACTGTATGCATGTTTCAGGCTGACTACTGGTGTTGGGTAGATGTGCTCTTTCTGGAGAAGACCACTTCTCTGCTGTCAGCATTCCTTAGGTAACTAGCTCTTTCCAGTGGCTGAGGCCTCCTGGGCTTTCCCTGGCCCATTTTGACATGGATATTGTTGTTGTCCTTGTTCAAGTCAGGCTTAGGCAGTCATGTTGGCAAGACTTACTGGGTGTAAGCTTCTGACCTTACTAGAAGAAACAGTCTCACAAAGAATTCCCTGACCCTTTGGCTCTTACCATCTTCCAGCTCCTCATCTGTACTGTTCCCTGAATCTTAGGTGCAGGAGTGTTTTGAAGATGTGTCCATTGGGACTGTGTGAACTACAGTGCTAACTTATTGATTTAGTAAATGAAGTTAACAAATACATAGAATAGCTGTAATCTGTAGTTTCACAAATTCTAATCATCTTTAAAAGATGTTTACTGGCCCCACAACTAGTATTTGGACATTTGAGGGATTTGACTGAACCCAGAATGTGAACTATTTCAAGCTCACCCCCCCCCTTTTTTTTTTTTAAAACCAATGGATTGGAGACATGGGCCTAAGACCTCTGTCAATCAAACTCAAGGCTTATACTAAAAGGCTGATTCTTCCTGAAACTTTTTAAAGCTTATACACCTCATTTACTGCTACTATAAAATGGCACCTTTTAGCTGATTTTGATAATACACAGAATAGCACTATCTTCCTTTAGAAAATTTTATAAATAAGGAGACTGAGGAAAAAAATATCATTGCAATAAAGTTTCAGTTCAAAATCCTTTAAAGTAATAGAGCTTTTAGTTGAACGACTTCAGAAATGAGACCTGACAAACTGTAAAAACTATTCTCTAAACATTTTGGGACTCATCTACCCCACTGATCACATTTTAAAAACTGCATTTAAACTGTTGTAGGGTCCTAAGACCATTAACTTTACCCAGACACTCAATGTACTCACGTCTGCAAGGCTGCGTTGGTTGCATTGATGAGGTTTCTGTCTGTTATCTTTTCCAGTATTAACAAGGCACTAGTTTCATGACCCTAAAATTGTGGCAAATATGTCTTAAAAAGACGTCACTATTAAGAATAAATGTATAAATTCAATCATCTCTAACATATGTACAATATTACATGCATATCACAATTTTTCTAAGTTAATGTCTTGAAGTATTTACCTGAAGGTATCAGAAATGGGACTAAGAAGATAGGTCAATAAGAATTAAGTGTTAAACTTGTGTTTCAAAACCGAGTAAGCCAATACCCATCCGTTACCCCACCTCTGCCCAAGAAACTCAGTGTCAGTGATCATTAGGACTGATTCCTACTTCTGTTCATTCTAATGTCATTCAGTAGTAACCATGAAAATAAATCCTTCCATGTACATACCTTGCCACAAGCCAAGTGAAGGGCGGTGTTTTTACTCTTATCTTGTAAAGTCAGATCTGCACTAGCACTGCTAACCAGCATCTCTGGGAGGGAAAAGTGCATCAGTTCTTATGTTTATGAATATGTTTCTTAGATTATCAATAACTCACTGTAACGAAGACATAAAGCAAAAAAAAAAAAAAAATCCCTCTTGGAAATACTTAATTGTAAGAAAAATACTGTAATTTATATAATGTACACATTACATTGCCATATAATCACATGGAACTTTTATATTCTTACGCAAATAAGATAGTAGCAATAATTATTAACATTTTGGAGTATCAATAAATTTCAAACACTTTTATATACTTTTGCGTTAATAAATTTCAAACACTGTTTTATATGCTCTAAATTTATAGAACTTATTTGACCCTCACATCAATCTTTTAAAGTAGATGCTGTCATTTTTCTCATTTTACAAGTAGAAGAACTGAGCCAGGAGTCATTTAATTAGATTTAGGACTCACACCCAGGCAATCTGATTCCAGAGCCAGTGTTATGAAACCATGAGGTTAAATTACCTTGATAAAGCAGCTTTTCAGTAATTAAGGGCAATACTGAAATTCTGAAATTGTGTGTTACAATCACAAAAAAATTTAAATATGGCTGTCCCAGAACTCACTCTGTAGACCAGGCTGGCCTCGAACTCACAGAGACCTACCCGCTTTCCCCCCAACCCCCACCCCGAGTGCTGAGATTAAAGGCATGCACCGCCACTACAACCCGGATCAGAATTCTTAAGCAGCTTTTAAAAAAAAAAAAAAAAAAAGCAACGTGTTGTGTTTTACTACCTAGCCCAGAGTGACCTTACATTTGTAATCTTCAGACAGGCTCCTGAGCAGCTGAGTTTATAGGTGCATACTAAGCCTGGTTCTAAACAATCTCTCTTTTCTTATGGAGAAACTATGTAGCCAAGGCTGACCTCACACACCAGGCAGTTCTACAGCCTCAGGGTTCTCTAAACAGTTTCTTTACCAACTGTATTGGTTTGTCCGTTCTCTGCAGCCATCATGAGAGGTGTTTTTCCAGTAGAGTCCACGGAATTGACTTGAGCATTATGGCTGAGCAGCAGCTGTAAACACTCTACGTGGTCTGTGAAGGCAGCAGCATGGAGAGGAGTTCTGGTACACAGACAAATATGTAACAAAGTTGAATGGCACAGACAATGGAAAAATCACTAATTTAGGACAAAATTTTTCAAGGGTTTACATATTAGGCTAAAAAAGCATTGCTGAGATACAAGTAAGTTCAATGAACTCACTAATTTCTACTGTAGATACATACACTTTACATAATCTAAAAAAATCTTAAAACTACAATTTGCCTAAGAATGAACTACACAACAATTGTTAAAATGACACTATATTGTTGAAGAAAACTTAAAAGAAATAAATGTTTACCCCTAAACTACAACTTACTACAACTGCTGTACTCTTCTTTCAGTCTTTTATCCAATTTAGAAAAGTAATGTTAACTTTTTAAGCAATTTTCTCTAAGTTTAAAATCATACTTCTTAAAACAGAAGAGTAACTTTTACATTTTAAGATAAAATGACAAAAATTAAAATGCTCTAATAATGAGAAAAACTTAAGACTTTATAATAATTTACACCATCTGCAAAATCTGTTTTCAATTAGTTATGAGTTCTCTCTAAGCTTTCAATCAGTAGGTGATTAGTCACAGAAAGCAGTACTGTACCCTACAAACTGGAATCCTACCTTCCCTTTGCATCTGTGGCATTCACAACGCTGGCTCCTAAGGTATCAATAAGCATCTCAGCAGCACCTTCGTTGTCATTGATCCTGGACAAGGTAACAAAGCGATCAGTCTCACATAAACAGTGTTTCTTAAAAACACTCCAATGAATTTGATTCACTACAGCTTTACTTACACAGCACAATGCAATGGACTAAAAGCATTTCCATCTATTTTCTGGAAAATATCCTGTTCTAAAAGTAGTTCCACACATGTCTCATGACCTAATGGGCGGATAAGAACTAGATATTAAAATCCAAGAGAGACACTTGCAACAATCTCAAATACATAGAAGTATCTAAAAGAAAAAAGTTTAAGTCCCTGCTCTAGCCCATCTCTGCTCTTTAGACCACAACGAGTGATCTCAATAGCTCTAGATCTCTAGATTTCTAGGCATATACAGCTGCCTGCACACACTGTCTTTCTACAGTTCAAATGGTATGATCATGTTCTTCAATTTTCCTTTTCAACTAACAAACTGTATGTATCTTTCTATAAAAGTACACATAGGACAATTTCCTAAAACACGGTATTGTGAAAAAGGATGGACTGCTGAGAAGAGTAGGCAAACAGTTTTTTTAAAAAAGCAACCTTAAAAACAAACAAAACAAGTCTCAACCAAAACTCCAGATTTTCTTAGCCCAGAGTTGGTTTTCTCCTGTCATGTGGGTTCCTGAGAGGCAGCTTTAGGTCGTCAGGCTTGGTGATAAGTACCTTTATTTGCCGAGCCATTTTGCAGGTCCCACAAAGATACTCTACTTGTAAAGATTTTTAAATGTGTTAGTTCCCATTAACAATGCAGACATTATCAACAGCTGTAACCTAGACCTTGAGTCAAGGGTTAGAGACCCACTATCTGAGTGGAATAAGTACTACTTTATCTACAATCTCCAGGAATCAGCACTGGGTGAACCCAGCTGACACTCTCAGTACTTCTTTTAATATTTCAGAGAGATATTCTGAGGGTACTTAAGAGTGCAATAGAAGTCGACTAACTTTAAATGGATTAAATGAGATAACCATAATACTGAAAATTATACAAGCAAATGACTGTATAAACTGAAATTCTGAACTTCAAGCTTAATAAGTATACAACCAATTCTTCTCTAAAACCTGGTCATCATATTTCATTTTGAGAAAAGCTTGTTTTGATTTTATTGCAGTGCTTAAAATTATTAATCAGAGTAAAACCATTTAATATATTCCACTTTCATGTCAAATTATAAAGCAGGCATTTGGTTACAAATACGGTATTAATTTTAGACTATATGGTCTCTATTGCACTAACATACATTTCTTGCAGCTCAATTCAGAATCACTACAACTCTGGTTGTCTGAAAAGTCAGACACATCTGTTGTTCCTTTTTTTAAGTGGCAACCGGGCATGCAGTTTGTGCAAAATTGTTTCTTGTACAAAATATACTTAGAAAGCCTAAGTTCATTAGTGAGTAGGAAAGGCACTCTACATATAGATCTGATAAAAGAGAAAGTTATAAGAGAAAGTAAACCTCCAAAGGACAAGTAAGTGCTCTACCTTGTGAAATACACTTCTGTGTGATTTTCTTTTTCTAAAAGTTAACTGTCACTATTAAAAAAAAAAAAAAAAATCAGCCAATAAAAAATTTTGCTTTAGCTGGGCAGAGGTGGCACCTGCCTTTAATCCCAGCACTTGGGAGCCAGAGGCAGGCAGATCCTCCGTTGAGTTCAAGGCCAGCCTGGTCTACCGAGTGAGTTCCAGTGCAGCCACTGATATGGAGAGAAACCCTATCTTGAAAATCCAAAAAGCAAAACTAAAACAAACAGAGAGCTTTAAAAGTCCAGCTCATTTATTTTTACATAAAATTCACATCTGTGGATACTTTACCAGTATATTAGACTCATAAAATGATAATTCACATTATAAAAACAAACTAGCCAGGTGGTGGTGGTGCATGCTTTTAATCCCAGTGCCCCTGAGGAAGAAGCAGGTAGATCTTTGTGAGTTCAAGGCCAGCTAAGCCTGGTCTACAAATCAACTTTTAGGACCTTTTCTTGGAAAAACAAAACAAAACAAAACAAAAAACCTCAAACTTCAATCAATCTGTGGTAATGTCTTTGACTCAGGGACAAAAACATTTAAAGGCTTATCTCAAACACTTTTGAAAATTTAGTGGCCTGTCTTTAGCATGATAAAGGACAGGAGTAAAATATAATTACAGAGATTAATTCCTAGGCTTTCTACGAATCTTACGTTTTGAGCTCACCTTATAACTACGCTATTGTCATCAATATCACAATGTACTATGAGTTGCTCGTTTCTACTTAGTTTTAGTAGGCAGGTACTCAGTGCAGGTTTTTATGTGATACTTAACCATTGTAGCAAGCCCAGTGAAGTGCTGTGTACCCATGATTGTCTACTATGGCTGGATTTGCATCCACGGATGCTGCTGACTGCAAAAGGGCTCCAAGAACTCCAATGTGTCCACAGGCAGCTGACAAGTGCACTGGTGTCCGGCCCCTGCTGTCCCGTAGTAAGCACTTAGCACCATGTTGAAGTAATGCATCTACACATTCTTCATGGCCTGTAACTGCCTGAAAAAATAATTCGGGTTATTAAGTACATTATGCGGGGCACTATGGACCAACTGTAGCTAACTTATTTTTTGCTTACCCCTCTATGTAATGCTGTCCTTCCCCACTTATCTTTGGCATCTACATTTGCTCCTTTGTTCAGTAGTGAGTATACACAGTCCGTGTGCCCATTGAGAACAGACAGCATAAGGGGTGTCCTGAACAGTAACAGAAATAGGTTTAGTGCTATTATTTGTAGAACTGTATAAAACAGTAATGATGTGACAGCTTATTTTTAAACATGCACTTTTGTGATAGAATTTTATATGCATTTAAATGAAAAATTATATATATATGTTTGACATTTTTCAGTTACAAACTATGACATATTTACTACAATAGGGGCCAAAGTATTTACACTACCCAATATTTTAACAGCAATCTAAAAGCAAGGTATAGTGACTCATGCCTGCAATCCAAGACTAAAAAGACAGATTGTGAGATGGAGAATGGGACTGCCTGAGTTATATGAGATCCTGTCCCCCTGTCCCCCCAAAAAAAGTCATCTAACAATTATTAAAACTTACTGTCCATTTCCATCTTGAATATCTACTGCATTCTGTGGTTCTGCATTTCCTATTAATAACCGTAAGCATTCTGAATGACCATTTGTTGCTGTAAAGTAAATAAATGAATAATAAAACAAAAATATCAGAGTAAGTACATCTTTTAGAATGCAATTTTGGGACAGTTTCACTGAATTTGATATGCAGAAGGACAACGTGTGTACAAGCAGGTTTTATACTTTGTTTATATATTTGTTGTAAAGGAATCATAACCACTCACAGCAAGCAGATGGCTGACAGCCATCATCCTCCATGCTAACAGAATCCTCATTTTACTTAGCTTGTCACTAGAAGAGCAACCTGTCTCAAGCTCAGGGGGTGCAATCAAGTCAACCATGTTAGCCCAAGTCAGTAATTAATCATGTTTTCCTCTGACAGAGATTAGCTGCAAGGCGAGTACAAGATCCAGAGCCAACCACTAAAATGCTGACAAGTTTAGAGAGCTTTTGGAACTCTGATAATGAAAAGCCCTCTAAAATCACAGTTGTAGATGTGATCCTGTAAAGCAGCAACTGTCAGGGGACACAAATGCAATGTAATGCAAATGCATGTAATGAAGAATCTGATGGAGTGTTGACTGACGTGTAGTCAACCAACCGTAGAACTGCACCACCCTCTGGGTGGGACTAAACATTGGGGCCATTTGGTTAGGTGATTTATAGCTGAAAAGAATTCAAATGCCACGTACATAATAAATGACACATTTTAAACAAAAAAATTTTATAAGCCCAAAAACATAACTGGCAAGCAGAAGAACAACCCCTCCACCTCAATAGGAAGCTTTTAAAAGTATGTTATCTCGCTTTCAAAATTCAGGTCCTGCCTCACATAATAAACTTGAAGCCTGTGGAAATATGTAAGTGACAAAATGACACAGAAAGGTCTTCCACTGTTCCTGAGCAAACAAAATGAAGAAAAGTGATGAGAGCAAACCAGGTGTCCGATTGTCATGCAGCCTAGGCAAGCCTCAAATTTACTATTTATCAAAGGATGGCCCTGAACTTGTGATCTTTTGCATCTAGCTTTTAAGTGCTGAAATTAGGTACTGGGGATGGAACTTCTGACTTCTCTGCCTGTTGCCTAATGCTGAGGTTATAAGCGTGCACAACCACTCCCTCTTTTATGTGGTCTGGGGGTGGGACGCAGGGCTTCACACATGCTAGACAAGCACTCTGTTAGCGGAGCCAACCCCAAGCCTGTCTACAGTGTATTAACAGTTTGTAAAAATTTGTGACTAAAAACTACTTCATCCACTCTCATTCAGTCTGTATGTTGCATTCTGGCTTAGTAGTAAACAACTGTTAAAATAATTGGGACCCTAACTTGGACTATTGCCAAAGAGTCAATTCATTTATATTCAGTACACAGAAGCTACTGATGAGTGTTTTGTGTTCTAAGTTCAATAACCACAATACCACCATAATATCACTGTGAGAAAAGAATGGTAACCTTCAGGGGGAAAAAAAACGTGCTTTCTCCATAGAATATAACTACTAAGATGCTTCCCAAGAGATCATGAATGTCAAAGACATCTACAGAAACACAGTTTCATGAAGTGTGTTTTCTTCTTTTTGATGGGTAGCACTTATGGTGCACTCCATGGCAGAGTGCCTCAGAGCTCTTTGTCTTTCAAAAATGCCTATTCTCCTAGTACTTGAGAGAAGGCTGATACAGGAAAATGATCAGTTTGAGGCAGTCATGGGCTACATACAGCAGAGTTCCAAGCTAGTTTAGGCTGATGAGATGATGTCTTAAAGGAGGGTGGTGCTGCTGGAGAAATATTCCATTTAAAGCTTTAAATTGGCTCTGTAAATAATCTGTGGTTACAATATAATTTTGTAGCTACAGATTTAAATGACTTCACTCTTATTTATAATAGAAAATGACTTATTCATACCACTGGACAGTTTTTACAAACATATTTGTTAGTTTAAATGTTCATTAAAATATTTGTCTCTAAGCCTTGTCTGAAAGCTGCTCTGGGAGCAGCAGTGTTTTTTATGTTTCTATAGCCTTCTAAAATGTTTTCTTTCCTAAAAATTACAACAATTCAAGTCATATATTTGAATGAGTTCTTAAGGATCACTTCATACACACAAAGTGCACTGAATCAGATCACATAAAGACTGGAACTAAGAAAAACATTTGATTACTGTTTTTCAATTGTACCGGCTCAGTCTTGGTATTGAAAGCGAGTACTTTAGTACTTGTAGTACTACTTAGTATTAAATAGTACTACTGTAGTAGTATTTCGCCTTGTAGTAATTCCTGTGAAGAGTTGGGAAATTTCTGCCTTCTATTGATACACGGTTAGTGCTATGATTTTTCCCCTCCCCGTTTCCCCACATACCAATAACTGGGTTACAGATCCCTGCATTTTTTGAACATGAAAACATTACAAAATTACAACTTGGGATAGTTCTTACAGAAGTTAACATTCTGTAAATTTTTTTCGAAGTGTTTAATGCAGTACAATAGTAAGATAAGTGAAAATGACTATTGGGGTAGAGAGATGGCTCAGCGGCTGAGTGCTTTCCGTTCTTGCAGAGGACCCAGGTTTGATTGTGAACACTGACATAATGGCTCACAATCATCCATAACTCCAGTTTTGGGGGATCTGACACTGGCTTCCACGAGCACTAGGAACACATGTGGTATACACATATGTATGTGGGCAAAACACACATATACATGAAATTCAAATAAATCTTAAAAATAAAAGGTTTATTTTTAAAACATGAATGGTTGCATGAAAGTACATGTTAATTTAAAATAACGCCCACTAGGAAGAAGTAAAAGAATAATGCACTGCTGTGCTAATAGAAATACTTTATTTCATAAATCCAATTTCTAAGGTATATGACTCCCACCTCACCCCAGACAGGGTTTCTCTGTGTAGCCTTGCCTGCCTCTGCCTCCCAAGTGCTGGGACTAAAGACGTGTGCTGCCACTGCACTGCTCGGTGGCATATGATTTCTAAGAGTGTTGTTCTTCCTTCAGAATACAATCATGTGAACACTTAGCATATAAAGAGTAAACACAATTACCAGTAGCAGTATGAAAAAGTACATTAGGATTATAAATGGCAAATCAAGTATAATATTTGGCATACCTGCTGCATGGATAGGTGTTCTCTTCAAAACATAATCTTTTACGAGGATGGAAGCTCCCTGATTAATGAGTACATCCACACATTCAACATGGCCCTTAAATGCTGCAAGATCTAAGGGCGTTCTACCACTACTGTTTCTTACATCAAGATCTAACAAAGACTGTACCAACACTTCCAGGGCTTGGTGATGACCGTGATAGGCCTAGAAATAAAAATATATAAATAAAAATTACATTTAGCTGGCTCTCTCTCTGTTCTGGGATAGAAACTAAGGACTTATGCATGCAAGTTAAGTAAGGAAGTAAGCAAGCTTTACCACTGAGTACATGCCCAATACCCCGCTGCTTTAGAAAACGTAAAGTGAGCAAATTCATCTTCACATTGTTACATCTGATATAATACAAACTTCTATATTGAGAAGCCAGAGAGTTTAAACCATGGATTTTTTTTTTGGTAATAATAACCTGCACTCTTCCGTATTAAGGAATATATATTCTATAAATAAAAAACCTCAAATGACAGGTGGTAACAATGGCAGATCATGGCAGACATCAAAAACTGGATGTGACATGGTGTCACCGGAGGCTCTGGCTGTGAGGCTAGGGTGTAAGGCTCATGCTCTTGATCAGTCCTGTCGCTGTGACACTGACTCCTTGACAGAATTCCACTAGACTTAAAACTAGACTTAAACCACAAGGACAGAGGGTAATTGAGATGAGTCAGTGGTTGAGTCTTGATTTCTCAAATTAAAGCAACTACTTTTATCCCATAGTGCCAGAGCTCAAACATAAGCATATCTTCCAGCACAAAAACACTAAATTGAGACCTGGTACAGTATTTGTCAGGTGTCAGGAACTGTGCTAACTGTGTAAAAACAGTAAGACTTACACAGCACAATAAGGAAGCTTTCTAGATAATTTATTTTAAAACTCAAGATGTCAATGGTACATATATTATTTACACTGGATCAGATACTGTACATGGAATAAAGCAATAAGCTTCAAAGGAGTATAAAGTAGTATTTCTTGTGCAATATGTCCAAAAAAGTGGGCCAGTGAAATGACTGTGTAACAGCAATTGCTATGCATTCTTGGTGATCTAAGTTCAATTTCCAGAACTCGTGTAAAGGGAGGAAGGAAGCACAGTCATTTAGAAGATGGACTGAAAATGGGGTACACAGAGGGTCCGGGGTGTCTACTGTAAAAGGAAAGAAAGAGCCAGAATGTATGAGAAAAGAGAAAGCTTGGCTTTTCTGATCTCTGTGTCTACAAAATTAACTATCTCAAAGATTAAAGTGAGTGTAGATAGTAAAATTCATTTTAGGATCACATCCAATTTTATTTTTATTTGGCAATATTAAATGAAAGAAATAAGATAGCCCTATGACAGACTGCAAGATTTTTGGAAATCATTGTTGCTAATTTGTTGAACTGTCATCAAAGGGTGAACCTAGCACCTAGCAAACGCTCAAGAATAACAGTACTGACTGACAGAGACAATGCAAGAAATGCTGTCATACGCTTAAAGTTTCTTTCTCGTCACCAATAGTAAAATAGCTACTTTCTCCAAACTGAGTTTACACTTTCAGACTTAGTACTTACAAGTCTGGTAGGGGAGACAAGGAAGCAGAAGGCTTTAGAGTATTGTGTTAGCTAGGTTTTATGTCAACTTGAACCATGCTAGAGTAATCTGAGGAGTGAGCCTCAATTGAGAGTAAGATCTAGCCATAGACAAGCCTATAGGGCATTTTCTTAATTAGTAATTGATGAGTACTGGTTCAGCACTCGATGGGTAGGCCCACCCTTGGGCTGGTGGTCCTGGATTCTAAGAAAGCAGGCTGAACAAGGCAAAGGCAAAAAGCCAGTATTCCTCCATGGCCTCTGCCTAAGTTCTTGTCTCCAGATTCCTGCTCTGTTTCAGTTTCTACCCTGATTGCCTTCGGTAATGAACCATTTCCTCATCATGGTGGTTTGAATAAGAATGACCTCCATAGACTCAGTTGTTTAAATGTTTGGTCCTCAGTTGGTAGATTACTTAGGAAGATTAGGAGGTATAGCCTTGTTGGAGGAGGTATGTCACTGGAGATGGGCTTTGAGGGTTCAAAAGCCCATACCAGGCCCACTCTTGTTCTCTCTCTGCCTGTGGATCAGTACATAAGTTATTACCTACTGCTCCAGTGCCATGTCTGCCTGCTTGTCACCATGCTCCCTGCCATGGTGGGTCATGAACTTGTCCTCTGAAACTCAATTAAAGCCCTCAATTAAATACTTACTTTTATAAGTTGCCTTAGTCATGGTTTCTCTTCACAGCAGGAGAACAATAACTAAGACACTCCCCTATTAGCTTTTGATTATGTTATGTTATCACAGCAATAGAAACCTTAACTAAGCCAGGCACCTTCTTAGTTATTTAGAAACTAGGAAGTACTATGGTGGGGGAGGACATTGCAAGGGGCAAAAAGAAAAGATTCCCTGTGTCACTGTTTGACCATATGCAAGGAGAATATTAAGAAAAAAAAATTACAGAACATGTGAAAATAAACAAATGGATTACTGAACTTCCAGTGATCCTGGAAGTTACACTAAGTACTATAACATCAGAGGTCATATAAACAGCAGTCTCCTGATGATCAAAATCTTCCACCCATAATTGTTTTCAGTACAGAAGAGCTAAGATGGGTTTTGCTTAATATTTCATAACCTTCTTGTCTTAGTGACTTGGCAATCAGAAGAATCTGAAAATGGATGGGAAATTATAGAGCATGTACCTAAATCCTATAGCAATGAGCAAGTGAAGTAGCACTGTCTTTACAATTAGCCAGCACCAACAGCCACGAGCAAGCAACAACTGCTGACATTTGCACATTTACTGTGTGCTGTACATTATGTGCTTAATAAATTACAGCCCTTCTACTAGGGTAGCACATGTTAAACTCATATTCTCTCACATAAAAGCAAGGCTTGAAGGAAGCCAAGGACCACCACTTAAAAAGCAGATAACCAAAAGTGCACTAAAGAAGTTTCTGGATTAAACAAGTTCTTAGTTTTAATCCCATGATAATTAACTATACCAACCAAATGTCTAGGGTACTAGTCTGAGTCAACACAAGTAGACACTAGAGATCTGTAGTGAACCAGCCATCAAGTTGGCTATGAAGGCAGAACTTACAGCCAAATGTAAAGGGCTTATTGTTGCTCTATTATCTGAATCATTCAACATGTCTGTCCCCGAAGTTTCCATTAACTGAAAAAAGGAGAGACATTAAAAAATGTTAGGAGAGATATTTTAAAATGTTACAAATGATATTTTTAAATATATCACAGTAGTTATTTCTTCCAACCCTCACTCCAATCCAGTTTAGAGTACATCAATAACTCAGAAAGCTCAAAGAACAGGATAATCACAAAAAACACAGTAAGAACCACTGACTCTGAGCAAAAGAAGGTTATCAACTTGGTGTTTGGGTAAACATTCTTCAATCAGGTAAATAACTCCCCTTCCTAAACACACATTTTTGTTACTGTCTTTGATCTCGGGGGTACTATGTGAAAATGTGTCTAACTTCAGTTCTAATGAGAACAAAATAATACACTATTTAAATGATAATATCCTATTTTGAATGTTAGGGAGAATAAATCAATACTTACAACGTCTAAAGGAGTTTCACTTGCAATCTGAAATAAAAGTTAGAAGCGGCATTTTAAGACGTCATTCATATATACTAATATATTTGACATCTTCATTCATGTAAGGCTTTGTTAGTTTGTTTTAAACCTGTGCTTTTTTTGGCCTCCAGAAGAGTCATCTTTTACACAGGTAATTAGATACTACAGTCTACTACTAATAGACAATGAATTTATATACATAGCCTAGGATTTTATTCTTAAGACACACACACACACACACACACACACACAGACACACACAGAGTTTATTTTATTTTATTTTTTGTTTAAGATGAGGTTTCTCCATTGTAACTCTGGTTGTCCTGGAACTTGCTCTGTAGACAAGGCTGGCCTCAAACTCAGAGATATGCTTGCCTCTGCCTTCCAAGTGCTGGGATTAAAGGCGTGCACCACCACCGCCCAGCTGAAATCATATTTTTATAGTAGCACAATAAAAGTTATATTGAATATGTTGCCCTTCTTATATACCTTTCATGAATTTTATTTCCTATTGAAGGGGAGTAATGCTTAATATGTATATCTATTTATCTATATATATATGTATATAAAGGAAGCTTTAACCCAAAGGATCTGTCACATAGGAGTATATTTTAACTCATTCCTTCCCTTCCAGCTTGGAAAAGTAGGGTTCTGAATGATGTGTATATTCCAGGACAAGACCACAATTGAAATTCAAGCTTTCTTTGCAGAAGTAAATCATCCTTTATTAGGAAGGACTGGGAAATGAAAGGACCTTGCAGAATTCTCTAAATATATGGGGAGAAATCTAACTCACTCAGGGGCTTTTTTTTTTTTCCCCCCAAGTAAGATTATAGCTTTAAAAAAATATGGAATTAAAAAAAAAACAAAACAAATAAATGCAATAGATCTAGATGTTGAACAATATGAGGATTTGGAGGTTGGTGAATATAGCTTAGTTAATAGTGTGCTTGCATGGACTGAATCCCCAATTGAGAAGTGAAGGATCACAAGTTCAAGGTCATCCTTAGTTACATGGCTAGTTTGAGTACAGCCTGTGCTACATGTGACTGTCTCAAGAAATACAACACAAGGATTTTAGGAGCCTTCTTTAGATATTTATCTGTTTTGTTTTGAGGCAGTGTCTCGAAAAATGTTGTCCTGGACTCAAGCCAGCATTCTTCCTCAGCCTCCCAAGTAAAACTGCAGTGGTACATCATTGTGTCTGACTTCCCCTCAACAGAGTAAACATCCCAGTTAGCCCAGGCTAGCCTAGAACTTACAATCACCCTGCCCTAACCTCTCAAGGACTAGGATTATAGGTATGCGCTACCACACTGGGCTCAGTGATTTAATTTCTTTCCTTTTTCATAAGGAAAAGAGAGTGAGAGTTATCTTACCAAAGCAACTATGAATTTAAGAGGTAAATGGAGTTTGAAAATGATAAAGAACAAAACTGAACGTTCCCTGAACCATTTAGACTTATTTTAATTAGGTTATTAAACTAAAAACTCAATACTAATCCTGTCATGAGAATTCAGGACTCTTACCAGTTGAAGACACAGACGGTGACCATATGCAGCTGAGTAATGAACTGCATTGTATCCTTGCTTGTCCCGGATCCCAGGATTTGCATCATTTCTTAGTAAATATTCCAGGCACCTATATAAACAGAAAAATGAAGATTCTAAACTTTACATTTAAATACTTTATTATAAAAAAAAAAAAATGCCCAAATTAACCAGACTGAAGACTATAAACCTCAATACAGAATAGTCATTTGGAATGGAAGCTGTGAAACTTCACACTGGATTTTATACTTTTAGTACCAAATATATGCCATATACGTAACCACCCACATCTTATGTAGTCATGTTATGGACGTAGTTCTGGGTTTTGGAACTCTATGTAGACTAGGCCAGCCTGAGCTTAGAGACACTCTTGCCTCTGCCTCCCACCATGCCTGGCCTTTCCACGTACATTTTAAAACGATTAAATACTGGTAATTGCTCTCTTCTTGTTACTAAAATTTTATATACATGATTACATAATGTAAGTATTATATCCAAGCTATAATTGCTTGTGTTTTTTTGTTAATTTTGTCAGGCTTTTAACAACGAAAGGGCTCGTTTACGTAACTATTTGGGAGGCAGTCTAAATGACCACTTTATACATCTGGCTTCACACATCAGGGCTGTTATATATGTCAGATACATTTGCACATCAAGTAGAAAGTCTGTTTATGGTCATTACTACCATTTTCTTAACCTGGCCTAAATCTCAAAAAATTTAATTTTCTTTCAAAAGTACAGGTTAAATTAATGTATAAAAATTCTATGTAACTATAATATTACCAAATGCTTTGTGTATTATAAATCTTCAACGCACAAGGCTTCTATCAATATAAAACTCACAAAAGCTTTACCAACCTGGTATTATCCAAACTACAACTGGTGTACTATTTTGTAAGCTGCTAAGTCATACATAACAAATTTGTAAACTGTTGTCTATTGACATTAAACAGGAGCTTGGTTTCTTAATAATTCAGACAGTACTCTGTCAAGACTAAAATTGGACTTGCTAAAACTTGGCCCAAAAGGGTCTGAGTACTGACTTTCACTGCCGACTCAACTCTGTCCCCTGAGAACAGATCAGATCAAGGGTTTGTGTGTTTGTGTATTATTCAATCACTCAGATTATAAAGGCCAATATACACTCATAAGATGGCCAGAATAACATTAAGTTCTTGATGTCTTAGTTATTTAGTTTTGAAAAATATTTTTATTTTAAATTATGTGTCTATGTGTAGCTGTGCACATTTTGATGCTAGCCCTTATTTCTTTTTTTTTCCTTTTAAATTTATGTGCATATAAGTATGGGCATGCAAGCTGTATGCAGGAACACACACCCATGCATACGCAGAGACCAGAGGGGACACTTAATACTCTCTGCCTTATTCCTCTGAGACAGCGTTTCTCACTGAATCTGGAACTTGCTATTTTTCAGCTAGGTTGGTGGCCAGCAAGCTCTAGTGATCTACTCATCTCTGCATTCCTCCCCTCCCCCGTGCTGGTTACAAGTGTGTGTAGTTGTATACCTACTGTGAGGCTCACCAAGAGAGGCAAGGAGACATATTCATAGATACAAACTCTTCCAGACCTCAACAGAGGGAGCTACCGCCATGGCCAGTGCCATACTGCCAGTGGAACCCCGAGCCATTTGAGCACAGGTGTTTTTATTGATTCAGAACTCCTCAGGTAGTCTACTACCTGAGGCACATGCAGATCATTAGCAATTAAACAACGCCCTCAGAAATCCAACACCTGCAGACAATACAAAATGCCAAGGCCTAGGCGGCCCTTTTCCCAACAGTGCACAAAACAATTATTTTAAATATAACTAAAAATAAACTTCCACAACATTTCCCCTTTTCTGTATAAGCTAATAAAAAAAATCTGCTGTATCTCTACAACACAATTCAACACAAGCAGAAACATTTACAAGAGGAACCATCACGAGGGTTGCTAATGCAAGGACCCAAAGAAACCAAACACAGCAGCAGTGTCTAACCTTTCACTTGAGTGCTAGGGACCCAACTCAGGTCCTCATGCTTGCATAGCAGCATTCTTGCCTACAAACCCACCTCCCCAGCTCCCCACCCGTATTCCTTAGTGTTGTATCTCCTAAAACCCTTTAGGGCTCTCAGGAATTACTTTCAGAACTTTCATATAATACTCTCAATGGTAGCAAGCAGCATCCTTCCAAGCAGGAACTGCTTCAGGCAATATATAAGCTATTTGTACACAGACTTCCTGGTACATCCCTAATTCAGAAGACAGTACTTAAATGAAATGAAGAAAAGGCACTCATTAGAAAAGCAAATGTTCCAAAGAAAATATTAGTGTATATACATACACACCCCTTTAATCAAACTCTAGATTTAAGTGATAAAACAGAAAAAGTCCTCCTTTACTGACTGAGTACAAGACAGAATCTACCAGTGGAACAAACTATTTTAAGGTAACCCAATGATACTTGAGTCCTGAAGAAAATATTTATTTAAGGAAAGCAAAACAAGATCATGTTTACTTCCTCAAGTAGGAGAGCACATCCTGACGCAGTGATGGTGCCTTTCAAGTCCACAGCACTAAAAGGCTTAAAATTATGACTGCTACACAGACAGTGAGGCAAGAACTAGTCATTCGGCTTTACACGCTTCAATGTCTTTCTATGCTCTTAGGAAGCTGCAAGAGTCAGAAACTTACAGCAATCTAACGTGAGTGTTTTTGTAAATTACTGACTTGATTACTGAATTACTTGATCCTGAAAATCTGGACTGCAAATTTAACTTGCGAATAAGAAGGGGGAGAGCCTATTGTGACTTCTAAGAAATAAGGATTTTTTATATTCTTTCCCCTAAAATGAAAATTATGTATGCAAAACACAGAAGAATATTTATAGCTAAACAATTATTCTTACCAATTCTGTTTTCTTCACCTAATTTTAGACAAGTTAAGCATTTTCATTCCAATTAAGTACAAAATATGTTAAGTCAGAGCGCATTTCAAATTACTTACATTTTCCCTACTCCTCACTTACTATTCACAACTCTCTTAAAATTTTGAGTTCTGATGACAGTTTGGACCTATTTAAGTTCACGTGTCCATGGCTGGTCAAAGCCAAGTCCAGAAGGAACAAACACAGCAGATCCCCTTCTCTACTCCTCCTACTGTAAAGGTATACAACAGTTTCTGTTCTTAGCACTGACTCTCAAAAAGAGCAGTTAATATGCAGCTAATCTTGGGCTTGGGAGATGGCTCAGTTGGTAGTTTTGATAAGAAAGCATGAAGATTCGAGTTCAATCTCCAGATCCCATCTAAAAAAGCTGACATGGTGGGATGTGCTTGTAATCCTAGTGCAGACATAGGAAGATTCTTAAGACTTGATGGCCAGCAAACCTAACTAATAGGTGAGCTCCAGGCCCTGCCTCAAAAAACAAGGTTGATGGCTCTTGAGCACAACACCCGAGGATGTCTGGTCTCCACATGAATGTGCATACCTGCACACAATGAACATATATACACAAAATAAAATATTTGTAATACAAGGCATGTGGGAGTCAATTGTATTTTCTTCATACAAACTTCATACAAACAAAAGGATCCCCTTGCCTCTTGTGGTATAAAGGCTGAACCCAGGGCCTTCTATATGCCAGTCAAAGACATAGTCTCATTAAGTTGCCTAGGCTGGTTTTATACAGGGATGTACCACACAGCTGAGCAAACAAAAAGAAATGTAGTGTAGATTTTATGATTCCACTGTGGTAAAGTTTAAAAATAGCCAACTATACGCCGGGCGGTGGTGGCACATGCCTTTAATCCCAGCACTAGGGAGGCAGAGGCAGATTTTCCCTACAATATAATAGAACCCACACCAAATCTGATAAAATCCAATCTCTCTTCTCCCTTGTCTTATACTCACAATCTGTAGTCATGAGGTAGATTCTTACTATGTTGCTCAAAGCCAGGTCTACTTCCATAGGCAAAGAAATAACATTTATTAATATTGAATTTCTATTATATTTATGGTGCGAACCACATATGGTTCTATTTTCCTAACATCATGTGAAAAATAAAGATACCCCAGAGAGCTGAATCACAACTACAGAAAATGCAGCACAAGGAAGATGGGGGTGACTAGAAGAATGGGTTATGAAAGATTTCATGTCGTTTTTTTTTTTCAGTGTTTACAGAAGTAGGGAGAGACATAAGGCAGGAGAATTTTCATTACTATATGTCATTTCTAAGTAACAGAAAAATCAATGTTACAGTATCAAAAATCCCAACATTTGTGTACATAAAGGTAATTTAAAGAGAAATGGGAACTTTTAAGACATTAATTTTTTTTTTTACAAGAAATTAGAAAATAAAAAAGGAATATACATTACTGTTATTGCATAGTAGTATTTTTTCTTTTATTGAGGGAGGGGAGAAGTTGTGGGGCCATGGGACTAAAACCAGGGCCTTGTACAGACTGCTCACACACGTTTTTTACCACTAACCAATATGTACCTAGCTGAATAATTCTAATTTGAAACAAGGAATTTTTTTCTTCTTTTAGAAACATTTCATCTGGGGGCAGGTCTGATGGTTAAGAAATATGGTCTGAATTTAATCCCCAGAATCCACATAAAGGTGGAAGGGGAAAACAGACTCCCCAAGGTGTCCTATATTCATGTTGTGGTATGACACACAAACATCATATACACACAAACAGGCAAGATGAATGGATTTATAAAAAGAAAAAAACAGTTCACTTAATTTGGCATATGTAAGAATTCTCTTGTTACCCACCTGTAAATTAAGCCCTTAGAATTTAGAAAAATAAACCAACCCTCTAAGGCTAGTAATTAAATATCCAAATGGTAACTAATTAAAAAGATGTCTCTGATAGCACAGAATGGTTACTGAGCCTTCTATCCTTCAGATTAAATAAGTTACTGAATCAGTAAATGTTGACATTAGATAGGACCTCTGGGGTTCTGATACTAAATCAACATTTGAGTTCAGCATCAAACTGTGCTTTTATTAAAAAAAAAAAAAAAAAAAAATCTTGTGCTAGAGAGATGGCACAGCTAGTAAAGTCTGATACTTTGAGTTCAATTGTCTGGTCCCCAAGTGAAAGGAAAATAGACTCCTGAAAATTATCCTCTGACTTACATATGTGTGCTATGACATGTGTGCCTATATTTGCATGTGCATTATAATACACATTCACACTAATAATAAATAATAAGTAAAGTAAAATCTTGTGTGTGCGTGTAGGCACATGTGTTTGGGTGTTATTATATATGTCATGAGATGCATGTGGAAGCCAGAAGACAACCTTGGGTTCTACCTTTGAGATAAGGTTCTTGTGGTCTGTGGCTATGTGCCTCAGTCTAGCTGGCTAGGGAACGTCTGGGGACTCTCCTGACTCTGGCTCCCATTGCACAGTACAAGTGCTAAAATTTCAGATATCTACTGCTGATCTGGCTTTACACAGCGTTCTGAGATCCTCACACTTGTGAGGTCGAGTGCTTTATTCACCGAGCCATCTCCTCAGCCTGAAGTACACGTGTTTATAAAATGGGTAAAAAAAGTGAAAAACAAAAGGTAGACTTTTATGTTAAATGTAACTTCCCAGAATTATTTTTTTTAACATCTTTCCCTAAGAGTCATTATTTTTCCTAACATTTTTACTCTGCTGACTCAGACATATGGGGAATAAGAAAAACACTGAAGATCTAATTTGCTCTCTTCATTGAGTTTTAGTCTAAGAAGAAAAAAAAAATCATACTGAGGCACTACAAATGGATCTGACAATGGGATTTCTTATGAAAAGTTTATATATCATTTATCCTTTCTTCTCATCTATCACCCTTGACCAACCAACATTTACTTGGCCTGCTATTCGATATTACTTACTTAAGCAATATGTATCTACTATGTATGTGTGCCAATGTGTCAGATTCTTTCGAAGCCCCTCTTGCAAATCTAACTCTGCCTCTGAAGTATACATGTGCTCCACTCTCTACAAGTTCTTCTGACACTGTTTATCCTCTCTAGACAAGGGAAAAAAAAAAAACTTGGAAGTGATAGTAAGATACTGTTTTGGGCTGGGTGTGGTGGTACAAACCTTTAATCTCAGCAGTCAGGAAGCAGAGGAAGAGGCAGGTGTATCTCTGAGTTCAAGGCCAGCCTGGTCTACAGAGTGAGTTCCAGGATACCAGGGCTACCACGGTTACATGGAGAAAGCCTCCTGATTCAAAACAAACAAACAAGCACAACAAAAAGAGACATTGTTTTGTAGGAAGAATGAGAAAGGACCTTCATCTTCCACCAGATTTTTCAAGGGCCAGAAGCTTGGAAGATAGGAACAGCTAGGATTTAGTAATCGTTATGAAATGTCTTCATTTTATAAACTGAGGATTCAGGGAATGATTATAAAAATACAGAAAGGGAATGCACATTTGCAGTGTAACAGTCACTCATGCAAAGATGCCAATTTACATAAGTGATAATCCTCTTCTCCTGCCCACACGGTACTTACTTGCCATCTGTGTCTGATGTAGCTGCGTAGTGCAGGGGTGTACAGCCTCTTTCATCAAGGTCATTCACACTGGCTCCTGATCCCACAAGTGCAAACAGGCACTGGTAATTGCAGTTGGCTGCAGCATAGTGCAGTGGAGATCTTTTGTGACCAAATTAATACAGGAAAGATAAAAGCCAGGAACATACATTTGTAAACATAAGCATAGCTGACCCTTTCTCCACACATTTAGTTACACTAAGTACTAAGAGTACACTAAGTCAATTATAACCACTATATTCTGCTAAGAAATCTAGAAACTTTCATTTTAATAAAGCTTGCTTTACACTAACAAAAATGTCCCACAGTACATGCCTTGAGTAATAAAAGCAAAGAGGGGGAAAAAACCCCCAACAGAAGTATAAAAGAGTGGTTATTACCAACTCCACACAGACCCGAACAGTACTATCAGATTTCTCAAGAAATAAGCCAGGAGCTGTCTTATAGACTAATTTCCTATTCAAAAGAGCTAGTGTACTGCTTTAATCTCTAAAGACTGAATAATCAGAGCTAATTTCTCTCCGATTACTAAAACTGCACAGAATGCTATTAAATATAGGAGTAACTATTTTGGGATGATAAAACTAAGATAAAACTATGACTTCATTAAATGAAAAACAAAAATTATGGTAAGTTTAGTTCAGAGCTCCTTACAGTGTATTTTTTCCCCTCTAATACATATATCTAGGAAATGATAGCAAAACATTACTTTGCCTTATTATATAATAGCATAGTGGTTTTGTTTGTTTGTTTGTTTGAGACAGGGTCTCATTGTAGTCCTAGCTGGCCTAGAACTTAAACAGATCTTCCTTTTGAATGCTAGAATTAAACACATGTGCCATGATGCCCAGCTATTACAGAGATTTTTTTAAAAATGCAGCTAACCCGAAAAATACAGTTTTTAAACATATTAGAATCTGCTTCAAAAGCCCTTTTTGTTATTTGTTGCATGGAATGTGCAAATTACTACAAATAAAATTAGCAATTAAATTTCATTTTGTGGGCCATCCGTTCCTTCGATTTGGACATGTATGAGCCCAATCTATTCCTCAAAGTATTATGGGACCAAACATTTAGTTTTCTTCTATTCACTTCTTACTTCCGTATACAATCCTTTTTCTTCTTCTGCACTGGTACTATCATATGCACCGATATACAGCCACAAGATTCATTCTGACTTTCACCCTTCCCATCAGTGTCTGACATACAGTTTTCACCTGCTAAGGTTGTCACCTGCATCTTTCAAACAAATTCTAACTGCATTTAATTCTTTCCTGAATGGTTTTAATGTACTTTGTGTGTCTATAGGAAAATACAATAGAAGCTTCAGCTGCTATTATTACAAATGCTAAAAGCAATAAGGCTAGACAATGAGGGTCTATCCTTTTACAGCTGATCTCTGCAGATCGTACTCAGTGGGTTGGTTATATGGATGTGTATGAGAAGAGAGGGGGGAAATCACATGCATATTTGTTACCTATTTTTTCCTTTCAGTAGTGGGAAGCAGGTATGGGAAGTAGGATCTCTCACCAAAGAATGACTTGGAAAAATTCTAGGTACTGTGAGCTTTTTGAAGGCACTTTGGTACAATGGGGTTTTAAATTTCCATGCCATAATAATGAGAAGAAGACAATTAATATCAAGAAGGATAGGGATGGAGCTGGAGACGGCACCACAGTTAAGAACACTGGCTGCTTTTCCAGAGGATCTGGGTTCAATGCTCAGCACTCACATGATGAGCTCACAATTATCTGTAACTTCAGTTTCAGGGGATTCGGTCCTCTTTTGGCTTTCATAGGCACTGAGCACATGTGATACACAGACATATAAGTAGGCAAAACAGCTACATGCATGAAATAAATTCTTAAAAAAATCCCTGACAGAGGGTAGCCTAGGACCATAGGGAACCCAATTAGAAGACTGGGGTTGAGAACAAACACTTAGAGCTCACTGATTTTAGCTGGCTAGTGTACACTTGTATGCTTTCTTCTTTTCCTTTCTGCAGTGCTAGGGATCAAACCCAATCCTGTACATTTGAGGAAGATAAGCCACATCCCCAGCCCTACTTCAGACTCTTAACTAATCATGATTACAACTCAAAAGATGCTGTGTGACACATAAAGCTGCATTTCAGAAGTCAGTTTAAGGTGCTCTACAGAAGAGCTGTGTCACAGATTACCTCCCGAATTTATCCTTTTTGTTGAAGTCTGCACCAGTATTCAGCAGAAGGTTTAGGCACTCCAAATTTCTAGTCAGGAAAACAAAACAAAAAAAAAAAAAAAAAAAAAAAAAGAGTTTGAAAGTATAATTGTCAGTGATTTTTATAATTAAAAAATAGTAGGTATAAGTAAGTATAAATGTAGGTATAAGTAAGTATAAATGTGTTTTTTAAAAATGAGGATTACATTTTATGAAGAACAAAACATTAAAATTCATTATATTTAGCACTTAAAAAAGTTATGTGCATATATACTGGCAACACAGGAAATAAACAAATGAATTATATTACTGTTGAAAAGGAAGATCACATTTGTAAGAGATCCTAAGAGATTTTTAGGAAACCAATACTTATAATGTCTTAAATACTTACATGCTTGTTATAATTAATTTTTATAAACCTGAACATCAACTTTGTATACTGTAATGAAACTGTGCTTGTTGACTGTGAGCAAGTTACACACAAATGAGGTTTTAACTGACATGTCCTCTGGCGACCTTAGCAGAACAAGGGAGTTGAGTCACATGTTTTCAATTCATGTCTACAATTTAACTTGCTTGGTGGCATTCTTGGTTCAGCACACTTGGTTTTTAAAATCACAGGGAAATATTAAAGAATTATCCTTAGAAATAAAGAGCTCAGAAAATATCCTTTTTGGTAAATCATGAGTTAAATGGCTTAACACAAATCTAAATTATCAGAAGCATTAAGGTAACTGAATGCTTTCAGAGACCAGGATTTTGGTCATTCAGTAGAACTGACTAGCTTTCCCTACAAATGCTTCTTAAAAATCTAAACAAGGAGGTGGTGCATGCCTACAATTCCAGCATTTCAGAGGCTGAGGTTGGAGGACTTGGTGTTGAGCCAGCAACATAGCAAAACTTTGTCTCAAAAATCTGGGAAAACTCAAGACTAAAATAATACAAATAAAATTTAGTTTAAAAAATTCTAATCACAACATTTGTTCTTTCAAGCCAAGACATAACTATAACATCAAACTTTTTTTCTCTGAAGATAATGATTTTTTAAGTACCATTTACAGAGTATATAGTATTATTTACAATACTTACAGTATTTTCAATATTTTGGATGTTCTCATTATTACATGAACATTTTTATTTGTTTAAGGATTATTTTCTCTTATAAAAAATATTTCCTTTTGTAGGTTTGTTCTTTCCCACTTAATGCTTATGACTTAGTTGACATAAAAACAAAAACAAAAACAACAACAACAAAAAAAAGCGATTTTTGCTACCCTGGACTTCCTGCTCTTAAATTCCAGCTACGTTTCAGTTTCTATTTTGTGGTAACTCATAAATAATAAAAGAACAAAGAGATAGCTTCCATGACTGAGAGCTTGTTTCTCCCTCTGGACTGAACCTAGATGTTCTTGAGATACTTAGTTTATACTCTAACACTGAATTCCATAATTCTACATTTATCTTTTAAAAGAAATAGAAATACTATTAACATACCCTCCAGCTGCAGCTGCATGTAGACAGGTCCTGCCAAAATCATCTGGGGTATCTATGTCAAATCCTGTAAGAAGGATTATATATCTTCTCTCTTATATGATACTACAGATGTATTACTTTGCATTAAGATAGTTTATCAAGAAATGTCAAATATCACATTGTTCTCTCAAACCCCAAGCAAACCTATATATTCTTAACCAGTACAAAATGAATAAAGAAAAAAAACACTACTAATGTACAATATTACAAAAAGCTCTACTAAAAGTTTGGCAGTTTGACAACAAGTGCTATAGTGCTTGTTTGGAAGGCTATGCCAGGAGTGATGGCTTACACCTTCAGTCTCATAGTCCCAGCAACACAGAGGACTAAGGCAGGAGCATCATCTGAGTTTTGGTTAGCCTTGGCAACATGGTATAAAACCTGTCACAAGCAATCAGGCAAAAAACAAACAAAAAAAACCAAACCACTCTAATTTCTAAGAGGCTACAGGGTAGAATGGGGAAAATAGTCAGCAAGAAAAAAAAAAAGAAGTATTGATAACAAACACAAATATGACCCTTAAAAACATGAAGTCAAAAAGGCCAGTCATAAAAGAATTTGTTAGATAATTCTATAGAAATTGTATTAGTGGTGGTTAATCTACCATACTATACTAATGATGTTTCTTTTATAGGGATTAAAGATGTTCCACAATGGATGTAATTATGGCTAAATACCCACATGAACATATTATGAATATTGAACTGTATACATTAAATAAGTGAATTGTATAGTACACAGATATCTCAAGAAAGCATTTTAGCCAGGCATGGTGTACACACCTGTCATCTGAGCACTTGGGAAGCAGAAACAGGAGAATTGTAAGTTCAAGGTCAGCCTTGGCTTTACAGACTCTCCACTCATCATTTCCCTCCCTTCCAAAAAAAAAAAAAAAAAGGACATGTACTTTGTTCCATGTGGCTGTTATTAATAATGGGGTGAGGCGTGAGGCTTTAGTATTCCTCTTCACGCACAGTGGGAATTAACAGTTCCATATGAACACTCATGCATACAGACTTAAATAAACAACCACAACAATAAATTTACTCACATAAAAATACACACACATCAACAAAAACAAACAGCCCCCCAAAACCTCACAAGAGTGTCTCTGCCTCTTTAACATTGGTATTAATATTTTACTTTCTTGTTAACTGAGGACAGAACATAATTTACAATCAATTACATCCTACACAGTCAGTAATTCACTGTACTTAAGAAGGATCACAGTTTGCGTTAGTGGTGACAAAAATCGACAGCAACTATACACATAACATCTTAAACCATGTATTGGTAATGAATTAGTAATTTCATGAGCCTGTAAGATATTCATAGTACGACTTTTAACTCTTAAAATGAAGACACAAACCAATGAAACATGCCAAGTAGAATATTTCGCTCCTAGGACAAGTTAAAAACAACTACCATTGCTGTGTAGAAGCTGCTTCATATGCAGGCACTCCACACCCCATGTCACCAACTAACAAAGGAAGTCAATTACAAGAATAACCATCTCTGAGCTGACGAGATAACTGTAACAATGGACACGTGCAAACAAACTGGCTTGTGAAGGTCCCACTCACCTGAAGAAAGAAGTTTCCTGCAGCAATCTGGAAAACCACTTAAGGCTGCCAAGTGGAGTGGAAACATTCCATGTATACCACGCCTTAAATTAACAGGACAGAAACTTCATTACAATACATGAAAAATACAATAACTTAAATATATTACAAAGACATCACTTAAATAAAAGATAATTAGTTGAGTAGAAATCTTTGGAGAAAAATCTGGCCAGTTATTGAAGAGTGGGTTTAACTCACTATCCAGCTATTTTCCCAAAGCTTGTTTTTCTAACCTCAGCACTACCATCATTAGAGACTCACTGTGTATTTGTGAGGTTTACATTGTAAATGTTGAATGCACAGCAGCACCTTTGGGCTATGCCCTTGATAACTTTCCCCCCAACCAAAACGTCTCTAGGTGTTTCAGGAAGCAAATTCCCCATCTCACCCCACCATTTAAAATCATGTCTTTCAGGGTGGTATGCTTAAGTATGTTTACCTCAGTCATTTTATAATGGTGAAAATTTGAAAGAAACTTGACTGGAAATAAAGAGAAAATTGTATGTATCCTTATACAGTAAAATTAAATCCATAAAATATACTAGAGCTATCTATAGAGATGTGAAAAGCTTCTACATTGCTAAATCTATATTAATGCACATTTTTAAATTGCAAAGACATGTATAGTAGCATATCATTTATGAATGTATAAAAAGTTTACTATTTGTTCATGAGTACATATAAAGCAACATAAAGGAACTGGAAATACCAATTTGAGTATGGTCTTGACTTCCACAGAATATATTCAAAATAACTCATATTTTAAACATTATAGGGAAACTTTAATATGTAGAACAATTAAGAGTGAATTTTTTTGATTAAAGGAGTTGGGTTTAGGGGGCAGGGGATCCTTTGTATTAGCAATTAGGGATTTCCTGGGCTCTGCATAGCATAGTCTGAAACCATTGTTTACAGATAGTCCAAGAAAAGCATTCAGTCTATACAATTTTTGTAACTTCTAGACTGAAAAAATAAAGGGATCATAAAAGTTAAAATTTTTTTGTCAAGTCTTTGCATTATTTATGCTGGAGAAAAAATGAACAGAAATGTAAAAACATGCCACATTGGCTGACCAAATAAAATTTTATGTAAGACATATAAATCTATCAAATAAAAGGTCAAAATAAAAGGTAAGGAAAAACAAAAACAAAACTAATCATTACAATGTTGAAGATAAAACCTGCTTTCCCACTGGAAGCACCTAGGAAACTCTAGTTTCCTGCCTTTGTGCTTCCCGGACAGCTCTTACCACCTCTAAGTACTACTCACTTTGCAGTGTCAGCACCACTCGTAATAAGAGTGTTGATTAGCAGTTCATGGCCATATCGCGCTGCTATGTGCAAAGGGGTGTTTCCATTCTTATCTTCACAGTCAATTACAGCTCCTGCAATGAAGGACATAGTGTCACACACTAGATTATGTACAGATTGGCCAAAACTGTGAAGTGCAATGTAATGTAAAATGCTGTTTAAGCATCAAGCAATGGCTATAGCAATTCTAACTAATTTCATTCACACCGTGTTTACTGGGGTTGCCAACTGCATATTTAAAACAGTTTTGTGAATTGAGTATAGGATTCATACATATTTTAAAACAACAGAAGGGTTCTAGGGTGCCATGAGTCTAAAGACCTCTATCTTCAGACCACTGCTCTAGAGCAGTGCTGAGCTTAATGAAGATGACTATTCATAGTACTTTACAAATCTTTGGATCATAAATCTACTCCCCCCCCCCAAATTCTAGCAACAAAAAGCTAACAAAGAGGTTCTTGGGGAGATGGTTCAGTGGGTAAGAGCCTGTCATTTAGCATGAGGAACAGAACTCATGTAAAGTTGGCTATGGTGGCGCCATCTTTGGGAGGTGAGAATGAAGAAACCCCTGGAAGCCTGTGGGCCAGCCAGTCTGCAGCTAACACAAGACTTTATCTTACACAAGGAAGGAGGTAAGCACTCACATCTGAGGTACCCTCTGATCCCCACAAGTACATTCTAGCACTTGCATGCCTTTCTGGATTCTCTCTTCCTCATACACATATGCATACACACACACACACATCATACATTCACATAAAATCATTTTTTAAAAAAAAGAGCCAACAAGGGGCTAGAGAGATGGGTCCTTGGTTAAGAACACAGGGCATTCTTTCAGAAGACCAGGGTCCAATTCCCAGCACCTACACTGAAGTTCACAACTGTCTGTAACTTGAGTAACAAGGGAATCTGACACCCTCTTCTGGTCATCACAGATACCACTGGCATGATACACAGACAAATTCAGGCAAATATTCATGTACATAAAATAAAAATAAAATCATAAAAACAACAACTAAACTTTTAATAAAATTATGTTTTAAGGGCATTAACAAACAGTCCTTTGGAAGATGGTCTGAGAAACACAGATTTACAATTATAATCTTAAAAATTATTCTCTTAAAAAGTTTAGTTTTGCTGGGTGGTGGTGGCACAACACCTTTAATCCCAGCACTCGGGAGGCAGAAGCAACTGGATCTCTGTGAGCTGGAGGCCAGCCTGGTCTACAGAGGGAGTTCCAGGACGGCCAGGGCTGCACAGAGAAACCTGCCTCAGAGAAACCTGCCTCAGATAACCAAAACCGAAACAGCAGCAACGACAACTGCGACGAAAGCTTTGCCTGGTACTAATTCAAACCCGAGAGAACAAACTGCAGAAAATAAACTAAAACCCTCAGGAGTTTAAAGCATTCAAACAGGGAAAGATTTAAAAATGCAATAAAGCACATATTAATATCTATTTGTAGTAAGACAGTTTTATAATTAGCAATATTTTTTTTTAAAGAAGGGTCAACACTAATTGCTATAGAAAAAGTCCATAGTTGGGCAAGACGATGCATGTGCTAAGAGGACCGTGAATTCAAGGCCAGCTGACGCTGCGCACAGACTCTTCTCCTCCCACCCCTCAAAAGAGAAAGAAATGAAATTTATAATTCAGAAGAATAGAAACTAACTATAAATGACATATACTCGTGGTATTTTACCCTCTGCTGATTTTCAAGAGATCAGAAATAAAATCTTAACGTATACACACTGCTGTGGCAATTCCACAGTGCCGTTTACTTTGTTGATAAAGAAGGAAAAAAAATTACATTGAAGAAATAAAAGAAACAAACAGAAATACTTTTTACCACTCTGGATAATGGTTTGTGATCTGGAGAATCTACCGTGGAGGGCGGTCATGTGTAGTGGGGTTTTCCCATCTTTACTCTGAAATAATGGAACAAAAAAATTGCTTACTTACTATGTTATACTCAAAATATGCATTCCTTACTTGTATTTTAGATATCTTCATACATAATTTTTACAAATAGTATTCAAGATGCAAGTCTTATGGAGGTAAACCAGCTGTTCAAAGTATGAATTGGCTTTTTATTTTTTAGTACATATATAAAATAAGAGACACACAAAAACCACCACGCTTACTATTTATACAAATTGTGTGGCACTGCAAGGTATAATCCTAACACCTGTACTCTACAGGTAGGAAAATTAACATAGGATATTAAATGATTCAACCAAGGGCACCATAATCCAAAGTGGTACAGTCACTATGTGCTTCCCAAGTTTAAGATTCAAACTTTCACCTTGAACCAATGCTTTCATTTTATGAAACCCTGAAACCTTCCACCTTAAATCAATATAAGTCATTTTAAAAACCATGTCTTAATTGTTTATAATTATTTGTAATCAATATTGTTAGCTCTTTTCCAAAATTGTTTAAGATAATGAGACTGGCTGGCTGTGTATTTCTACAGTTCAGAAGAAGTTCCAAAGGTGAAAAACAATGCCTGAGTGATTATTTTTGTTCTGGTTAAATGATGTCTTTTTATTTCTAAAATCTTCTGGTCAGTCATCCTATATAAATGAAGGAAACTGTTTTTTTGCGCTCCTAATCCTTCAGCACTCACTATTCAGCATGTCTTCTGGACATATACTATGACAAATGTCCCAAGTTTGTACTAATCTTGTAAAACTTTTCACGTCATATGGACATAAATAGTTATTGAGGTATTTGATTCTATAATTTTGCTGGCTTGTTTTGGGACAGGGTCACACACACTATTTCACCTCAAAATCACTACGTATCTCAGAATGGCTTTGAACTTGCGATTCTCTTGTCTCAGTCTCTGAAGTGTAGGGATTATAGGAACACACTACTATGCCCAGCTTATTTTTTTAATTTTATAAAAATTTTCTGAAGCACAAAGCGTCTAGTAACCCTGAGAATTTCTAATAATCTGGAGGCAATGGAAGAAGGGAGGAGAAAGCATGTAGGTTCGCAGACTCCAGAACCAGAGCAGATCTCGGCTCTGACACTCGAGACAAGAAAGAATTTGGACAAGTTGCCTAACATTTTTCTGAGCCTTTACTCCTCAACTGAAAATGAGGATAGTATTACCTATACCTTTTAGATCTGTTGCACAGGCTAAATCTAACAACATTTGCAAATCACTTATAACGAACGTGCCTATACTTGTCATTTTATTTGGTATTTTAATGTATACCAGATAGTCCTTTAACTAGGAGGAAAAAAAAAAAAGCACAAAGATATTTAACAGAAGTATTCTAGTTTCATGTTTCCAAAAATGTTCTCCATGTGGCAAATTTTGACTTAGTGTTAATATTTTGCTCATAGCCATTTTTTTTGGCAGACAAAAAGCAAAGCAAATAAAAATGTATAATGAAAACAGGATTCACAATATAGTGAAATCTGAAAGGTGTGACTTTAGTTACCATTTTAGGTATAATTTTGAATAGTTCATATATGCCAGTCATTTAATCCTATAACCCTATGAGGTACATACTATCATTTAGGCCAGTGACATGGCCCAATGGGAAAAGGAGCTTGGTGCCAACCCTGATGGCTTGAGTTTGATCCCTACGACACATTTGGTGGAGACAACCTAATTCTGCAAGTTGTCCTGACCGCCACATGCTTGCATGCACACATATATACTCTAAAGGGTATAAATATAATAACATTTACAGAACATATACTATTTCTATGGTTTATAAGTGAGGAAACATAGAGCCTAAGATTAAAGAATTTCACTTTGTCTTCTAGCTAGTAAAAGATGGTTCTCTATAAGCTTATGGAGATCAATAGGTTATTTTTACTTTCTACATACTGTTTATATAAGGTATTCTAAATATACAAAGGAATAAGAGATTCATATTACCGGTTGAAAAATATGCCTTAACACTAGTAGGAAAGCACATTTCTCTTTGAGTTGGAGAAAAAAAAGAGATTGTTTTTAATCAACTAAAACTGTGTTTGAATCAAGGTAGGAGCTAATTATTTAAATCTATTTATGCATGATTTATTTTTTTGCATATATGTGTCACAGCACAAGTGTGGAGCCCAGAGGACAATTTGCAAGAGTTGGTTCTCTTCTTCCATTATGTGGGTTCTAGACATTGAATTTAGATTGTGAGGATTGGCAATAAGTGCTCCATCTGCTGAGCCATGTTGCCAGCAAATAAGATCACCATCATTCTGGGGATTGATATCAAAACCTAGTACTAACAACAAAAGCCACATATTTTATAGTAGTTTTATGTTTAAACTTTAGTGTGATATATTTTGTTCAGTTGAAAAATTATTTTTTTAATTTTATTTTTATTTTTTGTTTTTTTGTTTGTTTTTTTGAGACAGGGCCTTTCTATATAGCACTGGCTGTCATGGAATTCACTATGTAAACCAAGCTGACCTTGAGCTCCCAGAGATCCACCTGCCTCACTCCAGAGTGCTGAGATTAAAGGCATGTGCTACCAGACTTGGCATGAAAAATTTACTCTTAAGGAAGAACGAAGTAGCTGGTCTTGTATACAATCTCAGCACTTACAGAGGCTGAAGCAGGAAGAACATTGAGTCTGAGGCCAGGGCCGAGTATATAGTAAGAAACTGTCTCAAAATAAAGACAGTCAGGCATTGTGGCTACACACACCTACACATAAACTCAGCACTTACGATGTGGAGGCAAGGTCAACTTCAGCAAATAGCAAGTTAAAGGCCCAGTCTGGGCTACATGAGAGCTTGTTTCCAAAAACAGGGAGGGAAACTGTCTCAGCCAGGGTTACTATTGCTGTGATGAAGCATCAAGACTAAAACAACTTGGGGAGGAAAGGATTTATTTGGCTTACACTTTCATATTGTCATTTATCATCTAAGAAAGTCAGGACAGGAACTCAAAGAAAGCAGGAACCTGGAAGTAGAAGCTGATGCAGAGGTCATGGAGGAGTCCTGCTTACTGGCTTGCTCTTCATGGCTTGCTCAGCCTTTCTTTCATATAGAACCCAGGACCAGCAGCCCAGGCATGGCACCACCTACAATGGGCTGGGCCCATCATTCACTAATTAAGAAAACGCCTTACAGCTGGATCTTATGGAGACATATTTTCAAGTAAGGATCCCTCCTTTGAGATAACTCTAGCTTGTGTCATGTTGATGTAAGACCAGCCAGCACAGAGACAGAAAGAAAAGGAGAGGGAGGGACAGACAGAGGAAATTAGGGAGTAACACAGCAGATAGGAAAAGATATGTATGCAACACAAACAATTAATGCAGTCAGGGTCATGTTAAAAAACATTATAAAAACCAGACCTTAACTATGTTTTAAACAGCATTCATTTACTTCTTCTGCTCTTGTAAAAATCCAAAAGTTTAAAAAGTCAATTATTATACATTTAAATTCACATTTCAATTTCTAGATTTACAACTTATTGCTAGAAACACAAAATGGAAAGAAGGGCAGGAAGAACAGTAGTAGCAGAGAGGAAACAAATAAGCAGTAAAATGTTTTTCCTAACAGATCAAATGTTAATAACTTGGCTCCTCAGTCAATAAACACTGACTTGACAAATACAGAAAATATAAGGCATATTTTTATTAATATTCTTGTTGGTTGAAAACCTGGAGCTATCAATAATCTTTGTATAATTTCAGAGCTAGGTAGAACTTTAGAAGTCATCCACACAAGAAACATGCTTCAGTGGAAGTTAGCACTAATATAATTCAGACAACTGAATTTAAAGGGCTATTACATATCATTAAGCAAGATTAAGGCAAGTTTTATGATATCTATCATAGACTATTGCCTTCAAATATGCTTAATCACTAATCATACCCTTTGACAACAAACAAAAGTCATCATGTGATGTATAAAATCCAGTACTGAATTTTATAAATTACTAAGTACATGGGTTCACTGTTTTAAGCATTTACTAAGTTAAACCTTGTAGAGAAGAGATTCTTAAATTTCAAAAGAAAAGATAAACAGAACTAATAATAGGTACTAGAGATAACTACAAAGACACTGATATGAACCAAGTGATTCATTATTATCAAGTTGTACGAAATATCCAAGTCTAAACATTAATGTATAAATAAGTTGATAACTTTAAAATCTAATTTTTATCCCTTTAAATATAGCAGCATATAATTAAAAAACTGAATTTGATATTTGCTTCTGAGGTCCATTAAGACAAACATAAAATTTTTAACTTTAGGGAAAAAAAGTAATTCTCTTTACCACACAAATTTTGTTCTTTCTTTGGACTGGGTAAGAATTCAAGTTAAAATGATCAGCTGGGCATGGTGGTACATGTCTTTAAACTTAGCACTCCCAAGACAGAGGCAGAAGGCTCTGTTAAGAGTTCCAGGCCAACTGGACTACCCAACCAGTTCTAAGCCAGTCAGGCTATACAGTGAGACACTGTCTCAAACAAAACAACAAAACCCCCGAAACTTTTTTAATCAAACTATTAAAAATATTACTGAGTGACTTGAGAATTGAAGGCACACACACACACACACACACACACACACACACACACAAGCACGTGCATGAATGTTTTGTTTTTAATTGAGACAGGGTATTGCTATATATTTCAGGGTGGCCTCAAAATCAGCATTCTCCTGCCTCAGCTCCTGAGTGTTAGGATTACAAGTGTGTGCCATTTTGCTTATCTTTAAATGTATATTTCTGTATGTGTTTGTGTGTGCAAATATATGTGTATGTGCATGTACATGAAGGCCAGAGAACAACATTGGGTGTTGTTCCTCAGGAGCCACCCACTTTGTTTTTTAAGACATGGTTTATCATTGGC
This sequence comes from Cricetomys ansorgei, assembly GCA_026225945.1. Lineage (NCBI taxonomy): Eukaryota > Metazoa > Chordata > Mammalia > Rodentia > Nesomyidae > Cricetomys > Cricetomys ansorgei. The sequence continues at coordinate 8,002,895 of JAMJFZ010001232.1, forward strand.
CTAGAGTCCCTAGGCCTGCTGGGCAAGCCACTTTACTAGGTATTTCTACAGCCCCTAAGGTAAATTCCTTAAAAAGATACTTCTGGCCTCCATGGGCACCAGGCATATATGCAAGCAAAATATCCATGCACATAAAATAAGATAATTTAAAATTTAAAAGAATTTTAAAAAGACAGTTTAGCCTAAAACATAATAGAGGCTCTTAATGATACTTTCTGGTCTTCTTTTCTTGAGCACGATGAAAATAAATCTGTCTCTCAGTTGAGAGAAAGAAATTAAAAGAAGAACTCCCGCTTGACTCAATGCTGTTCCACTTGTCTGCACAGTCAGTGTTTCACTGAAGTTAGGCAAGGCAGTGCTCATCTACACCCAGGTACAAAGGAGCTAAAAATCTCTGTAAACATATTTGCAAGCTTACATATTTCTACTAATCCTAAATGGTTCAAATTCAATTGATTGTGGTTTTTTCATAACACAGAATGGAGTTTGTCAAGCGCTTAATGATAAACTGATGAATATAGGAATAAATAGAAAAAATACCTTTTAACAATCTAAGTGATTATGTACTATAAAATAATGATGCTTAAAATCTTGGTTACTTGTGTTTCTCACAGAATTAAACAGTAAAAATAAATTTATTTTGACTCCTGAATTTTAACATATTTCTAAAATGCTTACTCCTGAAAGTGATTATGAACAAAAAGCCAAGTAACTATTCTTTATGTGTAAAGGACATTGGTAGTGTTTCTATTCTAACACCATGAAATAAATTTTATAGCAGAAATTTCAGAAAAGAGAACAATTTCAAAAAAGTATTGTAGCATGAACTTCCATATTGGTATCATTTGGACTCTACTACTAACTTTTACTCCCATGTTTTTCATCACATTATCAATACGATTATTTGATTCTTTCAAGTTAGTCACAGGTTACTACGTAACAATCAGAGTGTAACATTATTCAACATCCAGCATTTCCCTTCTAAAACAAAGTCTACGCATAAGGTAGTACATTAATCCTAAAAGTACCCCTGGTAGGTTTTCACAAGTGCTTATCTACATTACACAAAGCCCTGGCAAAGTACAAAGCAGTACCATTACCCTATAAGGTCTCTTCATGCCTCTTGCCCAGGTGAGCCTTCCTTCCCATGGGCAACAATTGATCTGTTATTTTCCCTCTAACTATAAATTCTGGAACTCCAAATAAGCAGAATTCCATCTGTTCTAGAATCTTACATAGATGGAAAGTGTATTAAATTTTTTCTCTGATTCACCATAATATTTTAGAGATTTTTCCATATTCTCTTCTTTTTTGGGTGGGTATGCTGGGGAGGAGATACAGGGATTGACAGCTGAGACAGGGTCTCACTGTATAGTACTACTTGCCTCAAACTCAGAAATCTGCCAGCCTCTGCCTCCAGAGTGCTGGAATTCATGGTGTGTGCCACTATACTTGGCCTTATTCATGTTCCTAAGTTTACTAGTGGATCCTTTTTAATTCTGGACAGGATGTGTTATGAATATTGTTTTAGAAAGTTAAGTTAAAATCATGGGTTCTGATTTTGTTCCATACCTTCATATTGACATCGGCCCCATTGCCAACCAGAAGTTCTAAACACAGTGCTCCATGTGTTGATGCAGCAGCAAAGTGTAAAGGAGTGAATCCCTTTTCATTCTTCTGATTTACATTAGCACCACAGTCTATGAGCTCGTTCACAACAACATCTTGTCCATTATAACAGGCTACATGAAGAGGTGTGTTCCCATAGGCATTTGGTTCATTCATCTATAGGAAAAAAAATGTGAATGTCAAGTAATTCTTCAATCACTACTATAAGCTATTTTAAATTATTAGTTATAGAAAAAGGGATAAGAAAAAAAGATGAGGTTTATAATGCTAAGGTTCTTTTACAATAATAAACAACAATAAGCAATTTGGTGTTAAGTGGGTTACATACATTTAGAGAATAGGCTTCACACATACAATGTTAAATTCTTCCACAAGAGTTATTTTAAGAAAATAAGCCGGAGGTGGAGGTGCATGCCTTTAATCCCAGCACTCGGGAGGCAGAGGCAGGTGGATCTCTGTGAGCTGGAGGCCAGCCTGGTCTACAGAGTGAGTTCCAGGACAGCCAGAGTTACAACAGAGAAACCCTGCTCCCATCCACTCCCCCCCTCACCAAAAAAAAATCAAGCCAGGTGGTGGTGGTGCACGCTTTGCGATTTCTAACTCCCACATTTTCAAAGTCCTCCTGTTTTCAGTAAAGTGTTTCTCACAGTCCTCAAACAATCTATGGAGCTCTATAGTCCTGTCCTATCTGACTAGAATCACATACTTTCTGACAGCTTTTACAACTGACTTGATTGTCCCCCTCTCTTTGGACCCTCCTTTCTCCTTATCTACTGCTTTGATACAGATGTCCCTATAATAAGAGTAAATTAAAAAAAAAACAAAAGAAAAAACACAAAGCATTAGGGCAGGGATGGTGGGATACACCTATAGCCAAGCACTTGGAAGCTGAAACAGGAGGATTCTAATTGGAGGCCAACTTGGGCTACACAATGAGACAATCCCCAAACCAAAAGAGTTTTATTTCCACCATAAGTGGAAGTAAAGGACACATTTTTAAAGAATGGCATATAAAAGCTACATGCATTCTTATTCAGGGATCCAGTATCTACAGAGAGAGAAGCATCCCTTCCTAATAAGAGAATGGTATCACTATATAGTATCTATATGGTATCACTATATAGTATAGTATTTATATATATGTATAAATATCAGTGGCTAGTCTTTTGTCTCCCTCCCTGGCTTTTGCCAGTATCCACGATGTGGTCTGCCACTATCATTTAACAAAGTTAAGACTTGCTGGCTCAGAAAACTGACAATAACACAGCTACCTAGCCAACGTGTGTCTGATCTGCAGGTTCCCAGAGAAGTGGAGGAAACAGAGCTACACGACCTGAAATGTGATGGAAAAGAAAACTTTGGGCAAACCACTCATCTTCGGAATGGATTTTAACTCTTTACATATTTTGACTAATTACCTCTTATATTGGCTAGTTTTGTGCCAACTTGACACAATCTAGAGTCATCTGAGAAGAGGGAACTTCTCTTGAGAGACTGCCTCTACAAGATCAGACTATAGACAAACCGATAGGGCATTTTCTTAACTAGTGACTGCTGTGGAAGGGCCCAGCCCATTGTGGGTATCTGCCATCCCTGGGCTGGTGGTCCTGGGTGCTATAAGAAGGTGAGCTGAGCAAGCTATAAGAAGCAAGCCAATAAGCAGCAATCCTCCATGGCTTCTGCATTAGCTCCTGCCTCCAGATTCCTGCCCTGACTTTCTTTGATGATGAACAATGATGTGGAAGCATAAGCCAAATAAACCCTTTCCTCCCCAAGTTGCTTTTGGTCATGGTGTTTCATCCCAACAACAGCAACTCCAATTAAGACATATATTGATCATATCAGTAAACTGGCTAATTAAAGGGTTATAAACATTTGGTAAAAAGACAAAGCTATTATTGTTATCTTTGAAACTTAAGTTCTGACAATATAGTAACAAAAATACAGAACAATACATTAATTTATACTGCTCAATCTATATACCTACATCAACTCCAAGATCTAGAAGGTACTTGACTACACTGATCATCCCACTAGAGGCTGCTGCATGAAGAGGTGTGTAAGACTTCTTATCCTTGCACGTCACTTCAGCTCCATGAGACACAAGTAATTTCACTACTTCAATGTGACCTGAAAAAACAAATTTAAGAAAAAAAGATTAGCCAGTTGGGCAGCGATGGCCCATGTCTTTAATCCTAGCACTCGGGAGGCAGAGGCAGGCGGATCTCTGGGAGTTCGGGGTCAGTTAGGTCTACAGAGTGAGTTCCAGGACAGTTAGAGTTACAGCAGAGAAACCCTGTCTCAAAAAACAAATAAAAAAAACAGATCAGCACATGGAAATTATGTATATCCTGAATACTTTTTGAGAAATGTAAAACAGCACTTTTAGTTTATAATGCATGCTATAATTCAAGAGAGGACTGAAAAAAAAATCTAAGAATTCAGAATAATTTTAACAAATGCTGGTAGAGACAATAACTAAAAAACAACACGATTTACTATTTTACCTAGTGTTGTTTTTGATTAGGCCTTATTCCTCTACCCCGATAGGTCACTGAACACCCCTTTCTCTTTTATTTTATGATGTCGTCTGTCATGTTATGACATGACATAGCAGGAATAAGGCACTTACCAGATGCCAGGACCTTTATCTTAGACTTCCAAAGTTCCAAAATTTGAAGGAAATGAAACTCTGCCCAGGAAAAATTACCCAATCTTGGGTATTCTGTTATAGCTACACAAGGTAGATCAAGAATGTACTGCTATCTCCCAAACACAGGATACCCTTTGAATCATAATCAAGTGTATCAAGGACATCTAAGCCGTGCTAGGCCCAGACCAAGATCCACACACTTAACTATTTTAGAAGCTCAACTTCAAGCGAGCCATGAAAGTATTCTGGCCTTCATTTCATAAAATAACTCTTAAGTCAAACCTAATTTCCTCAAAGTGAAATGGCTATTATACTCCATTGACTGTGCAAACCCTTTTAACACAAAATGTGTTGTTTTAAATCACATACAGTAGCTGTTTCTAAACTGCTCCAATGAATGACCTACAATAGAATATTCAGCAAAGTCTTCAAGGTTTAAGGATATAAAACTCCACCTAGTGTGATAGAGTTTAGGATGAAAAGGAACACCTTCTGGCTCTTTTAGCTTCAATTAACACAGGAAAAATTTTCCTTATAGAATAGGTGGCACATATTTTTGGTACTAATCACATTTTCAGGTTTTGGTCATCAAAACAGGGTATGTGTCCAAAATGGTACCCTTTGGAGTTCCCAGACTTATAATCCCAGTGCTAGGCGGTATGAACAGGTAGATCTCTTGGGCTTTCTAATATAACTCTGGTCTAATATAACCCTAGGTCCCAGTTAAAGGCTCTGGCTCATAAAATAAGGCAGATAGGTTGGCCCGACACACGTATGTGAACACATGAACACACACAAAGAGAGACAGAGAGAGAGAGAGAATAGAATTTAGTTCATGATAACAGATTCAGTGTTTTCTAGTGATGGAGACTGAACCCAAGGCCTTGTGCACGCAAGGCAAGCACAGCATCACTTTGGCTATACCTCCTGTTTATTAAGATGCATCTCAAAGCATCTTCACAACTTATACTTTAATAATCCAGTAAAAGGAAGGACGCATACGAGGATGAGCTTTTAGTAAACACCCATGTTAAATTAAGCATCCCAGGCTGCTGTCTGAGATGTCTTTTCTTTTATAAGTTAAAAACAGAATTATTTCATTTTATAAACTGGATCCAGTGTACTGTTGCAGTGAACCTCTTCTACTTGTTCTGCTTGGTGGCGATCTCAGATATCATATAACTTATCATTATACAAAAACAAAACAAAACTATAAATGTAAAAAGTCTCAAATGCATATTTCCCTTAAATATATTGTCAAAATGTAAATTTGAAAGTACATACCCATATATGCTGCCCAGTGGATGGCTCGTCTATCTTTCTTGTCAAAAGCATTAATATTGGCACCTCTGGACAAAAGTAGTTTGACCATCTGGAATAAAAGTAAAAAGTTTCATGTAATAAACTAAAAATAGTTCCATGTAATAAAATAAAAAAAGTAAATAGATTCAGAAGTAGAACTGTTCATAAATCTGCGCTGGCACTGACCTGCCACAGTTGTAGAAAGGAACCAAAATACTGAAGGACATTTAATATGATATAATGGCGAGGGGCTCATTGTACCAACATAGTCAGGCTGCAGCCTCTTGAGATGCCACTTCACAACTCAGTATTTTATGAACATTTAAGGAAGTACTAACCTAGAAAGTCTAAAGTTGGAGTACATAATAGAAGTTGTACTGCTATTTATAGCCTAAAGTGTTGCTAGAATGTAAAGAACGGTCTCATCCCAATAATGTCTGAAAATTAATTTAACCCCCCCCATGGTAGATCCACTATGTTAAAATCAAATTATTACAAAGTCTACTTATCTCATAGTGAACCAATAATAATATTATACCTAATAATATTTATAATTGTTTCTCTATTTTGTGACCTATGCTACAGTCAGTGCAAGGATTCAAAGCATTACAATGAAAAGAACAGTGAGGCCACAAGGCTTCCAGCTGCAAAATCTTAGAGAATGCCATTCTAAATTTTTGTGTTTTTCTGTCTGCAATTTGGATACACTGGAGTGCAACTGTTGTTTTGGTTGCTTAAAAGAGGCTGAGGTAGGAGGATAGCTTGAGGTTCAGGAGTTTGGAACAAAGAATAATTTATATTAACTAAGAAAGGGAAGTAAAAAGAGTAGGAACAACAATACAAAAAAGAACAGAAAGCAGGCAGAAGGGAAAAGACTGAAAAAGGTCTCCCAACTCTCGTTCAACTAGGCTCGTCAAAACTTGATGAAAGATAACTAAATATTTTGTGTGTAGTGTATACCTGTTCATGTGAGTGTGTATGTATATGTATGGGCATGTGGAGACTAGAGGGTGTTTTCCTGCATCATGCTCCACCTTATTTTTTGAGATAGGGTCTATCTCACCCGGAGTTTACCAATTTGGCTAGGCAGGATGACCAACAAATTGTAGACAGAGATCTGGCTGTCTCTGCTCCCCCAGTGCTGGGATTACAAGTGTATACCACTACACCTAGCATTTTATGTGTGGGGGATCTGAACTCAGGTCCTTGGGCTTGCACAGAAAGTACTTTATAGACAGAGTCATCTCCTAAGCCCTGCAATAACTAATTTTCTTTTTTTTCTGAGACAAGGTTTCTCTTTGTAACCCTGGCTGTCCTGGAACTCCCTCTGTAGACCAGTCTGGCCTAGAACTCACAGAGATCCGCCTGCCTCTGCCTCCCAAGTGCTGGGATTAAAGGCGTGCGCCACCACTGCCCAGCTTGATAACTCTTAATCTGCTTTCTTTCAATGGTTCTGTCACTAAGAAATTGTGTTAGTAATACACTAGAAGAAAGCATAGTTTCTAAACTCTGCCTTTCTTTGCCATTGCCCTTCCTTCTGAGAGAACAGTGAAAATTGCTGTCTTCCTTGCAGTTTCTTGGTAATGACAGATGTATCTCTTACGCTATCCTACAGTTGACAGTGCTGTCATTTTAGGTCATTATGAAATTTTAGTGTATTTATAGTATGTTCTAAATAAATTTTAAAACTTGAGAACATCTATTATCATTGAAAAAGAAAAAAGCTGGGAGGTTTGCTAAAGGCAGTATCAGAAAAAAATTAAGATAGATATTTTGTTCTGTCTTTCTCTCTCATTTTTCGAGACAGGGTTTCAGGGTTTCTTTGTGTACCCCTGGCTGTTCTGGAACTTGCTCTGGAGACCAGGCTGGCCTTGAACTCAGAGATCAGCCTGCCTTTGCCTTCTGAGTGCTGGGATTAAAGGCATGTGCCACCACTGCTTGTTTGCTTTTCTTAGGAATTGAATGAATTAAAAGGCAAATCCATTAATAAGCAGAGGCTGGAAGAAAGACAACCAGTCTCTAAGTGCACATACCTCACCATGACCACTGAAGGCTGCATGATGCAATGCAGTTCTCCCGGCTCGATCCGACACATTCACATTACTCAGAAGAGGTACCAAAGATTCGGCACACTTTACAGCTTTATTAGCAGCAGCTATGTGTAAAGGGGTCTGCCAATTTTTGTCTCTAGCATTTACATCGGCAGAATGCTTCAAAAGTATCTGAACTGCTTCCTAAAATATAAAAAGGAGTGAATACTTTTAGAAATTTATAAAGATGTACATATATGGAGAAAATAAAAGTTTTGAAAGAGCTCATTATAAACAATGGGAATTTAAGAAAATATTTTGAATGTAAGACAGTACTTAGAGCCATAAAAACATCCCTTTTTCCCACTTTCCCATTAAAAAGCACAGTACTCTTATGAAAATGTACGATAAAAATCCAAAGAAATGCATGTTTTCCTTTAAGTGTTTGTAAGTCTATTAGTAAAAGCAATTAGCATATACATCAAATAGCTTTAATAAGATCTATTATTTTGATATTGAATATGTAAACATTTAAAAAGATATTTCTCATCTCTCAATGAATTATGCATTATATTTTATCAAGTGAAAAAAATCACTAGATCTGGTTCATTAAATTAGCACACAAAAAGACTTTCACTGTAAGGCTATTTAGCACGAATGTTAGTAACAAGGCAACTTAAGAATACTGCCCCAAGAAATCCATCCTAGAAGCGCTCACACTACTGCTTTATAAAGTAGATGTTTGTGAGGGTTCCTAGGAACTTAGCATGTCATTGGAATTAGCAATATGATCATAATTAAACAGCAGTAATAATCCTATCTTTGGTAGATAAGTACAAAATCACACATGAAAATGAAAAACAGCACAACTAGAACAGAATCTCAATACTATGACTTTATTTCAGAGAACTTACAAGTAAAAACCATACAAAGAAATTAGCCAGACTCAAAGTCTATAAATTGAATGTACTTCTAGTTAGAAGAGTGACCCTGAAGCTGTGGAACTGCACACTGGATCTTACTTCCAATATCAATTATATTTTTATGTATTTATCTACCGCAACCACCGCCCACCCAAATCCATGAGAGTTAAAACTAGAAAAACAATGAGCTTTATATAATTTCAAAACCCAAGTGTCCTATTCCTGCATTCAATTCTTCCTCATCACCAAATACATAAATTATGGGTCAGAGTCCACATGAGCAAGAACATGCAGGTTTTTTCTTTCTGAAACTGTGTGACCTTGATTAATATTATATATTCAAAGTCCACCAATTTTCCTGCAAACTGTAATTTCAAATGGAATTACATTTCATTTGTACCAGATTTTAATTATCCATTCACCTCCTGATGGACACCTAGATTGTTTAATTTCCTTGCTATAGTGAATAAAGCAGCAATAAACACGCGAGTGCAAATAACAAAAACACAAAATCAACCAGAGTTGGTCTTAGAAAGTAGGACTGACAAACCCTTAGCCAATCTAACAAAAAGAAAAAGAGAGAAGACAGAAATTAACAAAATTCAAGATCAAAAGGGTGTCATTAATTCTATCAAACTTTTAAGAAAGATCTCATACCAATTCTTAACTTGTTCCACATTACAGAAAATGAAGGCGCACTACCAAATCCATTCTATAAAGTGAGTATTAGTCTGATACCGAAGCACAAGACACAAGATACCAAGACACAAGACAAACACCAACAAGAAAATTACTGACCAGTTACTTTAATGAACACAGGTGCAAAATGCAAAAATTCTCAGTGGAAAAAAAAAATCTTGCAAATGTAATTCAGAAACACATTAAGAGGATTATATATTATGACCAAGTGGGCTTCAGAGCAGAAATGCAATGTTGCTGGTTCACATACATAAATTAACAAATATACACCTTATAAATGAACTTAAGAACAAAAACCACGTAATACTAAAAAGATATTTGACAAAATACAACATACCTTCATAATAAAATTTTTGGAGACATTAGGAATAGATGGAACATACTTCAGAATAATAGAGTATATACAACAAATGTATAACATATATTAAATGAAGAGAAACTGCGAACATTTCCTCTAAAATCAGGAACAAGAGAAAAGAATGCCCACTTTCTCCTTTCTTATTTGATACAGTACTCAAAGGCTTAGCTAGACAAAAAAACCAAAACAAAACAAAAAACAAAAATAAAAAAAAAACCAAAACAAAACAAAAATCCAAACCAAGCCAAACTAAACAAAAACACAAAGGGGATGGATAAAAATAGGAAATAAAGAAGTCAAACTATTTTTGTTTGTTGATGAAATGATCCTCACTTAAAGGACCCTATATAGTTAGTTTATTAGAGAACTCTTGGACCTAATAAACACAGTAAAGCCACAGAACACAAAACCAACATAAAAAACTCTCCAGTGGCCTCCATGTATACCAACAATATACTCTCGGAAAAAATACAAAAGTATTTCATTCAAAATATCTAAAAACAATGAAGTATTTAGGCATGTAGCCAATTAAAAAATAAAAGACCTCTAAACAGTAAAAATTTCAAGACATGTAAAAGGAAATCACAGATGGTACTAGCTGATAGAAAGATCTTCCATACTCCTGGACTAGCAGAATTAATGCTGTAGGAATGGCTGCATTATCAAAAATCTACAGATTTACTTCAGTATTTATCAAAAATCTGATGTCTTATCTCACAGATTATATAAAACAATAAATGTACTGTCACAGTGAATATTAAAAAACAATTAAGGAATTCATATGAAACCATAAAAGACCACAGATAACCAAAGTAATCCTGAGGAGAAGGAACACTGCTAGAAGTAAGACAATCAAATCCCTGGCCCCAACTATACTGTAAAGCTACAGTGACAAAGGCAGCCTGGCAAGGAGGACTCGGAAGTAAAGTGACAAAGCTATGCCCGCTTAATTTTGATAATGGAGAATTGTTAAAATCACATATTTGAAAAAAAAAAACTATTCAACAAACGGGTTTTCAAAATTGGGTATCTATCTGTAGTAGACTGAAACCAGATTGTATTTTTCACCTCGTTTTAAAAAAAAAAAAAAAAAAAATCAATCCAAGTGAATCAAATCTCTTAATTTAAAACCCAAAACACTGAACTCTGTGAAAAATTTAAAAAAAAAAGTAATACTTTTCAAGATATATCAGTGAGAGCTTTCTGAATAGAACATCAACAGCTTAGGAACCAGTCTCAAGTACCAACAGATGAGACTACACGAAAATTTAACTATCGACAACAGAAACTATCAGCAGAGGGAACAGTCCACAGAATAGGAGAAAATCCTCATCAGCTACACTTTACAGAAGGGGCTAATGTCCAGAATTTACAAAGAACTGAAGAAATTAAATACCAAGGAAATAAAACTGCTAATCAACAAATGGACAAAGGAATTGAGCAGATTTCACAAATGGCCAGTAACTAATTTTAAAACTTGTTCATTATCTCTAAGCATTCAATACCTCTAATCATCAGGGAAACACAGATTACCCCATTCGGAAAATGGGGTAAGAAATCTAACAACAGGGGCTAGAGAGATGGCTCAGTGGTTAAGAGTATTTGCTGCTTTGAGACCCGGGCTTGGTTCCAAGCACCCACATGGGACCAAGGGCTCTCTCATCTGGCCTCTGCAGGCAAAATGCTCAGACATATAAAATCAAAGCAAATAAATCTTAGGAAAGAAGGAAGGAAGGAAAATTTGACAATGTTAGGGACATAACCAAAATCATTTTGTGTAAAATCATTCTGAGTGACTTTAAAAAGTGTTAATATTAGAAAGACCTTAAACAGCCATACGGCAGCTCAGATATGAGCCAAGCCTAAGGCAGACTCTACGCGATGGTAATGAACCAACCCTAAGCTAACGACCACTGGAACAGGACAGAAACTGGAACTTTGGAAGTGGCCCCAGATCTTACTGTTGTGCTCCTGGAGACAGGCCACTTCAAGCCACTGTGCTGATCCCCATCTGCAAAGGGACTTTGAGACTGGGCACTGTGTGACTCTGGCTCCTGAGACCTTCAACTTTCTTACACAGTGACTGAGCTAGCCATTGGCTGATGCGCTCAAGCACCTTCGGGAACTTCCAACAGTGTAACCATCCAGGTCTGACGCAGCTTAAGGACTGCGAGCGGAAGGCTAGCAGATGGTAGCCTTCTCACAGCCTTCTGACTCTGCTTGTCATAGTCAATAAATGCTGGGGAGGATGCAGAGGAGGAGGAACCCATATTCACTGCTGGTGGAGGTGGAAATTAATACCGCCATTATGGAAATTAGTTTGGAAATTCCTTAAAAAATTAAAAACAGAACTACTATATGACGCAGCTTTCACTCCTGGGCATATTCAAAGAACTCATTTCTATCACAAGACATACTATTCAATCTTGTAAAACTGCCCTATGGTGATCTTACCTAGGAGAAAAAGGATACTAAATGACAACCATTCTTTTTTCAAGAATACTATAACTTCTTAACTCTTTGAAATTAAAAAAGCAATTAGAACTGTCTGATATAAAGGAAATAACATTTGTATTTAACAGGCTTGGCAAAAAACTGGAAGAGATGCTCAAGAATCTACTAATTAGCTGATGAAATTGGACAGCGAATCAAAGATATGCAAAGTCCTCTGACCCCAGAATTCCATTCCAACTGGAGAAAATAAACAGACCTATTCAAGAATGCTGTCTCAGGGTTTCTATTGCTGTGATAAAACACATGACCAAAGGCAACTTAGTGAGGAAAGGGTTTATTTCATCTTAAAGTTTATCATGAAAGATGTAAGGGCAGGAACTCAAGGTTGGAATCTGGAGGCAGGAATTGAAGCAGAGGCCATGGAGAAAATGCTGCTTACTGGCTTTCAATTCCCAACTTGCTCAGAGTGCTTTCTTATATGGTCCAGGACTATCTGCTCACATCAATCATTAATCATGACAACACTCCACAGACTTGCCTATAGACCAAAATCTTAATAGCACCATTTTCTCAATTAAGAGTCGCTCTTCTGGGGCTGGAGAGATGGCTGAGCCACTGAGAGAGCTAGCTGCTCTTGCAAGGCCCTGGGTTCAATTCACAGGCCCTACAGCAACTTACAATCATCTATAACTCCAATTCCAGGAGATCTGATACCTCTTCTGATATCCATGGGTGCACAAGGCATGTATGTGGTACACAGATATACACGCAGGCAAAACACCCATACACATTTAAAAAAAATGTGATACACCTGGCACTCTGGAGGATAAGACAGGAGGATCAGGAGTTTGAGGTCAACCTATATTATAGAGTAAGAGGCGCCTGCCCCCAATTATCTCCTCAGATGACTAGCTTGTGTCAAGCTGAACAAACAAAACAAACCCGGCCATGACAAATACTCCTATCAGTTTCTTTGGAACAGTCATAAAATCAAATATACAAACATCTATCAATAAAAAACCGTAAAGATAAACTACAGTATTATTCAGCAATAAAAGGAAACTCATTATGAATATCTGCAGCATTAACAAATATTTAAAGGTTATGTTGCAGAGGTCAAAACAAAATAGTACATATTGTTTGATTCAACTTTTACAAAATTCTACAACAGGGAAAATGATAGTGATAGGAACTGTAACAGTAGCTGTCTCTGGGGATGTGGAACCCTGACTAGAAAGAGACACGAAAAGGGCAAGTCAAGTACCTCGTGTACTTCAATAAAGCAGCAAGATGACAAAAAAGGAAGGCCCGGGTTCTCTATTATTGAATATCTGCCTCCAAAATCTGTTCTTATAAAAGCAGAAGTCTTTTTTCCATGCAAGAAGGCTCACATTCTTTAAGAAAATACTTTTAAACTGCTGAAATGGGCATCCAGGGCTGGGGAGATGGCACAGTGCTTGACAAAGTGGTGGGATCCAGGTTTGCACCCCCAGAACCCTTGTAAAAAAAAGCCAGATACATGTGGCAGCTTCCTATAATCCCTTGGGAGGCAGAAACAGGGAATCCCCAGGCAAGCTAGCTGGCTAGCCCAGCTCTGAGCTCAGCAAGAGACCCCATTTCAATGAATAAAGTGGGTAGTGATCAAGAAAAACATCTGATGTCAACTTTGGGCCACCACATGCATGTGTATACAAATGTAAGCACACTCACATATACATGTGTGCCCATGTGAACATGCATGTAGAGACACACACACACACACACACAAACACACGCACACGCCATTCATAAAAATGCACTTAAAAGTAATATTCCTAAAATTAGCTGTAGTGTTGAAATAAAACCTTCAAATTAATCATTATATACTGATAACATTATGCTATGTTTCAGCAGAACCTTGGGACAGGGTATTATGAACCACTGAAGAAAAGACCTAAAGAGGATTATATGTTAGAAAAACACTTTCTCTTGAAGAAGGGACAGAAATAAGGATTTCTACCTTATTTACTTCATACTCTCTAAGAAGCCTACTTACACACAAAAGGAGAAATGCAGCAATTAGCTTAGATTGTACAAATTCTCAAGTAGTCTAATTATTTTAATAGTTTTTTTGTTCTGTTAAAAATGCATAGATTTTAGTTGGGCCCATGCAGGCCTACTTAGTGCTTCTTTATATACATTTACTAAGAGAAATGTCATACCTCACTACAAGATGCAACTGCTCTGTGTAAAGGTGTCAACCATTTGCTGTCTTTGGCATTAACTCTAGCTCCTGCAACAAGAAGAAAAAAATAATTGAAATATTTTACATGAACTATTTTTAATAAATCTAAAGTTAGGCATAGTCCCAAATGGATAACAATTGAAAAATTACTTGTATATTTTCTGCCAATAAGTTACCCTTAAGTTATAAGACCAAATTTTTTTTTAAGTTGATGTAATTATCCAATAAGGAATCAGTTCTTTTTATTAAAAAGAAAGTAAACACCATCTTTTTTAGGCTAGAAAAACCACCTTTATACAGAGCGTATTCAAGATATAATCAAATTTCACTTTAAAGTATGTGTTAACGTCAAATACTTAAAAGAAATGAACACAATATTACTCCAAGATGAATTGCATATCAATTCAGAATCTTCACGGCATTTCTCTACTAATGAATGTATGTCATAAAGTAATATAAAGATAGTTGTACATGCCTAATTAAAAACCACACTGATTCTATAAGGTTATTGTAAAAAATGAATCCAATGCTTACAGATGTAGGAAAACAAAGAAGAAACAAACCAACTTACATATCTTTCTTGGTTATACTTATAGTTTAAAGAAGGATTAAAAAAAATCAAGTATGTGTAGTTAAAAAAAATTTAAGTCAACAGACAAAAGTACCAATAAAATATAAACAAATCCAATTAAGATAAAAAATTACATCATATAAATGGGAGGTTTAAAAAATGAATCAAACAGAAAGGCCCCATAGTAATATTATGCTTTGAGCAGAAAAGAAATAGCTCTTGGCTATTCGACTGGGCATCAGGTCCTGTCCTATGCATCACACTAGATTTATGTAGCCAAATTCCAATTCCTAATTTCATAGACGGTAAAAATAAGTAAGTAAGTAAGTAAGTAAATAAATAAATAAATAAAAATTGCGGTGAATAATAAATTTCTGCAGTTTTTATCAGGTACACAAATAATAGTCAAGTATTGCTAGAATTCATACGTCTTAATGCTTGCGTTGTTTCTGTGGTATTCATCTTATGCATCTCAGCAAAACTTCTCTAAGAGAGCATGAGGATCCAGGGCATGGATAATCACGCACAGAGACTATGTTACAGCTCTAATGCTTACAGCTACAGGAGAGACATTCTAAATAGTTGTGTAACCCTTTTGAACTAAGTCTGCATCTATAAAACAGATTTCATAATACCTTGGACAAAGATTATCATATAATAAATTTAGAAGTCCTAAACACAAGAGACTATAAAACATGTAGAAAACAAATGTAGTGATTAATATTTTGAGAGTAGCTGAGTTCTCTGTAGGCACCAACAGTGAGAGCAATGACACAACCAAGAGCCAATGGGAGAGCTTTCAAGAATGCTTAGAGGGAAGGACGGAGTGAAGACAAAATAAAAAGCTAATCAAAGAGAGTAGTGTATATATTTAAAAATATATTTTTGTAGTGCTAGGGATCTAACACAGGACCTTGTACGTGACACACAAGTGCTGTATCAATAAGGCAAACCTCAGACAAGAGTTTACTCATGTATTGACTATTTAGGCAACTACCTGCCTGGTCCCTGGAGGCCAAGACGGTTAAGGCAGACAACTTGGCCACAGTGAAGTCAGACTCTGTTTTGAGTCTATGAAGAAATATTTGAAATGCTCATTTCACTGGAAGGTTCAAGTGCTAGAGTTAGTGAAGGACAGCAGGGTCTTGCATTCTCTCATTTGCCTTTTGAGGAGGTTCCATGTTTCTCTATATTCCCTCTGATTCTTTCTACATAAATACTTGTGTCCACCTATAAATCTATGCACAGTAGAAATACAGGCATGAAGACGTAGACACAGACACTAGAAGACATAGTCCCTGAGTCAACCAAGACAAAAAAAAAAAAAGAGATCTCATAAACGCCTTCAAGAAGTAAAGCTTTAAAGTAATGACAACAGAATGTGGCTGTCACAAAAAACAAGGAGGTCTTCTACGTGCTGATATTTGAGAAATAAAAAGGCAAAAAAAAGCAGTAACTATAAATACTATAAATAGTAAGTTTTATCTCTAATTAGAAATAGGAAGAAATGCTAGGCAGTGATGGCGCATGCCTTTAATCTCAGCACTTGGAAGGCAGAGGCAGGCTGATCTCTGAGTTCAAGGCCAGCCTCATCTACAGAGTGAGTTTCAGGACAGCCAGGGCTACAGAAACAAAAACAAAACAAAAACTCTATCTCAAAAAACAAAACAAAAAAATAAATAGGAAGAGACAAATCTATATTCATATTTGCCTAATATGATATTAAAACTCTAGAGGAATGACAAGATACTAAAAGAGTAGGTACCCGAGTTGGTTGGTTATGTGGTACATTGAGTACTGGGCAGGCATACAGAAGATGGGGGAGAAAAGCTACTTCATTGTCACTTTCTATTATTCTAGCTTCTGATATTTTCTATGTATGTATAGAATAGTCTTTTAATGCCTATTCAAAATATAAAACACACTCAATAAGTTAAAGGATGATCATGAAAAATTCCAAGAATTCAGCTTCAAGTACAAACAATAGGAAAATAGGAATCAAGGCAGGAACTGGATAGGTTTTTTTCTCCCCTAAAGTATTTCTTTTGGATATGGTTAATCATATATATAACTACCTGAAAACAATCTAATCTAATGGTATACTAAGGAGATCAAAATTTGAAAGAAAACTCCCTGTTCACCTGTCTTGTTTTGACAGTCTTTTTCTTCTTCATTGTTTAATAACAAACAAAATTAATTTATTGAAACAAGTGACTACAATAAAAAATTTATTAAAAGTTAACTGGCGATATTACACTGCTACTTGTAACAAAAAATAGTAAAAACATAGGCAGAAGACAGCTATCTTTTGTTATATCCTATGTTTCTTTTAAAAGCACTAATTGAATGCTCTAATTTCCTATAAATGTAAAGGCCAATTATGAAAAAATCTTTGAGCACCAATGAAAAAGATCCCTCTCTCTCTCTCTCTCTCCTACACAAATGCATTAATTGGATGTGATTTGCACACTAACAAACACAACACAGTAATGCACATTTCCAAGGACAGTAGTTGGCTATGCTCCTACAAAAAGAAATAACGACAATAATACTGATACGAGAGCCACAAGCACAGCAGCACATTTTCAATGTTTCAGATTCCTAGAGCCTCTTTTCAGTAAATGCTCTGAAGGGAAGAGATTTCTGGTCTACAAAGAACTAGCCTAAGATTAGCTATATACTTTAATATACATACTAGACAGCAAAACCATTCTAGCAATGCAAAGACACAGCCAGAATGAAGTTAAGTGATACAACAGCTAGTCAAGACTGTAGTATACTAGCCAGAAAGATTAGGAAGGAAGATAGAAAAAGAAGTGGGAGGAAAGGAAGAAGAGCACTATATCCCTTTAAAACATAAACAGTCTTTATAAAGAGAACAAAACCAAACCTATAATAGCCTCTAGCAGTATCATCACATGCTCTGCACATGACAAAAAATAAAATCTATGATCTATAAAGATGTTAAGATACAAAGAAAAGATTAATCTCTTCACTATGTCCTGGTCATTTAAACAGAAACTAAAAACCAGCAGCCCCATCTGCACTGTCACTGCTATCTCTGGTAGATGTTTGCAGGAGAAGTCACAGCAAACAATGGGAAGGCAAAAAAGAGAATAGTTTAAGGAAGATGGCATAGATGACTATTTTAACTGCTGAGCCATTTTTCCAGTCTCCAATACATAGCTCTCGAGGAATTAATAAAAACATTTTTTAAAAGAACAAGAGATGTAGACACAGATATAGACAGACTGAAAGCAGAGGAAGAAGGCATCCATTTACAAGCCAAGAAAGGAGACACAGAACAGATCCTTTGCTTCTAAGAAGGAAGTAATGCTGCCCATGCCTTGATCTCAGGCTTCCGACCAGAACTGTGAGAAAATAAATTTCTGTTGTTTAAAATTCTGTTGTTTTTTTCTGCTTGATTGTACTGCATATTCAGCCTCTCCTTAATGGTGTGAGTCTTAACAAAAGACAGCACTGGGTAATTAATACGCTCGGGTTGCAAGATTAAAGGGGCTCATACTTTAGGTCTAATTCCTGATGAGAGAACAAATTCCTATTCTGTATTAAAAATTATTTTCTACAAGAGGCCAATGAAACGACTTTTGGATGACGACTCCCAAATGCTGGGAGAGTAGCATTCAGCAGCCTGATGACTTGTGATTTGAACAGAAGCATTAAACTAATAGCTTCCATAGAAATATCTATTCTTAAGTGATGGGAAAATTTAGTCTTTCGACAGACATTCTAGAATAAAAATTAATGTGTATGCAAATTTTACTCAATGTGAACTGACAGTGGCAATGAAGAAGGGAAGATACAGGGAAGAAGAGAGATTTATACTATGGGACAGTTAATGTGAAATGAACAGAATTTCTGAGTCTGAATTCTGCCTCTAGCTTTTCAGCTACAATAGTACAAGCTTCAGTTGTTAAGTCATGCTGCTAATAAAAACTAAGTATCTTAGTTTTCTTGCTTTATAATACCATCAGAGCTGAAGGTAAAATAGGACATAAGAAAAGGCTAATCTTTAGGATAGTATTAAAGAGATACAGTAATTACTCATTGCCTACTGTTTCTATTTCACTCCTTCTCAAACAGTTATTACTTTCAGTGGATCTCAGCTTAACTATAAATTCTAAGAAAGCTTGGCTATATGTACGATGTCAAAAACAACACTACTTACTTACAAATCTTGAAGCTGTATCATGTAGAAATACTTGTTTTCCAATTAATTTAATTTGACTACAAATTTTGAAAAGTTTAATCTTAAAACAATTTATCAAAAATAAAATAATATGAAGAAACACCACCTTCAATGAGGAAACAGTTACTACTAGCTGTGGTGGTTTGAACGAGATGTTCCTCATAAGCCCTGGGTATCTGAGTACTGAAGTCCTGAGTTGGTAGTACTGTTAAAGGTTTAGGAGATGCTGCCTTGCTGGACAAGTGTGTCACTGGGGGTAGGGTTTGAGGTTTCAAAGGCTATACTCCATTCCCAATTCACTTTGCTTCCTGTTTGTGATTTGAGATGTGAGCTCTCAGCTCCAGCTTCCAGTGTCCCCATTACTATGGCCTCCAACCCTCTAGAACTGTAAGCTCAAAACAAACCCTTCCTTCTGTAAGTTGTCTTGGCCATGGTGTTCTATCACAGCAATCGAAAAGTAACTAATACAGAAATTGGTACCAGGGAGTGGGCTATAGCTGTGACAGATTTGACCAGGCTGCTTTTTGGAGGAATGTGGAGGATTTAATCTAGAAAAGTGGTTGAACACTTATGTGAGGCTTAATGGATTTTAGTGGGCATCTTTGCAAGAGCATGGAGACAGCAGTGCTTTGAGCTATGTGAAAAGTGGAGGCCCAGCTCAAGAGGTTTCAGAGGGGAACAACTGGGCCAATTAACAACTGGGCTAGAGGCCATTCCTGATATTTTGGCAAAGAATGTAGCTGCTTTCAGCCCTTGTCCTAAGAACTTGCCTAAGGCTAAATTTAAAGGTAATGGACTTTCTTTGGTGGCCATTTCGAGATAGCCTATTATTGACTCTGTTGCATAGTTATTAGTAATCACTCATATGCATGCCTACAATGAAAAGCTGCAAATGAGGCACGAAGAAATACAAAATGCATACTTTGGAGAGAAAAAGGGACACCGGCAAGCTAAATCTTACAGCTGCAGCTTGTCCTGAGAGGTCACTGCATGAAGCTGTAGAAAGTGAAATCTGGGTAGTGTTGGAGACTACAAGATGTTGCACATCAGGAGTGGGGCCGGCTGAGGGTGGGTATCTTACAGGAGAAAAGCTGGAAGAACAGTGCCATCTAAGCACTTTTGACTTCAAACAAGAAGCTACAGAATCTGGAGCTTGCCCTTCTGGGTTTTAGTGTTGCTTTGCTCTACTATTTCTCCATTATGCCCCTATTCCACCTTTCTGGAGTGGTAATATGTATCTTGTGTCATTGTATGTTGGAAATACATAATGTGCTTTTTGATTTTACAGGGGGTTACAGCGGAGAGATTGTCTTGAATCTGAGAAGATACTTTAGACTTTAAGACTATGGAGAGTTTTGAACTCTGTGGGTCAACAAATAGAATGCGGTGGTTTAAATGAGATGTTCCTTGTAAGTCTCAGGCATTTGAATACTTGGTCCCCAGTTTTTGGGAAAGGCTTAGGAAGTAT
Organism: Cricetomys ansorgei; assembly: GCA_026225945.1. Taxonomy (NCBI): domain Eukaryota; kingdom Metazoa; phylum Chordata; class Mammalia; order Rodentia; family Nesomyidae; genus Cricetomys; species Cricetomys ansorgei. The sequence goes on from JAMJFZ010001232.1 coordinate 8,023,416, forward strand.
GTCCTTGCTGAAGGAAGTGTGTCTTTGGGTTTTAAAAAACATGTGTGGTTTCTAGTGTTTTCTCTCTACTTCCTGTTTGTGGTTTGAGATGTGAGCTCTCAGATTCCAGCCTCCATCCCTCATGCTGTCTCCATCATTATGGAACCTACTGGAACAATAAGCCCCAGTTAAACCCTTCCTTCTGTAAGTTAATTGGTTATGGTGTTTTATAATAGAAATAAAAAAAAGTTACTAACACACTACTATAATCCAAAATATAAAAAATTTCTACCTATTATAGGAAAACATATACCCAATGAGGATGGACACTGACTCAAGTGAAGCTTCTTTAGATACAGGAAAGGCTACTAAGTTCTTTAAAAGAACATTTCTATACTCATGTCAATGTGTCCCTTTCTCTTGGCTGTGTGTATTTGAAAATCCAAAAAAATCTTTCAAATCATCTAGAGCTGTTTGGGTTATCTCTCCATAAAAGAAAACTGTGCTAAAGAAGAGATCAAGAAAGGAACTTGATTAGTTTTTACACTAGTGATGATGAGGAATCAATCACCAACAGATCACTGAATAAAAGCCTATGGACTTGAGGAGAAGGAGTCACCTAAGTTCTGATAGTAATAAAGGAGACTGTGCTGCTACAAAAGAGAGAGAGTACACTTGGTTTGAATAAGCCCACTTGAATTTAGTTAGTCATTACACATCTTTTTATTTGTTAGAGCTTTGTTAGTCACAACATATTTGTTCAGCTTCTAGGGAGCAGATTCATAAGGTATCAAGCTTTAAAGTCCACTACTTGATTAAGTAATCTGTCAACTGAGAACGTCCCTGGTGCCAGTCACACACAAAGCGGTTTCCTGAAGGTAACTAAAAGACTTTATTGGAAACAGGATGTCATCACATGCAGTTTACGCAGTGCTAGGGCTTCCTTATTCTACACCAACTGAGCTACATACCCAAGCCTAGAAGGCATTTTAAAGACCTTCAACAATACTGAAATAAAAGATATTTTCTTTTTGTGTGTGTGTGTGTGTGTGTGTGTGTTCCTATGTGCGTGTGTGTGGTATGTATGTGCATATGAAAGCCAGAAGCCAATGTTTGGGCTATCTTCCTTCAACATTTCCACCTATTTTTAGAGATAGGGTCTCTCTCTAAACAAGAAGTCACTGCTTTTTCTAGGCAGGCTGGCTGGCTAGCAAACTCCAGAGATCCACCCATCCTTGCCTCCCCAGTGCTGGGATTACAGGTGTGTACTGCTGCACCTGGATTCTTATGTGGGTGCTAGGATCTAAACATGTTTCCACAACAGGCACTTTACCAACTAAATCATAGCCTCAGCTCCAAATAAAAGCCATTTAAAGAAATTCTGCTGGCACTGCCTTATTTAATTTAAACTTAAATTTCTGTATAATAAGACTTACTTCTTACCATCCAGCTGCTGGGCACAATTTCTACTACTGCCCTCTCTCCTTTGGAGAAGTCACCTTTGAAAAGAACTCTTTATTCAACAGGGTCTATTAAAGTTACAATATATAGGGCCTTTTATAATATTTATCTTCTTCCTATTCCTCATCTATGTTTTTCATTTTTCCATAGTGGCTATTACTTTTTTTTCTTTTAACAAACTGTAAGATTACTTGTATTTTTCAAAGTAGAAAGTCTGTAAGGACATCAACTACATTCTACTTCTTAAAGTACTCTAAATACCCAGAACAAGTTATATGGTCAGAATTTATTTGGTTTCAACCAACCAGTATTAAGAAACAGGCTATGCATTCAGTAGGCAGTCAGGCTTGAGAAACACTAATTATGACAAAACTATACAACATGAACTCATGACAGTCGCCATACCAGACAAAATAAGCAGCTCAATGATTTCTGCATCTCCAAGATAGGCAGCAGCATGTAAGGGAGTCCTCTTCTCATTGTCCTGTGAAAAGATGAAATAGCATTTTTAAAATAAAAAAAAAATGTAGTTTAAATGAAAACATTACTAACTACCAAGCTATTATTTCCACAACTCTACTCAGCATGACACCACAAATAAAAAATTAACTATAAAGGAATTTTGTTTCAGTTGTAAAATTCTTAAAGATATTGTGCATAATTAACCTCAGGTGATGTGTTTAAAAGGTGCATGTGAGACAATAAATCTCTTGATTAGATTTGAATCTCACACTCAAAACAAGTCCCTCTCTGTATATATATATATACATCCTCAAATTATTTTTAAAAATTTGAAATCTCATATACTTTGGTTCCAAGAATTTTAGATAAGGGATACTCAGCTTGCATAAAGTCCATCAAAGAATAAATAAAAATTAAAATGTAGACAAGGAAACAGTTTAAGACTATTAATGCATATTACAGTTGGGATACACACACACACACAGTCTCGCTATGTAGATCAGGCTGGCCTTGAACTCACAAATATCTGCTTGCCTCTGTCTCTCAAGGCTTGGTCAAATATTTTTTATACACTACTTTTCTTTTTCCAATATAGTTCCACAATTTTAAAACAGTTTAGAATTGCCAGCTCAGCACACCAAATATAAATGTCAAAAAAATTTACTAATCAAAATGTAAATGAATTAGTAAGCTAAGAGTCCGTACCACTATGATTAGAATCTACTACATCATGTTTTTTAATTTTCACCCCAGTAAACAGAATAGACAGAAATCACACCTCAAACAGTTGCTGAAAAGCTAACACAGAATATCTAGCAAACGTTGAAAGATCAAGATTTATTGAAAGTTGAATACTAATTTAGACATGTTTCTTAAAAGAAACTCTTTACCCAGCCTTTGCTGATATTAAAATGTGATTAGACCAGTCAAACAGAAAAACATCTCTATTAAAATGAATAAACATGACAGAAAGCATGATGACACAGAGATGAGTCATCCGTGTCTAAGAGATGCCTGGAATTCTATGACACAGTGCTTGGAATCCTATGAAGCTATTTTATGACTTATATGAACGTAATTTTCCTCTATGCAAATCAAAATAAAAGGAAGGAATTAATAATGAAAAAAAATATAGATCTTCTTTTACTTTACTACAGTTAAATACTGAAAATTAGCCAAAAAAATAGCTAAGCTTCCCTCTAGCAAAATGTGGCTTTAAAGTTACTTCTTTTTTTGGGATAAAGAAATTCCAATCTGTTTTTAGAATAAATGATCGAGGTTATTGAATCATTGCGGGAAGCAAAATGCTGAAAAAAAAAAAATTAGATGTCCCCTAAATGGTTACTTACATAATGGAACACAAGAGCTCTTAATCAATCTTTATTTAACTAACTCACATGATTAAACAATAATCTTGGTTTCCTGGATAAAATGAATAATTATTTCTTGCACAAGAGGTACTTTGACTCAATCTTCCACTAACAAATCCACACATTCTTGATCTTACAATGGGGTCTGTGTTTGTCAAAGCCAAAATGTATTTGTAATTTATTCATATTTAGTTTACTTAAATACTTTTACACTGATAAATCAGGAATGAAGAGCCAAATACTTCCATGATCAAGAGGGTAAATATTATTCCAAAAATACAATAAAGGGGAGTTATAAAAACATTTAAAAGTGCTAGAGAATTGGAAGTAAGGCTGCTTGCCTTTGTAAAGAATAAAAAGTAAACATCTCAGGAGTTTTACTCTAAGACTAGTTTTTCCCTAGAGAGCATCTCCCTATGTACCATAGACTGGCCTAGAAATCTTACATAATCCACGTAGGCCTCAAACTCAAGATCATCCTACCTCTGTTTTCATAGTGTTGAGATTATAGGCATGTGCCACCAGGCCTGGCTGAAGATGGTTAGTTAAGGGCTTAACTTCTCATACCACTTAAAGAAACTCAAAATGGAAGGTACAGATAAATAATGTATTTTGAGTATAGTCCAAGAAAAATATTCCTATTACTGAGATACACATTATTAATGAAAGCCTTGAGCTTAACTTAAAATAAAAAAAAAGTCCCTGGTGAGTAGGTTATTAAATTGAAATGCTTAGCAATAGTCAGACTTTCAACACATCAGAAAAGATTACTAGTTGGACTTCTACACAATGAAATACTGTGCTTACAACATAAATTAAGAAGCAGGACCATTATACAGTAAAACTACTTGCCACCAAGCCAGATGACCTGAGTTCAATCCCTGGAACCCACATAGAAGGAAGAGACTATCACAAGTTGTTCCCAGACTCTACATATGAGCAATGGCATGCACATTGCATACACACACACACACACACAGAAAGAGAAAGAGAGAGAGGATGAATACATGTAATTTTAAAAAATTAAAATAAGGAACAGATCTCAATGCAACAATCTCTAATGCCCTGTGTAGTCCTGATGCAAATGTGTATAAAGGTTTTATATATACTGAAGCTTGAATATATATTAAGTATCCCTAGAAGACTACTTAGAAATAATACAGTGACAGGAAGAAAGCTGAAGAGTAGGGTTTGAAGTATGAAAAGGAGTGTTTTGTTTTGTTTGGAGACAGGGTTTCATTGTTGTAACTCTGGCTGTCCTGGAACTCACTCTATAGACTAGGCTGGCCTCGAACTCCCAGAGATCAGCCTGCCTCTGTCTCCCAAGTGCTGGGATTAAAGGCGTGCACCACCATCTCCTGGCTGAAAAGGAGTATTCTTGAGTATTCTTAATTAATGTTTGGAGTTCTTACCACGTACTTATTTAAAAAATAAAAATAAGGATGTCAGCAGAGTGACTGAAGAGACCTGTCTGCTATTCACTGTTGTCAGATCCATCCCTTCTCCTTTTCCCAAAGAAACAGATTATGCCATTATTAAGAATAAGTAACTATAATCTGACTAGAGTAATAAGACTGTTGTTTAGCAACAAGTCCCCAGATAGCACTACAGAGTAGAGTAAAGCAAGGTGCCTCTTCCCTAACCTGTCTCCTCCACCATGATTGTCTGACAGCTAAGAGGGCTTAAGAAATGGAGAGCCAGATGACACCAACAGTCCCTGTAGGTGACTACACAGCTGACTCCTGTGGCCCTCATAGGCTCTTTACAATTCAGAAAGTTGCCTGGAGTTTATGTGACTTTATTACCAGAGTAGGAGCCCACAGTATATATCCCCAATAATATGTAACGATCTAATCCACTATAGCTTGGAGCCATCTTGAAATTGAACCTACTGATACAGCATATCTTCCTATAAGGGCTAGTAGCTATGTGTGTCTCCATTCTTGAGAGACATTGTCTCTCCCTTGTCATTCCCTTATGCTTGTGCTTGTACATGATGCACAGGTCTAGGTCCAGCAGAAAAACTGAGACCCTTGCTCCCAAATGCAGTGACCATGGCTAGGAAATATAAAGTGAAAGCCAACCGAGGTAAGCCTGACCTTTTCAAAGTAAAGGCAAAGCTGTGGATGACACTGATGTAAGTGCAGATATTGCCTATAAGAGCTACAGTTAAAGAAAACTGCAGAAGTCATACAGAGTCAACACAGAATTGAAGTTTACAAACCACATCCAATGGAAAGGCTAACAGAAGAACTCACAGAAACCCCCCCATGCTCCCCCCAACATAAGGGGGAAAAAACAAAAAACAAGAAAGGTAGATTATCGTATTAGATGCAGATATTAATTTAGGGACAACAGAAACCTGAAAAATTAAACATGACGCCTGTCAAGGAACACAAATTATTTCCTAGCACCTGACCTCAAATAAAAGTAAATTTAAAAACTGCCTGGAATGCAATTCCCACGAGTATATTACTCCCCTCTCAACATTTTTAAAAGATTGGGCACAGTGGCAAATACTAGTAATCTCAACATCTGGGAAGCAAAGACAGAAAGATCCTGGAACTCACTAGCCAGCCAAACTAGCCTAACTGGTGAGCCCTAGAACAATGAAATCCTGTTTCAAAACTAGTAAATGGTTTCTGAAGGGCAACACCTCAGACTGTTTTCTAATCTTCATATGCATTATGAATATGTGTATCCGTACCCAGAGCCTGGGGTGGCAGTGGGCGGACTTTTTTAACAAGACATCAAAGGCACTAACTGTAAATGAAAATCTGGACTAAGTTAAAATTAATACCCCATGCCCAATGTTACAATGCCACACAAAATTAAGGCAACATGGTACAAGGATATAATTTATAACACCTATAGCTCAAAGGGGGCTCATTGAGAATATGAAAAGCTGCTGCAAATCAAAGGAAGTCAAATGAAAAATGGGCAAAAAATTTAAGAGGCTGGCTGTGTGTGTATGCATGTCAAATAAACCCATTAAAAGCAGTTCAACGCTGTCAAAAACAAAAAGTAACACATTATTAGATAATGTGCCATACTCCTTTAATCCTAGCTGTTAGGAGTCAGAGGCAAGGGGGGTCTCTGTGAGTTTGTGGCCAGCCTGTTCTATATAGTGAGTTCCAAGACAGGCAGGGCTACACAGAGACTGTTTGTTTTAAAAGACCACCACCATGACCACCCAAAACAAAAACAAAACAAACAAAAAAGCAGCAACAGCATTTTAATACTTTACTGGCCTATTAAGTGTGTATAAGCGTTATTTCTGAAAAAAGCTATAACCTTAGTTAAAAATATTTTATGGCTTAAGGATACCAATGATTACTTGAGCTACAGAAAACACTATTGACTGACTAGCTCAATTCAGAGTTGCCAAATTATTTTAATGTATAAAAAGCACCGTGTTTGCAAAGTTCAATAAAGTAAGGCCTGCTTGTACAATTAAGTGATTCACTCAATTTCAGTATGTAATACTAATTTTCAAAAATGTTAATAGGACTCTTCAGTGTGCAGCCCAGCAATCAACAAGGCCACTTTCCTGGTAAATTTTGGTTTTGAGACAGGGTTTCACTCTGTAGTTCAGGCTGTTTTCAAACTTGTGTACAATTCTCCTGGCCTTATCCTCTTGAGTGCTGTAGTTACAGGCATAAGCTACAACACTGGACTTAGGTTAGGCTCAATGTTTTAATCTATAAGGCTTCACTCATCTAAATTTGTCATAAACTTAAAAAGATTTCCTTTTCTTTTCTTTCTTAAGACAGAATCTTGGTTTGAAACCCAGGCTGGCATGGAACATAATCCAGCCTGGTCTTAACTTACAATTATCCTCCCTCTAACTCCCAAGTGCTAGGATTACTTGCATGTGCACCATGCCTAGAAAACGGACATCTTCTCTACACTTCAGGATTTAGGCTAATAGATATTTGTTACAGAAGTCTTGCAATAAGAGCTATTATAGTTGAGTACTATCTTTTAGTTCCTGAAACTGAAAGTGATTCCCCTAAAAAGATTATAAATAGGACTAGAAATAGATCTCAAACATGGCTGGGAACATGTCTCAGTTGGTGAAGTGCTTACCTTGTAGGCATGAGAAAGTCTGATGCTGGCATGGTGGTGTGTGTGCGGCATGGTGGTATGTGCAAGTAATCCCAGTGTTGAGAAGATGGAGACACAAGGATCCCTGAAGCTCTTCTTGGCCAGCCAATCTAGCTAGCCTAATTAGTGATCTCCTGGCTAACAAAATAATTTGTCTCATAGGAAGATGACATTCTTAAGGATGCTTCCCAAAGTTGTTCTTTGTCCTCCATATGCAAGACATGCATAAATGCAATTTTTAAAAAAGAAATAAATGCTATAATAGGAAGCATACATTAATTCGTAGAGGCAGTCTTTCTTTTGCATTAATTTTTGGATTAAAAAGTTTAATAACATTTTCTTTTTAAAACAGCGTTACTGAAATGCTATTTGCAAACATATTGAATACACAAATCAGTGCTATATATTCTCAGTTATACACATATCTTCACAGTCAGTCTTAGAACACTTTGTCATGACACAAAAAAGCTTCCTTCTTTTAAATCATCTTCCCCACTTCCATTCTCCCTAGCTCTACCAAAATAAATACTCCACTCCTTCTCTATGGGTTTGCCTGCTGTTTACATTTCTTCAGGGTTCATTCATACTGTCAGCATTATCAGTATTCCATTGTACTGATATTTAATAATCTTCCAAGGTTGGGATACACCACCTTTTTTTATATACTCATTAGTTGGTGGAAATTTGAATTGCTTACATATTTTTTTTTTTTGGTCTATTACCAGTAATACTGTCATGAAAACGACATGATAGAAAATCCTTATGTGAACTCATTTTTTACTTTTAGGGAGTATATCCTTAGGAATTAAAGAATTGGGTAATATGGCAACTCATATTTAGATTTTGAGGAACCATCATCTTGTCTTCTATAGTGACTTCTTAGCTGAGTGAATGAGGGCTTCAGTATCTATAAATTCTTGATAATCATTTGTTACTATCTGTCTTTTAAAATTATCTCCATCAAGCCAGGCATTGTAGCACATGCCTTTAATCCCTACACTAAGGAGGCAAACAGAGCTCTATGAGTTCAAGGCATTTTGAGCCTACATAGGGAGTTCTAAGCCAGCTAAGGTGACAGTGAGACCCTGCCAAAAAGCAAAAAAAAAAAAAAAAAAAAATCAAACCAAGCCAAATAAACAAAAAACACAGCTGCATCCCAGTGTGTAGAGACAGACATCTCAATTGTGGTTTTGATTAGCATTTCCCTGATGACTAACCACGTTCAACAAGTCTTCATGTGCTTATCAACCATTATGTGTTTCTCTGGAGGTGTGTGTCTATTCATCCTTGGCCTGTGTTTTTTTGTTTGTTTGTTTTTAATTGGGCTGTCTTTTATTAAGGATATAGGAACAAACAAACATAGCTTGTCCTATGTCTGTGTCCAATGTGTCACATTTAGGTTTCCCATTATCATCAGGACACAAGCAATCAGTCCTGTTGTGGACTTGTTTTGATGGTCTCTAATTCAAATTCAATTCTAACACTCCCTACTTGAGAGGTAGTATTAAATGACACAGTAAAAGGCTCACTTCAAGACTGCCCTCAATTCAGACACTACTCACAAGTTCTGTGTTTTCTTTTCTGTGCTTCTGACTATATATTAGGGTTCCCACAACTTCTTCCTGACCTGCTGTATATGGCATTCTTTTAGGAACTCCCACCTGCATAGCACTGGAAGCCTCCAGAAGTAGTCCTTTTGGTTTTGTTTATGTTAGCTATGATTCATTAAATTATTGAACATTGGTGATCACACCAATCTTCAGTCTTTCCACTCCAGAAAATAAGAAGTGGACAGCAAAGACCATTTTAATTGGTCTTTCAGGTGATGGCCTCCCATCCTGAAGCTATTTAGGGGCCCCTAGATACTTGGTAATCTGATTAACATACAAAAGACACTTAAAATTTCAAAGGTTTTAAATGCTATGTACCAATAAATGGGAAGGAAGTCAAACACTTTATAATATATTGAACTAAAAATACAAGACTGTTGCCCAAAGATGTACACTAACAAGAATTCTGACACAGCACTCATGAGGATGTGAATTAACAATATACATCAAAAAGTACTCTGTACACACAGCTTATAGGCCACACACATATCCTATAGAAGCACAAGCTTATGTATACCACGAATAACTGGGAAATGTTTAAAATAGCTTCATTGTTCCTAACACACAAAAACTGAAAATAACCCAACAATAGCAGAATATATAAACTGTGTTGTATATTCACTGGAACCAGGCAGAATTTTAAAATAAATCTACTATAGAAAAGAACTCAGACCATAGTTAGACAGTGGTGGTGCATGCCACCACTTGTTAATGAAAACTTGTCTCAAAGATTAAGGTAGAGAGTGACAGAGAAAGGCATTCAACACTGACCTTTGATCTCCATTTATATCTGTGCACATGGCAGCACACAAACACATACATACAACACATGCATATGTACATTCATACACACAAGTCTCACAGATATTAACATTCATCTATAAAACGACAGCTTTTTCCTCATACTGATTGACCACTAAAAGTAGCTGCTAATAGCAACTAGAATTACCTTTGTAAATGTCCAAAAAGGCTCTGTAGTATGGTTCAGTGACCCTGCTAGATGATCACTGAGGAACCACATTAGTAGGGTAAAGCAAGTTTCATTTTGCTTACATTATACCTCACTCAAACTAGCACTGCACCACATAGAGGATGCTTCTAGGCTTCCTGTTTCAACTATAGTGGAAAAAGAAGAGTCTCTATCATCTGATACTTCTTTTCACAAGGTCTCACCCCATGGGAGACACTGAGGTGGCAGGGGCAGACCATCTAGAATCAGAAAAAGGATGGTGAGAGCCACAGAAACAAGTATAAGGGTCTTAGTGGTAGTTATGCATCCTGGCCAGTAGAGATGTACCACCACAAAGAAATTTCCCCCATGTAAATGAATTCATCTCAGATATGGAAATGTTAGTATCATAATGTTTGTAATTTATATACCTTAGCCTTTTTGTTTGCCATGGACTGCTAGAACATGTAAGATTTTTCAAACAAACTCTGTTTTTGCTTGTCTGGAAGTGATATTATCTTTAGTGAGAATGGATGTGTTACAGGAAAGAGTTTGTTAAAAAGGCTGATTACAAAGGAAAAATTAAGCATTTCAAACTAAATTAAATAACATTTACATGTGGAACAAAAATACAGAATACAGAAAAACCTGACAAAAACCATATTCAGTGAAAGTATAAAATATTGGCAAAAGAAACTAAAACTTACCTAAATATATAAACTAAAATATATCTAAATATCGTGCTACACCTACTGATCCTAGAGATTTTTAACTTTTGTGAATCTTATTTTGACACTGAATGATGAAATAGATGTATTTTTCTACTAATTTTACAAGACTGTAAAGTTAGCTCAAAGGAGCGAAACAGTAACATTTTAAAAAGTTCATGCTTATGTCTGTCTCTGAAGTCCAATTTGTAAGTAACACCAATTTCTACCACTCTGGATAGAGAAAAACAATTTCTATTTATAGAGAAGGTTTTCCTGTATGCATGAGAGTCAGACTTCTCTCTGAAGTAAGGTACTATCAGTATTTCAGATTAAATTATTTGAGAACTACAATACGACACCAAATTATTATAAATTCTAAGGAAAGACATTTAATTATTATTTTGGTCTTACAAATCAAAACAAACAAATGAAATCTTCTGGGTAAAATTAGGAAGGCACTCAAAGTCATTGAAGATTTTTGGAGAATCCCAAATTTGGGTTAGAGAAAGACTCTGAAGCTCTGAACCCTACAGAATTACAGCAAAAGTGTAATGTTAGTCCTGAAGCTAGTAGGATCTGTCAAAGTTGTACATCTAAAACAATGGCAAAACTCAATTCATAGTCCAAATGATCTTTATACTATAAATACCAACATAGCTTTAATTTTTATTTTATTTATCCTTAGTGGTTTATAGTGTTTCTTTCATAAGTAACTTTTCATTTTTCCAAAAGTTTGCTATGTCTGTTGTAAAATAACCAATCATCTATCTTTTGTTAAGTTACAGATACATCCAACTACTTTCCCTTTTTATGAAAATTCTGATCCATTCTAGATACAGCAATGAAACAAGCTTCTATTCTTTCCCCAAGAAACGAAACAGGCAACAAACCACAATCAACATAAGCAGGTAAATTAACTAGATAAATTAATAAGTTAGTTAATTAATTTCCATTTTGCCTTCTGATAGAGCAGGCTTGTAACCACTGAGGCTTCGGGAGCAATTTTGTCAGTATATAAGAGAAGGTATTTTCCCTGAGTAGGAAGGAAACTTAGAGAATGTTCTTTCTGCTTTGTCTCTTGAGTATGTGAAGGTACTATTCATCTCACGCTGTGAGGACAAAGCTCAGATCCTAAACTCTGCATTGTCTTAAGATCGACTGATCATTCTGGACTGAATTATTCAACAAGCATGCTTCCGGCCTAGAATTTGATCCTCAGCACTACAACAAACCACTACCTACCATCAATAAATTGCACATGCAGTAAACTTCCATTTCCTCAGTCAAAAACCTTCTTCAAATTGTTTTATCTATCTCCTCATGGCAAGTAACATGAATATATGCTTCTTAAATTTTAGCTTTTTATTAAATAAATTAGGAGTTTAGTCAGAAAGATACAGTTTAGCTGTCTATAAGATTTTAAACCTCAGGATTTGAGAAGAGAAAGATTATAAAAATTATACATAAAAACAAATCCAAACTTGGACTCATCTTAAAAACAAAATGGGACAGGGGAGATGGCTCAGTCAGGAAATGGCCTGATTTGCGTTCAGACACCCAGCAGTTACATAAAAGCTAGGGGTAGAGGCAAGCATCTACAACCCCAGTCAGTGCTGGGTGGGTAGAAAGGCAAATCTCTAGATTAAGTGAAAGACCCTGCCTCAAAAAATATAAACAGCAAGTTGAGGAGACATCCAGTGTTAACATCTTGCCTCCATGAGCACACATATGTGCGTACACATCATGTATACACTTGTACAAATTACTTTTAAAAACATGAAATCTGGCCAGGCAGTGGTGGCACACACTTTTAATCCCAGCACTGGGGAGGCAGAAGCAGGAGGATCTCTATGAGTTGGAGGACAGCCTGGTCTACAGAGTGAGTTCCAGGACAGCCAGAGTTACAACAGAGAAACCCTGTCTAGAAAAAAACAAACACAATAAGAAAATTAAATAATAATAATAATAAAATAAAAAATAAAAATAAAAAGTCGAAATCTGAGTTTCAAGGAATATTATTCTTCAACACTTAACCTTTGTTATTCCAAGGAACCTGGATAGTCTCCCTCAAAAGAGGACCACTGACATTTTTTATGGTGTTAATAATGTTCAAAAACAAGACTCAATTATTTTTTTTTTCATTTACGGTATTTAGATTAAATAAAGTAGAGAAGCAATGGCAGCTACGAGCTTTGTAATGATGGAGAAATTGGCCATGGTAATACATTATTCCTGAGATCCTCACTAAATAAGAATATTATAGTAGAATAATAGTATTATTAATGTCAAGCATCAAAAACCAAACAAAACAGTGTACATTTGTTTCCCTTCTGCTCATACAATTATGTCCCTATGACTATTTCCTGTGCTAGAAAAAGTAGACTTGCTAAGACAACCTCATTAGGTAAAGTGAACCATGCACTCCATTTAAAATAAATAAATTCTGAATTAGGTGCATGCCTCTCCAACTAGCTATAAACTGAGAAGCCATTTACTTAGAAAAGATTTAAGGAAAAATCAGTTATGATAGTAGTCTCTAGGTCAAAACTTAACGTTCTTAGAGATCAAACATTTTGGCCAATAATGCAAATCTATTAGATAACCTAAATTTAAAAAAAGATAAACTTTTAAATATCAAAGTACAGAATTTACTTGAACAAAAATGACTACGTTCACAATTATTTACAAAAATCACATCTGATCTCATCATCAAGCTAAATAACATTTTAACTTTATAAAAAAATTTTTCTGTCAAGTTTTAAAAAGAACCCTCAAAATCTAAAAAAACATTATGAAATGTCATAATATTTGCAATTTACTTTCAAAAATGTGGTTCAGCAAAAGAAAAACATATAAATATATATATATATACCTACGCACCACACACACAATATCTTTGTGAATACGAGAGTAAACAGTAAAATATTACCAATGTTGAACCAAAGGAAGGGAGGGAGGGATATTAGTTAGTCTTGAGAGTATTTTTTTCAACATTCATGTGTTTGAAATTTTCAAAGTAAAAAGTTCAGAGAATACAAACCTCTCAGTTTGGCTAAGAGTTTTGGATTTTCAAACAGTGTACGCCTTTTGGTCTCAAGCAAGCCTCTCCTGCCTTTACTGAAAACAGCTATTACAGAATTATGCTTTTAAACAGAAACATAGGAATAAAATCACAATACAGGAAAGAAGTTTTTTAAAAGTAGTTTAAAAAGGTTGGTATAAGTGAATTAATCATTTTACCTGAAAGTTAACATCTTCTTTCTTAAATATTAGTGCTCGAACTTCATCCGGATCACCATTAAATATAGCTTGCACTAGTGATGGCTAAAAAACAAAGTAACAAAACATTAATCACATGATATGTATAATTTTAAAGATATTTCTGCGTAACTTTTAAATCTAGTATTTTTTTCTTCCCTGCAACCATAATCTTTTCTGAGGGGGATAGAGAACATAAATCAGACACTTCATGCAAATCACATCAAAGTATAGAGTTCATCCTGGAGGAAGTAATAAAGAAGTCTAACTAATAAATCTATTCAAAACTAATCTGATCAAAATTAAGTAATATAATAGACACTCATTTTATGCCTTATGTGAAAGCCTTTTGCTTATATATGATGAAAAGAAAGATACACAAATATAAGTCTGATAATTGAACTCTATTTATGGAATAAGCAATTCCTAGCCCACTGAGAGCTATGAAAGGAGGAGATTTTGAAAAGATCTATTCAGAGCATGAAAACAACATGCATGGAGTTCCCATTATATGTATATAATGATAGAAATCCCAGGAAGGAAACTTGGCAACTGATGAAAAATAACTACTATTTAAAGACTAAAAAACAGTATACATTTGAATAACATGGAACGACAACCATATGCATGTCTAAATGTAATTTCCTGATCAACAACATAGCCTCTGCAAGGTATCATATTATACTAGTCAAATAAGGAGTTAGTTGGCAACAGGGTTGAAGATAAGGTTACAGATATAGCCTGACTCTTTTTAATAAAGTCTTACATGCAAATAGGTAATATTCTCTACAGAAAAGGCTATGTATGCCTTGACATTGCTGGTAGGGGTCAACCTTTTCAAAATTATGCAGAGTCCCTCCCTGATTCTCATCAGATCAGTTCTAAAACCAAATGAAAACAAGAGCATGTTTTCATAACTACTTCCATTTATTTTCAAATCCTCATAAGGAGATGAACAGATAATTCAGTCTAAAATGGAGCCTAAGCATCTGAAAAAGAAACGCACAACTATGCTCATTTCACACACAGTAATACTATGCCATACTGACCCACACACTGCCTGGAGTTTCTAAGAACACTAGTAAAACTAGCTCAGATTATTCTTACAAAATTAAATTTACATAACTAGCTCTATAAAATATAAGCAACAGAAACTCTCATAGCTTACCAATGTATTTCCAGAAGGTAGAGAATGTAGAGATTTACTTTCCTGGGGCAATTTAGAAATGAATGCAGGAGAATCATCTTCTACCTCCTCCAAAACAACAATACACACTCGACTCATTCGCTCTTTTAAAACATTAAAATCCAAGCTATGTTATAAAAGCCACAGTGGGAAGAACACAAGTCGTTTTTCCTCCTCTTCTGCACACTACTTATAATCATTCTCTGCACAATGCAGCTGGTTTTATAGTAAGTAATATTAGAGAAACTGAAGTTTAAAATTATGATACATAACTTCCTAAAAATAAAAACCTACTTCTTTATGCTAGGTTACTGTAATCTATAAAAAGTTTCACATTGATGTGTTAATTAAAACTCAGTCCAGGACTAGTTCTTTTTAAAATATTTTTTCTTCCACCAAAATAGTTACATTGAGCTCTGAAATTTACTTGTACAAAACAATCATTGTTTTGGGTGACACAGCACCATACCATAAACAATGAAATTAGAACAACTGCTGTGACAGATCACAGATATCCCTGCTCTTGTCTGCAAGGTCATATAGTTACCAGTAGGCTGGGAGGCTTGTAACTCAAAATAAAAAACACAATCTCACTATTCTGTTTCCACTTCTAATTTGTCTTCATTTTTCAGTTTCACTGACTTAATACAGTATTATTCAGGAAACAAACAAACAAAAAGATATAGAATTTAGCATAAATTCTGAAAATGAAGCTTGGGGGCTGACAATTCTTTCTGTGTTTAGAAAAGAAAGAAAGAAAAAAAAAACCCCACCACTCCACATTAATAGCAAGCTGCAGTACATTTACATGTGATGAGTCAGATCATAAGAGACAATAGGACTACTGGTACTAGAATACAAGTTGATTAATCCAAATTTCCATATAATACATGAAACACAGATAGCTTCATCCCATCAATAACGTAAGCAAGGCAAAGCTTTCATTCTTTTTCCTTCAGGCAGTTCTTTGTGGCTGCCCAGCACGGGCACCAGGCAGAAATGGTGTCAGTGGAGAATCCTAATGGAACAAGCAGACAGCAAAAGAATCAGAAGACCTTTGAGCTCGAATTACTGCTTCCAGAGTTTTCATTTTAAAAGAAGGAAAGAAAGTAGTTTATCACTCCAGTATTTCCTTTGATCTCTACATGAATAGAGCTTCCATTAAATAGTCTTCATTCAGAGGAAAAAACAGCAGACTGTGCATCTTCTCTGAGCCAACTACTTTATTCGGTCGTCTGCCTCTGTGCCAATAGTTTCCTCTCCTGGTAAAAACCGCTACAGTTATCCTTTTCAGTTGATTTCAGACGCTTTCCTGTTCCTCAGGTGATCTTGCAAGATGCCGCTGATATCCTCTAATGAGTAGGCCCTTGAGAAATATCCACACAACCTCAGCATTCGTCCCGCAGAAACGTTTCAACTGAGCACGAGTCTGAAGAGCAAGGACTGCAGACCCGCAGGATGAAATGCCTAGTAATGCTCACATGTTACACTTACCAGAGAGCTGAGCGACTGCTCAGGATGTAACTTCCTCTAGCAAGAGAAAAAATAGTGCATTTGGACAGCCTTCACAATTAGAGGGTTCATGCCAGTTCTGTGACTAATCCAGATCAAACTGAAAATTTCTATAACTGAAAAATAAGTGTGCTTTTAACATTTTCCACTAAAAGCCACAAGGAAATCTGGTGTACTGCCTCTGCTGACTAACACTGGTTTTAGCAAGTAAACAATTCCAAACAGCTTAACTGCTTTCGTATGCGGCAGTATAGCAAATGTTTAACTCCATGTTAGCTGCTGCAGTCTGTAGTGAACTCATAAAAGAGATCTCAAGAAGAAAGAGAAATATTCTGTAAGACTAAATACCATGACCCTAAGTTAAGGTGCATTATTCTTATTTTTACCGAGACCTGTTTCTTCGCCCTCTGCTCCTCCTCTCCTTGGCTCTTATCTCCCTTCATCTGGGTTCTATTTTCTAGAATGAAAAGAAGTTTAAAGAAATTTAAGGTTTGCTATGACTTTAGTCTAAGCTAATGAATTCAATTATTTAATGACTCATATTTTTTAAAGAAAAAATTTTAAACTTCCTAGGTAGAAATTCTAATGTTAAAATTGTATGAATCATTTGAATGTTCAGTGAAGAAATTAAATAATACCTTCATATCTGAACGTGTTCTAAAGCCTTAAAAACCCACTAGGCAGCTTCATTAAACAATTGTTTAAAGATCTAGTCCTGAATCACCCACATGTCAAAAGAGCACAGAATCTTACAAAGAAAAAAACAAACAATTCCTCCTTCCCAATAAAATAATTTCCCAAAAGCTACAATTATGTTTGGAAACCCACCTTTTCGGGGCTGTGGCTGTAGCACTTGTCTGGCATGTACCAGGCCATGGGTTTGATCCTAAACCCTGCAAACGAAACCATGGAAACCACTCTGAAGTTGGCCTCCACTACCCTTCTCACTTTGCCCCAGAATAAGACCATTTCCCAATTTATTATAAAGAAATACTGTACTGCACTGTGATCTGTATCCTCACCTTCTATTGTCCTGTGCTCTTATAAGTGACCTCATGCTATTTTTGAGCATTTAAGATATGCTAGGTGCAATAAATCCTCACTTAATATAATAATCTCCTATATTCCCATTTTACACAGGAAAAAGGACCCAGAAATTAAGTATTTTACCCAGTCATTCAAATGACTAAAATGCTTAATGCCAAAAACATATTCCTATACCCAATAACATTTTTCTAACTTTAATTCTATGTTGTAGATCATTAAGGAAACCTATAATGACTGTTGAGAGTTTAGGTAACAAAAAAGTATTACCTATTTGTGAGTAAGATATTTTTGAATGAGCATTTCAATGTTACTCTTTGTTTAAGCCAATTTACTTATTAAATCATGAGAAAAAAACATTTAATATAGATAATGTAAAACTGCCAGAAATTATAAACAAAAATTACTGAAAATTATATTCATCTATGGAAGAACCAACATTCACATTGAATTCAGTAGTTTACTTCTGTGGGGAGGAGTGTGGGCTCCAGCTATGTTGCTCAGGCTGGCCTAGAACTCCTGTATTAAACAGATAGATCTGTCTGCTCCAACTTCTTTAGTAAATGGGACTCTAGGCACACACCAACATGGCTGCCTCTACTAGCTACTTTTAAATACATAAAGCATCTTGAAAACAAATGTGTAACTGATGCTATCCATCTCCATATAACTGAATCAAGTACATCATCATAATACATGAAACATGTAAGAATGAAATTATAGTAAAATTCTATAGTCTATTTTCAGGGTTCTTCTTCAAGATAGAACCTTTTTTTATATGAATAATTTTAACGTGTTCCAAAGTATCTAGTGTATAAGTTCACCTATTTTGACTTTAAAAAAAATCACATCTTATCTCTTGTTTGAGCCCAACTTCTATACTCGGGTTTTCCCAACCAAAAAGCAAGCTCTTTGATGGTGGGGACTATGTTACATACACATTGTTTGTCCTTACCACTTCCACCTACAAATAATTTTAATGAGATCACCTTTTTCATAATATATTCTGGATAGACAAAACTGTACGTGTGTATATGTATGTGCATGCACATATCTGGCATGTATGTGTGTATGTGTAGTATACATATAATTTCTTCAGAAAGTAGAGGTGGCCTTAAAGTACAAAAACATGAGCTTTATATTTCTAATAGGCAAGCAGCTCAAACTCAATTGATAAGATACTACATTTTTACAATATGATACAGGATACCTACTTTAGCTAAAGTAAGTAGGAGTGCTGAGTAGGCCTACCTAAACTTTGGATTCTGATTTCATCATTTATTAGCTGTGTTCTTGGACAAACTATTGAAGTTCCTGGAAGCCAAGTTTCCCCATACTTTTTACACAATAATAATGTCCAGAAAATTTTTATGAGGGAAACAATACTACAGCAGCATAGTAGCTGAGAATGTAGGCTCTGACTGGAATTTAAATCTGCTTCCCACTAACAACCTGTAAGTTTGCACAAGTTTCTTAACTTTTCTGTTTCATCTTCAATTTCTAAGTGACATTAACAGACTCTACCTCACATCCTGTTTGTGAAATTCAAACAGGATCATTTTATTATTATAAATATAATACCTGAATTTCCTTGTAAATCATGGAGTAGATAAAAGCTATAACTCCCCGTTACCAGAGAAGTGATAAACACTATCTGGAGATGCTGTTCATTTGCTAAGCACCCATACTTCTTAGAGACCTTTTCCAGACTCTGAAAGCCTGTCTTAGACTTCAGCACCCAGATATGCATTTGCTAATAAGCTGAGTATTACTTAGGAGGTAGGGGGTATTAGGTAAGAAGGAAGACTACAGGCTTCCCTATTTGTCCACATTCACAGTATTTCAGTTTGGGGAAAAGAAAAGGGTAGCAATTACTGGCCCATATTAGTAATCAAAAAACACCGATATAACATAATATAATTAATACAATATTTCAGTATGTCTTACTATTTAAAAGCAGCACTACATGAACCAGAGTAAGATAAGCCTGAAAAAGACAGCTTCCCAAGGAACTTGCATATTTTAAAATAATGAAGTAGAGAGTAAAGAGATTAGAAATTGAAAAGGTACTTCTGATGAAGATTATATAAATTGGAGTTTCTCAACCTTCCTAACACTGTAACTCTTTAATACGGTTCATGTTGTGGTGAGCTCCAACCATAAAATTACTTTTGTTGCTACTTCAAACTGCAATTTTGCTACTGTTTTGAATTGTAATATAAATATCTGATATGCCTTATGGCCTTAGGCGACCCCTGTGAAAGGGTCATTAGATGCCGTCACACACAAAGGGGTCATGACTCACAGGTATAAATGTATAAATACAAACTTTGTTTTTTTCTTTTTCAATGAGAGAAATGGCAAGAGTACATGTTTTTTGTTGTTGTTTTGTTTTGTAGTTAAAAAAAATTAACTTAGGTCTGTTCTTCCTGTTTCTCCTTAAGGCAGTCTCCTGATGTTGCCCAGGCTAGCTTCAAACACATGGGCTCAGGCAATGCTTCTTCTGCTTTCCTGCCTTACTCATATCATATCCCTAACTCCTAACTATATAGGATAGATGAAACTACAGCTTATAATATAAAACTACACTTCACAATATTTCCATTCTTTGCATAAAATTTATCCCACAAAAATTTAAATATAATTTAAAGCCCTTCTCTCACCATCTACACCCATGACTGGAAAATGAAGTGTTGACACACCAGTTCTACACATATCTAGTAAATTTAGAAAAATTCATAATGGATGGCAAAGCCTAGTCAAGTCTACTCAAAGTCTACAATAACGTAATAATCTAAAGAACACATAAAAACACCTAGTACAAGAATATTTATTTTAAAAACATTTACCAAAAAGATACCATAGCATTAAATGAACATTCAGTCTTATTTCTTCTAGGCACAGTACAAAGAATTAGAAACTATTACATATGTGTATAAAAAGTCTTCATCTTCTAAAGACCTTATACAATATAAACAGGATGCTATATCATAAACAAGAAAAATAAGCAGTACAAGAACCTAAGATACTGAAAGTTTATACCAGAGGCCATACATATGAAATACAGACCACACAAATTCATTAGCTGTAATTAGCATGTAAGATACCTTCCAATTGTTCAGCCTCTTAAGGAGGGGGGGCAGATGGACTATTGATGCTTTTATAATGCTATCCAGAAACCTCACTGGTTTGTGTTTTCTCTTTTTTTAACTTATTGAAAAAAAAATTCTTTTCTCAAAGAAACCAATACCAACAAGCTGGAGCTTTTAGAATCAGAACTCATTCTTATATGGGGGGATGGTGTTAAAATTTTTATAATGCCATTTGTACTGCATGAATAAGCTACTCAAGTCTTAGACCAGTATGATCTAATAGAAATACCTACATGAGTAATTTCAATACTCTTCTATAATCATTACATTTTAAAAGGATAAGCAAAACTAGTAAAATTAAATTTTTAACATGTCCAAAATAAGATGCAGAGACACAAAGCCACACATTACTCAAAGAGAGTCTAAATGGGAGGTCTCCATCAAATCCTTCCCCTCAGAGCACAGGAAATCCCATGGAAGAGGAATCAGAAAGATTGTAAGAGCCAGAGGGGATGGAGGACACAAGGAGAACAAGGCCCTCTGAATCAACTAACCAAGACTCAAATGAGCTCACAAAGAGTGAAACAGCAAGCACAAGGCCTACATGGGTCTATGCCAGGTCCACTGCATGCATGCATACACACACGCGTGCGCGCACACACACACACACACACACACACACACACACACACACACACACGCGCTATTAGCTTAGTATTTTTATTAAACTCCTGACCATGAGAACAGACCCAGTGGGTCTCTAACTCTTATGCCTGCTCTTGGGACTCTTCTCCTGCTGGGCTGCTGTGTCCAACTTCAACAGGATGGTTTTTGCTTCATTTTACTATATTTATTTTGTCATGTTTGGTTGTTTTCTCTCAGAACCTGCTCTTTTCTAAGCTGCAAGGGAGTGGATCCAGAGGGGAGGGGAGGTGGGGAAGAACTGAGAGGAGTAGAGGAAAGGGAAACTATAGTCAGGACATATTGTATGAGAAGAGTCCATTTTCAATAAAAGGAAAAAAATGAGAAAAAATTTTCTTTTGGAAAAAAAGTTAAAAATAATATTTCAACTTAGTAAAGTTATTAGACATTTTATATAGTTCCTAAATTTGTTGTGCTTTCACATTTATCTTATGAAGTTTCTAAATTTACTGTTCATTATCTCAACATGAACACTAAAATTTTGTGAATATAACTGATTTGAATTTCATATAAACAAAACTACAGTTTTAGGTAGACACGTGCCCAGATTATATAAACTATTTAAAAGTGTACTAGTAACTAAGCCAAGTATCTTTGTTTCTGTTAACTGAAATTAAAAATTCAGTTCCGTAGTTACACACTGTGTTAATTAACACTGGCATAGACTTACAAGAACCAACTCTGTAAATGCTTAACTATTTTAGACAGAAATCTACAATATGTTATCTGTACAACTAGCTGAAGGAAAAGAACAGGCTTTCAGCTTTATGGTATCAGTGTAGTAAGAATACAGATGGTTAGACTGTTGTATAATTCAACATTAGGAACTAATGCCCTTAGTTGACTTTGCTAACTAATTATACCAGTACTAACTTCACTGACTCACTAGCTCCTGTGTGCTCTCTCTCACATGTTCTCTCCCCTTTCCCTCTCCCATTCAAACAAGCATGTTTTAATTTTATTACAATGTTATCTCTGGCTGGAGGGCAGCATCTTCTCTCACAAAAGTACACGAACTGCAAAGTCAACATTTTCTTCATTAATCAGGAGCCTCTTCACATACATTAGGGTTCCATAAACTGAAGTTAACAGAAATCAGCTACCTATCTGCTAGCGTTTAACTTGGCTTCTTTAGGCACTTTCACGTACTTTAATACTGGTTAAGTGATTTTTCTAGCTTTTTCCCCCCTCACTTGTCACATTTTCTAAGATCATGATTCTTTTCTTCTGTTGCTAGTAATAGACCAGGCACATGCCTTTAATCCCAGCACTTGGGGAAGCAGAGGCAGGTGGATCTCTCTGAGTTCGAGGACAGCCTGGTCTACAGAGTGAGTTCTAGGACAGCCAGGGTTACAACAGAGAAACCCTGTCTTGAAAAACAAACAACAAACAAACTAAAAAAATCCCACAGGTAATAGGACACTATCAGACAAGCTGCACAATTATGAAAGATTTTTTATAAGAGTCATCCCCCCCACGTGTATGTATGTGATGTGCATGTTTATACATGTGTGCACCTGCGTGTAAAGTTCTTGAGTTAATATTGGGAGTCTTTCTCAATCAAACATAAACGTGTAGACAAGGCTAGTCTTGCTAGCTAGACTGTTGTGAGAATACTGTTTCCTTTTGAGGATACCCTGTCTCTACCTTTGAAGCATGCTGGAATTATATGAAGGCTAATATGCTAATCTGGCATTTACATGGGATTCTGGAGCGCTAAACTCCAGTTTGCACACTTGCAAGGCAAACACTTCAGGCATGGAGCCATCTCCTAAACCTGTCAAAGTTCACTGTCAAAGGTCACTGTTCAAAGTTAAATAACTTGCTTTTAAAAGGGGAAAAATGTACTTTAGGCGCTGGGGAAATACAAATCAAATGAACATTGAGATACCATACTCACCTCATTCAGCATGGCTATTATCAAGAAAACAAAGCTAGGGATGGCAGCACACTATTGTAACCAG
The DNA here is from genome assembly GCA_026225945.1 of Cricetomys ansorgei. NCBI lineage: Eukaryota > Metazoa > Chordata > Mammalia > Rodentia > Nesomyidae > Cricetomys > Cricetomys ansorgei. The sequence continues at coordinate 8,046,822 of JAMJFZ010001232.1, forward strand.
CACTTGGGGAGCCCAGCCTGGGGTACAAATTGAGACCTTGTCCCCAAACCAAACTAATAACCTATAAACACAACAACTGTTAAGGGATATAAGGGCGTGGCAATACTGTTGATAAATTAGTCCAGCCACTATGGAAATCAACATGGAGGTTCTTCAAAAACTGAAAAACAGAACTACTATATGATCCACCTACACCACTGCGGTATATGCCCAAAGGAGTGAAAGTAGCATATAGCAAAGATACTGCACCCATCGCTATCACAGCACTAACAGCCAAGCTACAGAATACGCCCAGGTGCTCTATTCCACAGTTGCAGGGGGAGGGAGAGAGGGTGGTAAATTACTGATGAATTACAACCACAAGGATAGAGAAAGGGGGTTGGTTTTCATAGGAAAGATTAATAGGAAACATCAGAAAATAAAACTTGCATTGTACTTGATCAAAATTAAAGTGTAATTTTTCCTTTTTCATATTCTCAAATATAGTTTTCTTATATTTGCTGTTTTTTTATGTCCCTGGCATTTTACACAATGGCTTCCTTTAGCCTGTTTAAAAAAAAAAAATCTCTAGAATCCTCATAGTAGTGTGTTGTGAATAATTTATAGTGGTGGGAAAACTAACTCTCAACAAAAATGACAAGTTTAACTTTTCTATGTAATACAAAGCTTGCTACTGGTTGCCTACTCATCAGCCATTGTTAACCCTTCCCTTCTTACAGATTACCTTCAGTTTTGTTTGGATGTCCACTTCTGTACTGCATGTGACTTGGAAGAAATCTTGAAGAGTGTAAGGTGATCATGGTAACCTACCTAATAAATGACTCACTTGGGAAGCAGCATGAATCTGAGCTAGCTGGCTCTGTCACATGCCAGGGAAGGTCGGCTGTGGTGCTTCTAGGAAAGTTTTTTTTTTTTTTTTAAAAGCCCAAAAAGAAAGACACAGGAGGAAATGCCTGCCCCCTCTTACTGGACAACAATATGTCTGATAATGCTGTGAAGTGTGCTGGGTATCTTAAGACTGAATGGAGTTATCCTAGAGCCCATGCTAAGCCTGACAGAAGCTTAAGAGAGAAAGGGAGTGACCTCCTATGGTCACAGCACTGGAAAACTAAGCCAGTGTTTCAGCTCCTGCTGCTGTGATAGGATCCTTTACTATTTAATCCAGTTTCTATCTTAAATATCAAGTATTTTCAGTTAAATAGCCTTAGAAGTAAAGAACAAATAATATTCTATTACAACAAAAGGGCCATTAAAATATAAAGATAAATCTTATATTCGTTCAAAAGTTTTTAAGTATGCCTGTGATGCTGGATATTAAAAAATTATAGAATGATTTAACAATTAGATTATCTAAGAATGGACTAGTCAAAGCTTCTAATAAGATATCGCTTTTTTAAAAAAGAAGTTTAGAATTAGAACCAGCCACAACTAATGGAATTAACATCATTTAACAGTTACAAGCATGGCATCTTGTAAGTTCATTAAAATCATAAAAATGTACTTTAAAAAGAAACTCAGTACCACAAACACATCAGAAAATACTTTTCTTCTTTTAGTCATATAAAAATTAATCCAAATAAAAATTTCTATGTAGAAATACAACATTCTTTGATAAAGAGAACTAAACAATAAGGAAAATGTTCTAAACTATCTGAGTCATTACTTGAATTTTAAAATAGTATATTCAGTATGTCTCCACCCTGTTACAGCTCAAAAAAGACATGAATCATTTTCTTTAGTATTTTCCAAATGATAGTTACTTTAGAACAGAAGTGATGTATACAGTTTCAATTTGTGTGTGGAATAACCAGTGTACACATAAGCTACTGATCTTTCTGTACTTGTGGAAACTCTTTGGCTGTCTCATGTAATTATTGCTTTAGAAAGTAAACACTGGGTAACCCTAGCAACTTGTTTTTAAATTGAAAACTATTCTCAACTTGTAAAGTACAGTAACTTAATACTACATATACCTAGGTATATCCAATTATAGAAACCAGCATGAATTATAAAGAATCTTTCTTTAGCCTTTTTAAAGAATTTAATTTATGTGTATATAAGTCTTGGATGTATGTGTATATACCCTGTGAGTGCCTGGTGCCCATAGTTGACATATTTCTGAGTAACATTACTCCTTAGAGCCATGACTCACACTTTTCTAAACTGAAACATTATCCTATAACTAAGAAAAATAAGGTCCAGAAAGGATAAGTGACAAAAGCTCCCATTACCAAAACTAAAAGACTGCATATATTGTCTCGCTGCTAAAACGTAAGCCTAACAAAGTCAAAGCCCTTTCATCTATGCTACCGTGACCCTCTAAACTTACTGGGTAAAAGCCTCTAAATTTATTCCTCAAAAGTTACAATATAGGGGCTGGAAAACTGGCTCAGTGGCAAACTGGTCCTATGTTTTATTATAATTATATAAGAAAATACAGTAAGGCATAGGTCATGAAAATTCCATTCATATATAGGATCTATCCTTGAGGGGTAAAAATTTAAATTATGCATGTTGACATGTGTGTGTAATCCTAAAATTTGTGAGGCTGGGGCTCACAAAATTTGCCAAGAGCTCAAAACCGGCCTGTCATTACATAGTGAGACATTGTCAAGACACACATACACACACCCCTGGGGTTACATAGTGAGACACTGTCAAGACACACATACACACACCCCTGGGGTTACATAGTGAGACACTGTCAAGACACACATACACACACCCCTGGGGTTACATAGTGAGACATGAGACACTGTCAAGACACACATACACACACCCCTGGGGTTACATAGTGAGACACTGTCAAGACACACATACACACACCCCTGGGGTTACATAGTGAGACACTGTCAAGACACACATACACACACCCCTGGGGTTACATAGTGAGACATTGTCAAGACACACATACACACACCCCTGGGGTTACATAGTGAGACACTGTCAAGACACACATACACACGCCCCTGGGGTTACACAGTGAGACACTGTCAAGACACACATACACACGCCCCTGGGGTTACACAGTGAGACACTGTCAAGACACACATACACACGCCCCTGGGGTTACATAGTGAGACACTGTCAAGACACACATACACACACCCCTGGGGTTACATAGTGAGACACTGTCAAGACACACATACACACACCCCTGGGGTTACATAGTGAGACACTGTCAAGACACACATACACACGCCCCTGGGGTTACATAGTGAGACACTGTCAAGACACACACAATTTTAACTGCATAGTATGTCACAGGATTTTTTGGGCGGGGACTAGTTTAAACTCAACTGTATGACAAACCATACCATTACCTTCATTTTACTATGGATTTTCAAATGGTTCCGTCTTCAAATGGTTTTCAAATACAAATTTAGAAAGGGCTTGCAGTAATAATGCAAAAGCACCACCCAGTGGCAAAAGGTAAGAACTACTTTTTTTGTTTGTTTTTTCCAGACAGAGCCTTTTGTAACTCAGGCTGGTCTCAAACTCAGATTGCCCAGCCTTGGCCTCCTGAGTGCTGGGATTACCATGCGCCACCATCACCCAGCCAGAACTATAACTTGTACAAAGATAAGTAACAGCAAAATTAGGTTGGAAATTCATTATTGTCTTCAACAGCTATTAACAGGGATGGGGAGGCTTTGTGACATTGATAATCTATTTGTTGCAAATTTTCCAATTAAAACCATTTACCACACAAAGTCTGACAGGACTTTCTGTTTGCTTTTCTGTGTTTCCCATCCATTTCTCAAATGCTGGGTTGAAAAAAAGAATTATAGTAGGTATATTTTATGATTTGTCCAAAGCCCTTATGAGCCAAGAGTTATAAAATGTCTTACAAGGAACAGAAAGTAGATGAGGCATAGAATTTCCAGTGAAAACTTAGTCGTCAACAACCATCCCAGGGAACAACAAATTAGCCATCCAATATACTTTTAAAAAGGAGAAGGGAGTGGCTGGTGTGGGGGCCCACACCTTTAAGCATAGCACACTAGAGTGGAAGCAGGCAGATCTGGTGAGTTCAAGGCTAGCCAGGGCTCTACAGATACCCTGTCTCAAGGGGTAGGATCAGGTGCAGGAAGGAGAGGGAAGAGAGATGGGATATGAAGGAAAGTACTGGGAATTGGAGTAGTAATCCCACTGAGAGCACTTTCCTAGCATGTGCATTTCAGCACCATAAAAACAAAACAAACAAACAAACAAACAAACAAAAAAAAAAAACAATGGTCATCTGGAAGGTAATCTAGACTTTCTTTAAAAGGGGCTTCAAAAGATTCACCACCAGTTATGTATCTCACACATCAGAATTGTTAAAGCAAACATGAATCCTGAATGTGATCATATTCACTCCAGTTTAATATAACAAATAGTCTGTTTATCTCCTACTGGAAAACAGATGGGTAACAGCTTTTCATTTATAACTTAGCAGTTTTCTTCTTTAAACAGGAAAAAAGGCCCAGCAGTGGTGGTGCACGCCTTTAATCCAAGCACTACAGAAGAAGAGGTAGTTGAATCTCTGAGTTCGAGGCCAGCCTGGTCTACAGAGTGAGTTCCAGGACAGCCAGGGTTACAAGAGAGAAACCCTGTCTCAAAAAAATCAAAATCAAAATCAAAATAATAACAACAATGAAAAAAAGTTAAATAAAACTAAAGGCAAATTGAATAAAACTCCAATATGGGTATTTCTCTGTTTTGAAGAAATTTTGCATTGAGTTTACTTAACATCAAGTAGTACTCCTATTTTGAGAGCATAATGCATCTAACAAAAGGCACCAAGTACAGCTTGGTGACTATAGAGCAACAGCACAGGGATCAGACTCACATGCCTTACTAGTGCCTTCAGTCTACCATTTCACCTCTGGAGTCGGAGAGATTTTTTTAACCAGTTTTACTAAAACCACAGCAGTCACATAATTGAAGTCTCCTTGTGACTATGGCTGATAATGATTAAAATATGCACTACATTTAATATATGAGAGAATGAGAAAAGCAATGGACAGCTTGGCAACAGGGTGCAAATGTTTACTGGTTTTACAAGACAAAATAAAACAATCTTCAGTACTGCTCATCTTCAGCTATTTAATATTTTCTTCTCTGAGTTATTAGGAGAACACTAAATAAGATTTATAAGCCCCTTTCCACTGAAAACCTATCAGAATTATTAAGTTACTATATACTAAAGTCTTCTACCAATATAGGGCTCACTACTATACATGAACTGTCTCTAACTGGGGCTGACATTAAGTATTAATCCACATGTAACTGTGTGTAAGGTTGAGTTATAGGAGTCGTAAGTAGCAACAAAGTAGTGAATTACAAGAGCTGCCAGCATCACTACAGAAGATTACTAGAACATAACCTACTCTTAAGGGTTCCCAAACTCCTCTCCTCTGGTGGAAGCAGTAACTGTGTTCTTTTAGTTCCAATCACAGGCCTTTGGCAGAAAACAGACACCAAAAGCAAGAATATGTCAACCTTTGAAATGAAGGGGCTATGTGCTTTTTAAAAAGTTATTAAATGATACAAAATTTACTTTGATTTTTACTAATTCAGAATTTAGCTTTTATCCTATCAGAGAACTATCTGTGTAGGATATATTTGAGACAGTTTTTCTATGTTGTCCAGGCTGGGCCTCAAATCCTCGATCTCCCTGCCTCTAACTTTCAACTACTAGGATTATACATGTATATACCACATGGCATATTAATATATAAAGCACATATTATACACACATTTTTAAGTAAAACATGTATGTGTGTATATATATATAGGTTTTTAAAGACAGGGTTTCTCTGTTGTAACTCTGGCTGTCCTAGAACTCACTCTGTAGACCAGGCTGACCTCAAACTCACAGAGATCGGCCTACCTCTGCCTACCAAGTGCTGGGACTAAAGTCATGCGCCACCATCATCCAGCTAGTAAAAAATATTTTTAAAGACTGCCTTTATATATACGCCAATCCTTACTGGATTCTTGAAGAAACTCCTGGTGGCAACAAGTTATCCTCTTAAATCTTGAACACATACAGAGGCAAAAAAAAAAACCTTGTCTAAATATATTTTCTGACAACATATCCAACCACTTAACCGCTATGTTTATACATGGTTTGTCTTAAGAAGCTGTTTGTGATCCTTAAAGTATTGTTTGTATCTTTATGTTAGGCATTAATTTCAAACATGTCTAAGAATTTGACACATTATCTCTTAAAAATTAAATGCTGCTAGGTATTTTATGTACGTTTCTAAAGACTTTCTACTATATATTTTGTTAATTTGTTTCTTCCCCTCAAAACAAAGGAGGAGTTTATTAAAAATGGGCTTTAAAAGTGATTTAAGGTGAGTGTTAAGGGAGAGACACACTAAGGACAGCTGCATGCTCTGAAGAATGGGAGTGTGCTTCTGAAGAGAGTGGCTCACTCATTCCTCCAAGGAGTCTGTATAACATGCTCAAAAACAAAAGAAATGCTATTTTTCCATACATTGTCTATAGACACGTAACAGACTTGGTAATGTCACTAATTTGCCACTTGGTGGCAGCAAATATAAAAGAAAAAATTCCAGTCCCATTTATTTTGTTATTTTTATCAATACAAAAGTATTTTCCAAATCTTATATTTTAACAGAAGTTTCAAATGAGTGGGGGGCTTTATAACTGTTCTTAAGAAAATAAAACAAAAAGACAGGGTCTGATTATGCTGTTCAATTGGCCTCAAACTCATAATCCTCCTGTCCAGCACAACTTTATGGAGGTTTTGGGTTGTTTGTTATATATAGACAAGACCAGGCCAGCCTTGAACTCTTCTCCTTCTCCCGCAGCCCCCTAACTACTGAGATTATTGGCAGGTACCAGCCAACACGCTCAACTTTGATAGTAATGATTTTAACATTTTCACAATTAAACTCAAAATACTGACTACAAATTATCTCCTCCTCTTTTTCTCCCTGAGACAGGGTTTCTCTGCTGTAACTCTGGCTGCCTTGGAACTCACTCTGTAGACCAGGCTGGCCTTGAATTCTGAGATCCGCCTGCCTCTGCCCCGGGGAGTACTGGGATTAAAGGTGTGTGTGACCACAGCTTTCTATTACACACCAACAGACACAATTTAATCACTTCAAAAAGTAGGCGACTCTTTTGATGCTTATTAAACAACATGAATAAAAATTAAAAATACATAAATCACATTTTCTTACTTTAACCAAATTAGGTGGTCTAGTACCAATGTAATATGTGTTAATAAGTATTCATATGTAAAATGCTAGAATTATAGCAATGAACAAGAATTTTGGGGGGGATTTCATTTTATACAAAATCTCTCATGTATTTTTTCTTTTACCAAAATTTGTTAGACAGCACAGCAAAGTAAAGCAAACACAGTAAAGAACAGAGAGTAAAAGACCCACTTGAGAGCCCAAAACAAAACAAAGACTGTATTTTTCCTCCACTCATAATTTATAATGAAAAAAATTACACAAAAAAGCAAAGACATAGCACAAGGCCCCCGTTTTACTTGCTTTATTACTGTCCTTCTCGTCTGCAGAAATATCTATTTTAAAGGGATGGCACCTGATGCTCTTTATTAACTATCTTGCTTCTTCCTTCCTCCTTCCCGTTCTTTTTTTTTTTCCTCCAGTTTTTCAAGACAGAGTCTCTCTGTTGTACTCTGGTTGTTCTGGAACTCACTCTGGAGACCAGGCTGGCCTCGAACTCACAGAGATCCTGAGTGCTGGATTAAAGGTGTGTGCCACCACTGCCTGGCCAACTATTTCCCTTCTTAAATCCACGTGACCTAAATATTTAAGTTACAAAAACCTAAAAAAAATGTATTTGGGGGACTGAAGAGATGGCTCAGCAGTTGTGTTAGCTGCTCTTCTAGAGGATTTTGGTTCGATTCCCAGGACCCACATTGTGGATCACAATTTTCTGTAACTTCAGTTCCAGGGGACCTCATACCATCTTCTGGCCTCTGAGCACTAGGCATTCATGTGGTGTATATACATACACCCAGGCAAAACATCCACACATATATAAAATAATAATAATAATAATAATAATAATAATAATAATAATAATAATAATAATAATAGTGTATACAGAGCAGCTTTCTTGTACAAAACTATCACATAGCAAAATATGCTTCATGTCTCAGTAACTCGTTCTCAAAATTACTGTCAAAACACTTTATGGTGGAAGACACTGGGGATCATGAGACTAGGATCACAAGTGGATTCAACCTGAGACTAAATGTGTGGATATACTGATAGATAAATCATGGTGTTAAACACATAAGATTGTAAAGGCCCAGTCTTCAGAGAGCATCTTCAAGAGTGGAAATTGTATTTCAATCACATTAGCGTATCAGCCCTGTGCTCTGCCTAACATAGCATGGTGATGGACTTTTTCTTATGAATGAACACTTCATATTAATTATATTTTGTCATAAGAAGTGTCATAGCTTTCCCCCATTTTTTTGGTTATTGTTATTTCTGCAAGATTTACAGCCTATAAACCAATGAGCAACTTCACACAGTCCAACCTAACACCAAGTGTCCATAACATAAAATCCCAAGAGACAACATTTCTATTTTCCTCTATGTGCTCTCTTTTCTGTGAAGGAAGGTAAATGAAGAGTAAACAAACTATAAATCATTAAGTGCTTCCATAAATGTTTATATATGTGCACATCTGCAGAGCAAAGGAAAGAAAGACATACATGCATTTTAGTTTATCTGGAATTACAAGAAATCCAGTCAATTAATAATAGCACAGAAACTGGATTTTACTATACCGAGAATACATATATTTAAGGAAATGTAAAGGTGCCAGGGAAGTTCTGACTAATTTCTAAGACAGCAAACAGGGCAGGATGTTTATTCTTGTTATTCCTATTCAATGGAAGCATTACTTAGCATTACTGTGAAATAAAGACATATATCTTGGAAAAGGAAGGCATAAAACCACCTTCATTAGCAAAGAATATACTTGCCTCTGTAGAAAATTACACTGAATCTACTGAAAAGTGCCTAGAACTAAGTAAGTAGGTTTTTATTAAAAGTCATAAGTTGTTTTGCATGATATCCATGAACAAGCAGAAATCAAAAGTTTTTCAAGTACCATTTATAATGCCACTCAAATTCTGGAAAAATTAAGGCATAAACTGTACTTGCCCAGCATGCTCAAGGGTCTGGATATGATCTCAAAAATGTAGCTTAAAAAAAAAACTATAAAATATTGGTGAAAAAAAGTAAAAGAAGACTTCTAAGTAAAGATATAATATTGGAAGATGACAAAATATTCTTACAATGGCAACTTCTCTTCCTTTAATCTACAGATGAAACACAATTCCAAATAAACTTCCAGTGGGCTTTTGAGTAAGTCACTGAAAGCTGATTCTAAAATTCAAAGGAAAAGGAATGAAAAGATATCTTTATTAAAGATAATAAAGTTGGATAATATGCACTAACAGAAAAAATAAAAAAGTAAAGGATTATGATGCATTATACAAGGATACAATTAGCCATGCTCAGAATGTAGTCAATTCTACAGAAGAAGTAACAGGGCTGGCAAGATAGCTCAGCTATGCCTGACAACTGAGCTTGAGTCCTTCTTGTAAGTTCTCCTCAGAGTTCCACAGGTTCATGTGGGTCCTGTCTCACTTTCCTCCTCCTCCAGACTGGGTTAGACAGCAATTTTCAAGCCAGTCCCAGCTATATGATATAATCCTATACACACACACACACACACACACACACACACACACACACACGGTGGGGGGTGATCTCCACTGCCATGACCAAATAAACTCAACTCAATGCAATATTAATTTATGTTAGAGTCACACATGTATTGGCCCATTTAAAGGATCTAACAGATGTGATAAATTCAAAAATAAGGTTTCTCATTGTTGGCCTTAGAAACATTCTTTATCGTGGATTATTGTCCTACTAATTATAGAATGTCAAACAAGACACAGGAACTCTGCTCACAAGAACAACAGCAGATCCTATTTTCAATCTGATGATCAAAAAATGTATCCAGACACTGACTGCCAAAAGGCTTCTAGTGAGCATTATTGCACCCCAAAGAGGAATACTGAACTAAATGATTTCTTAGAAAGGTGAGTTTACAATAAAACCCAAAAGGAATTTAGTGGTAAAGTTTCTCAAAATTTGTCAAAAACAAAACAAAATCTTCAATAAAGTAACTTTAGACTATTTGGCAATAGACAAAAGATATTTTCTCTATCAACACAATATTCATTTATTTGAACATATTTATATTTAAAAATGTGAATATCGGCATATTTCTTATTTTTAAACACATTAAGAAATGGCTTTTAATGGCACATGACAATGAGCATTATATTTCTTTCCATCTAGCTTGTTTGAAGAGGCGGAAGTAAAATTGAAAATATGGCATAGTAAGGAACACTAAAATTCCACCACAAAGCAATGAAGAACATGGCAAAATAATCAAAATCAGTATCACAAATTAAAATCTTACAAAACCCAGAAAAGTGCTTAATAAAGGAAGAAGATGCTGCTAGGAATGATGGCACACACCTTTAAACCCACCACTAGGGAGGCAGAGGCAGGTGGATTTCTACGAGTTCAAGTTCAAGGCCAGCCTGGTCTACAAAGTGAGTTCCAAGACAGCCAGAGCTACATAGTGAGACTCTGTCTCAAAAATACCACAATCAAACAAGCAAGCAAACAAACAAACAAAAAAAGACAGGCAGATGGGGGTGTATTATAGGGTTTTTAGTTATGTATAAAATAACTGTTTTGTGCATTGTTGGGTAAGGGTCTGTCTCCCTACGCCTTGGCATTTTGTGTTGTCTGCAGGTGTTAGATTTATGTGGGGGATGCTAATGAGATGCACGTGTTAGCAGAACACCTGAGGAGTTCTGTATCAATAAAAACACCTGAGCTGGGACACTCAGGTTCCCACTCAGGGTTCGACACTCAGTGACGAGAATGGCGCTGGCCATGACGATGGTTCCCTATGCTGAGGTCTGGCAGAGTTTGCGCCTATGAAAATGCCTCCTGTCTTCTTTGGTGAGCCACAGCAGCAACATAACAGCCACAACACAATACAATAGTACTGAAACAGGGGTGGGCTGCTCTGTGACAATTCATTACCCACAACTTCCTTATATATGCAACCGCTGCGACAGCAACCCACATCATGTAGCTGTTGATACCAGAGAGACCTGACTCTTGTTTTCAATTATGTGTGTATTTGGCATGTATTTGGTGTACAAAGGGTAGTTTTGGGCATTATTTTTATTTCCAAGACTTTGAGAGTCCTAGGATTGAAGCAGCTTCCCAGTTAAGATTTTGAGGCCAATGTTTACCTATAGTCACTATGGCAAGATAACAGTTGTAACAAACAATAAACAAATCTAAAAGTGTGTGAAGGAAGAGGCTGAGAAAGGCCTTCATTAAGTGAACATGTGTTTTAAAAAGCTCCTCTGCATGTTGGAAACTCTAGAAGTCTCCATGCATACCCAGGACTATACAGAAGCTCAGAAAGTCTATCAAGATTCTGAACTTTTTCACCTTAGGCATACTTTTTAGCTCCTATGCAAACAGAAATGACCTCAGAAAGGCAATGCTTTTTGGCTAAACACTGAATGTTCTAATACAGAAGGGATCTGCAAAAACTGGAAAGTTTTTGTATTTTGCTGCAGGTATTTAAGAAAATTTCTGTCAAATCACAGCTGACCACTAAGAGAGGGATAGAGAATTCAGTTATGATACTCAATAATTACAGCTTACCAAAAAAGTCATGAAGTCATAACATTTAGCAATAACAATCACTAAGGAGGGAGAAGAACTGAATTTCCAGATATATTATACTATACAAATGTTTAGTTTTCAACAATGACAAAAAGAATGGGCCACACAAATAAACAAGAAGAATATATTAATTTGCAAGAAAAAGAGAAACTATCTCCAAAAAAGGGCAGTTGCTAGATTTATTTAAAAAAAAAAAAAAAGACTTTTGGGGCTGGAGAAATGGCTTAGGGGTTAAGAGCTGCTCTCCCAGAGGCCCTGAGTTCAATTCCCAGAAACCACATAGTGGTTCACAGCCATCTATAATGAGATCTGATGCCCTCTTCTGGCATGCAGGTGTACATGCAGACAGAGCTCTCAAACAAAAAAAGGAAAAGACTTCAATAATCAACTGTCTTAAATATATATATATTTTCACTAACAGAAACCTTGGACAAAGAACTAAAAGAAGCGATGGAAATTATAAAAGAGAGAGACAGACAGACAAAAATTCTGGAACTGAAAATACAGTAACTAAAATAAAAAGGAGCAATAGTCCTTTAAAAAGATTATCAAAATTACCAGGCCTCTAACTAAAGTAACCATGAAAACAGGGGCAAGACTCAGGTTACTAATAATTAGAAACTAGACGCAGTTGCACTAACCTTACTTGGGGGGCAGGGGAACATCACTATATGGTTAGTATAATCGTGCATCAAAAAATTTGATAATTTACATGAACTGAAAAAGCTACCCCAGACCAACAACAAAAAACAAACAAATTAAAGTACTTAAACATATGTAGCATGACACTTTGCCAAGGAGTTTTCTGTCCAGTTTAGCCTTCCTTATGACTGGATGCTGCTTGGACTTCTGGGAACAGCTTAGGACATAAAGAAGGCAGTGGCCAGTTGGCAGTTGACAGTTGGTGGGGTGGTTTAAGAGATGATAGTTAAGTTCCCTATGAACTCCTGTTCTCCAAGCTTCAGACAGATAAAGACAGCCAAAAAGAACAGTAAATATTTCTTTCTTTCTATCTTTAAAGGCCACTTGCAAGAGTGGTGAAGATTTCTCTCTTTTCTGTCTCTTTTTAGAGTTAGAGAGTATAAAAGGCACAGTGGGAATCTGTTACACAGTGGGAATCAGTTACAAGTTAAGCATCAGTTACGTGTAGCAATCTGTCACACTGGCAATTAAGGCAAGAGAATAGGCTTCACAATTCAGTTACAAGCAGCACTCCAACATGGGGCAAGAGAAGAAGTTTCTAGTTACAAACATACATGCAAACAACAACAACAACAAAATAAGATTGAACTGGTAATCAAGAACTTCCCAACAGGGGATGAAGAGAGAGCTCAGCAGTTAAAGACACTTGCTGTTCTTGTGGGGGATGGGAGTTCACTTCCCAGAACCCATCTGGAGTGGCTCATAACCACCTGTAACTGCAGCTCTACGGTATTCACAAGCATGAGCATGCATGCACGTGCACGTGTGCACGCGCGCACACACACACGTTTTTAAAAAGAAACTTTCCAATGAAGAGCAGACCAGAATAGACTGCTTCACTGATGAAGTCTATCAAAAATGTAAATAATTAACAAGAATTCTTCTCAGAAACATGTGACTGTTTCTTTTCAACAGAAAGAGCTGGTTTAAGTGGATATCAGTAATTCTTGAAGCCAGTATTATTAACCTGATATCAAAGCCAAAAAAAAAAAAAAAAACCCACATCCACATGCCAATATCCCTTATGAATACAAATATAAAAATCCTCAGTAAAAATACTTGTAAACCAAATATTGCAGCATATGAAAGATTACAAACCATAAACTGAGGGGACTTTAATCTCAGGAGTATAAGGCTGGTTTAATATGCTTTAAATGCCACCCTACGCTAATTAAAATCCAGTCATATCTTAGTTGATGCAAAGAAAAAAGCATCCCCCCCACACTTTGGATTTTTCTCAAAATCTAGTATGCTTTCATAATTAAAATGCTCAGACAATGCAGAAGGGAGCTTCTTTACCACTATAAAGAACACTCAGGAACATAGAGTCATTTGCTTTTTCTAGAAATGTATTATCAGTTTTCCAAATTAAATCTACAATCTCAGTTATCAGTTAAATTCAAAAAGATTTTCATGACAGCATAATTTTTTAAATTTACAAGACAAAAGCAGAGTCAGTGGGCAGGGGTGCTGGATTTAATACAACATATAAAAACAAAATTCCAAGATGCTAAGAACATAAACTGGGCAAATATTTTCAGAAGAAATGGAATATTCTGGGGACCTTGGTATGCTTCTTATGCAAGAAAGGGGAGCAAAAAAGATCAGAAGGTATGATTACATTACAATTCAAGTTTCCTGAACAAAGACTCTTAACAAAATAAGGAACTAGCCACTTATGGAGATATGAGCCTACAAGAGTCACATAGCTTATCTTATATACACAGCTTATATATCCCATAGATTATACACACAGATACAAATATAAAGGCATAGTTAATGACCACTGAGGTGGTTTGAATGAGAACGGGCTACACAGGCTCAAAGAGTTCTTGGCCCCCGGTTGGTGGAACTGAGCCTTGTCGTGTACTGCTGGAGGTGGGTTTCGGGATTTCAAATGTTCACATCATTTCCAGTTAGCTCTCTCTGCTCCAGTTTAGGGACTCAAAATGTAAGCTACCATGCCTTGACTCTGCCATCACAGACTCTAACCCTCTGAAACCTGTTGTGGAAGTTTATTTTTAGTTATATATAAAATAATTGTTTTTGTGCACTGTTGGAAAAAGGGACGCGTAGGCCTTGGCGTTCTGTATTGTCTGCAGGTGCTGGATTTCTGTGGGGATGTTTAATTGCTAATGATCTGCATGTGCTATCAGTAGAATACCTGAGGAGTTCTGAAATAAAACACCTGAGGGGACACAGTCGGGGCTCCACTGGCAGTATGGCACTGGCCATGATGGTGGTTCCCTCTGCTGAGGGCTAGCAGGGCTTCCACATATGAAAATGTCTCCGGGTCTTCCATATTGAGTCAGACACCACAGCAGCGTGTAACTACAGAAACCACTTCTGTAAGTTGTCTTGTTGTGGTGTTTTTTTATTATAGAAATAGAAAAATAACTAAAATAACTACATTATAAGGAAAAACAAGGCAATTCACCAAAAATAAAAATAAAAAAAAAAATTCACCTAGTCTCACTAGGAATGTAGAAAATGCCAATTATGGCAACTTATCACATTATACACACATCGGACTGTATATTTAAAACAATGCTTAGTAAATTTGGAAGTAAAGAGAAATTAACAATTGCTTGCAGCAATATAATTGATATAACCACTTTGAACAAAATAATATATATCTTTTTATCTCTATATAAAGATATATCTATATAGCAATATCCCAGTAATTCTGCTTTCTCATTATCAATCTCAGGGGCAGGGGGATTGTTTCAGGTAAATGAGTTATAAGCCAGTTTGGGTAAGAGAAATACTGAAGATAAAATTAAATACCGTGACTTCTACCACAGTACTATTTCCTCAAGATTGAATGCTTATAGGATTAATGAAAAAACAAAAACAAAACAAAACAAAACAATGATATAAGATACTTTTTGCTTTGCATGTTATGTCTGTGTGAGGGTGTTATATGCCCTGGAACTGCAGTACAGACAGCTCTGAGCTACCATGTGGGTGCTGGAAATTGAACCCAGGCCCTCTGCTCTTCCCGCTAAGCCATCATTCCAGCCCTATCAGCTACTTTCAAGGTGGCTATTTAGGGAAAAATAAGGGTACAGCTCTACTTCTATATGGAACAATTTTATTCTTTAAGAGAAAAAATATGGCAAAGTATTGAATTTATTTATTCCAGGCAACAGGAATTTAAGTTTTTACTGAATATATTTTATTTTTCTATTATGTTAAAGTTTTTCATTTTTAATTTCAACTTTAAAATTTCAACTCAATAAAAAGAATTTCCAAGTACATTCTGACTGGCTTGACTACAGAAGATAAACAGAGTAGGGTATGATTGGAAAAGACTACTGTCAAATTGATGGAAAACAAACCTCTGGGCTCGTCTGTGAAGGATTTGCTAGATTAAGTTAATTGAGGTTGTGAGAACCATCATGAAGTGTGAGTAGCACTATCCCCATGGACTGGGGTCCTGGACTGATGAGCGAGAAATAAGGAGAAAGCGAGATAAGCATATCATTCATCTCTCACTGCTTGACTCTGAACACAGGCTAGCCAACTGCTCAGGTCCCCACACCTTCCTTGACACAACAGGCTGTCTCCCCTAGAATTCTAAGCCAAAATAAACCACTCTTTTAAGTGTTTTTGTCAGGTATTTTATTGCAACAACAGGACAAGTAGCTAATTTAAGTACAATAATCAGAGAATTACTGTATTAATCCAAGTAAGACGCAACAGCAGTTTGAAAGCAGGCTATGAAAGTGGGAAGGAGATCAATTATTAGATGGGATGTAAATTAGGACTAGAAAGCTCTTCCATCAGTTATGTAAGCAATGCATACCCATGAGTCATTTCCTATTTAAAAACTCTCCTATATTAACAAGGCAAAGGAAGGGGAATTGTTTCAAGTAAGTGAGATACAAGCCGGTTTGGGTAAGAGCCTGTCTCAAAATAAAGAAACCAATAAAATAAGCAAAAATAAATGAGTAAACACAACATTTGTGAAATGAAGACATACGAAATGGGCATCAGTTACATGAAAAGATACTTAAAGGAGCTCATCATCAAGAACAGGCTAATTAAACCTCAAACTATTGCATCATGTGTGTGAAAATAGCCACTACCAAAGAGAAAAAAATAAGTGTTGGTGAGCATGTGCAGAAAAGAGAACCTCTGCACACTGCTGGTGGGAATGTATGCTAAGGGAACCATTATTAAAACAAAACAAACACCATAAACCAAAAAAAAAAAAAAAAGTACTAGCATTTGCTCTCCAGGAAACCTTGAGGAGCCGAGTTCAGAACCCTAGCAACCATGCAAAAAGTCCTATTATTAACGCTAGCACTGTGAAGGCAGAGATAGGAAGATCCTGGGGCTTGCTGGCCAGAGGGTCTTGCCTGTCTCAAAAAATAAGGTAGAGCTTAATAGAGGAAAACAGCCAACACTGACCTTTCTCTCACACATGCAAGTAAAATTTCAAAGATTAGAAAACATTTAAAGTAAAAACAGCTATTATACCATCCAGTAATTTTATCACAGGGCACATATACAAAGGAAAATAGTACATCAATGTCTGCACTATGTTTATAGTCATGGACTAAAGACATGGAGTCAACCTCAAGAACTATAAATGGATAGAACAGTGGTTCTCAACCTGTGGGTCATGACCCCTTTGGGGGGGGTCAAATGACCTTTTCATAGGGGTCGTCTAAGTTCATCTGCATATCATATATTTACATTATGGCTCATAACAGTAGCAAAATTACAGTTATGAAGTAGCAATGGAAATAATTTCACAACATGAAGAACTGTATTAAAGGGTCGCGCCATTAGGAAGGTTGAGAACCACTGGAATAGATGAAGAAGATGTGGCATAGACTGTTCCTTATTCAAAATGCTTAGGACTGGAAGGGTTTGTAATATTAATATAGAAACAGGCAATCCTGAGGATAAGATGAGTCTAAGCACAATACATGTTTCGTATATACCTTTCCACACAGCCTGAAGATAATTTTATTTATTAATACTTTTATGGCTGACAGAATGGCTCAGCAGATAAAGATGCTTACTTCTAAGTCAGACAACCTCAGTTCAATCTCTGGAACCAAGATGGCAGGAGGAGAGAACTGATTACTACAAGTTGCCTCTGACCTCAACCTGTGAGCCATGCACACACATATGCACACACTAAATACATTAATGTAAAAAAACATATTTTTAGCACATACTTTCACTGTAACTTTCATATGAGGCCAGATGTGGGATTTTCCACCAGTAGTATCACACCAGTATTAAAAAGTTGTGGAATTTTGGATTTGGGGTGCTCAGAGTCTGTGTGCGTAAATGCCATACTGATCTGTCTCTAGAGAAATGGAAATTTTGTCACCGACAACAATATATACAAACTTGGACGACATCATGTTAGACGAAATAAACAAGGTTCAAAAAGACAATTATTTCAAAAAGTCAAAGGTGGATGAGAAGCTGCTTTCATGTGACCCAGTAAAAGGTATTATAGGTTATAATGAGAGAAGGGAGGAAAGGGAGAAAGAAGAGAGAATCAGAAATTCACAAAGAGTAACAGGATGGCTAAAGGTAGAGAAAACAGAGGGGGACTCAGTGAGGAGACAGACATGCAAAGCCTCACCTAGATGAGCTCCCCAGAAAGCAGGGGAGCACGCAGAAGGCTCATCTGAAAACACTGCTTTAACACCAGCATAAACTGCAGGAAAACCACACATCTACACATTCGATCATCTACCCCTGCCCGAAGCATCTACCTGCCAGACTCCAATTTGAGAGGACCCAGAAAGAAGCTGTACAACATTTCAACTTCGCTTTTACGACGTTTGGTTTTTTCCATTTTTACTATATTCTACTGGTATTTTGGCTTTGTCTTTTTTTTTTAAAGTCTTTGTCTTTGTTTTTATCAACGCTTCTTACATTTACCTAATGTCCCCCTTTTAAATTGGTCAATCACTTAATTTCAAAATATGCTTCTCTTTTCACTTGTCCTTGATAACCTCCTTCACTTTTTATTACTTAATCTCCCTTCTATTTTCTGTATTTCTCCTTTTTTCCTGTCCCCTTTATCTCATGCATGGAAAATTTCTACATGTACTCTAAATGATTTTTAGCTTTACAAGACACTTTACATTACCTTTGTCATTTTTTTGTTCTATGGTCACTGAGGATCTATTAATGGCTTTCAAACATTTTCCCCCTCTGGAGACAGGGTTGCTCTGTGTGACAGCCATGGCTGTTCTGGAACTCGTAGACCAGGCTGGCCTAAAACTCAGAGATTCACCTTCCCTGCCTCCCACATGCTGGGATTAAAAGTGTGTACCACCACTGCCCAGCTAGTATTTTTTTTAAACTGTCTCACGAGCATGTGTGTGTATATGTGCACTCAAGCATGACTGCCAGTGTCTTGAAGTCAGAAGGGGATATGGGATCCCCTCGTGCTGGAGTTACAGGTGGTTGTAAGCAACCTGATGTGTGGACTGGGAAGCAAACTTGGGTGGTCTGGAAGGTCAGCTGACACTCTTCATCACTGAACCCCCTCTCTAGTTTCCCTTTAACCAGTTTTAAATCTACTTCTTCATATTACTGTTTGATGTTGCTGTTAAAGCAGTTTGTTTCCTCCTCTCAATGGAACTGGAAATCCAGCCCTGAAAAATAGGCAGTACACTAAAAGACCCTCAAATAAAACCAAAGAATCCAATCCAAAACTAGCCAGAAGCGATAAAGAAGGCCACTACAATCCATTAAGAAGATAGAACGTTTTTAAAGAGATTTTTAAGAACATTTTTGAGAGATGGCCCAGTGATTAAGAACACTGGCTGTTCTTGCAGAAAACCCAGGTTCAATTTCCAGCACCTAGATGGAGTCCCACAACCTTCTGTAACTCCAGTTCCAGGGGATCTGTCTGTCTTCTGCCCTCCGTGGGCATCAGATATGAAAATAAGTGATGTACACTCATACATGTGGGCAAAACACCTATCCACACAAAATTAAAAATTTTTTAAAAAGAACATTTTGAAATGCATAGGTACTAGATCTTGGGGTTCCCAACTTTCATAAAGCAAGTGCTACTACACAGAACAGACACACTAAAAGTCTGTGATGTCAACATCTTACTCTCATCAATAGATATTTCCAGACTTAAAAAAAACCAGTAACAGAAATTCAGAGTTAATCACACCATAGGTTAAATGCACTTAACAGAGATTAACAGAAGATTCTACGCAACAGCTGGGGAGTATCTTCCCAGCAGCCCATGGAATTTTCTCTGACTCTCCAAGTATTTGAAATTATGGAAAAATTATAAACTCCTAGATTAAAAGAAAATTAAAAGCATAAATCGTCAGAACCTTTGGGATATGCCAAAAGCATTTCCTAACAGAAGAAAAAAAAGCTATGAGTGCTTACATTTAAAAAGCAGCTCAATCTCAACAGCTTAATAATATACTTCAAGGTCTTAGAAAAACAAACAGAATCTATTATCAGTAGATAGAAGTAAATTAGGGTAGACTTTTTTTTAAAAAAGAGATAGCTGGGTGGTAGTCATGCACGCTTTTAATCCTAGGACTTGGGAGGCTGAGGCAGGTGGATTTCTGGGAGTTCAAGGTCAGCCTGGTTCCACAGAGCAGTTGCAGGACAACCAGAATTACAACATGGAAAACCTGTCTTGAAAAACAAAACAAACAAAAAACAAAAGAAAGGGAGAATAAAAAACTATAAATAATCAATGAAGTTGGCTCTTTGAAAAACAAAGAACATTGACAAACTCCTAACCAAACAAACCAAAACAAAGAGAAACACTCAACTAACAGTTGGAAAAAGAACATTGCATCAAATACCAAAAAAATCCAGAGGAATGCTTTGAAAACTTATACTATCCCAAACTGGAAAATCTAGATGAAATGGATAAATTCCTACACACAGGACCTAATAAAATGAAATAAAGACAAAACTTAGACCCAAACAATGCAACTGAAGCAGTAATAGAGTCTCACAACAATGGCCCTTGCCTTGCCTAAACAGTCACTGTCAAATTGTACCAAAGTGCTCCTCAAACTAGCACTTGGGAGGCAGGAAAATCTCTGTGAGTTTGAGGCCAGCTTGATCTACATAATGAGCTCCAGGACAGCCAGGTTGACACAGACCTGTGGGAAGGGAAGAGAAGGGAGGGAAGAGGAGGGGAGGGAGGGGAGACTCTGAATAAAGTCAAGGCAATCCAAAACAGAAAGAGTAATGCAGGAATATGTTAGGATTGCCAGGTAAAATGGCAGATTATTAGCAGCCTCTGCCACTCAGTGAAAGAATCAATTCCAATAAGAGAACAAGTTGATGAAAAAAGGAGTAAGCCAAAGTGGAGTTTTTCTCTACGAGGAGAAAAACAGCCAAGCCAGGGACAGAAGTTATCAGTAAAGAAGGCGTCTGCCAGCACACACAGTGGCGAGCTAGGAAGACTGTCCACTCTGGGAGGATGTAACCAGAGCCTGGATACACTGTGAGGAAAGACTGATGAAACAGCAGGTTCTGAAGACAGAGGCAGAAGTGTGGTGAGTGTGGAGCTGAGAGATTCTCCACTGAGGCCAAGGAGATGCTGGAAAAGCCAAAACCTTCCCCATTGCTTGGATGAATCACACAGGAATAAGGGAAGTACACTTGGTATAATCTGATGGGCAGGGCTGGGAAAAGACTTCCCAGTGACAAAGGAATACTGGCAACACTTAGAAATAATTCTAAAGACACCAGAGACCAAGTTGTAGTTGGTGGCAGGTGACCTTAGAAATTCTGCAAGTGGTCTTCCTACAGAGAATTCCCTCTCAACTTGAGGATACTGACTCGTCTCGAACATTTCACAGATAATTCTACAAAAGGCTAGCAAAGGAGAGGTAGAAACGACATCATCCCAACTAGGAAGGAATACTAAGATTATTTTAGTTTTTTTAATCTGTATTTCTGTACTTCAGTTGTTCATTTTGTTTTAACTAGTATCTTGCTCAAATAGACTTTTATGGATGCCCTTTAAACAATAGGTGGGTACAAAGTAATCCTAAATCCATTAATAGGTCTTAAACTAGCCTCTGAGAATTACTCAGGTAGCTATAATTCTTTTAAAATATTTTATTTTTATTTATGTGCATATGTATCTTCCTTCACGTGTATATGCATGTGGTCGGAGGCCTACAGAGGCCAGAAGAGGGAGCTGGAGTTCCATACAGTGCTGAAAACAGAATTCAGGTATTCTCAAGAGCTGCAAGCCATCTTTCCAGTCCTTTTGGAGCTATTTGTTTCCAACAAAGAAAAACAAAATGAAAATAATGAAGACCACAGTATGCAGTGAAAAGTTAACTTTACTCAGAGAAAGGTTGGCCCTTAATAATCTTGAAGGTGAACTCTCAGCCCTCGGAATGGCCTGCTTGCTAATTGTCCTGCTCTATTAGTATTTGTTTTAAACCAGAGGCCTTTGTCTATGCCTGATAGTCTAGACAATGATATTTATGTTCAGAACTTGAGGCCACATGACTTCTCTCTGAAGAGGATAAAGATTAAGATTGGCCACACAGGTGGTTGGCCCTATCTGTGATTGATTATTCAATATAATCATTGCACACCAAAGCTCCGGTGGGTATTACTGGTTAGTTAACCTCTGCAAGGTCTATCTTGCATCACTGTTGGGAAAAATACACATTTACTCACTACAAAAATAGAGGACAACTGATACCTTGTACCTGAAGTTCCCTGCACCCAGGCCTATGCATCTTTACCTACTGGTGGGTTAAACCTGTACTTCTCTGATGTAATAAACCACATTACTAATGTAACTGTTTGGCTGAGACCTCTAAGTCCAACCAAATCATTGAATGGTAATGGGTACCTCCTAAACAAAGCTGGTCACAACCAAACTTTTCAGTATACAAGTAAATTAATCACCTACAGGCTTGTGTACCTGAGACATACAATTTTGCTCAGGGTCAAAAACTAGTGTACCTGTATGTATCCATGAACGTACACATGCATATACATATCCACATACTAATCAAGATGTGAACTGTCAAGCTCTTCCCTCAGATTATTAAGAAGGGTTTCTTAAACCTGGCAATACTGAATTTGAAATCAGATGGTTCTTCCTCCACCACTGTGTGTGCGTGTGAGTGTGCGTGCCTGTGTGTATGTGTGTGTATGCACGCGTGCACTCACTTGTGTGGGCATGTGTGGAGGCCAGAGGTTGGCACTGTGAAGTCATTCTTAATCCCTTCTCCATCTTTTTTTTTTTTTTTAAGATTGATTTTTGTGTTTGTGTATGCATGTGTGCCATATTGGGAGTGAGGGGTGCCTGTGGAGGCCACAAGAGAACATCAGATCCCCTGGAGAACTCTAGGTCTTCCTCAAGACACCATGAACCACCACATCTGTCAATGTCACCAACTCTCCTTAGTAATCACTATTGTTTCCTGTACCAACAAATGTTAACTTCCTTTCTGTAGCTTTGGGTGACCATTCCAACAAACACATTCATCCAAGCTGAATCCAGGTGAATTCCCACAGTAAGCACAAAAGGATCTCCTATTTGGGGTTTTGATGCCTATCACTAACTTTGGAAGGTTGTATGGAAAACAACCAGGCCACTGAGGCAACTGCTGTTAGTAATTTTACAATGAAAGCTCATCTTACTATCTGACAACATTTCCAACTAAGCCCCAAGTCTTAGGTAATGCTTTCCACCTTTAATTTTGTCAGACTTTCCATATTATTTAACCTAACTTTCACCCTGGATCATAGTCCATAATGTAAATTTGTGGGGTCACTGCAGTTGTTCTAATATGAAATCTTAGTTGTCATTCTTTAAGATCTTTATTATTTTTATTTATGTACATGTGTGTACATAAAGGTATCCACGGAGGCCAGAAGACAGGGTCAGGTATCTTGGAGCTAGTTATGAGTGGCTATGAGCTGCCAGACGTAGGTACTAGGAGCTGCACTCTGGTCCTCTGGAAGAGCATCAAGTACTCTTACCAATTAAGCTAATACTCCAGAGCAGTGGCTCTTAACCTTCCTAAAACTGTGACTCTTAATACAGTTCCTCATTAGGAAACTTACCTAACACAGACCCCCAAACACACAGTTATTTTCATTGCTACTTCATAACTGTAATTTTGCTGTTATGAATCACAATGTAAATATGTGATATGCAGTGACCCCTCTGAAAAGGGTTGTTTGACCACCAAATGGGTCACAACTCACAGGTTGAGAACTGCTTCTCTAGACTCTTCTACCTTATTTTTTGAGACAAGGTTTATCACTAAACCTAGCTTATTATTTTGGTGAACTAGCTGGCCAGCAAGCCCAAGGGATTTACCTGTCTTGACCCTTAGCACTGGGTATTTCACACACATCACTACACCTGGCTTTTAGGTAGATGCTAAGAATCTGAACATATGAGCAGCATTTCTGGCCTCTACCCAATAGATACCAGTAGCAACTTTTCCTCTCCCATTTTTAACAATCAAAAAAATACCCCAGATACTGCCCAAAACGAGCAAGGGAAAACAAACAAACAAAAACAAAAACAAAAAAGCTGGGGATTAAGTGTTCTTGTTCACCTTTTTAACAAGAAAGCATATCAACTGGGGCTAGGTAGTTCAGAAGTTAAGAGCACTTGCTAGTCTTGCAGAAGACCCAGGTTCAGTTCATGATGGCTCACAACTGTCTTTAACTGCAGTTCCAGGGGATTTTGATCACCTTTTCCGGCCTCTGAAGGCACCAGGCACACATGTGGTCCACTTCCATTCATGCAGGCAAAACATATAGATGAGTAACTCTTCCTTCTAGGAAACCCAGTCAGGCTACCAATTCCAAGTGGAGTAAACACCTAGCAAAGAGCTTCCAATACGGATACAGTATTTATCATGTGCTTCTTAGACATATTACTGTAAGCCACAGAAGGGACAAACAGCATCTTAACCTTGGGACTGATTCTTCAACAAAATAACCCAATGTAGTTTTTAAATAATACAGGTGCCAGGAAACTTACCTAATTCACTGTATGTAAAACATTGTTATAAACGTCAAGTCCAGGTCTCTAAAAGTTCATTTCAGCAGAGGACAACAGGTCATATATACATGAGAAATATTATCACTTCAGATAATGCTATTGGGAAATAAAACAATAGGCTCTATTTCTCTATGTTCTTAATACTCTGCATAGAAATGTCTTTAACGTACTGAATGTGGTAGGTGAAAATGTAATTTTGATTTACTACGTAGGAAGAACATGTCTAAATTCGAACTTCTTCATAATGAATTTGGTGCTGGGCAAAATTATGACCTACCTCCAGCTCTGATATAACACAGTTTAAGCTCAGGACTGGATTAGCAAATTCCCTCACAGCTTCAAGTCTACTGTTTTTAGTAGACTTTAGTAGACTTTTAGTTTTTAATAAAAAACAGTATGCTACACTTAAAAACCAGGAAAGCTTACTGATTTTGTGAATAAAGATAAAAGAGCTCTTGTAATCACAAAGCAATTATAGGCACGGCACTAAGAGTAATCCAGGAACAAGGTCTTCTGCAGAAGTCACACAAAAAGGGGAGAGGTGGGGACAACCATCACTGACAAGGACTGTTAAAGACTCTGGCAAGACTACAGGGACATTTCTCCCTCTTTCACTTTGTACTGTGAAGAACTGGTAATACAAACTAGGAATTATAATTTTTTATCAGTTTTTCCTCAGAAGCAAAGGAAAGCCTCTTAAACATTTCTCTGAATAAACCTAGTAAAGATAATGAACATCAAAAACTTAAGTAACACCTGTTAATGGCAAAACTACTGAAAGGTACTGTTAATATATGTTCAGCCTTTCTTTAAGAAAAAGATCAGATATCAAAGGCTGTATCTTTCAATATATACAGCTTCCATTCCATGAATACAAACATGAGGAGACCGTTCATTTTGAAACAGTGCTTCCCCAACTATTATTGCACAAACTTCATGGTGAGCTACCACAATTCCTACTCTGTAAACTTTGCTGCACATTGTTTTTAATGAATGTGTGTACATGTACTTATGTACATAACAGTGCACATACAGTCGTATGTGGGAGTGCATATATGTACACATGGAGGCCTAAGCTATATAGTGAAGATCTTGTCTCAAACAAAACCAAACAGGACAAACAAAACCAATCTGAATACTATAATGGGCATTATTTACCTGGTTTTTGGCCAACCTGAGTATTACAATTTTAGCTAGCAGGCACAGTATATCCAAACACTAATATAGAACAATATGTGGGAAAGTGGGGAAAGTTCAAAACAAACAGAATTAAGAGATAATCTATCTAAATTCCAATTAGTGTAAGACAAAGAGTACATTCTGGAAGAAAATGAATATTAATTCCCTTGAGCCAAAATAAAGAAAAGAGGGCAGAGCTTATTATAATGCCCAAGATTCAGGGTTCAATCCCTCCAACAGGGAGAGTGAAAGAATGACAAATTAATAAAAGTAACACCAGTAATGAAAATCCTATTAAAATAAATTTCAAGAAATTCTTTCAACTTTACCTCTCGGTACAATTAGCACTTCTTTGATGTTTCCAACTCATGGCTAACATAACTATCTTTATCTAATTTTATTTTATCCCATAATAGGAAGCAGATATCTCGTTTGATGAAGAGATATATCCTCAGTATCAAGGACCAACAGATAGCAGACATAAATTTTTTAATCCAATAATCAGGGTGTTAATTCTACCGATTTTCATTAAAAGTATTACAAAGAAAACAATACACAAGAACTGGAAGTCAACTGTTGAAGACCTGCCTACTATGCAAATGAGTTTTTAAAAACAAGTAGCACAAACCAAGGAGGGCAACAGTTATTAGTAAATCCTGATTCTTAGAAAATATTCTAAGGAGTTATATTGATGGATGGACATTATAACAGATAAAACTCCCAATTAGGATTAACACAAAGTTTACTTTTATTTCACACTCACTCAAGTACAAGACTCCAAGTTAATGAACGATCACCTGGGAGACTAAGGAAGCTGGAATCTACTCAGGCTGACAGATTTGAACCCACTGTTTCTAAACCTGCTTTGGCAGCAGGTGGGAAATAAGAGGACTCTTCGGGGGAGGAAATAAATTTTCCAGAAATGAAGTAACACTCAACATTTGGGCTAAATTTCTTATGGCTGTATCTCAAACACACACACACACACACACACACACACACACACACACACACACACAACACCACCACTACCAAATGCACCAAGAGATAGTAAATATCATTGAGGCTCAGGTGAAAAAGAAACATACTTGCTAATTACAAAACAATCTTTACCACAGGAAGTTACCACAGGTTTAAGATTCCAGAGCAATACCCATGGTAATTCTTGGTCTGTGGGTCTGAATGAACCCTCCACACACACACACACACACACACCCCAAGAATTTGTATTTAAGCTTGCAAAATGATTCTGATATAAACAGAAATAAGGAAACAGTGGCTTAAGTAGTAAAGAGCTTGGCACAAATAGGAAAACCACTTTCAGAGAAAAGTTTAAAACAATGTACTGGGTTATGATGGATACTAAAGAGTAATTCCCATCTTGGGTCCTGTAACTTGCATAAAATGAAAGCCTCAGAAGGAAAACTACTCTAGTTTCAACCAAGGTCATGTTAGATAGAGCTTTTCTATTCTCCCATCTTCGAAACATTTCTTTAATCAGAGTGATTTAAACCTAAGTTAAACAAAGTCCAAGAGAATACAGGTGTCGCTTGGCAAAGTGTTTCCCTCTGGCCTGTGATAAGCAGTCTTTGGTAGCTTTTTCCTTGCAGCTTCTCAGAATTCCTTTTCTCCCCCCATTTTTTGTTCTCCACTCCATTCTCCTTGATCAAGAGCCTAATATAAATTCAACCTAGATAAATTCGTTTACTGCCTAAAACAGTCTTCTATGAAATCAGTCTAATAGTAACAGCTTACTGAAGGACACTTCAACGTTTAGAAGTTCCACTAGAACTTTTCAATATTTCCAAAATCAAATTCATCTTACTGGCTAACATCAAACCTCATTTCAAATGGATTTAACTTTCTACCAATTTCTGTGTTTTACTAACCCAAATCTTATCAGTTCTCCAAAATTCAAAATGCAAATCTTGTACTGTCTGCTTTGGCTAATTCAGTGATAGTTCAGAATTATTTCCAACTCCCTAGAATTCAGACTCTTGATGACCTTGGCCCCTCTCTCCAATATGATTACTTCTCCACACTCCACCCTATGGTCCAACCACATATTCTAACATTTGGCTGGGAGGACTGGGGAGGTGTCAAGACCAGGTCTTGCCTGGTTGGGCCAGTACTCACTGTAGCTAAGCCTGTCCCTGAATTTGTAGCAATTCTCCTGTCTTAACCTCTCCCAAATGCTAGGATTACAGGCAGAGGCTTGACCACATTTCCTGTTAACAATTCTCCAAACATATTCTTGTATGCTTTACAGTCTGGTTATAGAATCTGATGTAAAATAAAATCAGTCAAAGTGATAAATCTGGAGTGAAAGGTAGGTGACTTTACCAAATAGGAAATGTTGGAGAGATCTGAGCTTAAATAAAAATAAATAAAAACTCAAATCCATAATCACAAATTTGTGGTTCACCATTAAGGAAATATTTGTAAGTCTTAAGGATGAAAAAGCTGTATCAATAATGCAATCTTGGTGAAACTAAGATTCTTTTTCTTCCTAAGTTTTCATTTTACTCAAATAGTTACAGTGCCCATCATGAAACAATTAATATCCTTGTTTAAAAAGTTACCAAGAAACAAAATAAGACCAGAAGAAAACTTCATTTGTCTATGTCTAAAAGATGTCTAAAAGACATCTACAAAAATTTACAGCAAAAACCATATTTATTAATGAATAACTGGAGATAATGAACAAAACAAGGACGACCAACCCAGGCACGGTGACTCCTGTCTGTAATTACAGCTGAAGCCATGAATTCACGTGAGGCTACACAGGCTACCTAGTGAGTCCCAGAGTGAGACTCCACTACCACCTGTACCCAAAAGAAGACACAATGTCTACTTTTACCATTTCTATTTAAATTGTACTAGAGTTTCTACTTGGGGCAAGCAGGCTAGAAGAAATAAAAAGCATCCATACTGGAAAGAATAGGTAAAATTACCTCTAGTAGGATGATACATACTCTACACGGGGGCAAAAAAAAAAACCTCAGGAATCCACTAACAATCTACTAGTACTAATAAATGAGTTGAAAAGAAATGAAGAATATAAGAGCAATTTAAAAAATGAGTTTCTTTCTATACATTAGCAATAAACACCCTGAAAATAGAATTAAAGAAATCCATTTTCAATAAACTTCTTAAAAACAATACACTTAATAAATGAAATCATTCAGTGTTATTCTACACAGTAACACTGAATTGTAAAACTTTAATAAATGGAAAACAATTCATAGTCACATGCTGAAGACTTACTAGTAAGACTGAGTATTTCTCAAATTGACTATATACATTAAATGCAATAGCCAAGAAATATCCCACTTGTCTTTTTTTGACAGATTGAGAATTATTGCTAAAATAAACATAGGAATATAAGTGACTCATAAAGACACATCCTTGAAAAACAAGAACAAAGTTAGGACTCATTTCCCATTTTCAAGCCTACTACAAAACTACAGAAATCAAGCCTGTATAGTACTGGTACACAGACACAGAGATGAGTGGAAGAGAATGATAGTCTCATATTTAGAGTCTAACGTAATAAGGGTGCTATGATAATTTAACAGTACACGGACAACTAAATATACATAAAAATGAAATTTTTTTGAGACAGGGTTTTAAAAATGAAATTTTATTCCCATCACACTGTATATACAAGACTCAAGAAGGATTACAAATCTAAATGTAAATCTTTTTGTTAGTTTCTTAAGATTACCATTAAGGCAAACCTGGTGGCTTAAACTGGTAGAAATGTTGGGCTAGAGAAATAGCTCAGCCCTTAGAATCACGTACTGCTCTTGCAGATGACCCAAGTATGGATCTCAGCACCCATGTAGGGCAGTTCACCAGTAAGTATAGCTAAAGAGGGACCTGAAGCCTCTGGTCTTTATAGGCACCTTCACACTCCAGGGCAGTGGTTCTCAACTTCTGGGACACAACCCTTTTGGAGGTCAAACAACCCTTTCACAGGGGTCGTCTAAGACCATCTGCATATCAGATATTTACGAGAGTTCATAACAGTAGAAAAATTACAGTTATGAAGTAGCAACAAAAAATAATTTTATGGTCGAGCGTCACCACAACATGAAGAACTGTATTAAGGGTCACAGAATTAGGGAGGTTGAAAACCACAGCTCCAAGGAGACCTGAAGCCTGGCTTTTACAGGCACCTTCATTCACATGTATACACATACACACATACACAAATGCACACACACTTTTTTCTCTCTTAAAAAAATCAAAACAAATATTAAAATAAAATCAAAGAAATATCTTGTTTTTTCCTGTCAGTTATGGATGTTGGGAGTCTCAAATCAACAAGCCCTGAAGAGTCTAGGGACAAATTCTTACCTTCTTCAGCTGGTGGCTGACGTGTAAGTCTAAGTGGCTATATCAGTGTAAGCTTTGCCTCCATCTTCACAGGCCATTCTCCTCACCTACAGTCAGAGTTGCCTCACTGCCCCAAGTGGTTTACTGACAAGAGGACAGTGAAGCCAGGAATGGCACATTACTCCATTTCTGTGGGCTAAGACCTGTAGGCACTGCGACTGACCCTCTCCAAAGCAGAGCTCACAGGGTTTTCCTCATTCTCACATGCACTGGGGACACCCTCCATTTGTTTATCACCCACGTCACATCAAGTTGGGGCCCCCGGTGTGAGAGGAAATCTCATCTCACGGGTCTCAAAGCTCATTGGAGCCAGCACCAACTGCAGGCACACACAGAAGGGAACCATTTAAACCGAGGCCGGTCCACTAACAACGTATGAGAATAGTGAACAGTGACCACTGCTGCTCCAGACATGGCGGAGTGCAACTCTTAGAGCACCTGGAAGGAATCCTTCTCTAATTCCTTCTATTACCTTCTTCTTTATATTACTTTTAGTTCTTTTTAAATTCAAAACAAAACCTTTTCTGTTTTACTATGTACTGCTGGTTTTTGTTGTCTTAGCAGTCCTGGAGATTAAGCTCAGAGCCTTGGGCATGCTAAGCTGTTCTACACTGCTGTGCACTCTCTCCAGTCTACTTCTTCCTTTGATTTAATATTTTTACCTATTTTTTAATTTTGTAATCAAATTTTTATCTCTTGCTTTTTTTCTTCATTTTCTTTATCCTGTTTTTCTCTGTACCTGCCCCTCTTTTCATTCTTAAAAATTAACTTTACCTTCATTAATTTAATTTCATAGTTTTTTCCACATAACTTTTGCCTTTTCCTTTTCTATGGTTAACAGTGACATCACAGTCTTTAATTTTTATTATATTTCTGTATTTGGCTTGCTTGGCTGTTACCACCACTGACTTTCTTCTCTGAATAGTGCTGGGAATTAAGTCCTCAAGAAAAGGTTACCCACTAAGAAGATCACATATAATCCAGAAGAGTTATCTATCCCAACAGCTGCACAATCAATAGTGTAGAAACAATATGAAAATAAGAAAGGCAACATAATTCCTCCAAAACTGCATAAATCTTCAATAACCACATCCAAAAATATGGAACTGGTTAGAATCTTGAACTAAAAAACAAAAACTTATTTACTGCAGGCAAATAGACAACAGGAGAGCAAACATGAACAGGTTATACTTGTATATTAAAGAAGATTTTAAAACTAAAATTAGAAGCAAGAAAATCAATGATATTAGTAGACAGCAATTTGTCAAGCTATAGACTGTAAATATATACACACCAAATGATGGTGTACTCAATTCCATCAAACAAGCACTACCTGTCTACATATCACAAGTCATGTGATTTTCATACTCCTCTCATGACAGATTATCTAGACAAAAAAAAAAAAAAATCCACAAAGAAACTTAGATAGATCAAATGGATTTAATAGACATCCTCGGAATACCCCACCCAAGAGTTGCAGAACACATGCTGTTCTTCGCTACCCATGATACTTTCTCCAAAACTGATTGCGTTTTAGGACATAAAACAAGTGAAATAGCTTCTTTCCTCTTTCCAAGCCAAAATGAAATCAATACCAAATGAAACTACAGAAAATACACAAACACAAAGAGAATGAATCTGTAAATTTTTGAAGAAATTGAGAGATTAAAAATTTCCTACAATCCAATAAAAATGAAAACACATTACTAAAGTCGGTGAGATACAGCGAAAGCGGTTTTAAGATGGAATGCATACCTACAGATGCGCATATCAAGAAAAAACCAAACATCTCAAAAGAATAACCTAATGATGCATCACGTAGTCCAGGAAAACCTCAACCTGAAATCAAAAGAAAATCAAGGCAGACATAAATAAAATGGAGACTAAAGCAACAATGAAAAGGACCAATAAAAACAAAAGATTGAGGAAAAGGTTAAGCAAGATTAACAAACCATTATCTAAGCCAAACAAAAGAGAGATTACACAAATTAATAAAAGTAGAGACCAAAAAAAGCAGCTTTTACAAGAATACCAGCGATACACAAGGGATCACTGGCAGTATTTTGAAATCTTGTGTTCCAATAAACTGAAAATCCTAGAGTAAACTTCTAGATACATAAGACCTACCAAACTAACCCAAGAATGAATGAATATGTATATATATATTTAAAAACGTAAAAATTAACAGCAAGCAGTAATAAAAAGAATCTCAACAAGGAAAAGTCCTATGATCAAATGGAGTCACTGCTGAATTCTACCAGACCTTTAAAGAACACTAATACTCCTTAATCTGTTCTGTAAAACAAAAAGGGAAGGAACACTATAAACTCATTCTAATAATCCAATACAGACAAGAAAACATTAAGATTAATAACAAACTACAAGCCAATTTCACTGATAAATAAATAAAATAAGATATTTGAGGGCTAAACTTTAAAAATGCACTAAAGAGACTAGGATCAAGTCTATTTCTTTTCAGGGATATAAGAATAAATAGTTCAACATATAGAAATCAATAAACATGATGCAAGAAATACACAAAATGGGCAGGGTGTGTATGTCCAGTTGATCTTAATAGAAACCTAAAAAGTCTACTACAAATCCATGTCCTTTCATGATAAAAGGCCATTAGGAATCAGTAATACAAAAAATCATACCTCAAAATGTTAAGGTTATTTAAAGCAAATCTAGAGCCAATTTCATACTGAATAGGGAAAGACTGCAAGCACCAAGAATGAGACAGGACTGTCCCTTCTTTCCATTCTCACTTATTAAATCTTAGCTGGGCAGTAAGACAAGAAAAAGAACAATGATGCTGGACATGGTGGTGCACGCCTTTAATCCCAACACTCTGCAGGCAGAGGCAAGGGGATCTCTTCAAGACCAAGGCCAGTCTGGTCGGTATAGGGAGTTCCAGGCCAGACAGGGGATACATAGTGAGACTTTATCTCAAAAAACAAACAACCAAAAAGAAATTAAAATGATAGAAACAGAAAAAAAAGTCAAATTAATCAAATTTGCAGGTGACATGATCCTATCTACACTTAAAAGATACCCAAGACTCCACAGAAAACTCTAGATCTGAGAACATTTTCAGCAAAATAGTAGGATATAAAATCAACATACTAAAATTAGTAGCCACCTGTGAAACATAAATTATATTTATCAATAATGAATATATTAAGAGACAGAGAAAAATCGAGAAAACAATCCCATTCATAATAGCCTGGAAACAAGGCACCATGAAAAACAAAACAATAATAAATTGAACCTAGATCTCTACAATGAAAAGTATGAAAACAATGAAGAAAATGAAAGGGGCAAAAGAAGTCAAAAAGACTTACTATGATCCTATGATCGCCAACAGATTATGAAAATGGCCATATCAATAAAAACCACCATCAAAGTTCTAATGAAATTCTTCAGGAACTTTTTTTTTGAATCAAAAAACTCAAATGGAAATACAAACAGCCAAAATAACGAAGGTGAATAATACCTGATTTCAAATTATACTGCAAAGGAATAATAAAAAGGCAGCATGGTACGGCACACAGAACAAAAGTGGCTTAGAACAAAAGACCCAGTACAAATAAACCTACATAACTATAGCCATGTGATTCTCAACCACGGGGCCAAAAACATACATTAAAAAAGGCAGCCACTTTATTAAATGATACTAGGAATACCATATATATACATATATATGGTGTGTGTGTGTGTGTGTGTGTATACATACATATGGTATACCAGATATACATATATATGGTATATATACATATATGTGGTGTGTGTGTGTGTGTGTATACATACATACATACATATGGTATACCAGATATACATATATATGGTATATATACATATATATGGTGTGTGTGTGTGTGTGTGTGTGTGTGTGTGTATATATATATACATACATATGGTATACCAGATATACATATATATGGTATATATACATATATATGGTGTGTGTGTGTGTGTGTGTGTGTGTATATATATATATGAAACTAGACCCCTATCTGTCACTTTGTATATAAAAATCAATTCAATAAAAAATTATCAAAGACCTTATTTTAAGATATGAAGCTACTAGAGGAAAACACTTCAAAACAGAAGCAGAGAAGACAGCTTTCTAAACAGGACTTCAATAGCTCAGGAAATAACAGCAAGAAGTGGTAAATGGGACTGTATGAAATTAAAAGGCTCATGCACAGCAATAACAACAACAGCAACAAGATGTGGTGAAACACCTTTGATCCCAGCACCCAGGAGGCAGAGGCAGGCAGAGCTCTGTGAATTCAAGGCCAACCTGGTCTACATAGCTCCAGAACATCCAGGACTATCTAGAGAGACTCTGTCTCAAAACAGAAGGGAGGGGGCTGGAGAGTAGGCTCAGTGATTAAGAGCACTTGCTGCTCTTGCAAAGGACCCAGATTCAAGTCCCAGCACCCACATGGTGGCTCACAACCATCTCTAACTCTAATTCCAAAGGATCCAATGCTGGCTTCTGAAAGCACCAGGCACACTGCTGGTGCACAGATAGACAGAACATTCACATAAATAATCTTTTTTTTTTTTTAAAAAAGGAAAGAATTAACAGAATGAAGAGGCCATCTACCAAACAGGAAAAATCTCTTCCAAGCTATTTAACTAGCAGATAATTTATACCTAGAATATAAGATGAACTAATAAATACACGCACGCATGTGTGCACATACACGCAGACACAGACACACACACGAAACATCAATCAAGAACACAAAATCCAATCAATAAATGGGAAAATGGACTAAACAAACAGTTCTCTAAGAAGCACAAATGGCCAATAAATAAGTGGGAAAAAATGCTCAACATCTTTCTTTGCCATCTGGAAAATGAAGTCAAATCTACAGTAAAATTCCATCTCACCCAGTCAGTATGACTATCATAAAGAGTACACGCAAACAACAAGCTAGCCAAGATGTGGAAGAAGAGATAACTACTATAAACCATTGTTATAAATGCAAATTAGTCCAGCTACCATGCAAATCAATACAGAGGTTACTCAAAAATAGAATTACCACTGGGTGGTGGTGGTATACCCCTTTAATCCCAGCACTCAGGAGGCAGAGGCAGGTGGATCTCTCTGAGTTCAAGGCCAGCCTGGTCTACAGAGTGAGTTCTAGGACAGCCAGAGTTACAATAGAGAAACTCTGTCTTGGAAAAAAAAAAAAAAAGATGTAACTACACCTTTCCAAGTATATACTCAAAGGAATTGGAGTCAGCATACAGGAGATTTAGATAAATATTCATGTTTATCATAGTACTATCCACAATAGTTTAGTTAGGCAACCAAGCTAAGTGCTCGTCAACAAATACAAAGCAGAAATGGAGAACATCATGCTACGCAAAATAAGTCAGACTCGGAAAGATAAATATCATGTTGTTCTTATATACGGAATCTAGATTGGGGTGTTTGTGATGGATGGACAAAGATGAGAAAGATATGCAAGGATATTGGAAGAGCAAGAGGATTAGCAGGGTATAGAGAAGGGCAAAATAGGGCAATGGGAGAAAGTGAATATAGTGAAAGTACTTTATTTGCATGCATGAAAATTGTCACAATGAAATGTATTCATTTGTACAACATATGCTAATGAAAACATAGAAATGAAAAAATAGTACTTGTTCCCATTCAACTCTGCTTTCAAATTAATGCTCTCAGCTTATGATAAAATATTTTATGTATGCTCTCCAAATTAAAGCAGCAGCTACCTAACTGGTTTTGGATGTCCATCTGCATTCCTTTTGTAATATGCCCCGCTAAACCTACATTCCAAGTGCTGGAATTATAGGCACCATGCCCCATTCTGGTTAAAACTTAAAATGTAGGGGTTAAGTGTTGAGTGTCGTAGACCCAAGATCTAGTAAAGTTATAAACCATCTTCAAAAAGTGTGTACATACACATACATGTACAATATTGCTCAAATTAACAGATTTTATTTGAAGAAGGCTCAGTTACTGCTGTCCATTACTAAATTCTCAGCCTACCAGACAAAGTATTTCACAATGAGTCACTGCTAACTTGGCTAATCTACCTGTCACCCTCTGTAATTACACTAATCAGTACCAACATCTTCCCTGGCTCATCTGATCGTACCTTCTTGATGTTTCAAGCATAACTGTTAGCTTCTGATGTTGACAAATCCTTTTAGTGAACCTAAAATAGTTCACTTGCCCCAAGAGTTCCCATCTAACTACAGTCTGACCCTTTCTGAAGTCTGAGACGTGCTACCTCCATCTCCTACGGAACTCAATAGGTGCTACTTTGCATGACACGAGTTATTCAAGAGCCACTGATACACGAGCTTAAATTTCAATTTTACATAAGTCACATTTTCACTTAATATACTCTATTTCCTTTCAACGTCTATAAATTTTGCACTTGAAGTAACTCACATACATTGTATTTATGTTGACTTTTCTCCTTTTAAATAGTATTACCCCTAAGGGCAGAGGTTATGCCTACCTCCTCCCTCTGTCCTGTTTATTCCCCAACACAAAGCAAAGGAAAATCAGATATAGAGTAACCGAATACATGAGCATCAGTGTTCTTCGGCATTTCATGTATTTTGTAAACATAATTATAAGGTGTCTCAAAGTGTCTTAGTCACTGTTCTATTGCTGTGAAGAAACCCCAAGTTCAAGGCAACTTTTATTTAAAAAAAAAAAAATTTTCTGGGGCCTTATTTACAGTTGCAGAGACTTAGTCCATTATCATCATGGTGGTGAGCATGGCACTTGGAGCAGCAGTTGGGAGTGACATACTGATCCAGGTGGGTCGGGGACGACAAACCTTGGGATTGGAACTAGCATAGTTTTTGAAACCTCAAAGCCCATCCCCGTGACACACTTCCAAGGCCATACCTACTCCAACAAGGCCACACCTACTACTTGTAATCCTTTCAAACAGTTCCACTCCTTGGTGACTAAGCACTCAAATATATGAGCCTATTGGAGCCATTCTTATTCAAACTACTACACAAATATGATCCTTTTTTTCCTACTCAAGAAAGGCCAATTCATGTTCTACTCTTAATAGATCCTTGAACTTTTACTATCCAGAATAAAAGTTAGTCAAGTGAGAACTTTTATTATCCAGAATAAAAGTTAGGTTTTTAAAAATTTTTTATGTAGATTTTAAAATCTATTCTTTAGATTTTTTCACACATGGTAACTACAGTTCAGGGCCAGCCTGGTTTACAAACCAAGTTCCAGACCATCCAGGGATACATGAAGACACTGTCTCAAATGGTCCCTTCCACGTTGCTGGATGTGATGGTGTACACTATTAATTCCATCACTCAGAAGCAGAAAGATCTCTGTGAGTTTGAGGCCAGCCTGATCTACACAGAAAGTGCCAGGACTCCATAAGACTTTGTTTTCAAACAAACCAAAAAGACCAAGAGTAGCCATATACAAAGTATTTTGATCACATCCACCCCCCACATTCCATGCTGTGGAGTCAAGAGGAATCATCTCTAACATTCTAAAACACAGTAGCTATAGTTTACAGGGTAACTACACACACACACACACACACTATAGGGTAACTACATACACACACACACACATATATAAACTATATAGTTTATAAGGTAACTATAGTTTACAATAACTAATTGTATATTTTACTAGCAAAGTGAAATACCCAATGGTGTATGTCTACAAGCAATGGCATTGAGGTTTTTCAATGTTCCCAGCACATAAAATGATAAACGTTAAGGGAGGTGGACGTACCAACCACTCTGACCTGATCATTACACACTGTATAACATTTTCAATTATATCGTATCTCATAATCATGTAGCTAATAGGGCCCTAAAATTGAAATATTTTTGAACCAGGGGGGGAAAACTGTATGTCAAGAAACCTATATATTAAATACAAGTAGAAATTTTTTTGTTTTGTTTTATTTTTGTAGTCAGGATTTCTCTGTTGTAACTCTGGCTATCCTGGAACTCACTCTATAGACCAGGCTGGCCTTGAACTCACAAAGATCTATCTGCCCCTGCCTCCTGAGTGCTGGGATTAAAGGCATGTGCCACAACTGCCCAGTGGGAAAATTTTTTTTTAATCTAAAAATATAAGCCTCTACCCTTTAGTATTACTACAAATAAAATTTAACTCCAGTTATAAACAAATTCTAAAAGAAAAACAAACAAAAAACAACCAAACAAAAAAACACCACTCTACACTACAGTTAACTTCAGGTTCAAGTTAAATGATGTAAATATTTTAAACTTTTTTTTTTTACACAAACTCTTGAACATGCTACAGAAGTTTATGACCAGGGTTGGGAATGTATCTCAGTGGCCAAGTATCTATTTAGCATAAGACATCTTGGATTTGAACAGAACACACCTACACAAAGACACGAAAAGTTTATGACTGACAAACTGATGCAACATGGATAAACCTTTACAAAGTATTGTGCTAAATGAATCAAATGAGACATAAAAAGCCATATGTTATGTGACTCCACTTAAATTAAATACCCAAAACAAGCAAATTCATAAAAAGTAGATTAGTGATTGCCAGGTGTAGAAAACAAGAGAAAGTTGAAAACGGTTGTCAATGGTCATGAAGTTTTCTGGAGTGGTGAAAATGTTCTAGAATTAGTGGTGATTACAGTTTTGTGAATATGCTAAAACACCACTTGTTTTAGGAGCATGAATTTTATGGTTGACAAAAGGTTTCTGACCAGGCTGGTAGTGGAACTCAGTAGTAAAATGTTTGCATGTGTGAGTTCCTGGATCCAACCTCTAGCTACACACACACACACACACATGGAGTATGACCATTTTGGCCCCTTTATGTTAAAGAACACTTGTTTTAACATGAATACTATTTTTATAGTTTTTTCCCAACTCATCTAAATTAGCAGTTGCAAACTGGATTGATACTAATCCTCTTTTATAACCTGGGTATTCATTGTTGTCATTGGTAGCTACCAATTTGCCAACATGTATAAATAATTTTACTTAACAATCTGGACTTCTGGCTTACTAAAAGAAAATGGAATTCCAGAAATATTAGACACCTGAACAAAGGCTTGGGGCAGAGCAGAAGCTAACATGCCTGAGTCTAAGTCATGATCTCCACCACGCCCAGTCATCTTCTATACATTGAAGCCAAGGGTCAGTTGCCATTTAGCTTCTGAAATGGGAAATCTAAACAAAGACCAACTACCTTTCTTAATAGAACATAATGTTTATGACTTAAAATGTAACCATATATGAATAATTTTTATCAGCTAAAGAGATAAAACAGTTTTAGACAATCTCAGGATGAAAAGCCCTGTCATTGTTACAGATGCGTGTTATGAAAACCAAAGTGAGGTAATTCAGGAAAAAAGTTCATGTCTACTGTTATAAACATGAAACAAAATAGTTTAATTTTACTAACAGTTTAAAAAATATTTTCATCTACTCATAGGCAAAAAGTATACAGTAATTATTTCTTATCCTCTTAATTACATGCTGGCAGAAAATGAGAATGCTGTCCTATTCAGATTACTGAATGGGTGAGGAACAGTTTCCTTTATTTGCTTACTGATTTTGTATGTTTTGCTTGTGCATCTTGTATGTGTATGTGTTGGTTTGTGTTTCTGTGGGTGCATATGTACATGTGCAGGCCAGAAGTCCACCTCCAGTGTCATTCCTCAGTAGTAAGTCAAGTAGGCTAGACTAAGCTGGTCAGGAGGTCCCAGGGTTTTACCTGTCTCTGCCTCTCCAGTGCTGAGATGACAAGCATGTGCCATTGTGCCCAGGTTTTTTACAAGAGCTCTGGGGATCAAACTCAGATGTTCATACTTATGTGGGTGGCAAGTACTTTATTTATTGGGCCATCTCCTCATCTCTGATTTTGTATCTAAACCGAGTAGAACCCTTCTCATGTTTAAATGCCTGAAGAAAACCTTTTCTCATTTCTAACTTCTATAAACTATTCTTTGCAAGGTTAGAAAAAAAGCAAATTATACTACTTCTTATCTCAAATGTATATTTGGAGTTAGAAACTATGTCAACTACCTTCCAGGTTTAAAATCCTGTGTAGTTATCCAGATCTTCTCATCCTTCCTCGTCTAGCTGAAGTGCTTTTCCTACAAATGGGAAAGGTTAAACTATTTGCAATCTACTTCATTTCTATCATCATTTATAATGACATAAAGTGACTTCTAAAAAGAGCAATTCCCTTTAAATTAGACAAAATAACCTCATTTCTTAAAGTCTTTCAAAAGAACTAGATGAGCCAATTATTTAGTAGTACGGTAAGTCTTTCCCAGCAATGCTATCTCATTAACTTATTCAAGCATTCTCAAGTTTACAGGTGACATCTTAAAGATCAATATCACCACAGAGTATTAGTGGACATTGCACAAATCAGGATCAGTATTACAACTGCTTCCTAATTGTAGTTCCTAAATACTCAAATGCAAAGATGCAAATGGATTTTTATTTTTAAATCATGGTTTTTATAAACTAAGATGTTCTTAAACTCTACCAAATTCCTAATGCACACAATGACCAAATCATAAAATAAAAGTGAAGGACTAAAATCAAATATGCAGGTTCGAAGTGCTACCACATTAATAAAGATTGGAAAATCTAGCTCTTGAGTCTCATGATATTAGCTATGTAAGAATATAGATGACTTATGTTTTAACTCTGCTTGTTTTTGTTTTTTGTTTTTTTTTCTGACAGAATTCTGTGCAATGAAAGGTTTTGCTGTTTTTAACACAGTAACCAAGAGCTGCCAGTGGCTACTGAGCACTTCTGAAAAGCAACTAGCACAACTAAGAAACTAGTCTTTCTTAATTTTAATTAACTTAAAGAGTCCATATGAGGCTAATGGAAACGTGTTGAACAGTACAGTTATTCACACAATTTGAAATACAAGCTGTCAACCAGAGTTTTCAAAGTATCATACCCTAATGTTAATATCATCTAAAACTCTGATACCAAAACATAAATAAAGCCAGCCACCAGCCTAACAGAACATTCACTTTTGAAATGAGAATTGATATTAGCTGCATTCGTAACGTGTTTTAACTGGTAGAAAATGTAATATATATTAAGCTTTCCCCTATCGTTTTTTGTTAAGCCAGTGCTCACTTTCAGAATTGTTTCCCAATTCATCCAAGAAACTTTCCCTTCAAATCTGCTGAGAATCTCCTTATTCAGGAAAACAACGGCAAAATAAGTACTCAGCATTTATAGGTTCCCACGACTCCGTAAATTTCACATGCTAATTTCCCTTTTCTTTAAAAGAAATACAAACATTGGGGAGTCTGCATCTCTGAAAGTCTTATAATCCATCTTCCCACGGTTTTAAGGGTAACAAGCATTCAGAGATAGTTGCGATTTCATTGATAGATACAAAGTTATTTTTCCAGTCTTTTGAGCACTTCAGGTGTCCTTTGACAAGCTCTTCCAAAGTCAATAAAACTAACCAAGATGGTGCAGAAAATGTCAAGAGAAAACAAGTCTGGGGATTTGCACAATAACAACTAGTCTCCAGCACAATCAATCGGGACTGGTGGGTTTGCTTTCTTCCGCCACAGCCTCCTCGCGAGACACTGGGTTGGACCACGAACCTCCCCACGAAGCAGACCAGAGAGCAAGGTCGCGACCCGAGGTCGCGGCCAGCCAGCACCGCTCCCACAGCGCACCGCAAAGCCACCTGTTAGGCCCGAGCCTCACCTGGCAGGAAAGAGGAGGCGCCTACCCGGCAGCGCGCCGGACGCGAGGGCGGCGAGCGCCGAGCCCGCCCCTGTGGCGGCGGCCACGATCCCCCCGCGGCACGTGGGTTTCCCGGAGCCGGGGCTGCACTGACAGGCGGACGGCCCACGGTGCCGGGCTGCAGCCTAGCGCAGCTCCCGGCCGGGACGCCCGCTTCCCTCGCAGCCACCGCGCTG
This sequence comes from Cricetomys ansorgei, assembly GCA_026225945.1. Taxonomy (NCBI): domain Eukaryota; kingdom Metazoa; phylum Chordata; class Mammalia; order Rodentia; family Nesomyidae; genus Cricetomys; species Cricetomys ansorgei. The sequence goes on from JAMJFZ010001232.1 coordinate 8,088,902, forward strand.
AGCGGGAGCGCGGGCGGCCCTCGCCGCCGGTCCGCCCTCCTCCGGCTCCTCTCTCCATTCTGCCCCACCGCCCCTCACCTACCTGGTCGCGGAGTTTGAGGAACGCCATGGCGGTCGCCGCCGTACGGCCACTGCCCGGGGCCGGCAGGTAGGTGGCCAGCGGCGTTGAGAGAGCGCGGGCAGGGGGCGGCGCCGCCTCCCCGGCCGCCGCCGCCGCCGCCGCCGCCGCGCGCGAGGAGCCCCGCCGGTCCCGCCTCCTCCACCGAGGACTCCCGCCCTCTTTCCTCCTTCCTTTCTCTCTCGGCCACCTCCACACGCAGCCTCCGCCTTCGCCGCCGCCTCACACCCCCTTCCCGAAATACCCCGGCAGCCCCCGCCGCCGCGCCGCTCCAGCCCGCGGCAGCGGCGGCATCCAAACTCCACTCCACAATATTACCACCACCGCCCGCCGCGATTGGCGGCCGCGCGGGGGAGAGGCCAGAGTAAGCCGAGCGGCCATTGGCCACGCCGCCGCGCTCGCTCGCGTCCAGGCCCCGCCTCCCCGTCGAGGGAGGGGCGGGGCACAGGAAGCGGCGACGCGCGGAGCGGGCGGGCCAGGTGGCGGGGCGTTTGGGCGCGCGCCCCGGGCGCGGTGGGCGGAGCCGGGGCTGGAGGTGGGGAGGCTCCGGAGCCCGGTCGGGGTAACGGCCTCGGATGGCACGTGGAGGTGGTGTGCACAGGCTCGGTGCAGCCAGGTGCGGAGGAAGCCGCCGGAGCGGGTGCGAGCGGGACCTCGGGGCTAGTACAGCTTCCGCGGGAGTAGCGAGGGCAGCGAGGGAGCGGACTCGCACGTGGAGTCAGAGTGAGAAAGCCTCCGCGGCTTTGGGGGCGAGGCGGTCACGGGGGACTGCTGGCACGGGGGACGGAAGGGCGTGGTCTTCGTAGCCTGAACAGGTTGTGGCTGTCGGGCCTTTCTCCCCCAGATCCCCTGCCAATTTTGCATGTATTTTTTTCCTCCTTTCTTCTGTATCATCAAAAGGGTTTTGCCTTCCACTCGGGAGAAATCAGGTTTTTCAAAAAGATGTGCAAGATTTCCAATAAATAGCATCCTTGGATAAAGCAGAGGAGCGACTCCTTCGCCCTCACACACACACCCACGCCAACCCACACAGCTCAGAAGAGGCTTTTCTTTCTTAGGCAGCCGCACACTGTTACCATTCCAGGCTTGTGTGGGAGAAGATTGTTGTTCGCCTGTGTCTGTCCGCCTGGGCGGCTCCAGCCCCTGGTTAATAAAAGGTACAGATGGTTAGAACACAAACGTGAGACATCAGGTTTGATTTAAAAAAAAAAAAATACAAAAACAAACCTCTTCTTTTCCCTGCACCAGTGTCTCTTGGGACAGACTTTATTTAGAGAATCGATTTCAGCCTAATGGCAGTCTAGAGAAATGGGGATCTGTGCCAGCACTGTCAGTTTATTATAATGCTGCACTTAAAAACAACTATTTAGCCCCATAAAAACAGGAAATATCAAAGTACAAGATCAAACGCGCCAATACTAGGAGCCTTCCGATATCTCTTGACATAACCGTGCCATAATTCTGTTGAAATAATCTCTTCTAAAATTACATTTTCACCAAAGATGATATTTGCTACATTAAAATGGAGGAATTCTCATAACTGATGGAAGAGGCTTAAAGGCAAGACAAATGGTTCTTGCTTTGTATTCTCTTCAGTGCCTAATTGCTTCCTCCAACTCTGGCAGATGAAATAAGGATTCTGTCACCCCACCTCTCCTTATGAGTGCATTGAAGGTGAATGAGTTAGTGGTATGAAAGCCTTTGATATCTCAAAACACAGGTGTAACATTACTACACTACTTTGTGATTACAGACTCCCATGTGCTACAGCCAATCGAGTTCTACCTTCCTCGGGGTTGTAAGATTTTACTCTCATCTGTATACCTGCCTGTTTAACATTGGATGTTGACCCAGCAATTAGTAGAACTGAACAAACACCTATCCTCAGTAATCTCTCTTCTGGGTTAAAGTTCTGGAATTTAAAAACACAACGGGAACTTGGTTAGGAACAAGGCATAGCTTATTGACTTTGGGAGCATACAAGTGGTTTTGAGGGTATGGATTGAGATCTTGGACCAAATGTGCATTTCAGTGTGTTAGAACTGAGCTGATGAAATTTTCTTATTATTGCTAACTGGTGAAAATGTTTTGCAGTATACATCTCTGCACCATAGTAGGTGTGACCGTGCTGCAGAGCTTGCTTCAGTCCTAGGTATGCTCTCCTCTCTCCATCCTGAACACTGTTTAACGTCTTGTGTCTCTGGCTCATCCTTTATAGAAAGAAAGAAAGAGCAAAAGAAAGAAAGGAAGGAAGAAAGAACGAACTAAGCTTATTATTATCCAGCCTACTCATCTCACACAGTTATGCAAGATAATATGAAAGGAATTCTGTGGGGATTCTGAAGGACCATCCGAATTTAATATTAGTATTTTAACAGTGATATTTCTATAGCTGTTGGGATAATAACAACAATTGATTCTGGAAAAAATAGGAATTAAATTTCTATATAATTAACCAATAAAATGAAAATATTTGTGTTCAAGTTCTATTTACATTAAAATATATTATTATTTCTGCATATGTTAAGATATTAAAGAGCTCAGCCAGGTGTGGCATCATATGCCTTTAGTCCTAGGACTTGGAAGTAATAGGCAGGTGGATCTCTGTAAGTTTGAGGGCTTCCTGTTCTAAAAGTTCCAGGCTGGCTAGGAGGCTACATAATGAGACCCTGTCTCCCAAAAAAAAAAAAAAAAAAAAAAAAAAAAAAAAAAAATCTATAATCCTGAAAAGTCCTACCTATACATAGTAACCAGTGGGGCCAAATACTAAAATGATGTTTCTCTGTCTGTCTGTCTGTATCCCCCCACCCACCGTGTTTCTGTGTCTGTGTTGCATGCATCCTTGCATCCTTGTGGAGCTTGACAGGATGTCTTCCTCAATCACTTTCCACCTTGCTTTTTCAAGCAGGTCTCTCACTGAACATGGAACACCTCGTGTTGGCTAAACCATCTGGCCGGAAGACCTGGAATCCAAACTCAGGTCCACATGCTGTGCAGCAGTCACTCTACCCACTGAGCCGTCTCCCAAGACTTACCATGTGTCTCTCTCTGTACACCATCAATATTCTCCAGTGGCTCTGCTCATGCACTAAGTACTTTTCAGTCAAAAGTCAGGATTCTGCCAGGAAGTGGTGACACACCCCTTTAATCCCAGCACTCGGGAGGCAGAGGCAGGTGGATCTCCGTGAGTTTGAGGCCAGCCTGATGTACAGAGTGAATTCCAGGACAGCTAGGGCTACAATTCTGTCTCAAAAAACCAACCAAACAAACAAACAAAAGACAGTTAGTGTTCTTAATAAGACTCAAGTAAAGACAGATTGGTTGGCTTAAACCCCTGTGTCCATGCCTCATCGCCATGCACTACTGCCAAATCTGGGAATTGATGATAGTCTCTATCAGAACTTGTGTCCAAAATAAATGACACATAGATATGATCACCAGGAAAGTTACCGTAAGCTAAGCAGCCACACAAAACTTTGTTTCCTAATAAATTTACCACGTTAGACACTCAGTACCTTCCTTATATTCTTTAATATAGTTTTCATTAACCTCTTTATATTGCCGCCTAAAGCTGTGCCCAGAGTCACCCAACTTATCACTGGCAGGGCCTGATGCATAATGCCCTTAAAAACCAGAAAAGCAGCTTTTGTGGTAGGAAATAGACCGCTATTGAGGGGCTTTTGAACCAGATAATCTCTACTGCATAAAAATGATTTTTCTGAAGAATCTGAACTACCAACGGGGTACAAATAAAGGACTGTTAAGGCAGCAAAGGCGAGCCCCAGAAGATGTGACAAGGAGCCAAGCGTCTATCTGAAGGACTTTAGAAAAGGGAGAGAGTAGTGACTGAAAAATAATTAATATACATAAAGATAATGTCTGACTTTTTCAGACTTGAAGAAAAACATGAGTTAAAGGAAGAAACTACGTCTCAATAAACTTAAAAATGAAGCCAGCAGTTAGCAGTGAAAGTCTAGAAAACCAAGCCGGATGTGAAAAAGTTAAAAGTTCACACTGACAAAAGTCAGACTGGCCTAAAGGAATGGCAGGCCACTGTCAGCAGATAGATCAGCAACAATGAAGATGATGGAAGAAGTCTCCCGAGTATTGAACATCCACAACTGAGAAACTAGTTAAACTCTTTTTCCTTCATTTTTGTTTTTGTTTTGTTTTTTTTCTCAAGACAGGGTTGTCCTGTATAGCCCTGCCTCTCCTGGGACTCAGTCTGTAGACCAGGCTAGATGCAAACTCAGAGATCTACCTGCCTCTGCCTCCCAAGTGTTGGGATTAAAGGTGTGTGCCACCACCACCACCACCAGGCTATACAGAGGTTTCTAAAAATGAGAACAGCTCATAGTCATTGAGAGAGCTAGGAAAAACAAGGTTGGTTTGAAAAAGTAAATGCCATCAAGCACACAACAGAACTGGCACGATACATTGCTGCTATTTCTATCAAGCATCAAATACCAGGAGCTCAACTTAGCTTCATTTTCCTCTACTTTCAATATCAGTGATAATTCTCTGTCAGAAACCTAACCTTCAAGCTATCAAATGGACACTGTGCGCAGAGCTTGTGTACGCCCAGTCCTCACATTTCCTTTAGTCTTTTTGGTTTGCAAAGCCTTACACCATAGGCCTCATGCTAACTGCAAGAGAAGCAGAAAGTGAGAGTTTTGAATTCTACTCCAGAGAGATGGGATTTATAACCAGGAAATTGTCCTGGATAGAAGGACTCTTTAAGAGAGATGGCAGCCTTGAATACAATAAACTGTATATGGAACATTTGGAGATACTCACCAAAATAAATATAAAAGGAAAATAAAATGTGTAACTCCCAAACCTGTAAAGGACAAACATGGTTTAAAGAAAACTTAATAAATCAAGAGGAGAAGAGAGGGAGAGACAGACAGACATGGCAGGGGTCAGGAGAAGAACTCCAAGTATATAATTAGTCATAATAAATGTTAATGGTTTATATCTGTTTGTAAAAAAGTGACACCATACACGTTCAGACTCAAAAACTAATAGCTATGGGCTGTTCACAAGATATATGGCTAAAACACATGGTCAAAAAACTGGGGAAAGAAAAATTATATACCAAGAAAATACTAAACAAAAGAAGGCTAATCTAAGTATCAACATCAGATATATGTATCAGAATTTAAGACAAACATTGATAGGAATAAAGAAGTAATATGTTATCATTAGTAAAAGACAGTTAATTAGTCAGGAAGATATACAGTTGTAGGCTGGAGAGATGGCTCGGTGGCTAAGAGCACTTCTTGCAGAGAACCCAAGTTCAGTCTTTAGCACCCATGTTAGGCAGCACACAACCGCCTTTTATTCCAGCTCTAGGGGGATCTGATGTCTGGTTTCTGCAGGGAACTACACTCAAATCCATGTACCCACACTCAGACATACACACATAATTGTGAACTTGTATGCATTTAACTACATAAAGCAAAAATTGTATGGAACTGCTTAAGGAAATTAGCAAAGACAATATCCAAAACTAATACACAAACTAACACAAGGGCTACACAGCATTAAGTTATTAGGCTTAGCTGTAGCAGTTCCTTGGGAGAACAATATAGAAGGCAAAAGATCCCTCTGGGCTCACAGTATGGGAGATTTTACCCAGGAGACATCCCACTTTTCAACCAGTGACCAGCTGTTTCAACAAGAGGACATTTAGAACCATTTCATTTACTCTGTTCTTTGAGGGGGGTCTCTGCATAACTAACGTCTCTGTTAGTGATGGCACTTCTATGCTTGACACACATGAGCAATACATGTAGATGAACATTTCATAATTGTGTATATGATATGATATAAACTAAAAAAAAAAAAAAACAAGAACAAGCAAACACCTTGGGGGAAAAGCAAACAGAAATATTCTAATGTTAGCTGGACTTACGATTGAGTGACAGAAACAAGCCATTTGTTTTCTATATTTTGCAAATTTTCTTTAATATATTAAGATTTGGTGTATACTTACATTATTCAATTATTTAATTCACTAGAATAAGGGAAGATAAACTATTACAATGGGGAAAAAAGGGGCTAGACAGTGTAGCTCAGGTACAGTGTACACATACCGTGTAGCTCAGGTAGAGAATATACTTAGTGTGTTTCGTCTACCCATAGTTAATGTGCTTACAGTTACAATTTATTTCATCCTTCTTTGTTTTAAGTCCTAGAGGTGAACCCATGGCTTCATATACACTAAGTATATTCTTTTCAGACTAGTGAAATTATTTTATGTTGCCTACAAAAGACACGCCTGGGCATAGTGGCACATGCCTGCAAATCCTGCACTCAGAAGACCAAGGCAAGAAGATAGTATGTTCAAGGCTTCTTGTGTTATGGGCTACATAACAAGGCCCTGTCCCAACAAAGCAAGCCCCCCCAAAGGACAGACATGAATACCGAAGTAATTAGGTTGAAGGCAAAAGCAAAAATACAATATATAGCAGCAACTATGTAAGATCCAGAATAGTTGATTGGCAGATGCAATAAAACTAGAAATATTACTGTATATTTTGACAAAAGGTTAATATGACCAAAAGGCACTATAAATGTATAAAAATTAGCCTTAAAGTCAACTAAGTAAAAACTGGAAAATTAAAATAGAAGTGAGGTTGAAAATAGATCAGCGGCAGTGCATTTACACAGCTTTTGGAATGCCTTAGGTTCAATCATCACTGAAGAAAAAGAAAAAGAGGCTCTAGAGAGATGACTCAGCAGTCCAGAGCATGTACTGTGCAGCCATTAGGACTGGTGTTTGGATCCCAGCAGTCACATAGCAAGCTAGCATTAAAAGCATGTCTAGAACCTCAGCTTTAAGGAGGTGAGCAGAGGAGATAGGAGGTGGTGGAGCTCGCTGGCTTCCAGCCTAGCCAAAAACCTTGTGCTGCAGATTCATGGAGACAATACCTCAAAAGAAATAGATACAGAGTGGTGGAAGAGAACACCTGGTGCCTTGCTCTGGCCCTGACACACACACACACCACACCACACACACCACACACACCACACACACACACCACATACAGCACACACACACCACACACACACACACACACACACACACACACACACAGCACACACACACACCACACATACACCACACACACACACCACACACATACACATCACACACACCACACACACACACCACACAAACACACACACCACACACACCACACACATACACCACATACACCACACACACACATACACCACACACACCACACACACACATACACCACACACACCACACACACACCACACACACACATACACCACACACACACCACATACAGCACACACACACCACACACACACCACACACACACCACACACACATACACACCACACACCACACACACACCACACACACATACACACACACACACACACACACACATACCACATACACCACACACACACACACACACACACACACACACCACACACACACACACCACACACACCACATATACACCACATACACACACATACACCATACACACCACACACACCACACACATACACCACACACACACACCACACATGTGCTTGTGCACCTACATCTGCCAGCACAAATACTCCTGCATGTCTGTGCACTCGTGTACACATGAGCACACATGTACAAACACATAAAAATGAACATTGAGAGAGAGATTTCATAAAAAGACAATTTTATTTATGATGGCATCAAAGTGTTTAGTGTGGCTGGAGAGATGGCTCAGAGGTAGAGTGTGCTTTCTGCTCTTCTGGAGGACCTGAGTTTGGTTCTCAGCACCCATGTCAGGGAGGTTGGTGCACAACTATCTGTAACCCCAACCTGCACTCACTTGCACATACCCACATGTAATTAATAATTAAATAAATCTTATAGAATCCTCTGGAATAATTTTGACCAAAGGAGTGAAAGACTTGTACACTACAGACTATTAAGTGTTGAATTAAGGAATTAAAAGCACAAATAAATAGAAAAATAGTCTATGTTCATTGATCATAAAGATTAAAATTGTCAAAAATGTCCATGCTACCCCGAACAATAGACAGATTCAGTGGACTCCTTATCAAAATTCCAAGGACACCACAGAGATTGTTTTGAAATCCTAAATTTTTATGGTACCAAAACAATCTTAAACAATCAATGCAGTTCTGAGGAAGGAAAATACCATCCAAGGCCTCACAATACTGACTTAAAGTTATAAAGCTATAATATAATAATATATAATATAATATAATATAATATAATATAATATAATATAATATAATCAAAGCAGTATGGCACTAGCATAATGAGAGCTTCAGGCCTAAGGAACAAAGTAAAGAACTCAAATAAATCTAAAGATATATTATCAACTTAAAAAGAATTTGTACAAGCCACTAGCATATAACTGGATTTTTTTTTTAATGAGCAAGATGACTGGGGAGACGATTCTGTTGCTAAAGTGCTTGCTGGGAAAGAATGAGGACTTGTTCAGGCTCCTAAGCATTCAAGTTTTAAGAAGCTAACATGGCAGTGCACACCAGTGACTGAAGAGACAGGAGAATCCCTGGAGAGCCACATCAGTGAGTTCTGGGTCCAGTAAGAGACCTTGTCTCAAGAAATAAGATTCAGAGTGGCTGAAGAAAACACTTAACTTCTCTGACCTCCACATGTGTGTACATGTGCACATGCATGCACACACACACATACACACACTCACACATCAGTTTAAGAAGGAGAGTCTTACTGTTTGCAGTGGATGAGCTTGAAAGACATTATGCTAAGAGAAATAAGCCAGACACAGAAAAGTATTTCATGATTCCCCTTTCATATGGAGTCTAAAAAACGTATAAACAACAACAAAATCCAGCCAAATATATAGACATAAGTAATAAATCATTACTTGCCTGAAGCAAGGAGAAGAGAAAAATGGGAGAAGTTAGTCAATGCATGCAAAAGAGCAGATGTGTAGGATGAGTGTGTCTAGAAACTGGGCGCACCGTAGTTAATAAGAATGCATGTATTCAGATGTTTAACTAAGTGAGTGTTGTAGCTGTTCTTGCCACAAAAAGGTAGTTAAGTGAGGTGATAGATGTGTTAATTTGCTCATATTTTCATAAGTGTGTTTCCTAGTGTTATATTTTAGATTTTAAATATACAAAAATAAAATTTATTGTTATTATTTTGATTTTTGAGACAGGGTTTCTCTGTTGTAACTGCTGTCCTGGAACTCACTCTGTAGACCAGGCTGGCCTTGAACTCAGAGATCTGCCTGCCTCTGCCTCCCAAGCGCTGGGATTAAAGGCTTACACCACCACTGCTTGGCCAAAATTTACTTTTAGAAGGTGTGATTTCAGCATTCCATTCTCAATTGATCAAACATTTAAGGATTTCAAGACTGACAGCACCATCATTTCAGCTGGTATTTATAGAACATCTCACCAAAGACTCAACATGTCATTTCAAATGTACATAGAAAATCCTCCAGGGTAGACCATATGTTAAATCCCAAAATAAATCTCAATAAAATAAAGACGAGCATCATTATATAACACACATTCTGATTACAATGGAATTAAGCAAGCACATGTAAGAGAAAGAAACCTGGGAAAACAGCAAGGATTTGGAAAGTTAAAAACACATGTAAGTAACCTGTGAGTGGAAGAAGTCATGAAGGGAATTAATTAAGCTGAATGCAAACAGCACAGCCACAAGCGTACGATGAGCTGAGGCAGTGCCTAGAGGAACTGGAGATCCCTGTGTCAGAAGAGAAGAAAGGCCTTAAATCAGGAACCCCCACCTCCACTGTGAGAAGAGGCCCAGGTGCAAGTTCAACCCAAAGAACGAAGAGAACAAATGGAACAATAAATGTTGTAGCAAAAAGACAGCAGATAAATAAAATTAAACTCCAAATATTTTAAAATATATACACACAAAATTGGAATGCCTTTCACTAGACAGACCAAAAACAAAAACAAAAACAAAACCCCCTAAAAACAGAAAAGGTGCTTATTGTTAAAATTGGGAATGAAAACAGGGTTATTCCTGCAACTCTACATAACTTGAAAGTATTACAAAGTGATATTATGAATAGATTAACTATCAAACCAAATTAATAAATTAGCCAACTTAGATGAAATGTACAGATTTATAGAATTGTGTAAATCACTACATAAACCCAGTAAGAAACAAAGTATTTGAGTAAGCTTATAAAATTGATTAATGATTCAAAATCTTTTCATGAAGAAAAGCTAACACCAGATGGCTTTTACTGGTGAATTCTGTAAAATATTTTTAAAAGAAATAATGACTTCATAAACTCTTTCAGAAAACAGGACATTCCCCAATTTATTTTCTAAGGCAAAGATGACCTTCTATCCAAGCCACAGAGCATAACAACACCAATATTTCTCATGAGGAAAGAAGGGAACGATTCCCCCAAATATCAGACTGAAACCAGCAACATGAAACAACTATGTGCTCTAACCAAGTAGAATCTATTGAAGGAATACAAGGTGAATTAAACATCTCAAGATCAACTTATATAACATAAAACATTATTGAAATAAAAGGAGGTGGGTGGAAAATGTTCTCAATAGAGTGAGAAGAACCCCCAGGAAATGTGTGGAACAGGAGAAACCAAATCCTTAAGAGTACATTTCAAGAACGAAGCAACGACCTAGGCATGGCAGGGCAGGGCTGAAATCTCAGCACCTCCAAGGCTGATCCAGAAGGTTCTCCTGGGCTACAGCAAGAGAGAGCCTGTCTCAAAAAGGGGGGAGGGGTGTGAAAATAAAAATAAAGGAAAGAAGAAAAAAAACATTTACTAGATGAGTACTGCTAACACTCATTAAAAAAAAAATGAGCAGAGAATGCGGCTCATGATAGAGTGCTTGCTGAGCATGCGCAAGGCCCTGACGTCAATTCCTGGCACCGCGAAAAGAAAGCCAGACTCAGCAATTGAATTGAGCCATGCAGATTAATGGCAACCTTAAGAAGCATTTGGGGAGAAATTACAAGTGGAAGATGAATCGAGTTAGAAGAGAATGAGAAAGACGCGGACAAGGAAAGTAGAGAACTCTCCAAGGACTCTGGCTTTGAAGGAGAGCAGAGAAATGAATGCAGTTCAGTGCCTGAGGAGGACAGAAGAAGGTACTGGGTACCCCTGGAGCTGGAGTGCAGGCAGTTGTGAGCTGCCTGATGTGGGTGCTTGGAACCAAATTCAGGTCCTTTCGAAGACCGGTACCTATTCTAACTGCTGAGTCATCTCTCCCGCCCCAGCATCAGTGATTTTACTGGCACCTGTGATAGAGGAAGAACCTGACAAGGGCTTTGTGGGTGAACACAGGGAATAATTGCTGTGATGCACCGTAGGCTGTAGGCTGGATGAAGAGGGGAATGGAGAGAGGAAGGCCAGGGAAAATTGATGGGGCCCAAAAGATCCAGGTCGCCTTGAGACTGCGGAATGGTTGGAATGGGGAGTACAAGAGTAAGTGGGGCAGGCAGGAAGGAAATACTCATAATGACATGCTTTAAGCGAGGATTTCAGGTCGTGGTATAAGAAAGAGTGTGGGGTGGGGGCCTGGGGAGGAGTGGAGAAAAAGGAACACCAGAGGTGAGAATATCGGGAAACCAAGTGGACAAGACGTCTGTGGGATCACTGAGCACTTGTAGAAGTCACCAAGAATAACCGATCACAGTGGAAAGACAAGAAAACGAGTGCTAAGATTTTCAGTGAAGGGGTGGAAGTAACTGCAAAGTCCAGCAAAGCAGGGTGCCCAGGTTCCATGATCCTACAGTTAATAAACATTCATGTCTGAGCAGCACTTTGAGAAACAAATTATCAGTACAACCTCAAGATTCAGCTAATTCAAAGATAATATGCACACTCATCCAAAGTAAATGGCAGGGACCTGGGAGGTGGTTCAGTGGGAAGTGCTTGTGCGAGTGTAGAGACCTGGGTCCCCAGATGTGGCAATGTGTGTCTGTAATCCCAGTGTCCTGGCCGGTCTTATGTCAACTTTACACAAGGTAGAGTCATCAGAGGGAAAGGAGCCTCAATTGAGAAAAATACACCCATAGGATCCAGTTGTAAGGCACTTTTTAAAAAATTAGTAATCAGTGGGGGAGGGCCCAGCCCACTGTGGAAGGTGCCATCCCTAAACTGGTGGTGGTCCTGGGTTCTACAAGAAAGCAGGTTGAGCAAGGCATGGGAAGCAAGCCAGTAAGTCGAACCCCATCTGTGGCCTCGCATCAACTCCTGACTCTAGGTTCCTGCCCTGACTTCCTTGATGATAACAGCAATGAAGAAGTGTGAGCCAAATAAACCCTTTTCTCCCACTTGCTTTTTGGTTTTGGTGTTTGTTACAGCAATAGAAACACTAAGACACTGGCATTCCCCCTGTGAGATAGGAGGTGGACAGAGGAGAATCCCTGGGACCTCTTGGACCAGCTACCTCACATAGATATGCAGTAACAAACAAGAGGCTTTGTTCCGAACAAGGAGAAAGACAAGGACCGATACCCAAGGTTGTCCCTCTGACCTCCTCCACACGTGTCTTTCCCTTTCTCTCGCTCAGCATCCACATACACAAAGATACAAAATTTAAGTAATAATATAAAAATTTTAGTGAAGGAAATGTTGCAGTTTGGTGATGCAGAAGAGACACCAGTCTAAGGGGCAAAACTGTGTTCCAGCCCTGTCCAATGAGGGCTTCAACCTCATCAGATTTCAGTTTCTACACTGGATACAGATCAAACGGTTCCTAAGACTCTTATGGGGCTAACAGTGCATAATTCCATGATATAAAAGAATGATTACTTCCAGGGAAGTTAGGAAAAGAAAAACATTTAATTGTCCAGAATGTGTAGAAAGAGGAAAGTGAAGGACAAAGCACTTCATAGTTTGTCCAGCCTTAGAATGTGACGTTATGTCCCTTGCTGTCTGTGTTTGAATACAGAGGGTGCGAGCGTGGGTTGCAGTCTGTGCTTGTATCTACCACCTTCACAAAGTTATGTTTGTCTTTCAACTGTCTCCGTTTGACTCTAGATATGCACTCACACCATGGCTGCTTGTGTCAAAGAAACCGGAAACACCACTGGAACCCACGAGAACATCAGAGTGTCGCATACGCTCGAAAAGAGCATTTTCAAAAAAGATCTCTTTTTATTATTTTAATTAAATGTAGGTGTGTGTGTCTGGATGTGGGCATGTGGACGTGAGTTCAGGTACCCGAGGAGGCCAGAGGCATCTGCTTCCCTGAAGCTAGAGTTACAGACAATTGTGAGCTGCTTGCTGGGCATCCCCTGGAAGAGCAGCACGTGCTCTCAACCACTGAGTCTTCTCTCTAACCCTAAATAATACATTTTTTCAGGAAACAAAGAGAGGTGTTAAAAGTTAGGAACCATATCCCGCTTTGGTTCGTAAACACAGGTACGTATTTCTTTCTTTGACAGTTTGCTTAACGAATAGGTCCAATACCGCTTAACATTAGCATGCCGGGGGCTGATATCCAGTGGTTGGGCACTAGATGACCATATACAGGGCCTGGCTTCAACCCCCAGCACAACAAGAAAAAAAATTATGAAAACTTCTTGTCTAAAATAATGTTGAGGTTAGATTGGAGATCAAAATTTAGAAGGATATAATTCAAGTAAAGGAGGTATTTTAACATTTTTTTCTTTGTAATTGTGATTTTAGGCCTGCATTTTAAAATATATACAAAAACATTGAGTCATACATTTTCCATTTCATCTGAGATCCAACTACATGCTAAGTACCCTTTAAGGGCTCAGAGGACTGGGAAGAGCAAATCAGGCAAATCCTCTATCCTGCCTTTTCTAATAGGTATCAAGGGGCCGGCAAGATGCCTCAGCATCTTGGCAGCGGGTGAAGGCACTTGCTGCCAAACCCGCTGACCTGAGTCCCATCTCTGATAGTAGACCCATGTGGCAGAAAGAGAGAATTGGTTCTGGCAAGTCACTCCCTTACTTCTTACTTCCTCTCAGTAGACAGTAGGGGGCATTTTGGAAGGAAGCCATCCTGATTCAGAGCGCTAGCCCCTCAGACACTCAAGAAAGGCTCTGCTCTCTTTTCCGTACCTCTCTCCTTCATCTTCCCCTCCCAGGCCCAGCCTCCAATGACCCCTCTTTCTCCTCGTCCTGCAGTGTTCTCTGGTGCTTTGCAGACATCCCTCCAGGCGCTGTGGTCACTTTGTGCAGAGCAGGTGTTCCCAGACTTGGATGTAGGCACAGCTTCGATGTGAAAGGACATGGAGAGAGAGAAGCTATCTAGTTGTGTGCTATTCTAGCTGCTGTAGATGATATGTGAAGGATGAATAAAAACCATCTTAGATTCTCTAGCCCCAGCCAAGTTGCCCCAGCCAATCACATGAAGCAGAAATAAACCACCCTTGAACACTCCCATGCAAAGGGTGCAAATCTGGGAAATAATAATACTTTTGGTTTTAAGCTACTGCTTTTGGAGGATGATGTGTCAGACAGGATAGCTTAGAAAGGATCTGTTTCAAGACTGCTCTTAAGACAAAAATCTCCACAAACACAACTGCAATTTAAAATCAAAGCTTCTGTAACTTGTAGCCGAATTATAAAAGTAATTATTCCTTGTTTTTATAATTTTCCTTCTAGGAATCTATGCCAAAGATACTCTGGCAGAAATAAAGGGATCCCTTAGCTATTTGTGTGTGCGTGTGTATGTGTATGTGGGTGGGTACACAGGTGTGTGTGGAGGCCAGAAGTCAATGTTGTGCGTCTTCCTGATCTCTCTCCACCTTGTGTTTTTGAGACAAGATCTCTCACTGAACCCAGAGTTTATCAATTCAGCTAAGCTGACTGGCCAATAAGCTCTAGGGGTGAGCCTCTCTCTGTTCCCCCACGCAGCACCAGGGTTACAGACAAATTGCTGTACTAGACTCTCACACGGGTGCTGTGGATTTGAACTTATGTCCTCAAGCTTGCCTTGCAAGCATCTTACAACTGACCATTGTTTTTGTTCTGAGACAGTCTCCTGATGTAGCCCAGATTACATAAATACATACTCAAACTCAAGGATCCTCCTGATTTGGTCTCCTGAGTGCTGGGATCACAAGCATGTACCACCAAGCTTGGCTCAACCTAGGTTTTTATTCTACAAATAAAATGTAAAAGAAATGAAAAGGGAACTTAATGGTATTTTTAAAGATCCTTAAGGAGCATATTAGCAAGTTGGAACTTATGATTCTATTTGTATTCTAATTTGAACAAATATACTAAGAAACATTTATGGGGTAATAGGAAATATAAACAACTGTCAGATATTTGATGACACCAAGGAATTATTACCTAGATATTATAATGATATTATATTTTTATTTTTAAAGGAATATATGTAGAAATATACACAAAATGTGTAGTAGTACTACCTACTGTGGCAGCTCACCAAGAAGACAAGAAGGCATGAGCATAGGTCCATACCCTGCCAGACCTCAGCAGAGGGAACCACTATCCTGGCCAGTGCCATACTGGGCAGTGGAACCCCAAGCATCTGAGCTCAGGTGTTGTTAATTGATCCAGAACTCCTCAGGTGTACTGATAGCACGTGCAGATCATAGCAATCAGCATCCCCCACAGAAATCTGACACCTGTAGACGATACAAATCGTCAATGTCCAGGCAGGCCCTTTCCCAACAGTGCACAAAACAATTATTTTATACATAACTAAAAATAAACTTCTACAACAAAAATGTTTATGGATAAAAATTATTCCATTGATAATTTTTCAAAAATAGGTAGGTTGGCAAAGTGAGTTAAATTATACATGAAACAAAATGGCCCAGAAGCTGGTAATCAATGAATTTGGCTGGTTGCTTCATTAAGATTTATTTTTATTGTCCCCTTTACATTTTCACATATTCGAAATTTCCAAAATAAAAAGCTAAAATAAGAAGGGAGGCCTCTGAGGCTAGCATTATAAGAACACCGAATCCATTTCTTTACTGAGTCACATTTAGTAATAATGTCTGTATTGACTGGAAGGTGCATAGCTAAGATCAAGATGGAGATCTAGACCATTATGTTACAAAATTATGAGTTCTCAGAGAACTGTTTTTGTTGCTTTTTGCGTGACTTTTAATAATTTCCAGTTTAATTGTTATTTTTTAGTGTGCTGGCTAGTCTTCTGTCAACTGGACATAAAAACTAGAATTATCTGAAAGGAGGGAGCCTCAATTGAGAAAATGCCTCCATAAGATCTGGCTATAAGACATTTTCTTAATTAGTGATTGATGGGGGAGAGCCCAGCCCATTGTGGGTGGGGCCACCCCTGGGCAGGTGCTCCTGGGTTCTGTAAGAAAGCAGGCTGAGCAAGCCATGGGGAGCAAGCCAGTAAGCAGCACCCCTCCATGGCTTCTGAATCAGCTCCTGCCTCTAGGTTCCTGCCCTGTTTGAGTTCCTGTCCTGACTTCCTTCAGTGATGAGCAGTGATATGGAACTATGAGTGAAATAAACTCTTTCCTCCCAAACTTGCTTTTAGGTCACGGTGTTTTGTTGCAGCAATAGGAACCCTGAGACACTTGGTAAAACGTTGAACTATTGTGTTTAACTAATATGTGGTCAAGACCCCGTCTCTTTCAAACATACATCATTTGTTTACTCTACTGACACTTTCTTTTTAGGTATGTTCTTGCTGTACGTCCATGCTGGCCTCAAACTTACATCATTTTACTTCAGCCCCTGAAGGGCTGGGATTATAGGTATGTACCACCACTCCCAGGAGTACTCGTGTGTGTGTGTGTGTGTGTGTGTTGAGAGATTGAGTGATTTCTTTGAGAGCCACTGGGAGAGTGAAGCAACCCCTGCAGCTGCCCTGCAGCACACAACTAACCACACTCCTTCCTCTATGATATCATAGCTATGTTTTGGATGCCATAGGAGTGTGTCCCCCAAAGGTTCACGTGATGGAAGGCTGGTTCCTTACTGCACAAGTCTACCTCATTTTCCACTTCTCTTCCTTGTTGTGATACAGCCTTGGGGGCCCTCACAGGACTCTGGTACTATGCCCTTGGACTTCTAGAACTATTATTTATTTATTTGTATTTTCTGCATATCAGTATTTTTCCTGTGTGGTGATTTTAAATAAGAACGGCCCCCATGGGCTCATATATTTGAATGCTTAGTCATCAGGGAGCAGCACTGTTTGAGGAGGATTAGGAGGCGTGTCCTTGTTGGAGGAAGTGTGTCACTGGGGGTGGGATTTGAAGTTTCAAAAGCCCATGCCAGGCTCAGTTTCTCACTCTCTGCCTGCTGCCTGTGAATCAGAATGTAGCCCTCAGCTACTTCTGCAGCACCAAGCCTGCCTGCTGCCAAGCTCCCCATCATAATGATAATGAACTCACCTCTGAAATGGTAAACAATTGAATGTTTTCTTTTGCAAGAGTTGCCTCGGTCATGGTGACTGTTCACTTAGACCTCCTGTGTGTGTGTGTGTGTGTGTGTGTGCCTGGTGCTTGGGAAGGCCAGAGTCCCTGAGGATGGAATTACAGAATTATATGGTGGTTGTGAGCTACCATATAGGTGTTGGGAAGCAAACCCTGGTCCTCCAAAAGAGCAGCCCACGTTTTTTTTCTTTTCTTTCTTTTTTTAACTCTCTCTTTTTTGGTTTTTCAAGACAAGGTTTCTCTGTTGTAACTCTGGCTGTCCTGGAACTCACTCTGTAGACCGGGCTGGCCTCAAACTCACAGAGATCCACCTGCCTCTGCCTCCTGAGTGCTGGGATTTAAAAGCATGTGCCACCACTGCCTGGCCAATTTTTTTTTTTTTAAAGATTTATTTTATTTACGTGACATGCACACCTGGATACCAGAAGAGGGCATCAGATCCCATTACAGATGGTTGTGAGAAACCGTGTAGTTGCTGGGAATCAAGCTCAGGACCCCTGGGAGAGCAGTCAATGCTCTTAACTGCAGAGCCATCTCTCCAGCCCCCATTTTTTTCCTAGCCACCTAGTATTTCACCATTACAAAAGCAAAACGAACTACTGTAACCACAAAATAACAAAGGACCATATCTAGGACTTTGAAAGGATAGAGGACAGGATTGATTTCTCTGCTCTTAGCAGGAGATAGAAAGAGAGCATCCCGGAGAATGCTAAAATGCTGCCTTTGGAGTTAGAGCAGCAACAGAAGTGGGTTCGTCTTATTTGAGAGGGAAGATGTAACCCCATGCCTTCCAGTGCCAATTTCCCTTCCTTTTCTAACCTCTGTTGCCCTCCTTTTCCCATCAGGTGAACACCATGTTCAGGGGATCTCCAGGTGTGACCCCTGGGTCAGCAGCAGCACTATGGTGTAGGAAGGGTTAAAGACAATGCTTAACTTACACCCCAGATCTACTGAATCAGAAAGTCTGGAAGTGGCCAGTGACCTGTGTTTTAATAAGCCCTCTAGTGATGCTGATGCTTGCTCAAATTTAAGAACCACTGGTTTAGAGAAAATGAGTGAGGGTTCTGTGAATGCAGTTTAAAGAAGTCCTCCACTAAAAAACTCTGGTCCTTTATCCACATTTAAACTTTTTGCTGATTACAGGGGAAAATTTTGAGAGCCTCTAAGATAGGAATGGAAGACTTGGTCAAGGGCACAACAGAGCAGTAGCTATAGAGAAACCCATGTCCCACAAACAGAACCCCAGCTACCAGGCTGGGCAGCTGCACTCTGCCACCCAGGAGTGCCTAAGGCTTGTGAGGGCCAGGCCTCCGACATCCTTTTTGAGAAAGTGGTCCTTAGCCAGGGAGTCCTAATGCCACAGGCTAAGTATAAAATTTACCCTCAGGGAATGAGAATATGCAGAACAATCTATAATGAGTGATAAAACAATATGACAAAATTTTGCTCTGTTTTTCATGGAGCTACTAGAAAATTCTAACCTATATAGTTCATAGTCACAAACTGTGCTTTATTTCTATAAATATTGGTCTATAAGGCATATATAAAATGGAGGGTGAATAGGAGAAAAAAATGTTGGGTAATATTCTCTTCCAGATATATATACATACATTTCTTTTTTTTTTTTTTTTTTTTTTTTTTTTTTTTTTTTTTTTGAGACAGGCTTTCTCTGTGTAGCCCGGGCTGTCCTGGAACTCACTCTTTAGACCAGGCTGGCCTCAAACTCAGATATTTGCCTGCTGCCTACCTCTGCCTCCTGAGTGCTGGGATTAAAGGCAAGCACCACCACTGCCTAGCTTTCTTCCAATTCTGAATAAGGCCATGGGCATTCAGAAGCATAAACCATCATTTCTTATCCCTGTATCATTCGGTTTGTACTGTGAAGAGAGTGCAATAGTAGAAGCCATAAAAACTACCCAGCAAACATCTTTTATATCTGTGTCCACACAAAACAGTTTTTCAGTTCTAGAAAAATAGACTTTTCTATTGGAAGGGAAGGTAATGTCAGGTAAAATCTAGAATGTATGAAAATCTGTACCAACAGGAAACTCTCTCATTCCCCCACCTTAATGATCATTTCAGACATAGTTATTTGTTCAGGACATTTCTTCCTCTGCTGATCACAGACAAAGCAAGTGTCCTCATCAACTGTGTTCTGAGAAGCTAAGTAGTTCTAAGGCCTGGAGACACACAGCAAAAGAAGAGCTGCCTAGTTCCATAGACTGCATTTTTTTTTCATTATACCACATAGGATAGCACAACATAAAAAGTGCAGGTTCCATGTTAGTTCATAATTTAGATCACTGTACTGGCTTTCTGATCAATATTTGTGTGTGTGTGTGTGTGTGCGCGCACACACACTCCAGTGCATACATATCTATGTTGGCAGCTATACCTGTGTGAGGATGCACATGCAGACCAGGGGATAACTTCACATGTTCTTCAGGCATTGTCTACTTTTTAAAAAATTTTTGAGCCAGTTTCTCTCATGGCTTGGTACTTGCCAAGTAGGCCAGCATGGCTAGCCAGTGAACCCTGGAATCTGCCTGTCTCTGCCTCTCCAGTGCTAGGGTTACAAGAGCACATCACCACACATGGCTTTGTTTTTAAGATTTGTTTTATTTTTGTTTATTTGTATGTGTGTATATAAGCATGTACCCATTCATGCAAGTGCCTAGGGAGGCCAAAAGAGAGCGCTGAATTCCCTTGGAACTGGAGTTAAAGTTAGTTGTGAACTTTGGGATATGGGTGTTGGGAACTAAACTAACGTTCTCCGTGAGAGCAACAAGTACTCATCACTACTGAGCCATCACTCTAGTCCCCAAATCTACCTTTTTAATGTGAGTTTTGGGGATCAAACTGGGGCCCTCATGCTTGTATGAGTTATCTCCCAAGCCTGCCTTTCTGGCCTATTTATTTATTTATTTATTTATTTTTAAGGCTTTGTTTCCTAAATGTGTTGTATGTCTACTTGAATGTATGCCATAAGCGTGCAGGTGTTCACAGAGGTCAGAAAATGGCATCAGCTCCCCTGGAGCTGAAGCCACAGTTGGCTATGAGCCATTCAACATTGGTTCGGATTCAAACTCCGTTCCTTTGGAAGAAGACCAAGTACTGGCCATCTCTCCAGCCTGAAGACTTTATGATTTCCAAATCATTGCCTTCTGAATTTTGTTAGCATAAATCCATCCCTGAGAGCCTGGGGACCTTTAATAAACTGGTAAACTTAATATCTGACCTAATGACAGAAAGCCAGACTCTAGTCTAGGAGGGACCTGTACACAGATGTTCACCCTCTGCCTCCTTAACTGCATCAGACATCTCCACTGATTTCAGTGCTTTTCTTTGTGAGCTTAGACACAGCCCGAAGTCCTCTAACAGAGTATGCAGGAGCCTGCTATCATTTGACCTGAGAAACTATATTGTTTGGCTGGCCTGTGTGATAGTGACCTAACAAAGCCGACTTTCTTAATGCACAGCCTCAGGAAAAACCAAGACATCACGCTCCTAATTTATTTTTCTCAGAAGGGGAAATCCAAAAGGTTTGCGGTACACAGCGGAGACAAATGGGAGAAAACTGGCATTTTAGAAAGTCAAGACTCATTAGGATGAGAGAATTCGCATGACGTATTTTATTACTTTCCCAGAAACAAGGTCAATGGTTTCTATCAAGGTTTCTCATAGGACTATATGTAATTTAGAGGTCACCAGGATGTTTTTGTATATGATAATAATGATGACGCTTATGCCTGGATTATTTTCATCATAAATAATAAAAGTGGCCCACAAACAGTGGCTGAAATAAGATTTTCTTTTTCTTTTTGTTTGTTAGGAGAACTTCAGGGCCTGGTAGGATTGCTCATCAGGTAAAACCCCTTGCCCTGCAAGCCTGGTGAACTAGATTCCACCCTGAAACCCACACAAAGAGCTGGATACAGTGGCATGCATCTGTAATCTCAGCACTCCTGTGGAGAGACGGGAGGCAGGAAAACCCCAGAAGCAGGCCAGTTAGACAGGATTGTAAACAGCATGGCCCAAACACAGAGCTAAGCCTGGAGGAGAGAACTAACTGCCACAAGTTGTCCTCTGACCTCCGTATGTGTGCCCTGATACTATTGTGTCCACACGCACATACATCATGCACACACATGCACACATTCATAAACCAGAAAATAATAATATTAAAAATAAAAAGGAACTCCGGAGGAAGATAAACCTGGAGTGACTGGCGACTCCAGGGTTGTTAATTCTCTTCTAATGTTTGGCCATTTTCATTGTGTAATTAGGTTACTTTGGGGACTAAGGTGACTACCGAAACACTTTGTTCCAGGAAGGAAGAAGGAAGGACAAGCAGATGTGTTCAGTTATCTGTCTTCTGTTTAAGCTGTTACTGTAGGCAGAATAATGGCACCCCCAAAGATGTCCATTCTGATCCCCGACTGTTGTCCGTTCTATATGTCACCTGGCAAGGCATAAAGGACATCCCAGCTTTGGCTTAAGTTAGAGGAGCAAAAGTATGGAGAATACCTCACATTGTCTGGATGGGCCAAGTCACAAAGGATAAAATGCTGGGCGTGGATCCCAGCTAGAGAAGGGCGTGGAGACACGTCAAAGCACAAAGGTACTCTGAAGGTAGGCGTTAACCAGACCACTCTTGGTAAGATTTTTACAAGGAAATAAGAATATTTCATCCATGCTCCTAATGTTCTCTGTCTAAACTATTAAAAAATATCATCCTTGGTTTAAAAACATATCCCTGTGCAGAAAAAAAGTTTTGATATTTTTCTAAATATTTTTGGAAACAGTTATTTTTTTTCTTATTGATTTTTTTTTTGAGCCAGAGTCTCGACATGTAGCCTAGGCTAATCTTGAACTTAGAATCCTCCTGCTTTACCCATCCTGAGCACTGAGATTATAGGTGTGTACCACCTATTGATTATTAATATTGCTTTGCATTGGTTCAGTTTGCATTGCCATTTCTTTGATGATGCACTACCATGCAAAATGAAAGCTGCCTGGCTATTGGCAAGACAAGAATAAATTCAAAGTAGCAGGACTATACCAATGCTTTAGCAATATGAGTATATTTTAAAGTATAACTAGGGTTCAAAAATGACAAAAGTGACAGTAACATTTTAGACATATCTGCAATACAAAGCAATAACTTACATAGTTGTATCAATGCTGGGGGCTGAAGTTGAGAGTTTCTGGGTACTCATTTGCCTGGAGAACAACACAGATGTGAGTTGCTATATGACATTTCTCTGGGAACTATGGTGGCCAACAGCAGACTGTCTCAAACCTTGCCTTCCTTGAGACATGAGTCTGCACCAGTTAGAAAGCCACTGGGTGCAGGCACCTCAGGGCTCTGGCTCCTTTCTCTGGGCATTTCTCCGGGCTCTGCCTTCTATTTGCATATTGGCTCTATTTCAGGCTGGCAGGAAATCATGACAGCTGCTCCAGGCATCAAATGCAGTCAGGAGCTGGCTTTCCTAGAGCCTTCTCAAGACTAAGAAGAAGACCTCCAGTATACCTCTCATCCATTCACCTCCTATTGGCCAGAAGTGTGTTTCCCCCAAACACGATAGCATCAAGGGTTCAGGACAGAATACTCTCAAGTCACCCTGTATATTCTGGGTATAGAGGGTTCAACAAAGAATAGGACATCCATGACTGCTGGGAGAGTAGAGTGGAGAAACTCTACCCTAACAGACCTTAGACTGAAACACGTAAGTGTGCATTTCCTCAAGTCTGGTCCAGGAAGCTTCTGGAAACCTCTCATCTGCTGTCCCGATAGCTACAACCATACCCCTAGGAAGAGTGCCTTTCTATTTCCACATCTTGCCTCAGTTCCTCTCATGATCACTGGCCTGGAAAAGGACAGGGGCAGTGACTCTTGGAAGCATGGATCACAGGCTTAGGTCACGACCTTAGAAGGTCATGATACCTGACTGGTAGTTTGTATTTTAGAATACCAACTCCTGAAACAGCCCCAGCCAGGGGACAGGCCAATGGGATTGCCTTAAGCCTACTCAGGTTCATCCTTGAACTTGGGGGTGGGACATGGCCATTCCCACTTGGGCTATACAGGGAGAAATTGACATCCACCCACCATCCTCCTAAATCAGGCCATAACTAGCAAGGAAAGTAAAAGAAACAAACAAAAAACAAACAAACAAAAAACCGAAGCAAAACAGCAAAAAAAAGCTTGGTTAGACAACTGGCAGTAATTCCTACCTGCTGTGATACACTGTAATTATAATTTTCATTGCAAATAAATACGTTTGTAGCTAGTTAGTGCTTTTTAAAAAATATACTGTGTAACACTCATCTGTTATACACATGCCTGCCATTACCCACAAAGTACAGTCTCCTGAAAACTGTTCAGTCCCAGGCTAAACTGTAAGATTACAGTCAGCTGATGGGTAATGTATAATGTTATTGTACTCAGCTACCGATCCTCTAGAAAATACCTCCATTAACTCCTATACTCCACAAAGCAGGTCTGATTTATTCGTCTTCTGTATCTACATACATTGCACCAGCATCTTGGCTCATCCAAAATTAATGAATTTATTTGCACGGCTGGTGTTTGCAGGTTCATCCATCTCTCTCTGCCGCTGACTGTCATAGTACATCCCATTTACTTTTATTCTAGTTTCTTAGAGACTGCAGGACCGGCTTCCCCTTGGGAAAAGATAGCTGGTTCTGAATCCATTTGGAAGCCAGAAGAAAGAATCGGATGTTAGGATTTTGATTTCTGATTTTCTCACCAGAGCTCTGTAGGTAAACCCTTTCTATAAGAGAGACTAGAGGTCAAAGTTTTAGGGAAGTTATCAGGAAAGCTCTGGATGTGAGGCACTAAGCTCCTGTTCTAGAGAGCCCCCACAGACCAGCTTTTCCTCCCACATTCCTCCTCAAATATGCAAGTGGCATATATATTTATAACTGTGCAGTGAAAGAGTGAGCTTTATTAGCAGAGATAGCTGTCATAATTCAATCAGTTGTACTCTATAGAGCACCTAGGAAACGCAGGCATCGAGATTATGTATGATGGGTCATATCATATACAGGTAGAGCTAGGAAGATAGCTCAGTCAGTAAAGAGCCTGCTTCAGCAGGAGGACCTAAGTTAGATTCCATGTGTGGAAGCTGGGTGTAGCAGCAAATACCCAGTGCTGAGGAGGCAGACAAAGACAGAAGAATTTCTCGTGTCTGCTGGCCAGCCAGTCTAGCTGAACTGGCAAGCTCTGGGTTCAATGACACATCTATCTCAAAAAAATAAGTTGGAGAGTGATTGAGGAAGACACTTGGTATTGCCTTCTGGTCTCCTTACCGGCATGTACACAAGCTCGTGAGCATCCACGTATGCACATGTACATATTCACATAATCATATGGGGATGGAAGGGAGTTGAGACACTAATTAGAGATGATCAATGGAGAAGGGGGGGGACTAGCTTTGTCTATACACAAGGGGGGGTGGAGATATGAAGAATGTGTCCCAGAGAGGCTAGTGGGATTCTTCTAGGGGATGGTTAGGTGTAAGGGCAGGATTTTCATTGTGCATTTTTGTGTGCATCTATCCTAAGAGCTGCCCTCAATAAATGTTAAAGTCGGGGAGTAAATGAAATATTGATCTTGGCAATACACAATAGCTCTTGAATTGGCCTTTATGTGAGCATATCTTTCCTCCTACCTTCCTAAATGGGTTTTTTTCTACATCCATAGTGCCATAGTGTACACTAGGAGAGCCGCACATGAAATCACTTTAACCTGTGGGGCTCCAAGTCAGTGGCTCTCAATCTCCCTAATGCTTCGACCCTTTAATACAGTTCTTCATGTAGTGAGCCCCAACCATAAAAGTATTTTTGTTGCTACTTCGTAACTGTAATTTTGCTCCTGAGCAGCATCTCAGTTCCTAAGACCATCAGAAATATGTGTTTTTCCAATGGTTGAGAACTGCTGGTAGGGAAGGATAGAAAATCTCAAGGCTCAGGCTTCACCTCAGACCAGTTAAAGCCAAATCTCTGAAGAGAGGCCTGAACATGTGAATGCCATGTCTGCCATCATTACTCTAAACTAGCATGGAAACTGACTGCCTAGGGAAATTGGAGGCCAAGAAGAAATCCTTCAGCACAAACAAGTGCCAAGACCACTGTCATTGAGGTTCAAAGTGTAGAGAAGGCAGAAAGAAAGAATTCGGAAGAGACTGATGTGTGTTTGTTTGTTTTGTTTTGTGAACATCTAGATTTGAGTTCCTGAGGGTGTGTCACATGTCTTGGGAATACATAACCCTTCAGCCTACAAAATGCTGCCACATTGTGAAAAGAGATGGGGAGCTATTGAATAGTACAGGCTTGCCTTGGCTAGTGACCCCCTTCCCAGCCTTCAGGCTCCAGGGGCTCTCTTGTACTCCAAAGCCTCAGTCCACAGCTGAGTTGTCCCTGGCAAACTTGCACCATTCTTGGGGGAAGAGGGAGAGAGGTAGGTAAGTGTCGTTTTGGTTTTTGGCTGCCTTTGGTGTTAGAGAGGGGAGGAGGTACTGAGCTGGAGCCGGGAAGGGGGGCTGTGACTCAGGGGAAATTCTAAGATGCTACAAGCTGCAGCAAGTGTATGTCAGTGGGAGGTGAGAAAGGCAAACAGGGGGCTGAAAAACTGAGCCAGGAACCTGCCTAGTGGGTAATCAAAACTTGACTATAAATAACAAATGGAAGGACGAGCCTGTTTAGTGAAGTTATTTTCTAAAGCAGTGAACAGGCAAAAGAAGCCTTTTCCTGGAACAAACCCCCAAGCCCTTCCAAAAATCAGGAGCACTTGCTTGGCAGCGGCGCCATTATAAAAATACCCTTTCCAGATAACTGAAAGCTATCCTCGTGAATTCCCAAACATCCAGAATTTTTCTTTGCCTCTGGGGATCTTTCTAAAATGACAGCATGCAATGCCAGTCGGTTGGCTTTTAGTGGCTCAGGTTTCCGTAGCAGAACCTGGATTATCTTCTCGCTCTCCTCACACATTCTCAGTGTGTCCCCAGCCCAGGACGGGAGACCTAGCTTACAGGTCCTCAGAGTGTCTTGTTTTGCTTGGCCACAAATGATGGGCCCTAGAGTCTGTACAGGTTTGTGACAACTGTCCCCTTTTGAGTTCTTTTACAATCTCAAATATGTTGAGGATAGATATAATTACAGCAAGTCTGGAAAATAACTGAAGTGTGTTATTACTATTTTGCTAGTGTTCTTAAATTGCTCTTTGATTTTTGAATAGTTTCCAAAGAATCCTAAAATCTTTCATATTCTGTGACTCCAGAATATACTCAAAAGAGAAACAGCTCAGGAAACTAATCTAAAATAGTCTGTACCTACTTAAGTCTCATTTCTTAAAATATTTTGTGTACAGTCCTGGCGTTGGTACCTTATGTATTACTTGCTACGGAGGTCCATCCAGAGCGGCACACAAAATACGGCAGCAAAACACTCACAGACAGCCGGCTTGCTGAAGCTTTCACCATTCCTTATGGACATAGAAATAAAACCTGAGGGCTGTGGCAAATTTGGCACAAAACTCTGTCTCCTTGGTTTAGTAGTGAAAAACCACCTCTCCCACAGACCTGGCGGTTCAGAAGTGTGGGTGAAATCGAGCTCAAGAATGGGTCAAATTTCTACACATGGTTCAAGACTGAGCTGGTGAAGGGAGCAGGGGTTCTGTCAGAAGCTGTGACAAGGACAGAGAAGGCTTCCAGACCACCCCCAGCTGCAGAGAAAGGCCTGGGTGCTTCACTAGTCAGTGCTCAAGGGCATCACTGTTAGAACCCAGAGTGAGGCTCCCACTAGAACCTGTGTCATTAAGGGAACTCTTCTCCCCAACGCAAGGGACTCTGTGTGCAATACATGTTCAAAGATTTTACATCAAACAATGGTTTGCATATGGAAGCCCCAGGTCCACAGGTGTCTGTTCTTGATTGCACTTCGCCTCTATTTTTTGAGACAGAATCTGTTACTTACTGAACCTGAACTCATTATTTTAGTTAGGGTGCCTGGTCAGTAAGTATTCTAGCTTGCTCTCTGTTGTGATAAACGGCATGACCAAAAACAACTTGGGGAGCAAAGATGTTAGTATACCCCACACACAACCCCAACACAGCAACGGTCACTAAGGAGCACCTAAAAGTTAAGTTCCAGCCTCACACACAAAGGTCTGTTCTCCGGAAATCCCTCCCCAGCACCCCTGCCTCTTTCCTTAAAAGTCCACATGCCCTCCCCTTTGTTCTCCTCCCAGCCAATCAGAAACAGCCCCTTGAACTCTTCTCCAACTGTACCTCCCTTTCTCCCCTTCCCGCCTGGGACCTTTTATAACCTACCATTTGCCTACATGCCATGTCTGTCTCTACTCCCTCCAGAGGCAGTTCTTTGTCCCTCGGGGGCAAATAGCCCTTGTCTTCTACCTACCTCTTGCCCCCTGCCCCCTGCTCCTTGTCTCTGTCTCTTGTCTTTTGTCTCTTTTGGATAAATACATCTCTTTTGTGCTAAGAATATGGTGTCTGAGAGTGTTCTGTGCTGACTCCCGTCCTTTCAAAAGGACTTATTTCATCTTACAGGTTACATACAGTCCATCGTTGAGGGAAGTCAGAGAAGGAACTCCAGCAGGGCAGGGACTTGCAACAGAAACACTGGCGGAAGGCTACCTACTGATCCCTCCCCCCCAGCTGGCTTGTTCAGCAAGCTGTCTTCCTTCTTTTCTTCTTTCGTTCCTTCGTTCCTTCCTTTTTTCTTTAAAAAATTTTTATATTGTGTGTGTGTGTGTGTGTGTGTGTGTGTATGTGTCTGTCTGTCTGTCTGTGCGTGCGCACTCCAGTGAGAGCAGAAGTCTGTGGAGGCCAGATGAAGG
Source organism: Cricetomys ansorgei (assembly GCA_026225945.1). Taxonomy (NCBI): domain Eukaryota; kingdom Metazoa; phylum Chordata; class Mammalia; order Rodentia; family Nesomyidae; genus Cricetomys; species Cricetomys ansorgei. Next base: position 8,117,341 of record JAMJFZ010001232.1, read on the forward strand.
ATCCTTAGAATCCTCTGGAGCTGAAGTTACAAGTGGCTTTGTACCACCTGGTGTGGGTGCTGGGAGCTGAACTCGGGTCCTCTCTGGAAGAGCAAGAGGTGTTTCTTAACTGCTGAGCTATCTGTGTAGCCCAACAGCTCACTTTCCCATACAGCCCAGGCCCATCTCATCTAAGAGGCAGGAGGACAATGCCCACCCTGTCTGGGCCCTCCTACATCAATTAGCAATTAAGAAAATGCCTTGCAGAAGTCGCCACAGGCCAATCTGATAGAGGCAATTCTTTGACTGAGGTTCCATCTTTTCAAGTGATTTTAGGCTTGTGTCAACGACAGCTGAAGCTAACTTTGACAATGAACTTCAGAGAACCTCCTGTTTCTGTCCTTCCAGTGTTGGGGGTTACAGGGGCATGCTGGGAATCTAAATCCAGGACCTTGTACTTGTTTAGCAGGCATGTACTGAGACATTCCCCCAACCTTAGACATGGGCATTTTTATTGGCAACTTGGAGTTAGGTGTGGTTATGCATCATGCCTGCAGTCCCAGAAATAGGTAGGCTGAGGCAGGAGGATGGCAAGTTCCAAGCTAGTAGAGGTTATATTTTGAGTTCCATACCAGCCTTGGCTACACAATGAGATCCTGTCTCAAAAACAAAACTTTAAATCCCTAAAATAAAAACAACAGTAAAATAACATAATTAAAAGTAATATAGACAAATTAATTAAAAATCAAATGGAAATCTAGAATTATATAAGAAGCTCTTCAATTCTGCTTAATGGGATGAAAAATTTTAAAGGGAGAAGAAACAAGACTTTCAGTTGCTCTGTAGGTGAGCAGCTACATAGTCTAGGAGCTGAGTTTTCTTATCTCAGATTTATGTCGTTTAATGTGGCTGTCGTTTGTTACAATACAATTATTTAAATTAATTTTAAATACATAAGATTAAAAATTCCTCAGATATATTTCAGATACTTCAAAGGTCATATTTGCCAAGTGACTGCTGTGTCAGAGAGTAGAGATAAAAACAGACGTTGTAACAGGGAGTTCTTTTGGTCTGCACTGAAGATCCTGAAGAGAAGATTTATTCTTCAGATGCCACTGCCTACAGATGATTTAATAATACTGTGAAGCATCTCAGGTGTCAGTTCTCCCTCTGATCCTTCCATATCTTTTCTGAGAATTGTTCTCTATCCCACAGAGTGAGCATAAGCAGCCACGTCCAGTGTTTGACATTTCCCTTCAGATTTGGGCTGTTTGGACCAGGGATGGTCACCTGACCCAAACATAGTCAGAGACTCTTCTTCAGGAGGTGGGCTGCGCCATCCTAGATCAAAGGGGCCCGAATGATGGGGATGAATGAACATGGCTGTTAAGCGCATCTCTCTGATAACAAGCATGCTGGAGATGCGGAAAAAGCCAAACTGGAGGCAAAAGCAAAAGAAGAAGGCAGACACATGCAGAACAGAGTCCTGGCAGCCTGTGACTCCTACTTCCTGAAGCCTAACTACATTCCTGTACTTGACATTTTTGGGTCACTCTTTTACGTTTGGATAAAAGTCCTTATTTTCCCAAATAGACTCAGTTTGGGTCTCTGTTATTTAATATGTAAGAGCTCTGTCTAAATCAATAGCAATTGCCTAGAGCTGGTAAAAACTCTAAATCTCCAATCGGACTCAGCAAAAGAATCCAGTGATCGGTTGATGATGTCTGTCATGGGTGCAGTATTGGAAGCTGAAGTATCTATGTTGAATATTTTCTGTTCCTGATAAGTCAGTCTCTGAAATGATGACCTTACTCACAAATTCCTTTTGTTTCTCTAATGAATTGTTAGTTGTAATGGTTTTTTCTTTTCTGATAATGCTGGGTAAGTAACATGTTATTCATTTCCTAATATTTCCTGATAACCGTTTCTACTGGTGAAATAAAATATAGTGACACTTTAAGACCTTAGGAAAGACAGCTAATAAATTGGAGCTATTAAGAATCAACCGTTTAAATTTCATATAAAATGTGAGCTTTCACATAAAATCCAAAAGCTTTCAGCAAAATGTAGCTTTTAGTAATGTCAGCCAAGTTCCCCAAAGCTAGTACTCTACAAATTTTTTAAAAAGTTATCACAGCACTAAAAATAAATTTAAATAATGTCAAATTTATCAGGGCAGTTGAGTGTAATTAATTTAAATAATCATTTTTGTTTGTTTGTTTTTTGAGGCAAGGTTTCTCTGTGTAGCCCTGACTGTTCTGGAACTTGCTCTGTAGACCAGAACTGGCCTCTACTCAAAGATCTGCCTGCCTCTGCCTCCTGAGTGCTGGGATTAAAGATGTGAGCCACCATGTAGCTCAGTAGTAGGGTGCTTGCCTGTCATTCACAGGGCCCTGGGTCCATCCCTAAAGTAGGAGGGGGGAGGGGTTAAAGATTTTCTTTTATTATCTTAAAAGATTATTTATCTGTATAATGTGCTTTGTTCAGCGAACTTTAGCCTTTTCTCATATGATAGTTCTGACTAATTATATAAAAACTGAGACAGGTCATTAATTTCACCAGACTCCTGAGTGTGGTCCCAGAGGCAACAGCTGTGAGAACGCCGGGGCACAGTGGGGACTGGCTAGCGAGAGGCATGGTAGAACCAGGGCTCGGGGCACAGGTGAAGATGTCAAAATGTGCACAGACACAACAGATCAAAAACCAAGGCAGTGGATCAAAACCAGGGTAGGGCTGGGCAGGAGTTTGCCGTGAGTTTGAGTGCAGCCTGAGCTATATACTGAGTTCTAGGTCAGCCTGGGCTACAACGCCCACCCCTATCATGCTACACATAAGAAAGATCTTGCCTGTTTAAGACCAGCTTGCTGGTGAATGGTAGGCGGTGGCAAAGATGATGGGCTGAATAAACTGAGATGGTGTTGCTTTAATCTCCTATGCTTTCGGCAGCTCACGACACCACAGCAGAAAACTAACTACGATGATCATTTTGATGACGGTCTATCAAGTCTTCCTACAGCCACGGAAAACTGTATTTCAGCAAAGGCACATGTAGATGCCCAATGTCTAAGACAAATTAAACCAGAATTTCTCCACTTATGACTGAATAAAGGAAGTGGATCCCCTGTCCACAGAATTTCTGGTGGCCCAAGAGAGAGCTCTTAAGGCCACTAGATGCACCCCGAGGCTGCAGGAAGGGTGAAGGAGAACTCCCATGGCAGAGTGCTGAGGACACTGGAGGTGTTCACCAAAGTTTCCCACTTCCATTGCTGTTTCTGGTCCCTCTTTCCTTGGGCTCCTGGAGCTGCTCTCCCTGCTTTGAAAAGTTGCAAGTGTCTAGGGTTTTATGTCTTTTGCAAGGATGTCTTCAGTCAAGGACTGATTGTGGGGAAGTAGAAAGACTAGTAGCCCCCACTTTGAGATGGGGCCTCCTCCAGTGTGTAATTTATATTCTAGACTTCTCTAGCTAGATCAGACTCCTGCTACTCTCCTGGTAGAATGGCCTGACATGGGACTGTACTTGTTCTCCCCTTTCTTGTCCTGATTCCTTCACTTCCCACCAGCATCTCCCTGAAACAGTTCCTTAGCAATACTTTGCACAGTGATTCTTATTCTAGTTTTTGCTTTGGGGAACCCAATTTGAGACACAAGGGCAGCTGAGACTTCTCAACAGCTCTGAGGCCTTTCTGGGTTTCTGAATCTCTTCTTGGTCACATTTCATCCCAGGTTCCTGTGGCCCCTGTGGTCCTCACATTCATCCTTTGCAAAGGAAAATGTGATTGGCCTTATGTCACCATGCTCCATGGAAGAGCTCTGGTAGGGAGGGTTTTGCCCCAGGCTACCCCAAAGACAGCTGATCTCTCTATTGTGGGATGCACTTTCAGTAAATTGTGATGTAGCTCAGCTACTTGTTCCAATGTAGACATTGGGATGGGATCCTTTAAATCCTTGACTAAAGAAATAAAAAAAAAAAAAAAGGAACCATTTCTTAGACAAGAGTGCCGGATAAGACAGTTACTTATTGGCTATCTGGAATTCTTTCTAGGATACATGACTTTCATGAATCCGGAAAAATGTGGCAGTGGTGACTCACACAAGGTGGTTTGCAGAAGCGGAGCAATGTCGGGGTAAGAGCACAGTAGAGGTCTCAGCCTTGTTCTTGCAGTGAACATAAATAAAATTAGTTAAAGACGTAGAATTAACATCAACGCTTGTCTATGAAAGGCTGTTTTATATGCTAAGACAAAGTTTACCAAAGATGACGTAAATTCAAGAGCATGAGCTGCTAAGCACATCGGTCTTAAAGTAGCCAGCAAAAGTTATGTGTTGTCAAAATGTACACAGACATGACAGATAAGAAAAAACAAGGCAATTGATCAAAATCAGGGTATGGCTGGGCAGGAGGATACCATGAGTCTGAGTCCAGCCTGGGCTACATTGCACTTGGAGCAGCTAAGAGAGGGTATACTTACTAGTGAAGAGATTTGGACAGGACACCAATAGCCTAAATGACCTATTATAGAGGAACATGTCAGAACCAGAAACATTTTAATATTTACTGGCCTTAGGCCTCAGGGTAGAATCTCAGCAGACAGGGCTGGACCCTGAGGGACTTCAAGGACTCCCTTACATAGGCGCTTAAGAGCTATATCGTAAACAAGCCAGGTATCCCTCCTGACCCTCTCCTCCTAGGTATGTTCTGTCTCAGCCTTCTGTGACACACCCTTTGGGTATATCAAAGAATGCTGGACAAAGAAAAAGCAAAGAGAATCTCCCAAGGGAGATTTAACATATTTAAGCCAAGACAGAGGCTCAACATGAAGCAGCTCCTTGTTTATCATTCATTCTCCTAAGGGATATTTGTTTGAGTCCTGTATTGGGCTAGCTACCTTCCCAGGCTGTGGAGGCAAATTCCAAATTTTGTGCAGAGGCAGCATGACTAAAATAAGCGATGTTGTAGACTCTTGCTCTTCTTAAATGTCCCCAGGAAGGAACAGGCCAAGAGAGGTGGAGTTTGGGGAGGGTAAAAAAGTACAGCAACAGGCCATAGCCAGCTTGCCAGGGGAAGATCTGAGGTCAGAGCTCCAGGCTCTAGCCAAGAGGCAGAGTTTGAGAAAGCAAGTTAAGGTCAGTGTTGAGGAGCCCATGCCAGGGAGAAGGGCACAGGCAGAGGCATGGGTAGTGCTAGATTCTGGGGAAGAAGGCAGATAACACACTCAGCGCTCAGTTTGCCAGGCTGTTGAATACATTTAATCCTTACAGCAGCCTTGCAAGATAAACACAAAGTCCAAAAAGAGAGAGGAGGTGCTTCTCAGGCTTTCCTGAGGGTACAACCACCAGGACTTATAATCCAGTTCGAGTTCTGATGTAACAAGGCTGCAGGTGCATCCAGCTGCAGAAAGTTCTGGAAGTCTCTAGTTGATGATGCTGATTACTGCTGGACCACAGACCAGTGAGAACAAGTGAGAACAAGAGGTTAAAACCCTGACCCCCAGGGTTGGGGAGATGGCTCAGGGGTTAAAGCACTTCCTACAGAGGACCAGAGTCTAGGTCCCCCAGAACACACTGAATGGTGGGTTGGTGTAATTCCAGCCTTGGAAGGCAGAGACAGGGGATCCCTAGCAAGCTGGTTAGCAAGAATCAGCCACATAGCGGGCTCTGGGTTTGATTGAGAGACCCCGTGTCAATGAATAAGGTTGAAGAGTGATGGAGGATAATTCCCTAAAATCAACATCAACACGTGTGCACATGTACTCACACATACGCCTGCCCACACACATACACACGCATGCACACATGCACATAAAAACAAAAGTAAATGGAAAACCTGGCCAAAAAAGTCAATAATTTTATTGGGAAGTAAAAAGTAGAGAGGGAAGGAGAGGGAGAGAACGGTAGCCTAGTTTGAGGGTCTGGGTTTTTCAAAATCGTGGTCCTGAGCCCTGGACTGTGGCTTCCTGCTTGCCAGGTGAGGGCAGCTGTTGGCAGTTGTGGAAGGGAGCAATGTTCTGAAGATGGTGTGCTCCTTCTGGATGCCTGGCCGGGTGTAGTCACGCCAGGGACCTCTCTCCTCCTTACCAATTTCCTGTGTTAACTTTTTGTCATGATAAAACACTCCAGTAACAACGTAAAGAACAAAAGGTTTATCTGTGGCAAGGAGGAGCATCACCACACGGAGGGCATGCAGAGCACAACTGCTACCTCGCAACAGCCAGGGAGTGACAAGAGAAGGAGAGACTGAAGGTACAACACCAGTGAGCTACCCCCTTCAGCTGAGCCCCACCCCCCAAAGTTTCTACCATTTTCCCAATAATGCTATTGAATAATGAACCCACTGATGGGTTAATCTATTGCTAAAGTCTTGATGTAATAGTTTCCCCCAAAGCCCTGCCTCTGGATACGCTGTATTGGCAGCTACACCTTCAACATGTTAGCCTTTTGAAGGGATGTTTCACATCCAAACCACGTCATATGGAAGTAACTGCACTCAGTGCAGTGCATCTGGTCCAATGTATTTTAAGTTATCATTCTTAGCTTAATGATTAATTCATATGGATAATATATATTGTGATGAAGTTACTTTACAGCAGATCGTTTTAGAGAAGTCAAGTCTATTTCTTAATAGACCTCTTAGCCTCCCCACTTTTCCTCTCGAATGGCCTGTTCTTGGAGAATGTCTCACGGCCTTTTCATTAACTATCTTCCTCTATGTTATCATGGGTTTGGTGCTAAAGTGTATTGCACTCTTGTTTAGATTTCCTTGCTAGTCTTTGACTTGATAATTATTATTATGTATTTTTAAAGACCATGAAGTCATAAGGTGTTTTAGTTCCTAGAATACTTTCATTGGTATTGCCTTCATTTTTATTTCCACATAATCCAGTCGATCTAAGTCAATGGCATCGACTTCTTTAATAGAGGAGGACCGGACACATGAAGCTGAGTAAGTTGCCCAAGGCTATGCGGCTTCATAAGTGGCAGAGGTGACCTGTCACATGCTATGCTGAGCTTTCTATGTAATAGGTCATTAAGTTCCTGTCTTGACTCTATTACTATTCAATTTTACAGATGAGAACACTGAGGCCTAGAGGCATTACCTACTTACTCCAAGTCACTGGGGCAATATGGGGATAAAATCATGGTCTTACGAAGTCACCCTGGGTTCTAACACTGTAATGGCGTCTTGCTCTTATACTAGAAAGGGCATGTAGCAGTGTTTATGTAACAGGGATCCAGCTCTTCGTAGACTCTGAGACTTTATTTAGCAAAACTGACTCCATGATAGAAGGGCCAACCATGCTGTAAAGCCCAGTACATAGACAGCACCACCTACCAAAATGAAAACGGAGAACTAATCCATCAAAGTCCATACAGTTCTGGGAAAATCTCAAAATGTACTAGCCTTGCTTTTTTAGCTTCTATAGTTCCACTTCTGGCTAAATGTTCTTGTTAACTGAAGTATGTCAACCTAGAACATGGTTTTTGTGCTTAAAAACTCATTCCAAGAAAGGCTTGGGGCTATACTGGGATCCTGAACACCCTATGTAGTTGCCAGCCAGCTAATGAAGATTTTCTATTGGCTTAAAACCATGACTGAATAGTCTTCCCTGGTGAATACCCCACAACATTTAAAGCCACAGCCAAAATAAGTGTTGGTGAGGATTTTCCAGCTTGTCCCAGAATGATGATGCCCTTGCCAGCCACAGTAAGGACCTTAAGAAATTTGGGGTAGTCATTCTCATATAGGATGAGGCTACCAACACTGGTGGGTGATAAATATGGCAGTTCAAATTCATCTCTTGGGCCCAGCAAGCAGAGTGTATGGCACACTTGTTGCTAGGCAACTCTTAAACAGTCCCACCCCATTCAGTGCTGTGCTAGGTCTTCTACCTACTCATACTTCCCCAAGTTCACATGTACCACCTTGGTACATGGATGACATGTTCCCATAATGAAACCAAGTTTGTCTCGGTGATACACATCGAAGAGAATTGTATTTTCCAGGAAGGGATGAGACTGTGACCTGATATGTAGCCCAGGCTGGCTCCAAAGTCTTGATCTTCTTGCCTCAGGCTCCCTAGTAGAAGAGACTTTAATGAAGTAACTGGTTGTAGAGGCTTGAGTCAAGTCAAGGGAGCAGCTAAAACAGAGGGGCACCCAGAGACTGAGAGAAGCTGATACAAACCTGGAAACCTGGAAAGAACAAAGAGAAGAGTTACCAGAGGGTGTGTGAGTGGGTGCCATTGAGGAGCTGTACTTGTGAGAGGATACAAACATGGCCAGATGTGTACAAAGAAGAAAGGGGAAGCAATACCCTGCCTTTTTTCTGCTCCCTCCAAGTCAGCTGCCAGTGTCCTTTGCTGTGGAATCCAATTTGGCTAGATTAGATTAGATTAGATTAGAATTATCTGGCTAGAACTCAGCAGTCACAGTCCTCAGCACAGAAAGACTAGTGAGCACCTGCTCTGGCCTCGTACCCCAGCAAAACCAGAAGGTCCCCTCTCCAAGTCTCCTCAATTCTACGTGCTGGCCCAAAGTCCCAATCCTACCTACAACATCCCATCCCCTGGCTCTGAGTTCTCTGACGTCAAATTCCTTTTTCCTAAGCGGTTTCCAGGCGGTGAAGAACATGAAATGAACACAGCTGCTAGATGAAAACAGAACTCAGAAGCCTAGCAGGCCTAATACCTAATCAGACAAAGATTTTTCTTTTTTAAACTAGAATGACGTTCGTGGAGAAAAATATATTAAAATGGAAGCAAATGTCGGCTGTTGGTGGGAACGCAAATAACAGGAACTATACTGAATCAGGTTAGGTGTCTCCTGCTCTTCTTTTCTTTCTCTCTCTTTTTTTTTTTCATTTTAGTTTTACCAGAGATCAGTTTGCTCATTGTGGTAAAACTCATATTAACTTGGTGAATACACATCAGCAATCTGTTATGTCTCATCAAATTCACAGCTTTTTATTTTTTATTGTTTTTTTATTTTTAGTTATAGTTATGTGTGTTTGCCTGCGTCTGAGTATGCGCGTCTGAGTATAGGAGTCTGTGGAGGCCAGAGGCATTGGAGTCCCTAGACCTGGAGTTACGGGCATTGTGAGCTGTCCGGCATAGGTGCTAGGAACCAAACTCCGTTCTTCAAGAGGAGCGTGCATTTTTAACCGCTGAGCCATCTCTCCAGCCTCAAATTCACCATCTTTTTAGGAAATGGAATCAAACCATTTAGTGTTCAGCTAAATGCTTAAGAAGTTTCTAGTTTTTTAAACGCACATTTATTTTTATTTTATCTTATTTTGTGTGCCTGAGTGTTTTACCTGCATATACACCACCAGCATGCAGGGCCTGAGGCCAGAAGAGGGCATTGGATCTTAATGGAATTGGAGTTTCAGACAGTTGTGTGCCGTTGAGGCAGGGAGGCCTCCCCGGACACCAACTCTGCCTGTACCGTTATCTTGGACTTAAAGCCGAGAGAACAGAGGGAAAATAAAGGCTACCTGGGGCCTGTATTTGTCCCAGCGGTCTGGAACTTTTATTATTTCTTTTAGGTGTGACAAAGTTATTTTCATAGTTTCGGAGAGTTATTCATTATTGCAATTTTACAGCTAAAATCTGGGATTACTTAAAATAACCCAGTATGAGGCAGTGAGTAACAGGTGAGAGAACACACAGAATGCTGGGCTGGGAAGTAACAGCTGCTGAAGCTGATGTTGGGCGGATGTGACTTGTTTAATACTATAGTCCCTCTCTTTTGTGTGTGTTTGAAATTATTCACGGCAGAGTATAAACAAAGCTTTTCTGAAAACTAGAAAAATCATTTGCTCTTAGTGTCAGGGATGAGGAGAAATCCAGTTTATTTATAATGTGTTGATGGCGACAGGATTTTGTAAGCCAGAAGGATCTTGACAGCGGTGGATGTATAAAGCTTCCATGCGCATATGTGCAAACTGAGGTCTTGCTATTAAACAATCAATCTGTGGAGCTTGGTCGGTTCCCACATGTGCACAGGGAGCCCTGCTCCTGAGTGCTGCTAACAGGATGGACACTGTACCTGTATCAGTGCACTTTTTGTTGTGAATATCTGAGGGTACCAAAGGAGGAGGAGTGATTTCTGAGGTTTTATTCTGTAGCTGGCTGGCTCTGTTACTGTAGGGCCATGATGATGATAAACATCACGGAGATGAGGCAGGGTGGTAGGGCTGTTTACTTCATAGCAGTAATGAAACAGAGAGGGACAGATAGGAGGGGCCAGGGCGAGATACAGCCAGGAAGAAGACACCCCAGAGACATCTCCAGCTAGCCTTCACATCCTGAAACTGCCTAGCACCTACCAACAGCCTATTTACATTTTCATTTATCTGTGGTTGAATCCATTGAGGAGGTCAGAGCCATCCGGATCCAGTCCCTTCCCGTTATTTGGCAGCCAAGCACCGGCCACATGATCCTACCGGTTCCATTTCGTACTCAAACCGTGACAGCCCTGACTTTCAGAGCTTACATTCTAGTGGGCGTGATGAACAAAAGTCAGTTAACCAATAAATTTTGAAAACGTTCTTTGCGTGATAACAACTGTTGTAATAATCAAAAGGGCTGGGATAGGCTTGGTTAAGGGGGTGCTCAGGAAAAGTATGTCACAGAGGGTGTCTTATAAACTGAGAGACCGATGGGATGGGAAGAGAGATGCAGCCTGCTAAGTGTAGAAAGCATACAGCTGAGGGAACAGTGTGGGCAAAGGCCATGTTTGATTTGTTAGAGGAACTAAAGAGAGCCAGGATGGCTGAGGCGTGGTGACCCAAGAGGCCATGGAGGGAAGGACCTAGAATGAAGCTAGAAGCCAGACAGCAATTAAGTCCTGACACGAAGTAAGACCTTTGGATTTGATTGTAGGAGCTGTGGAATTCATCAGGGATTCTGAGCAGGAAGTTTGACTTGCTTCTTCAAGATAGACGTTGAAGTTTGGAGAAGGCTCTGACGAATCAGGTGAAGAGGGGTGGCCTTTAGTCTGGGCTTCTGGGACTTGGGGTAGCTGAGAGGACTTGCAAGGGTCACTCTGTGTCAACAGTCTCCAGAGCCAGTGTCTTCTGGCTTTTCCAGTGTCTAGTGATGTCTGTTGAGCAGGAAGATATTCTTGTTATCTGTTGTTATACAGCAAGTCACACCAAAATTTAGTGACTTGCAGAAACAGGAATTGCTTAGGAAACTGGATTTGTCCAGAGCTCGGTGATGTGACTTTTCCCTGTCCCACGCTGAGGCAGGTCTTGGCTGAGGTCACTGGGATGGTTGGGATGAAGAGTGAGGGTTGGCTGGGTCTCACACTCTTTCCTTGTGTAGTCCCAGTGCCTCTCAGAGAGGTTTCTCATGATGACCTCAGGAGAGTGAGTCATCCCCTCCAGCAGGTCAGGGTCTGAAGCAAGTAGGCAAGTGCTCCAGGAGACCAGGGATCCCAAGGCTGTTCTGCACTATCCCCAGACATCACATACTCTGCTTCCGCTCATCTGCTACCCAGGGCCAGCTCTGAATCTTCTTGAGAGGGGACTACGTACAGACTACATTACCCATCTCAGACAGTAAGAGTTCATATAGGTCATTTACTGTGTACAGCAATGTGGGGGAAGGATGCTGGGAGAACTCCTAAAGGAACCTGCTTTTGACTCGTGACCGCGGCCATGTTAAAGGGCAGGCTTCCATTTTGCAGGGAGGAGTTTTGCCTCTGAGAAGAGCTGAAGTACTCAGTGCAGCTAAAAGGGCTCTGAAAGCTGTCCGCATATTGAGTCTAGAGGGCTGACCAAAGTGAGTCCGAGCGAAGCCACGATGCCTTGTGAAAGCTGTCAGAACAAAATGGAGTCAGCTTAACAAGAATAAAGAAAGGCACGAAACAGAGAGGGTATGAAGGATAAGAACTCATGTGGATCTGCCCTACAAACTGCAGTAAAGGACTTCCAGAGCCACAGCCTTGCACAAAGGTCCACTACAAACGACACCATTCTGCAAGGGAATATGCCCAGTAATTTCTGACCCTGGCTCACAACCACCTTGCTATTGAGCTTTGAGATAGCTGTTTCTGAAACAAAGGTGATTGTTTCAGAAACATCATGCAATGTTTTCCATTTTTAACTTTCAAAGCTTTTGTCTTCCTTTCCCTCGTTGGACATACCTAATGTGTATTCTGACTGCGGTGCTAATTCCTGAATAAATCCAGTATCTTCGAGGAATCTCTCTCTGTTGTAGTTTGAGTCTGAAATGTCCCCCTAGAGGCTCATGTTTGGGATGTTTGACCTCCCAGAGTAGGGTGATATTTTCGGAGGCTGTGGGACCCTTAGGAGGTGGGGTGTGGCTGGCAGAAGTTGCTCATGAGGGTCTGGCCTAGCTCCCTCTGCTTCATGGCCCATGCCGGGTATGACCCTTTGCCACGTGCTCTGGCTGCCATGGTCTGAGCTGCTATGCTCGGTTTACCTTGCTATGATGGACTGTGATCGTCTGACATGATAAACCAAATTTTCCCTTCCTGTAAGTTTCTTTGGGGGGCTATTTGGTCATAGCAACATGAAAAGTAACTCTCCATTGTTAGTTTGACAGTCTAGCGAGGAATTTGGTAAGTTTGTTGTGTGATCTATGGAGCCAATCTCTTCTCTCTGCTTTAAAAAAAAAAGATTTCTTTGTTAACACATTATGAATATTTTCTAATGGAGGAATCTGTATCAGATGCCAAATTTTTCTTGAAGGAGGTTTTTAGATATGCCCAAGAGAACCTGCCCGAGTGTAGGGAACTAAAGAAAAGCTAAACAAATGGCTAAATCGAGGCATTTCTATGTGAGCTGATGATGATATCCAGCAAACCTGTCGTTACATCTCATCTGGTTATAGCTGAATTCTAGAACTGGCTGCCTCCATTTCTGATTTTCTGATTGACTCTTAAGAATTAAAGAATTATTAAGTTATCAGATGTCTACTACATGCAATGGAAAATTCTGAGAAAAGATAGAACTCAAAGTCAACAAAGGATATAAGCCCAAATGTTCTATGACAGCAGTAACCTGTGGTCTACGACCCTTTCGTGGGGGTCGCCTAAGACCATCCACGTATCAGATGTTGACATTACGATTCATAACAGTAGCACATTTACAGTTATGAAGAAGCAACCAAACCTACGGTCGGAGGTCACCACGACATGAGGAATTGCGTGAAAATGGTAAGAAGTGGCTGAGAAGTTGTAAGACTGAAACCCAATTCGTTGCATTTGAGAGTATATTATTTTTATAATGAGAACTGTTCCCCAGAGACTCATTTGAAAACTCTGTCCCTTGTTTGGGGAGGTTATAGAAACTTCAGGAGGTAGAACCTTGCTGGAAGAAGTATGTCATGGGGGAGGGGGGTGGGGGGTGTCAGGGGGTTGTGGGGGGCGGGGCTTTGAGGGATTATAGCCCTGCCTTTCCTGTTCTCATTCTTTCTGCTTCCTGTGCAGTTAGGATATGGTCACTCAGCTTCCTCCTCCTTACCACATGCCTTCTCTGCCATTACGGAGATGAGCCAAAATAAGCTTTTTCTTACGTTGTCTTTTCGGGTTTGCTGTCACAGCAACACAACAATAACTAACACGGGGTATTTAGAGGGCAAGGGTAGAGAAGAAATGCTTAATGGAAACGGTAGCATCAATCAGAGCTTGAAATTGAAGGTGATATTTGTAAAGATCCGGGAGTTTAGAGACTGAATTGGGGGATGATCTCAAGAGTACAAGCTGCAACTCTCCCATCTTGGTATTTCCTGCACAACACCTGGCACACTGCAGTTGCTGAATACAAGGTAGCTGAACCAGCACTCCAGAGCTTAGGGCAGGGATACACAGGCTGGGTCTCCAGACCCAGAGCATTGGGAACTCCTTAGAGATGTAAATTCTTGGGGCTTTTCCTCAGACTCACTGAGTCAGAAATTATAGGAGCCCAGTAAAAAAAGTATTCTGTGTTTTAGCAAGTTTCTGATGCAGGTTAAAGTCTGAGAACCATTATTGTGGGATATTTTAGCCTAGAGAAAGACTCTCTAGGACCTTCTTTGGGACACAGAATTCATATACCTTTTATCTTTACCTTTTATTCTTTACCGCTCATCAGAGAGAGGTGGGGATGAATAAAGGTATTACTAGTGACCAGGAAAAGATAAATCATTGACAGGTTACTTTCCTCCTTGAAAAAATAGAAATGTTTCCTATGAAAATATATTCAATGATTTAAATTTTTAAAATGATTTTAGCTTATGTGTATAGGTGTTTTGCCTGCATGTATGTCTGTTCACCATGTGTGTACCTAGTGTTCATGGAATCCAGGAGTGGACATTGGATCTTCTAGAACTGGAGTTACAGATGGTTGCAAGCTGTCATGTGGGTGCTGGGACTCAAACCTGGTCCTCTGGAAGAGCAGCCAGTGATCTTAACTGCTGAGCCATTATTCAATGGTTTTGAAACAGACTTTTTATAAAATTAGAAGAAATCAAAGAAAAATGTCAAAAAAATTGAGCTGTGGTTTTACGTGAAACCACTCTTCCCAGCCCAAACCACATGCTCATCCTCTCTGTCATTCCCAGCAGCTGTCACCAGCGTGCTTCCTTTTAATGCAGAGAGATGGTGCAAAATTCTTCATTTCCTTGTTCACTCACAATGCTTCGGGGCTTGTGGGGCAGGGACTATTAGCGGAAGCCTCTGTTTGCCTTGTGCCTTACCTGTACAACAATGAAGGGTTGTGTCTGTCCATGTAGATCAAACCCCCAGGGCCTGGAACCACAGTAGTTGCTCAGTTCTGTGCTGGCTTTGTATGAGCATCCAGCATGGGTGTGGCTCCATGGCTACCCTCAAGTAACACACACTCTAGTAAGATAGGGTGAAAAAAATACATATTTTGTATATACACACACACACACACACACACACACACACATATATATATGTATTATATATAAATATATATATATATATATATATATATATATATATATATATATATACACACACACACACAGAGAATATACAATTAGGGCTTTTAAGATGACAAACTATTTCACATATAGGGTTTTATTTGATCCTCATAAGAAGTCCCTGAAGGCAATACATGGTGACCAACGCAAGACAAATCCCTAACTTGTATAGAATGTGCTTGGGATAAACCTAGAAGGAAGTCTCCCTGATTCACAGTCATGCATGGGGTGGCTAAAGAGGTGGGTGGGATCTTAGGAAGACAAGACAGGACTGTGACTTACCTAAGACATTTGTTTATTTATTTACTTGTCAACCAGGCTGGCCTCTGAGATGACTTGACACTGAAAATGACCTTGAATTCCGGATCTTCCTGCCTCCACCTCCCTGATGTTGGGATTATAGGCATGATTCATCACAATCAGTAAGTCTGATGCCGGGGATGTAACACAGAACTTCCTGCATTCTAGACAAGCCCTCTACTGAAGGAGCTATATCCTCAGCCCTCTAAGAGTGTTCAGTTGAACCAGTTATATAAGATGTGCTCTGAAGTAGGAGGAAGAATGTTTATAAAATGTGTCCTTTTAACTCACTCCCCTCTTACCTTAACAGACTAGCCAGGTTAGTAGAATGTGCCCGCACACATACACACACACTAAATAAATTTTCAAAAAGTAATAAAATAATGGAATGAGAAACACAAAATTGCTTTTGATAGAAAGGACGGTCAGAGATGGTCATGGAAGAAGGGATCAGAACTACAAACATTTCCTTTTTTCTTTTCAAATTAATTTATGCCTTGACATTTTTAGACATGTATATAATGTATTCTGGTCATACCCTACCCTCACATCTGCCTTGTCCCCTCCCGACCCCATCAACACCTTTCTTCTCCTCCCACTATCATGTCTTTCAGTTTTGCCTTCGCTTCTGTTTTGTGACCCACGGAGTTGAAGCAGAGCTCTGTGCATGGGTGTGGGTTTGGAGCATGAGAGATCCATCCATGTCTACATCACGAAGACAATGGCTCCCCTCATCCCTTCAGCCTCCAACAAGTTATCACAGAAATTACTGATGTGTATTTAGTCAAAACAACACGAAGGGGCTGGAGAGATGGCTCAGCAGTTAAGAGCACTGGCTGATGTTTCAGAGGACCTGGGTTCGATTCCCAGCACCCCACTGTGGTTTACAACCAACTGTAACTCTAGCTCCAGAGGATCCAATGCCCTCTTCTGGTCTTCTAGGGCTTCTGCGCACACACGGGGTACATACATTACATAGGTTCACACATATACATATATCTGAAAATACACTTTAAAAGCTCAAAATAAAAACAACAATGTGCTTTGATGATTATGAAACATAACTTTTATTGGAAATTGATTCCTTAATGAGAGGTGTTTTTTCTTTGTTTTGCTTTCTTACAATCAGTTATATTTATTGTTGCTGTTACTTATTACTAGGATTAAAAAGAAAACCAGCACCAACATTCTCCTTCCTTTTTCTTTTCCTTCTGTAGGTAGAAATGCTGAGAAATCCGATTCATGCTTAGGCAGCAGAGTTGGAAGCTTGGAGAAACGCTATTCAATTTTTTGAATTCTGAGTTGAAAAGTGAAAAGAATTTCGTGACTTTTTCTATCAAGATCAGTTTTAAACAGCTATCATAAAGCTAATTCCTACCGCTTACAATTTTGAGAGCAATGAATTCATGCCATTTGGTTTGTGAAAATGTTTGTCACTGGTCTACAGTGCTAGTCACTTTCTCAACAATGGTGCCAGTATTTCAGATTATGGCTTTGCTTGGAAACCTGAGCTTTTGTACTGAGGCAAAGAGCCAATTGGTAGATTTAGGGTGGAAGAGAGGAAGGCCTTCTGTGAAATGAGAAAAAACATTGTTAAAAAGAACCTACAGCCTTGACTTCATTTTCTATCTATCTATCTATCTATCTATCTATCTATCTATCTATCTATCTATCTATGATTTTAGGAAAGAACACAGATGGGCATGGGGAATTTGTAAATTATCCTAATAAAACCACTCAGGATTCCATGTGGAAAGTTTTCCAGACTTTTGGTACTTGGAAAATGCTCTTTGGACTAGTGACATAGGTGAACTTGGGAACCATTAGAAATGCAAAATTGAAGCCCCAGCCCAGACCTACTGAGGCAGAATCTGCAATTAGCAAAATTCAAAAGTTGAAGAAGGTATTGGGGTCAGCTCTTTTCTGCCCCAGCTTGTGTGCACACAGGCTACTTCCCAGGGAAGCTTCTATTTGCATATCTCCTGCACTTTGACCTTTGAATCTCTAGGGAGGTAGTCACCTGGTGTAGTTTCCAGTGGCCAGTGGAGTAGACTGCAGTGGCCTTTCTGATTCTGCAGGCCATCCCAGGACTCCTCTGATAGGCCAGATGGCCTCATGGGGACCCCAGGGAAGGGGTGCTTGGCAACTGTCACTTCCTTGGTACTAAGGATCAGACTTAGGCAAGAGATCCCTTTCCTCTGAGTGTCACTGGAGCCTGGGATTTTGAATTAGTGAATGTTAAGACTGGAAATACCCACCTGCGTCACAGAGAGGCTTCCTCTTCTCGCCTTGTGAGCATTGTGACATTGTCATTAGGAGCACTAGAAGCAGAATAGTTTCCCATCACCACACACACACCAAACTAAAAGCTTATTCAAATAGAGGGTCAAAAGTTGCTATTTCTAGCAAAAAGAAAACGACCTGATTGTATTCTTGAAATGCTTTTGCCTTTTTCTGTATTTCTGCTGCATTGACAGTCATGGCATCCCAGCTTGCCCAGTCCCTGCCTACCCTCTTGGCCCGGCATTCACTGTTCCTGTGTGTGGGATTCCAGATCAGTAAACAAGGGTGCCCAGTGCCAAGGCCTCCCTCTTGGGTGTAAACACATGAGTGTCAGTGAAGTTTGGAAGCCTGTGAGCAGTCTGTGGGAGGAAGTGTTTCTCTGACATTATTCTCACTTTGTCCCTACACCAGAAATGGTCATACTGCATAGAGCAAAGACAGCTCAGAGTTCAAACCTTGCTTTCGTGTGTCTGTCTTTAAAATGGCACTTTTAAATGGCTTTAGGATACTTAAATGACACTTAGCACGTAAGTGGGTAAGTGGATGCTGTATAAAACTGAGTAACTGCGTGTGTGTGCATACATAACTTTTGGGATTCAATTTTCTTCTTCCACTGTGGGTTCCCTGGATCTAACGCAAGTTATTAGGCTTTTGAGGCAAGTGCTTTTCCCCACTGAGCCACCTCTCTTGCCCTGGGCAAGGTCTCGAGGCCTCTGCATTGCTACTAAAAAACATGAGGGAAAAGGAGTCTGCAATAATGAGCCAAGTTTTAGATTTCACAATAGAATCTAGGTGCTAATAATAACTTGCAGTGACGGCGACCCTGGAGGGACACTTTTTCCTACAGCTGATTGGCCACAGATCAGTGCTATGGGTCACGTCACCGTAAAAGAAAAACATGAACATAAACAGGGAGCATGGGGACACAATAGTCCTCGGACGAGTTTCAGAGGCTGCTCACACAACATTTGCACAGTGGAGTTGTGTATTCATGTTAGTGGTTCTTGAAAATGTGGCTGGCTCAGAATCAACATTTCCTGGGAACCTATTAAAGAACCAGAAACCCTGGGAGTGGTGTTCAGCAGGAAGGCTTCCACATGGTTCGGATGCATCTTGAGTTTGGAGCTTGCTAGTTCACATGAGAACAGCTCACGCCTATCTTTCCCAGTGCCAATCATAAACACCACGGCACTTTAAATCTCTCACCCCCTTGACATGCACATACATCCTGCAGAGTTCTCAGATACCATTGCCTACCAGTTCTTAGAGATAGGCATGGACACATCCGCAGGAAGAGCTCGCTCGGCTTATCACGAGCAGTAATGCCAGAGGAGGAGTCTGAACAATAAACAAATAAATCCGCTTCCTCTTCTGCATGCTCTCGCTCCGCACACGTGTGTGCAGGTGCGTATGTGTGCACACGTGCGTGTGATGGTCACTCAACCTGTTGTTTGCGACAGGGTCTCTCATTTGCCTGCAACTTTGTCAAGCAGGTTAAGGTTGGCTGGTTGGCAAACTCTAGGGAATCTCCTGTCTCTGCTGCCCATTTCTCCATCACTGAGATTAGAAACATATGCCAAGCTGCCCAGCTTTTTTCTGTGTTATGGGGATTTGAACTTGGGTCCTCACACTTGTAAGACTTTACTGAGCCAGGTCTATGACCTCCCGCATCTACTCTTTATAACTACCATTCTGCCGGAGTTGCAATGTATTTGCAAGAGTATTACACATGACACAGATCACTCGGTCTTGTTTTCTTCACCTTCGGAATCTCGTCTCTAGAAGCCCTACATAGTCTGGGCTGTGGTATGTGGTGATGTCACGATGTCCAGCAGGCAGGAACTTGGGCATCATCACAGTTCTAACTGATGGCTGAGTCAAGGGGCCAGTGAGGCTGCTCAGCGGGCACAGGTACTTACTGCCAAGCTTGACTTTTTTTTTTTAAAGAAAGCTAATAGTTAAAAGTCTGTATCAAATTCTGTCCCTTATTCATCTTCTCGTTGTTTCCTTGTTTTCTCTGTCAGTTCCCCAGATTGGGGACCCTTACACTCAGGTTGTCTGCTTGTTTTTTTTTTTTTTAATGTAAGACAGACATGGCACCAAGATTCACCGATGTGATTTTCCAAGTCTGCAAGGCCCGGAGACTTGTCTATGTGCCAGGAAACTCTTGAATGCACTCCCTTTACCAGACGGTTGCTGTTTAGCTCGGCGTTCATTACCTACTTTATATTTCATGCGACTTTCTTTTTAGAGAAAAGACTGGGCTATTTTAATGAAAAGTAGAGGTTTGGGACGCTTTAGAGCTGGAGACCAACAGCCTTGGTTTTAGCTAATCCCGGGTTTTCTCTTGAGTGTTCAAGGTCACAGAGTGATAACAGGACCTGCCTTAGACTAGAACCCAGGCCGTATGCCACCCCTGAACCACAGAACTGCCACAGAGACACCAGAGGGGAGTTAGGTCCAAGGTTCCTCTCTGTTGTGTTGATAAGGCATGAAGGCACAGGGAGATCATGCCTCCATTTCTCTTCCAGTCTTCAGTTATGCAACCCTGTCAGAGCATAGTAGTGCTGCAGCTCTACTCTGGAGGCTGAGGCTCTGAACCCACCCATACCAACCAAATCGGTCTCTGCTGGAGCCCAGACCTGGGTTATAATGCTCCTTGGGCGGTGCCTATTGCCACGGCCCCCCTAACCCCCACGCCCAAGTTTGAGAGATTCTGGGTGTTCCTTACTGTTTCTTTTTCCCTCCTTCCTTTTTAAAAAGTTATTTTGCACGCATTATCCCAGCCTCCTCTTCCTGCTAACCCTTGAGCTTTGGAGCACAGTAGCCGCACGGTTTACAGTGGGGTGCTGCCCTCATGCATTTGAAGATTTAGCTAAACACAGCCTAGGGATTGCTCCTTAGCTTGCCTGGCTCTCAGTGGGCGGAGTCTCTGGTTCCTCCTGCAGCCTCTCCAGGGACACTCCCCAGGGCCCCCAAGGTCCCTCTCCTGCTGTTTGCAGCCCCTCTCCTCACTTTCTCCTCAAGCCACCCTCCGTGGCTTCAGCCCCCATGACGCATGAGATTGGACAGAAGATCCAGTCTGGTAGAGGAGCTTCGGGATAGCTGCTTCTGTGCTTCACGTTCCCAGAGGGAGCAATCCTCCCAGCAGCCTTTCTTTTTGCCTTGCTGGCTAAGTGTGTGGGTGTGCAGCAGGCTTTTGCTAGAGAAAGCTGGCAAAAAATAAAACTTCTCAGGCTTCGATGCGACAGGCAGATTGCGAGGCCCCACAGCACTTCAGAATTGCTGAATTGGGCTCTGTCCACCCACCTACCCCCCAGGGAGCGGTGGGTCAACTTGCAATTTGTTCAGAGCTGCCTAACTTAGGGGAGTAGCAATTATAAAGGTGGCGCTTTAAGATAAACCAGCGGACCATTAATACTGTTCCAGCCACTAGCTAAACTCAAAGGAGAGGCCACCTCTGCTGAGGGTGCTTTAGGGCAGTGGAGAGACAGCTGAACAGAGCAGAGCAGACTAGAAAGGGTCGTAAAAGGAGGTGGTGAAAGGGTAGAAGTGGCAAGCTGACAGCTGTGTGTTTAACTTCCCAGGATTTAAAGCTCTGAACTATTTGTCCAGCCCTTTCCGGGCAACCGTGGTAGCCTCCATATTGTTTTAAGCACGCCATTTGACCCCCCAAGGCATTTGGCCATCAGAAGCTCAGCAACCAGATCTGAACAGCTGCTGCTTCCGTGTTCCTTCTCGGAGCTTCCCACTCCCACACTCCATCTCCCTTCTCTCTTTTAGACACAAACACAGCGTTTTGGGGTTTTTGATTTTTTTTTTCCCTCATGGCTATGTAATGAATTATGTCCAAGTTTTCAGTCTTTTGTCAAAGTAATAATGAACATTACTGGTAAATTCAGCACCAAATAAGATTAACAACAGCTAAAACTTTGTGTGAGGGAAAATGGTTATTGGTAGGAAATTGCATAAAGAACCAGATCTTTGCAACATGTTTGGACAGCGGAATCTGATCAAGAAAACTTGGTTGACATCGTGGTGAGAGAGTAAAGTCTTAATAGCAGATAAAATTGGGGATGAGGCCAAATCTAATTTTGTGGAAAGAGAATTGGTGTCAATGAAAATAACTTCACTAAATTAATGGTAAAAAATGGTAAAAACTGGAAATGGTACTGACTGATCAGTGAGTCTCATCATTTAATGACATTTGTCCCAGAGACTACTACGTTGAGGCTATTCTGATAATTTTATTGCTATCCGTTTTCCGTGGTGGGTAAAATAACCGTCAGTGATATTGTGCACATCCCCCCCTTCCCCCCACCCCCAAGCAGCTGCCTGAAGAAGCAGCAGCAAGAGGTAGGGCTTGGGGATCTGCATTTTTCTATTTAAAAAGACTTTATTTACGGGGTTGGAGAGATGACTCTGTGGTTAAGAACCTGTACTGCTCCCACAGAGCACCGGAGTTTAATTCCCATCAACCATATCAGGTGGCTCAAAAACACCCCTAATTCCAGCTCCGGGGAATCTGATACCCTCTGGCTTCTGATGTCACCTCTGTTTATGTGCACACACCCATATACACATATACATAATTAAAATACATTTTAAAGGTTTATTGTTATTATCATTATCATTGTATTGGATTGTATCATTGTATCATTATCCTTGTATTGGAGGTGCTTCACATCATGACTGACTAGGAAACAGAGCAGCAGAAACAAGGGTCAGGCGGTAACCTTGCCCCTGTGCCTACCTCTACTGAGTAGGTTCTGCCTCCCAAAGGTTCCACAGCATTCCACCAGCCTGAAAACAGTGCCAAGACAGCCTGTAAGAAACATTTTATACCCAAACCTTAACACTTAACCCTGACACTACTTTGATCTGGGTTTCTGGGTTTCCAGATCTATGAGAAAAACAGTCTTCTGTTTAAGTCCGTTTAAATCTGTGCTGTTTGTCATGAAAGCATGAGCACTCTATAGTAAGGAATTACTTACAGAAGTACTTGCGCGCAGAACAAAGTGATATCTAAGGCATGCTTTAGAGTACTCCAGAAGTAAGACCTGAGAGTAGCAAAGAGATAAACAGGCCTGGCTGAGAGCTGATACTATGGGAGCCAAGAGGAGAGACCAGAGAACCATATGCTACTCCTTTCTGCTGTCCTGTGATGGACAAAATGCCAAATAAACTATGCTGTTTACTTATTTCTTTCTGTGTTGCTGGGGATGGATCTCAGGACCTCATACATCTAGACAAGTGTTTTATTATTGAGCCACATTCTCAGCCCTGGATGAAGGTTTCTTTTTTTTAATTGGCACTACAATTATATAAAATGCAGGTGTGTCCAACCTGCAACTCATGGGCCGTGTGCATCCTGGCGCAGCTGTGAATTCAGCGCAGCACATTTATAGACTGCAGTGTCAGAAAGTTGGCACTCCTGAAAGTGATTTTGATGCATATTCAAGTAGATGATTACCAAGAAAGTTTTCTATAGCCTCCTGTCCTAACTAGGCTACTGTGGTCTTGTGTGTTGTTAGTATTACTACTATTGACAGTAAGTGTATTTTAAATGCATATTTAGAAATAAAAAATTACCAAAATATTTTGCGGCAATAGAGCAAGGAATCAAAATGCCAACTGCAGTCAGTGTAGGCATGGGGTAACAGGCAGGGAAGGAGGAATTAATGGTGTCTAACACATAGTAGGTTCTTTGTAACTACTGGCTTTTAATACTCACCCAGCTCTATAAAGCAAAACTTAACATTCATAATCCTTTAAATTTTTTTTGATATGAATGAATTCTCAAGATCATATAGTAGAACATGAAGGAGCTGGGATTTGAACTTGTATTATTTGTCTTTCCCATGATCTCTCTCCTACATAGTGCCAGATGCTGCATAAAGGGTAGAAGAACTTTGAGCAGGACAAGATTACGGAGAAGTAGGGTCAAGTAATAACTAATATATGAAGACTCATGTGTTCATATGAACCTGGGATCCCAATACACAGAAGCTGAGGCAAGAAGACTGTGAATTCCAGGCTAACGTGGGCTACTTAGCAAGATGGTGTCCCAAGAGAAAATAAAAAGACACGAGACTGACAGATAAGCTGGGCTTGAAGGAAGAGGCTGAAGGTGGAGAGAAGATCCTGTGAGCATCCCCAGGATGGAGAAAGGTGACAAGATGCAGTTGGTAGGTGCCAGAGAGTAGCAAAGGACTGAGGACGAACTGCTGGCTCCAGGGAGATACAGTGAGGCAGGATTGGGATGTGGGCCCTGGAAAGACCTGGACCTGGGCAAGAATTGGAAAAGATATAAGTAGACGGGAAGATGATGCTTCCACCCACCAGCAAGGAGACTGAGAGAGCGGGTTCATTTGGGAACACTAAAATAAATGAGCTGCTTTCAACATGCAGAGAGAGAACAGTGGCGTAGCCTGGGGGAGAAGGCTGGTGTAGTGGTTTGAATGGGAACGGCCTCCATAGGTTCATATATTTGAATGCTTAGTCATTAGGGAGCAGCACTATTAGGAGGTGTGGCCTTGTTGGAGGAAGTGTGTCACTGCGAGTGAGTGGGCTTTGAGGTTTCAGAAGCGCCAGCCAGGCGCAGTGTCACGCTCTCTTCCTGCTGCCTGTGGATCCAGATGTGGGACTCTTAGTTCCTCTCCAGCACCAGGCCTGCTGGTGTGCCGCCATACTTCCCACCATGATGACAATGGACTAAACCTCTGAACTGTAAGCCAGCCCCAATTAAATGTGTTACTTTATAAGAGTTGCTGTCGTCATGGTGTCTCTTCATAGCCATAAAAACCCCAACTAGACAGCTGGGGTGGTAGAATTTTTGACTTCTCTGACTTTCATTCAAGAACTGTAACCAGTCAGTGTTCTGAAATACGAAGAAGGCCTTGTCCCTTGGGCCCCACCTATGCTGCAGTGGAACCCTGTAGTCATTCGCCCACTGTGAGCTGGCCAGGCAGCGGGCACTGCTCTAGGATTGGACACAGTCCTGGGATTATTATAAAATATTATTATAAAAATATAAACTATTATAAATAAATAAAGACCTTCTTCCGGGCCCACCTTGGCCTTTCCTCTTGTTTTCTTTTAGCCTAATGCTTTCAGGTTGCCGTGTTAGGTGCACGCTCCAGGAATAGGGGAACTCCGCCTCCCCGCCCCGCCCCATACTGTGCGGTGGAATATGTGCTCTGTGTGGCTGTGTGTCACAGCCCCGGGCGAGTGAGCCTATAGAGCCAGATCTTGTCATTCCCCTGCTCAGAAGTCTCTGGGAACTCTCCTCTCTGCTCCCTGACATATTGACCTCGGGGCCTTTGCATGGACAGTTCCCTCTATCAAAAAGGCTCTTTTGCCAGATAACAGCCATAATCGCCTCTAAGATTTTTATCAAACGTCATTCTCCACGAGGCTGATCCTGATCCCTGTCTTTGTCTGTTCCACCCCGCTCAGCTCTCCCTGCCTCTGTTCCATCCCGCGCCAGTCTCTCTCTGTCCACCCCGCGTCAATACCGTGTTCTATCTGTTTCTCCCTCTTCTTTTTAACACAGTTTTTTTTTTTTTTTCATTAAGAAACTGTTTATTGCTCTCAGGGTTTTGTGTGTCAGAGAGAGAGAGACAGAAAGATCTGTGAGGCTCATTGCCGGCCAACTGAGCCAAACTGATGCACTTCAGGTTTCGCAAGAGATCCTTTCTCAAAAATAAAGGTGGAAAGTGATTGAGAAACAGCATCTGATATCAACCTCTGGCCTCTAGATAGCACATATATACATGTGCCTCTGGGTCTGTCTCCCCCCGAAAAAATACGGTGATCAAAGTAAGCATGTTGAGAGAGAGACCTTGTCCTACGCCACTGGGGGATTTAAGCACCAATATCCTTACAAAACAGAGAGAAAGGAGATGCATCAGCAGCAAAGTGACACTGTGACCACAGGGCCAGATGCTGCCTTGTTGGCTGTGAAGATGAAGGAGACCTGGAGCCAAGGAATATAAAGAATGATGCTCTGGGAGCTGGAATTGGCCAGGAATTCTGCTCTTCCCTGGAGCTCCTAGAGGGAGCCAGGCCCCGTGGACACCTTGATTTCAGCTCAGTGAAACTGATTTTGGATTTCTGATCTCCAGGGCTGTTAGAGAACATATCTATGTCGTTGGAAACCACCAGATTTCTTATCCTCTGTTATAGCAGCCATAGGATCCTGGTACAACAGAAATGTCATCTTAGTAGGTAGGAATCTTGTACACAGACATTTTGTCTTAGTTATGGGTACTATTGCTGTGATGAAACTGTTGATCCCAAAGGTGGGAGGAGAAAGACCAGCGGCCAAAGCATCATGGCCAAAATAATTAAAGCAAGCAGTTAGTTAAAGCAAGGGTTTTTGCGTACGAGGCCTGCCTCCCCCTGAAAGTTGGGTTCGAGAGGTCAGCCCTAGATGTGAGGAAGACAAGGCTCTTATAGCTCAGGAGTAGGGGGCGTCCTTCTGGATGTGACTGTGTACTGTGTCCCTGGCTGCTGTACCTGCAAACTTGCTGAAACTGATGATAAGAACAAGTCCCACCCAAGAGCAAGTCAACAAGATCGCTCAACATCACATTTCACAGCACTGATTGGATTTAATGGATTACAAAATATATATATTACATAATACGTAATAGACAGTATATATTACATTATGTTTATTTATATTTTATGTATATATGGAGAGAAAGAGTTAAGTTGAGGGTAGATATGGTCGAGATACATTGCATACATGTATAAAGTTTTCAGAGTAATTTAAATATCCTTTCTTAAAAAAAAACAAATTTTCTTGATAAACTTACAAATAAATTACATCAAAATGTAATAAGCACTAAAATATTTATTTTGTAATTATACTAAAATTACAATTTTCTTGAGACTATTACTTCTAATGCATCTGTATGGTAGAAACCCTGAGCAGAGTGTGCTACCCAGAATCCTCCCTGACTGCTCCATGTTAGCATTTGACACCTGGAGATTAGCCACATCGCAAGGGTTTACACGGTGGGCACTGTCCGATTTCACACATTAGATCCTTTTCACTTACAGATCTAGTGTTAAATATTCACCAGTCCACCACTGGTGTGGATTAACAGGAAAGCTGGCAATTATGGTGTTCATGGTCTTCCGTGCCTGGTACAAGGCAGTTTCATGTGGAAAGAACTCTCCACTGACTAGTTCAATACCACAGCTGTCTTCCAGTTTCTCCTCTCAAGCACGCAAAAACATTATATATTTCTGCTATCTTAGAAGATTGTTGTAAAAATGTTTTGTTTTTAGTATGAAAATAATTCTGTGGCTTACTATTTATGATTTATTTTCTTGTTATTGTGCTTAATTGTTTTGAGAAAGGATTTCATGGATCATGATCCCAGGCTGGCCTTGAATTCTTAATTCTCTTAGGGTCTAGGATTATAGGCCTGCACTACCAAGCCTGGAAATCTGTGGTTCACTGAAAATCCTTCAAAAAAGCTGGAGCCTGGGGGCAGGAGAGATGGCTCATCAGATAAAGGTGCTTATTGCTTGACGAGGCAAGCTTGGTGACCTGAGTTCAATTCCTGGAACCCCAGGGAAGGTGGAAGGCCAGATCTTGACATAGTTGTGCTCTGAGCTCTGCATGCGCACCGTGGCACACGTGACCCTCCCTCAATAACAACAAATAAAATTTCAATAAAAAAATGAAAATCTTATATATACTTGCAAGCCATTGTCACAAAAGCTCAAACACTTTCAAGAGAACAGTGACTAGATACCCACATAGGAAGCTAGGAAATGTAGCCTGTAAGGTTCCTTTTACCTTGCTTGTTGTTCCTCTTGCTGGATGGCTGGGCCAGATGAGTTCACACTCCCTGTCCTTGGAACCTGTGCCCTTGGAGGAAACCTTGATACAACCTAGCAGCTGTTTTCATGACTTTGAGATAGGCTTTCTCTATGTAGCCCAGGCTGGCCTCCAGCTCATGATCCTCCCAAGTACTGAGATTATAGGTGTGTACCACAACAACTGCCATAGCAGGTTTTAAGGTGTGAGGTGGTAGTTGTTCTGAGATACCTGAGCATCTGACTTAACTCCTAGCTAAAACTAAGAGTTAATGTAATTCATAATTATGTTATAATTCTTCACTTACAGGCATTTTTCACACTCTAAAAACACATGAACAAAATGTAAAACTTCATTTATCACCAAATCCTGTAATTTATTTGTTGGAACATAGTGACGTGCTACCTGTTCCCTGGCCCAGTTTTCACACTTACTCCGAAGTGGAGAATGTGCCTCTGGGCCGTGATAGATAAAATCCATCCTTGAACCTTGACCATTTCTGGACTCGCAGTCCAATCTGGAGTGGGTCTGAGCCTGGCTGAGGACTGCAGATCCTTGGGGAGGGGTTCAGTTATGGCTGGAAGTCTGAATCCAATCCAGCCTCCAAAGCTTTGTCTGTAGAATAAAGAATGACTGTTTTCCCAGCTCCCACAGGCACCATTGTTAGGAGTCAAACAATTTCACTTCAAAGCTGCACTGAACTTCCAGTGTCTTCGGGTTATCAGCGCCACATCTAGCTGAGGGGGTTCACACAGAGGGTGAAAAACAGCCCTAGACTCCCACCTCCACAAAACTATTTGTATTATTTGCAGGTTGAACCAGCCCTGAAAGGAAGTTCCAGTGTCTTCTAATGGATCCATCAGCCTCACAGGATGTGCGGTTGCAATAAGCTCTGCAGGCAGCAGGGGTGTTCCTGGTCAACAGACACTAAGAGGCACCCACCAGAGACAGGAGTCCAGGTGATTTGTTTGTTTGTTTGTTCGTTTCAATTAAAATAATATATATTGCTGTTTCCTGCGAGTTTTTCCTGCATGTGTGTCTGCGCATGCTCGGTGCTGGAGGAGGCTAGAAGAACCAGAAGAGGATTTGTAACCCCTGAAACTGGAGTTATAAAAGGTTGTGAGCCATCAAGTGGGTTCTCTGGAAGAGCAGCTCAGCTCCTAAGTGCTGAGCCATCTGTCTAGGTTCCAGGTGCTTTTTGTTATCAGAGAAGAAAAGTTTTATCCTCAAAGGAGTTGGAAAACGGGCAGGTGAGACGGGTCATTGGGTAAAGGCGCTTGTCTTCAAATACGACGGCCTGAGTCAAATCCCAGAGCTACATGGTTGAAAGAGGAAGCCAACTTCTCCAAGGTCTCTTCTGGTCTCCACAAGGACACTGTGCACACACACACACACACACACACACA
The DNA here is from genome assembly GCA_026225945.1 of Cricetomys ansorgei. Classification (NCBI taxonomy): domain Eukaryota; kingdom Metazoa; phylum Chordata; class Mammalia; order Rodentia; family Nesomyidae; genus Cricetomys; species Cricetomys ansorgei. The sequence continues at coordinate 8,146,101 of JAMJFZ010001232.1, forward strand.
CACACACACACACACACACACATACACACACACCACACATACACACACACACCACACACCACACACACACACACACACCCCACATACACACACACACCACACACACACACACACACACACACACACCACACATACATACACACACACACACCACACATACACACACACACACACACATACACACACACACACCACACATACACACACACACACTACACTACACACACACACACACACACACCACACATACACACACCACACATACACACACATACACCACACATACACACACACACACACCACACACACACACACACACACACACACACACCACACATACAGACACACACACACCACACACACACACACACACACACACACACACCACACATACACACACACACACACACACACACACACACACACACACACACACACACATACACACACACACACACCACACATACACATACACACAGACACTACACACACACACACACACACACACACACACACACACACACACACACACACACACACACACACAGACACCACACACACCGCACACACACACACACACACACACACACACACACATATCCTACACACCCCCCACACCACACACACACCACACACAGAGTGAAGATTCTGCTAACATGATAACTGTAGGTTCACCTACAACTTACAAGTCGGCTTTGAAGCACAGCAAAATAAAACGCTCAGAACATATTTAATCCTTTGCCATTTCTCATGACTTGGTAGGTCGGATAGAAGCAGTGAATTTGGTGCTGGAGGCCCAGAATAACACCCTTACGCGTTTGGTGGTTGGCCCAGTGTCAACTGGTACAGGGTGACTCTTGGCTTTCGTCATCCATGGGGTTAGCCTGGACTCATTGCCCAGTGATTGCCTCAAGATTTCCAAGGGTGACAAGAGAGCCAGCTCTTATGTGGAAGCAGCTTGAAAGCCCTGCATATCAGAGGGAGTATTCAGCTTTTTCGGGGTCCTACGGCTCCTAAGTAGCAGAGCCAACATGAAACCACAGCGGGTCTCATGTGAAGATTCTACTTTGTGTTGGGTTCTTGAGGGATGAGGAGGGCACGTTAGCATCACACTGTTGGAGAAGTTTATTTCTTGTTATGCTTTAAAATAAGTTGTTTTGTACGTTGTTGGGGGAAGGGTTACCTAAGCCTTGGCATTTTGCTTTATCTGCAGGTCTTGGCTTTATGTACAAGATGGTTGCTTTATCACGATCTGCACCTGTTCATAGCTCTCTGGCAGAGCCTTTGAGAAAGTGCAAAGTTGCTGAGGAAGAATTCTTGTAGCCCCTCTCTCCCAGTCTCCAGCAACAAGCAGAGAACACTTTCCTTAGACCTTGAGTTCCCCCACCTTTAGCTTGGCTGCTAAAGGATTGTGGGATGAAACTAGGCTACAGGTGTCCTTCATTATGCAAACAGGCTTTGGGATGAGGTGCAGACACCTGAGGAGCTTTTGTATCAATAAAAACACCTGAGATCAGATGTTCGCATCCACTGTCCAGTGTGGAACTTGCCATGACAGATGGTTCCCTCTGCTGAGGTCTGGCAGGGTTTGCATCTGCAGGGTTTGAAAGTGTCTCTTTGTTTTTCTTGCTGTGCTCACATAGGAGTTATCAGATACAAGCGGCACACCAAGTGGAACACATCACTCCAGCTACATTCAATGTGGAGACAAGGAAGAGAGAGAGAAATTCCAGACCCCAGAGTCTGGTAAAGGTAAAGTATACTCAGGAAAGAAAAAAGGATAGAAAGAAAGAAAGAAAGAAAGAAAGAAAGAAAGAAAGAAAGAAAGAAAGAAAGAAAGCAAGCTTCATTGCATTTGTTTGTGGCCTTGAAAGAGAGAAAGAAATATTCACAGCCATCTTTGGCTGTCCAAAGCTTGGAGAGCGGGAGCTAATAGTGAGCCAGAATAGACTCTCAGTGCAATATCCCCAAACCTAATGTCTCCAACCAAAGGTCCTCTAAGCAATAACCAACCAACCAACAAACCAGTGACCAACAACCACCCAACACTGGCTTTCCTTGGTTCAACCCTTGAATAATCTAAGCAAAGTTCCCAGAAGTCTAAGCGACACACAATCATAAGGACAAGCTACATGTGGCAAAATAGTTGCATGTAGCCAAATTACAGCCACCAGTAATGAATAGTTTAAATCAAGCTCACTATCATCCACCACACCTAGGATGGGAATAAAAACATAGTCCAAATGTCTGTGTGTGTGTGTGTGTGTGTGTGTGTGTGTGTGTTTAAAACAAAAATCACAAACTCCTTCAAAGTGTCCTGCTCCATCACACCCTGCTTTTGGGATGGGGATCATTCCTCTTTCCCTTAGCTCACTTGGTCTAGAACTCTGACTTCCAGAACATTCTACAGTGTAGCCTTTATCCTGACCTCCATTCCCACTGTTCTCTGCTCCTGCTGGGCTCTCCTCCCATCTTGTGTATCGGTTTCTGGGAGGCAGAAGAGATGCATCACCCCTACTTCCCTGCCCTCTTCTGGTCCTGGTGGCCTGTACTGCCAGGAAGGTTTCGGAAGTTTCCACAAGCCAGAGCTAAAGCAAGTGTCTCTCTGCTTCTTGCTTTTCTCTTGTTAGTGGGGCTCAGTCACTCAGTGACCCATTTGAACTGACATCAGAGGGAAGAGATGCTAAGAAGAGGCATGTAATGCCTCTAGGGATGGGAACTTGAAAGCACCCACTTCCTCTGGAAAGGAAGGAAGACTGCTGACTGCAACAATGAAGCCTGGAACATCAGCGACCCATGATGAATGCCAAAGAACTGGGTCAGTTATATGATTAAGGTTAAATCACTTTTAGCCCACAGCAAGGGGGGGTTTGACTGACGGCCCCTGACACAGGAAACATTGATAAAAACTACACTTGCCAAAATCCTTGGTGACAGATGAAAAAATGGAACTTAATGGTGGATAGCAATTAACAGGCAGATCTCTGTGAGTTCCAGGCCAGCCTGGTCTACGTAGCAAGTTCTGGACCAGTCAGAGATTGTGGAGAGATCCAGCCTTTCCCACAAATGGGTTCATGGAAACTCTACGCAGGAGGGAGTACGAGCGCAGGAAAAATGAGGGATGACAAACGAACAAGGTAGTTTGTTCTTCTATGGGACCCAAGGAAATGACATGCACGATCGAGCTTTAAAATGACACGTGGAACATGTTTTAGAAGTAAAACGCAGGAGAGTTTTTAATAGGGGAATTAACAGTATACATTTTAAGAAAAGAGAGGGGCAAGAGAGAGACTGACTGCAATGCGCCTTGTCAGTGGAAAAACCACACCAAGAAGAGAAGGAGGGAGAGACTGACAATATACGTCACCAGAGGTAGAGGGCTCACACCAGAAAGAGAGAAAATTGCTCTGGCCAGAGGTTTAAAAAGCCAAATACAGTTTTTTTGGTATGTAGATGTTGCTCAGGCCTTCAGAGGAACTGGTTTCATATGTAGATGCAGTCACGCCCAGAGGGGAGGAGCCGGGTGTCCTTCCTCCTGCGGACTTACAAACTTCGAGGTTATCTTGTTTGCTATGAAAGAACATTTGACTCAATAAGTATAATTGGTTGAATGTTACTGTTAGCTGAATAATATCTACTATCAATATGAATAGGTAGCTTTACACATGCCAGGACTTAGAAGCCCACAAGATATTTTACAATGACAACTACTTTTGAGTAAAAAATGGCCACTTCTCCTTCTCAGCTAACACCAGCCAGCTAAGGTATACTAGGCCTTGCAGACATAATGAAAGGCTTTTGTCCCTGTTACAGCAAAGGGGAGAAAGGGCTGGTAAACTGAAATTCCCAGCCAAGGAGTCTGGAACCTTGTTGACAGACTTCAACCACGTTGCCAGGGTATTGGGGCTCTCAGCAAGAGATAAACAAAAAAACAAGTTGATTGATCTTTTCCAACATTTTTCTATCCAAAGAGAGTGTATTTTCCCACTTCTATGTTCCCTGGTTGGTTAAAAAATAAAATTAAAATAAAAAAGCAGTTAAAGACTGCTTCACTTCAGATAGACTCTTTCTCACATTTTATGTACTTCTTCATCGAGGAGAGTTTATTTTCAATGTTTTCCCCCCTCTGATGGCATGATGGAGGCTCTGGGTTCTCTAGCTTTCTTTTCCCCTTTACTCTTTCCGTGTGAAGAAATTGATTAGTATCCCATATGGAGCAGGAACAATTGGCTTCCCCCAGTGGCCTGGGAGATGTGATTGTTCACTAGGCTCTTATTTCCTCCTGGAAATCCTTACACTTCCACAGATAAAGATCTGGCAGACTGGGGCTCTGTGTCTGGTGCAGCCTTTGGCCATCAGAAGTGGCAGCATCCTGTTCAGCTGCCTGTGATGAAATAGTGTACTCTATAACTGTGTACAGAATAAACCCTGATGGTCAACTCCATGCTTTAGATAGCTCTCTGGATTTTGTCCAGGGATAGTTCCAGTCCTGTGCAGACCTGAGGCTAAGGGAAAGCCCCTGCTTTCAGCTGTAGTGTGGACCTGGTAAGTCTATCTGGGAATCCACTCCCTCATCACAGAGAAGAGTTTAGGAATCCAGATCTTAGACAAGCAATAGATGGTATTCTCCAGGCCAAGTGGCTTCTTTCAGGAATGGGCATGTGATCATTCTGGCCGAAACAAACCAGAGATAAACAAACAAACAAAAATCCAAGATGGAAAAGTTTTTTTTAAATGAATTTCAGAGGAGGAGTGTTCTTGTGTGTGTGCGTGTGTGCGTGTGTGCGTGTGTGCGTGCGTGTGCGTGTGTGCGTGTGTGTGTGCGTGCGTGTGCGTGTGTGTGCATGCGCGTGTGTGTGCATGCGCGTGTGTGTGCGTGTGTGTGTGCGCGTGTGTGTGTGCGTGTGTGTGTGTGATGCCAAGCATCTTTCCCGATCACTCCCACCTTAGTTTTTGAGATAGAATCTCTCACTGAACCCAGAGCTCATCGATCCAGATAGACTGGCTGGCCAGAGAGCCCCCGGGACCCTCCTGTACCACCTCCCCAGCGCTGAGATTACAGGCACACTCTATTGCACCTGGCTTTTTTTGTGGGTACTGGGAGACTAAATTCAGGTCCTAATGCTTTCTAACCGAGTAAGAGCAGACAGATGGCAAGACCAAAAGTTACCACTTTGCTGCCTGTCTGAGCATGTGTCCAGCCTATACAGAGAGGGTTGGCAGTCAGAGTTGATGGCCCTTGGGACCATAGGTGGTGGTGCCCAGCATCTGGACCTTTGCAGCTCAGTGAACCAGTAAGTCTCCTTGACTGCATTTGCCGATGGACATGGAGTTTTTCTGTCAATCATGCCCCAAAGCATCATTGCCAGTACAATTTTTTGCCAAAGAAATGTGGGTGGTAAAGCTCTTCTGAAACCCTGCTAGCGCAAATGTGTGAGCACATACAGGGAAGAAAATGCAAAGCCCTCCCTCGGGTGTCTCAAACAAAGAAAGAACTAAATGGCAGAGCACGGTTCTGCTAGCCTTCAAAATCCTAAATTTAAGAACAACAAAGCCCAAGTTGTACATTGACAAATTCCTTCAAAGAAGCTCTTTGGGCAGCCTGGTAGCAGATTTTACCTTCACCAGATCTCAGCAGTTAAGGCTGATCTCCTTCCCCTTCTGGTACTCTTTCTCCTCCCCTTCTTCCTCCTCCCTCTTCCTCTACCTCTTCTATAAGTCTTATAAAATGTCTGACCAGAAAACAGTTCTGTGTGACTTATTTTTTGTCTTGACAAGCTTGCCATTTTTCCTGAACCAGCTGTTTGTTTATGAATATGTAGTTCAGAAGGTAATCTGAGAAGGAGAAGGCAGAGGAGAAGCCGTTGCCAGGTATGGTGGTGCACATCTTTGATCCCAGTGCTTGAGAGGCAGAGGCAGGGGGATCTGTGAACTTGAGGTCAGCCTGATCTACATATTGGGTTCTAGCACAGCCAGAGCTCTGTAAACAGAAAAACCAAAACCAAAACAACAAAAAAGAAGAGTTCAGTTAGAAACAGCCAGCTGGCTCAGAAGGTCAGTTTGAGAGGTCAGTGTAAAAGGTTTTGTAAATGAGTTCCAAAATGTGAATGGTATTTTTTAAAAAGAACGTATTTAAAATGTATCTAAAATGTAACAGTTTTTCTTCTAAAAGAGGATGTGGGTTTGGCTGTTTTTGCCTTTTGAATCTAGGATCTCAAAAGCTGCTATTCTCACTGGCAACTTGACTCTGCCCCTCTGTTCCCGGCTGCTAGATTTCTAACTTGTAACTTTTTAAAAATCAGTTAGCTCAAAGGGTTAGGGAGGAAATGAAAAGATAGGAAGGAAAGAGAAACCTTGATAGCCCTTTTTTGGCTTAATCTGCCTATGTCTAGGGAACTAAACTAACCCTATCCCACTCTGGTTCAGCTTCTCCCAGTGAAGCAATTATTGAGAAGATCTAAATTGTAACTTTTCTAAAACCCCAGTTAGTTCAATTTAACTGAGCCTTCTTTCTGCCTGCTTCCCAATCAGCCTTATTCCTGCCTGCTTCTCTATCACCAGCTTTTGTGCTCTCTCTTTCCCTATCCTGCAGCAACTCTGCTGTAACTCTTAGCTCTAATTCTTAACTTCCAACTGCTCTAACTGCCTTCAACTGCCCATCTTCCTCCAAGCTGTTCCCAGAAGTCCAAGCGCATACAACCACACAGGGGAGGAGCTTTTCCCTGGCAAAGCTTCACTCTACAGGTCAGTTTGGAGAAGAGTTTGAACCAGAACAGCAAGTGAGGTGATCAGCACAGCTCTGAGTTCAGAAGGAATAGTCAGAGTTTATGGTTGGGGGTGACCACAGCAGGAGGAACTGTGTCAAAGGGCTGCGTCTTTAGGGAGGTTGGGAACCACTTACTTAAGGCCTTTGAAAACAAATGAGAACCAAGTGCTGGCAAGGGTGTGGGGAAAGGAAAGAAACATTATTCACTGCTGGTGGGAATGTCAACTGATGCAGCTACTATGGAGATCAGAGCAGAGGGTCCTCAAACCACTGAGAATAGAAGTATAGTATGACTGTAAGTCATCGAACCTCAGAGGTCCACACACATCCATGTTTATTATCCCACTACTGACAGTTGCTAAGAAATTGACCAGTTTAGATGTGTATCAACAGGTCAATGATGTGGTGCTTTGAATGTGAATGTCCCCCACAGGCTCATACGTTTGAAAACTTGGTCCCCACTTGTTGGAACTGTTTGGGGAGAATTAGTAGAAGGTGTGGTCTTATTGGAGGAGGTGTGTCACTGGGGCAGGCTTTGAAGTTTAAAAAGACTGCCATTCCCAGGTTGCTCTCTGTTTCCTGTGGGAGGATCAGAATGTAAGCTCTCAGCCGCTGCTCCGTCACCATGCCTGCTTGCCGTGCCGTGATCCTGCCACGGTGATCATAGACTTCTAACCCTCTGAAACCGTAAGCCCCAGTTAAACGACTCCTTCTGTAAGTTGTCTTGGTCATGGTGTTTTGCCACAGCAATAGAAAAGTAACTGATCCCAGTGGATAAAGAGAATGTGGTATATAGTCACAATGGAATTGTGTTCGGCTCTAAAGAGAACGCAATCATGACATTTTCAGAAAAATGGCTGAAACTAGAGATTATTATGTTAAGTGAAACAAGCTTAACTCAGAAAAATCAATGGCACACGTTTTCTCTCATATAGGGAATTTTTTAAAATTCTCTCTCTCTCTCCCTCACTCTGTGTGTATGTGCTGTGTTATGAAACTAAAAGAGAGACCATGACATGGGAGGAAGACTTTGAGGAGGAAGGAGAGAGTGTAACAAAATATGCATGACATAAAAGCAAAGAGGACCTCTATTTTGAAGGAGGGTGGGGACTGGAAAGAGAGATTTGGGGGAACAGGGAAACAGGGAGGTCAGTGGAGAAGAGAGACAAATAACAAGGCACATTAACATACATATGAAATATCATAATGAAATCCATTACTTTGTATACTGATTAAAAACAACAATAAAAAATAAGTAGAGTTCAAGATTCCCACACACCACCTCTGCCTTGGTCTACCCTGAGTGCATTCATGTGTTCCAAACTGTAGGTCAAAAAGATCAGTTTCAGTCTTGAGTGACAGGAGGCTGAGTCTTTCTGTAATGTGATTTGCTTCCTGCTGCTAAAACCCAGTCCCTCCAAATGAGACAGCCAACCAAATGCGGCATCTCCTTACTCTTTCTCCTTTGCATGAAGGAGAGTAAAGGGCTCTATTTATTCCCTGTGGATAGTGGCATGTCACCAGAGAGGCTGGAGTGACAGAGCTGACCCATAGCCCAGGGAGAAAATGGCCTGGATCTTTGACAGAGGTAAGCAGTGTCCAGTTCCTCTTGGGAGGAGGGGAGGGACAGGGAGAGGTTACAAGGAGATGCTGTATCTATTCCACTGAGCAATTAATGCCTCTAATTTTCTTGAAAAAACATTTTCTTTCAAGCAACACAGGCTATTTTAACCCCATCTAGACAGAATGCACTAATGACTGCTAATGGATGCAATCTTTTAATAAATAAAGAGGCCCAAGAAAATGGACAGATATTAAGCAGAGTCCCAGGTGTCTTATCTGAGTCTATAACGGTTCTATCAAGTGACCTTAGGGAAGGAAATATGACTCTTTAGAGGGCAAAGGAGTCTAGTTCTCCTTGGTGCCATCTAGATTTACTGCTGAGAGGAACAGTAATTCGTTGGCCTATCCTGGGATGACTTGAAGGGGCTATGTCTCAAGTTAAATGATACATTTCCTTTTGGAACCAAAGAACATATGAAATCGGTGCCTCTGTGATCCTTTCTGGGCACTACAGTCTCAAAACTCTGTTGTGTATCTGCCTTTTGGAGCTTCCACCCTGAGCTCAAAGAGCTTGTGAAAGGAGTCATTATTTTGTCCATTCTTTTTTTCCTTTCTTCTCCTTCTCCATCTTCTCCTCCTTCATCTCTATCTCCTCCTCCTCCATGCCCTCCTCCTCCATGCCCTCCTCCTCCATGCCCTCCTCCTCCATGCCCTCCTTCTCCATGCCCTCCTCCTCCATCTCCCCCTCCTCCTCCATGTCCTCCTCCTCCATCTCTTCCTCTATTGAATTTTCTTCATGTTTTTTGTTCCTGTTTATGTTGATTTTTTTTTTTTTTTGAGACAAGTTTTCATGTGGCTCAGACTGGCCTGGAATTTACTATGTGGCCAGTGCTATCCTTGAACTCCTGATTTCTCTGCCTAGAGCTGTAATTGCAGACGTGTACCACCACGTCCTTAACTCTTCTTTTTCAGTACTTTACACAGTGCTTGTCTATTAATTTTAAACTCTGTTCTTGGGAGTTTCTCAAGATTAGAGCAAGCCCTGGTATTTCACTCTTAGGAGACACTTCCTAACATATAGAAAGAGCTACAGTAAGTCAATAGAAAAACAATTGCAAGAAAAATAGACACAAAAAACCAAACCAGAACTATGGGGAAGAAGACATGGTCGCTAGTTACCTTGAAGGATGAGCTGTAGTGTTTTCTTCAGTGTGTTGGCTTTGTTTTCTGTGCTGGGAATCAAACCTTCGCTTTGCTTTGCTCATGCTAAGCAAACACTCTAACACTGAACTACATACCTGGCCCTCAACCTGCCATTTCAATTTAAAATTATGCTTCTAAGCTTCATCCATTCATAGTATCATGTGTAGATGTGCCCATTTTCATGTTTATCAACATTTCATTGCATGGCAATTTTAGTTTCATTCTTCCTACAGTAAATGTAGCATGAATCTATTTACAAATCTTAAAAATACCTCAGAATTATAAAGGAGACTAAGAATAGAGCCATCGATACAGGAAATTAATAACTGAAATGTTTTCTTAGGAGAGGCGGGGATTGATCTTGGGAACAGGATGGATGATGTATCAGTTGTCCCTTGCTGAGTAACAAGACACTCCAAAGCCAAGTGGTTTAGAACAAGGACCAAAGATTATTCAAGATTTTCTGGGTCAAGACTTCAGCAGACGAAGTGGGGGAATTTGCTGGTCTTTGCTCACGTGGAAGCGTGTGGCTCACACATGAGCCTTTACCTGCCGTGTCTAGATGGGCCTTCCTTTCCAGTCTGGGCCCTTGATGGCGCTATCCTCTGTCCGGAGTGCCTCAGACTGTGCACCATTCTTCCCTTCTTCCTTCTAGGTCATCATCGTCACCCCCTCTTTTCTTCCTTTTTCTCTGCCTTCTCTTCTTTCTCTTCCTCCTCTTTCCCCTCTTCCTTCTCCTTTTCTTTTAGAGAGATATATTTGTTCTTTCTAAGTAGACAGCATCCAAATATGATTTGTGTAACTAACATTTGGTGGAAATTAAAGTGTATTAACTAATAAAGGTATACTCATACTGGGGATGTAGTACCTACAGTTTCAGAAATATCCAGAGTGGGGATATGCAAAAAAAAACAAAAAAAAACAAAAAACCTTTAAAACCCTGAAAGCTTTGGAAGGAGCAAAGAAAAACCTTCTGTTTGGGAAAGGATTTGGAGAGACAGCACAACCTCTTCTTTCCTCTGGGATATAGGGAGGACTAAGCTACAGACAGCTGTAAGGCTGTGGCCCACCCTAAGAGAAACTTGTCATCTGAATTCCACTTCTGTCTCCAGCAGGGTCAGAGCATACCTGCATTGGTTGTGACTGTCAGAGCCCACCACACTGTGAGACTTGTCTAGAGGAGCTGCAGAGCCCAGGTCAATAGCTCCTTTCTTGGGATCAGCTCACTTAGGTCTCTGCCCCTCCCCCTCCCCTGCCAGTGACCTTCTCTGGAATTAGCTCATCTGCTTGGCTCCTGTCTCTTTTCTCTTGTCTGCCTTGACCTCCAGTCCTTTTTTGACCAATTATTCCTATCCCAGACTCATGGACCTCGAGTCTGTCCCTGATGCTTGATGACCATAACTCTTTATACTTTTTTCTCCTTTAATTGGAAGGTGAGCCCATGTGAGTGACAGCAAATTCAAGTAATACTCTGAAATAAAAGCTCCTTCTTGTCTATTCCAGTCCCATACCCCTCCACTGTCAACAGCTGATCAGTCAGTGTCCTTGCGGGTAACTTCCTATGTTTCTGTAAACACACGTGTGTATGTGTGTACTTGAGCAAAATGGATCTCAACCCATCTGCATTCTTCTGTAATCCCCATTCCCATTTAATCACGTGCCTTGGTCCACACCATACCTATGGTCTGTGCTAGCTCTTAATGAGACAACGCTCCACAGTACAGAGGTTCTCTCATTTACCTGCCTCTTTTCCTTCTGGTCAGTGTCAACGTGACTCCTTACTTGTTGGCTTTTATAAAGAGTTGGGAGTGACCCTGCACACACGGATCTTTGCAAGCTTCTGCCAGCTAGTGTTTGTGCCAAGAAATGAGCTTCCAGAAGGGACAGCACTAAACTGGAGTGTGTCTGGCCTCCCTGCTCTGTTATCCCTCATGCTCAGTGTCTTAGAGATCTGTTCTCATCTGCCTGCCTACCCTGAGCACTCTATGCCATTTGCCAATTCTGAGGATTCTGCTTGAGAGCCAGTCCCTATTGCCTCTTTAGGAGACTTTTTCGTAGAGGGCGCTATGGTGCTCGTCTCCACTGTTAATTCTGCTTAATTATTGAATATGATGAATATATATGAATGAATATATATGTGAATGAATGGATGGATGAGTTCAGTAATAAATCTTATTGAACTAAACATGAGTGCTAGATGCAGATAGCAATAATGATGAACAGCAGCAAACTCCTTGCTCTTGAATGGAGAGACACACAATCAGCAAGTAATTGTAAATTAATGCTTAGATAAATGTTATAAAGGACAATGTGGTGGCTTGAATAAGAACAGCCTCCATAGGATCAGATTCTTAGTCATCAGGGGGTAGCACTATTTGAGAAGGATTAGGAGGCGTGGCCTTGTTGGAGGAAGTGTGTCACTGGGGGTGGGCTTTGAGGTTTCAGAAAGCCCATTCCAAACCCAGTGTCTCTCTCTCTCTTCCTGCTGCCTGCAGATCTGGATGTAGAACCCTAAGCTACTTCTCCAGCACCGTGTCTGCCTGTGTGCGGCCATGCTCCCCACCATGGTGACAATGGACTAAACCTCTGAACTGTAAGCCAGCCCCAGTTAGATGCTTTCCTTTATAAGAGTTGCAACGAAACAACTGACACTGCTAGAGACACCTGTTGTTCACAGTTGGCTGATTTGCATGCAGGCCTACACAAGTGAAGGACTCAACTGGCTGTCTTCGGGAGGAGAAGCTTTCCGGCTTCTGGAAGGCCTGAGGGTCTGAAGCAGTTGATTCAATTGAAGAGCTAGGCAAGAATGACACAGACTGGGCTTCCCAGGAGGAGGACACTGTCACACGTGAGGTTGTATAAGCATGGGATGGACAGCACCTCTCTAAGGATAGCATGGGAATCTGGGGTGGAGCTGGGCTAGGTAGGGAAAGGGGAATATAATCAGGGGGTAAGTTACCCCAGTTAAATTTCTTTATCCCTCCTCTCTCTCCTTCTCCCTCTCTCTCTCTCTCTGTATGTGGTCAGAGAGCTTTGCAGGGACTGGTTGTTTTCTCCCACCTGTGGGTCCTGGGGATAGAGCCAGGTTGTGAGGTTTGCAGGGCAAGTGCCCTTATCCCCAGAAGCGTCTTGTCAGCCCCTACTTTGCTTTCAACAGAGGGGATTTAATAGGAATGACTGACAGAAAGCTAACTGAGCAGGTAGAGAGTCCAGGAGTGGTACAAGAGGCAGCTGCAGGACTCAGCACAGCATCCACTCACAGGGTCGAGTGTGGGGGTGGGAGGTGAGGTGCAGACACCCGGGGGGGGGGGACACCCAAAGGAAGTAGTTGGGGGAATTAAGACTTAGAAATTCAGCCCAGCGATGGTGGCGCACGCCTTTAATCTCAGCGCTCTGGAGGCAGAGGCAGGCAGATCTCTGAGTTCAAGGCCAGCCTGATCTCCAGAGTGAGTTCCAGGACAGCCAAAGCTACAGAGAGAAACACTGTCTCATAAAAAAATCAAAATAAATAAATTAAATAAATAAAGCTTAGAAACTCAGAGGCAAGTGTTGAGGTCTGGGGCCCTACCCTCTGAAGAGTGAGCCACTCAGCTAATAGTGCTGGTGTCTCAAGTGATGGTCAACCAGAAGCTGCGTCTCCAGGCACTGGACAAGCTGCGGCAGATTAAACTGCTGCTGCTGTCGCTGGCATGATGCTTAGCGGACCAGTTAGACCGAGACACAACAGGCCAAAGGGCTGTGGCTTTAGACCAAGAGCACAGTCTAGCATCCTCCAGCACCAAAAGGAGAAGAATGACGAAATGGAGAGAAATAGAAGGGAGCAGGCCTCTGCCTACGAGCCCAGCCAGGAGCCTGCTGTCACAGCAAGTGTTTGTATCAGAAGTTCCAGGTCCGGCATCGCAGAGCTGGAACGCTGTGATGCCCAGCCTCCCTTCCTGACACAGTGAGGGAAGGCAGGGAGGGATACAGGAGAGTAGGGGTCGTTCTCAAACTGTTATGTGACTCCCCTTTCCTCCCTGTTGCTGAGACCTAGCGGGCGCTAACCTTTCAAGGCTAACGACAGTCATATTGCAAGAGGAACACACTGGGAAGGCTGGGCTCAGTACTTGTTGGGTTTCCAGTTCCAATCAAATTATACTTCATCACAAAGTTAATTCAAGGCTTATATAATGATTCCCATAAGTATTATGGTGCCGTATGATAATCAGGCATCCATGTAGTAGGAGGCTCACTGAAATGACTATAATTAGTATTACTTCTGCACAGCCAAATCCACTTAACTTCTCTCTTCCTGTTCATTGTGTCTTCAGTAGCTCAGCTTCCACCTTGAGACTTTTCTCTGACACCACCCACCACTTAATGATCACCCCGCGTGCAAACTCTGATGTGTAAACTAAATTACTACGATTCCAGATACTGGCCCACCATATTTGGGTGCTCTGCCTCTGCCTCCTTTCCTGTTTACATTTTCTCCCTTCCCTGAGGGAAACTAAGCAACAGGAGGCTGTGTGCTGAATTTCTTAAGGGAGATGCTGATGGTGGGCCTGGCAAAAACTGTTCAAGAATGGCCTATGCACACTGTTCCAGCAGCTCTCCCCGCTCTCCCCTCCCTGGCTACGGGAATGAAGACTCTAGACTTTCAGTAACAGAAGTCTAAACATGCAAATGGAAGCAAGAGAACATACTGGCATTGAAGGAGCTTCTGTGTGTGGAAGCTGTTGCTAGATCCTCTGTTGTATTGGATAAGGAACAAGAAAGGATGTTGAGAGAAGACAGAAGGAAGGAACCAGTAAAAGCAGTGAGCAGTAGGACATCATTTTCAGCAGTTCAAGTTTAACTGAGAGCTTAATTTGGCAATGCTACCTCAAAACCATTATCTTTCTTTTCTCCGGGAACTCGCCATCATCTCTGAAGGTTGTGTTGCTGTGGAGCCAAAGCGGCTTCACGATCTTCCAGTTCCTCTCTTCCTGACATCAGTCCTGCCTTCCCTAACCTTCTGTCTTCTGTCCTCAAGGTTCCTATGCCACCAGCCACTGATGCATGCAGCTGGCACAGAATTGGATGTTGCATACTCACTTAGGCTTCTGCCTCTGTCTTCCCAACATTGACTGGTTGATCGATCAATTGATCGATCGATTGGCTGACATAAGCTCTTGCTTTGTAGTCCAGGCTGGCCCTGAACTCAGAATCCTCACACCTCAACCTCTCAGCGAAGGGATTATAGGTCTGTGTCACCACACCCATCTCTCTCCAGCATGTTTACTAGTGCTTATCACTACCCTAGGGTGTTGAACCCTCAGGTGTCAGCACCCCTTGTGGAGTGCATGTGACTCTAGCATAACCCATAAGTTTGAGAATAGCAGGGCCTCTGGATACTGGTTTAAATGCGTTCAGGCTTCTTGGTGAACAGCTCAAAAACCTCAGCTAAAAGAACTGAGGTTTGCTTCTTGAGGCACAGCCAGGGAGCTTAGCTGGAGATCTACCCTTGTCTTGCTTTTCTCCAAATTTTCTTTTGAGTTTCATAGCATCATGGACCCTGTTTTAGTAATTGTGGTTTTTTTTGATTATCAAAGCAAATGAAGCTACAAGAAATGTCTGTCTTTTTATTGTCTAGGGGAAACCAACTGCCGGCAGGGATACAGAGAGAAAGGAAGACTTAATGCCTTTGGTTGGAATGCAAATGAGTACAGCCTTCATGGAGATTCCTCAAGAAGTTTAAAATAGAACTTCTGTATGATCCAGCTAACCCATTTCTGGGTCTATATCGCAGGGTAATGAAGTCAGTATGTTGAAAAAAACTTCTGTTTATTCTGTTGAATATACTTCTGTTGGGAGCCGAGTTGAAACGCCATTACAAGATGGCGCCGGTTTCCTGCTTCCGGGTTCTTCTTGCTCACATTTGGAGTAATTGCTTGCATTTGGAGTAAACAAGTTACAGCGCAGGCGCAGGAGAGCAGTCCTTGCCGCCTCCCTCCATGCTAATGAGGGTCTGGACGAGTATCCAATCATTGACGGTCACGTAGCCCTATGCTCTATATAAGCAGGGTGCTTCTTGCAATCAGGGTCTTCGCTCTCAACACTTAATTGAACTGTTGTCCTCAATAAAGCGTGAACCAGAAGAATCCTGTGTGCGGCGTCTTCCTTGCAGGCGAGGCGGGCGTCCACATTTGGTGCCGAAACCCGGGAACCTGACCATCAGCTGAGCACCGGCGAAGACCCCTGTTTTCAGGAGGATTCAGAACTGGAGCGCGGGACAAATGTGGATCCAGACTCTTTCTGAAGAAAGAGGACCAAGAAAACCCCATTTGGGTGCCTGCTCGTCCGACGAGAATGGTGAAACAGCCCTTAGAAGATCAAGAACAGGATGAGGATCTTGAAAACGCTACTGGCTCTACAGATGATCCTGATAAAGTGGCCCCCGATACGCACAGAACAACGATGGGGAATACTAACAACACTCCCCATACCAATGCCAGTGATGCATGATGCTCAAGTTTTCTCTCACTTCTTTGCTACGAACTCTAGTCTTGATCTTGCTTATTTGCTTTATGACTCTCAAAATAGTGGTATAGGGGAAAATCGTACACTCCCCCTAAATGGAACACTCTGTTTTACTTTGGTTGATGAAACTGGTTGCATACAACTTTCCAACTCTGGTGCAGTTTGGGTAAATGAAGATGATTGGATAGGAGGCGATAGCGATGAGGATTATGCTAATGGCACATATATTTTGTGATGATTGCTTCTGTATTTGTATGCTTTTGGTGCCTTTGTAAAATGTATAGACAGAGACAGCGATGATTATTCAAGCATTTGCTGCCCTTGATGTGAGACATTCCCCTGCAGCCTGGTTAGCAACGCTTAAACAATAGGCTATCGTTAGGTCGATGGTTGGTATGTAATATCCAACCCTCCTTTTGATTGTTGAGCTGTATGTTGTCGGAACCAATGCGACAGAAGTTCATCTCCACCACATGTCTCCCTTTTAGACAATTTAGGGCATGTGGCCTTTGCACCTTGAGGACTTGCTTCCATTGCACCAAGAATAGGCACATCCCTTATTCGACCCAAGGTTAGCCTTTGCACATCTCAGAGATTCTCCTCATTGCACGAGATAAGGTAACCTGGGTATTTAGGACATGCTTAACTTCCTTGATCCTCACCTCCGTAGATGGAGGGGGTTGATCGGTGACTTAGCATGTTCCTTTGTCTTTAATGTAATATAAAAGGGGGAGATGTTGGAGCCGAGTTGAAACGCCATTACAAGATGGCGCCGGTTTCCTGCTTCCAGGTTCTTCTTGCTCGCATTTGGAGTAATTGCTTGCATTTGGAGTAAACAAGTTATAGCGCAGGCGCAGGTGAGCAGTCCTTGCCGCCTCCCTCCATGCTAATGAGGGTCTGGACGAGTATCCAATCATTGACGGTCACGTAGCCCTATGCTCTATATAAGCAGGGTGCTTTTTGCAATCAGAGTCTTCGCTCTCAACACTTAATTGAACTGCTGTCCTCAATAAAGCGTGAACCAGAAGAATCCTGTGTGCGGCGTCTTCCTTGCAGGCGAGGCGGGCGTCCACATACTTCTGTTTATTGGAGCATAAATCATAGAGCCAAGAAATAGGTGCAACATCAACTGATGAATGGAAAAAGAAAATGTAGTACATCTGCATAATGGAATAGTATTCAGCCATAAAAGAAGTAACTGCCATCTGTGGCAATATGGATGAAACTGGAAATCATTATGTTAAGTGAGACAAGCCAGTATATGTGACTTTTCTGGAATGTGGAATCTGAAAGAGTTGGTCTCATAGAAGTTGAGAGGAGAATGGAGGTTCCTATGGGCTGGGGTAGTGCGGAAAAGAGAAATGGGAGAAGGTGAGCAATGAGTACTAAGCTACAATTAGACAGGAGCAAGAAGTACTGGTTGTATTGCCCAGAAGGGTGAGTATAGACAGCAGGGACAAACTATACACTTCAAAAGATGAGAAGAGAGGATTCTGAACATTCTCACTATCAAGAATTGATAAAAGTTATAGGAGATAGAGATGCTTATACCCAATTTAAGAATTACTGGATTGAAACATGTAGTTGTACATCTATTCTGGTGGCTCAGTCAAGAAGACACAGAGGCATATTCACAGGTGCAAACCCTGCCAGACCTCAGCAGAGGGATCCGCTATGATGGCAAGCGCCATCCTGGACAGTGGAACCCAGAGCGTCTCATCCCAGGGGTTTTTATTGATACCTAAGCTCTTCAGGCATTCTATTGATAGCATGTGCAGATCATGAGCAATCGAACATGTTTTACATAAAGCCAACACCTGCAGACAATACAAAATACTAAGACCTAGACAGCTCTTCATCCAACAATGCACAAAACAACCATTTTAAACATAACTGAAAATAAACTTCTGCAACAAAAATATCATATGGCACCCCACTAATTTGTATGTTTGCATGTATTAGTTAAAATAAATTTACTTAAAACAAAAGAAAGCAGAATCAGGGCCTGGAAGGTTTCCAATAAACCAGAAAGAAACACATCCTGTGAATGGCTAATCTGTTCTTTCATTTGCTCCCTAGTTTTCATTTGCTCTGCCTAAATGACACCGTTGCCTGGTACTCATAGAACTGTACTCTTTGCCAGTTGTCCAAATAGTGGAAATTTCCTGAATCCTTTGCTGCAGTTTCTTAAAGACAGTGGACATATGCTGTCTTTTGAAAAACCTGTCTGTTACTAGGGGAGAACAGAAAAGAGAAAGATGCTTGCACACAGCGTCTCTGGGTAGGTAGCAAAGCCTTCCTAGAGATAT
Organism: Cricetomys ansorgei; assembly: GCA_026225945.1. Taxonomy (NCBI): domain Eukaryota; kingdom Metazoa; phylum Chordata; class Mammalia; order Rodentia; family Nesomyidae; genus Cricetomys; species Cricetomys ansorgei. The sequence goes on from JAMJFZ010001232.1 coordinate 8,164,443, forward strand.
GAAAGACTATAACTACGAGAGTCGGGATGTTGTCATAAATCCGAGCCCTGCAACACAACCTGTGGGTCCCTAGGACTCAGGAATGTTAAGACGGGGAGGAAACAAGGAACAAGTCACAGTCAGATCATTAGAACTGGGCTCTGTGCTGTACCAAGCAGGCTCTGAGGACAGGCTGACACCACCACCCCCTTTCCCACTACTCTGCAGCCCCCATAGCTGTTCACACCTGTCAGAGTGCTCAAGCCGTTTCTTCCCCCATGCACACACCTCTCTGTCCCCCTGTTGAATTCTCCCTATAGAATATCCCCCTTTTCCTCTTGGGAGAAGTGTGGGAACAACTCTTCCAGGCAATCCCATGTAAGAGCAAAAGTTATGTTTTAAAACTTAATGACTCTGTCTAAGAGGCCCATGGTACAAGGACATAACTTCCTGGAGTGCTAGGCGGGGCTGTTCAGGTGAGATAGTCTTGAACCTCCCTTGCTCAAGGGTATAACCTCTTGGATTGTTGGGCAGGGAGTGGCTAGATCCCAAGTTGACACTACTGTAGTGGATGTCCTTGACCACTTGTAGGCAGGAGATAACCCAAACAGGAAGTACATCAGGATAGATGCTTGCCACTGATTGGACCTAGTGGGAAGAGCTTAGCCTTAGAGGTTCTGCCTTTTTAAGCACCTGCACCATGTGATTGGGGCCATTCTGTGGGAGCTCTGGAGGCGACAGGTTCACTCCATGGATACCTCAGAATGGACCTGGTCAGAGTCCATCTTCCTAGCCAGGATTTAGTTAATGTAATTAAAGCTTGCTTGCTTCAAATTTGGCTCAATTGTGGTGGTCTTATTCTCGACCAGATTTGGGATTTACACCCACCCTAGCCATGCCATGTCAGAGGGGGGTTTTTCTAGTGTGTTCCTACAACCTCTGTCTATGGCTACCCTTGCATGAATCCCAGGGGATACTATTTGTTGCTTTGGGTTTGAAGCTACTCCATGGCATTCAAAAACATTGAGATTACATGTCAAGTCTGCCTCATCTTTGCACACTTGAGTCCCATCGAGTTTTGGGTAACGTCAGGCAGAAGGGTGTTCAGAGATGGCTAGAAGGCACTGATTTTTTGATGAATTCTTGAGTGTTGGCTGGAGGTCTTCAAGAGAGGCAAGCCACCAAGAGACTGTAACCATGATGAAGAGGCCATAGTACTATTTCTACAATTCTAAACACCAACTGGACATCATACATTCATCTGGGACAAGAACATCGCCACCCCCCCTCCCCTGCAACAAGATGCTTTGTTTCTGGCTAGAATACTTTTTGATGGCCCCAGATATTTTATTGGAAACAGAAGTTCTAGTAGGCTCCAGTGTACATGTGCCTATGGTAGTTGTTTTTGTTTGGGATGAGGAGTAAGTAAAATTATAAGCTAAATTACATGGATTGAAAAAATAAGTCTTTGGTGGTAAAAATGGGAGATGTCAATTTTGTGTTTTTGCTCATTTCTTCAAGTTTATTGAAGTTTATATGCTAGCCAGTGCCTTTGGGAAGAAGATGGACTGGAGGCTACCTTCTGTCGGGGAGAAAGATAATAAAGTAATAAATGCACAAGAAAACACCAGCTACTATTTTCTCAATCTCTGCAACTCAGACAATGTGCTCTGAGGGGAGCTCTAGATGCACAGGTGGAAGGAGAGACCTTTGCAAGGAGGTTATACTTAAACTGACCCCCAAGTGACCGAAGGCTTACAAATGACTCCTAGGGCAGGGGCAGATGTGGCACTTGTGTTATCTTTTGGCTTCTTTTTTTCATATCTCTACTAGGGAACAGGAAGAAAATTGTGTATTTTATTTATTAACATATGCCCAGTGCCCAGCACAGGGCCTGCTCAGCACACAGGCCAAACTCAATAACTATTAATGAATAACAAGGGCCCCTAGACCTACCATTCCTTCGTCCCAAGGTCAGGGCAGGCCCTGCAGGTGTGGCCTGTCATGTAGGAGAAGGGAAGGGGAAGAAGCTGCTTTCCTCCCAGAGCCTGGCAGTGACAGGCTCAGGGATCCAGGACTGTCTGAATGAGGTCATGACTCTGCTAACCCTATAAGTCTTCATGTACAGGCTGCTTGTTTTCTGAGCTGACAGGAATTTGAGGTCAGACTTGGCTGAATTCACCTGTAATCTTCTGAAAGTCTAGCCAGGGCCTCAGCTGCATGGTAATTTCTGGGCAAAAGGTAGCTTCTGATTAAGAGTTCAAATCCTCCCAGAGCCAAGCCATATATGTAAGAAAAACCTTCAGCTACCTTGTGTGGCAAGAGGATGGTAAAAGTTAGCTGGTTCTGGGTTAGCTAGGTCCTTAACCAATCACCACCAAAACTGCATAAAAAAATATTTATCCTAGCTGAATGTAGTAGTGCACACCTCTAATCCCAGCATTCAGGAGGCAGAGACCAGGGTCTCTGTGAGTTTGAGGCCAGCCTAGTCTACGGACAGCCAGAGTTACACAGTGAAATCTTGTCTCAAAAAAGCCTCCTCAAAACCACCACCACTGCTGCAGCCACCACTACAACCAACAACGACAACATACACACACTCACACACACACACACACACACACACCACTGGGTTTAGGTTGGCTTGGGCTATTTGAGGTACCATTTCCCATCATTCCCCTTACATCTATTTTGTAAGGTCCTGAGATGTTTAAAGTCTTAAGGCCTGTATTGATACCTCAGGTTCTACCCATACCTATCCTATATAATGCATTTTGCTCTTTCTCTACGTGTTTGAAATGGGTTTGTTTCACTTAGCTAATACAGTGTAACAAGTGACCTTTGTGGTTTAAAATAATAGATTGTCTTTCATGGAGTGGGTCTTCTGCGTCACTAGGGCAGTAAGGATCTGCAGTCTTCTGAAAGCTTGACCAGTGCTGTGGCTGAGGCTGGAATAACTAGAATGCTGACGTTCTGGGAGTTGGGTGGGCCTTGACTAAGCGTTGAATCGGGACTGTCACCATGTGGCATCCTGTACCGCCTCGCAGCATGGTGGCTGGCTTCCAAGAAGGACTGTGCCAACAGTAAGCATTCCAAGACGGAGGAAGCAGAAGCTGCCAGGTCCACTAAGGGATAGCCTGGGAACTGGCCAAGTGTCACTTCCTCTGTATCTTATTAGATAAAGCACTGAGAGGTTGGCCTGCAGTCTGTGTAGGAGGGACCCGCAGAAGGGCAACTGAGGAATGTGTTCATCTGGGTCATTAAAACAGCAGTTGAGGATGCTTAAAAATAGCTGTTCTTTTGTTATCTCAGATAAATGAAACAAGAAATAAATAACCACAGAGCTCAGCAATCCCTCTTCTAGGTGGAAGACTGGAAAGGAAGGTCTGGAAGCGATATCTGCACAGCAGTGTGCATAACGGCATCGTTCGCAGCAGCCCGAAGTGGGCACGGCCTGAGTTTCCGATGTCTCTACAAAGTATGACGCTGTCCTGACCCATTTGACCTGCGGCAACAGAATATCACGGACAGGATGCTTCCGAAGCAAAAGAGGTTTCTTTCTTAGCATTATGGAGACTGGGGAATCCAGGAGTGACGGAAGGCAGAAGCGGTTTCTCGTGAGTGCTCTCTTTGCAGAGACGGTTCTTACTGTGGTATCTTCTCATGGCGGAAAGCATGAATAATCTCTGTGTGGTATCTTTCCATCTATACCTGTCCCTTGCGACCCCACCCCCCTCCCAAAGCCCTACCTCCTAATATCACCATCTTGGGTGCTGGGATTTCAGCATATAAATCTGTGGAGGACACAAACGATCAGATCGTTGTAGATACATATACACAATGCTATAATGTTTACCCTTAAGACACAATGAAATTCTGACAAAGCGGTAACATGGACGAACCTTGAAGGAAACTTTGTTGGGTAAAATAAGCCAAACACAAAAGAAAACACATTGTATGACTTTCCTGGTAGGAGGTACCTAGAGTAGCCAAATCCACAGAGACAGAAAGTAGAACAGTGGTTACCAAGTCCGGGAGAGGAAGGGAATGGAAGTTTCTGTTTAGAGTGTAGTTGCGCTTGGGGACATGGGTAATGACAGTGGTTATACAATATTGTGACTGATTAATCTGCTGAACTGTCCACTTAAAATAGCTACAATGGCGAATTTGTTATGCATCTCTTACCACAATAAAACATTGTTCTGAATTACATGTAAGCATGAAATATTGTTACTTTTTATCAGTATATATTATACTGTGGCTTTGTGTTACAGGTTAACTAACCCCGTGCTGTTAAAAGGCTGTTCACTAGAAGCGAGGGTACCATTTGGAATCCTGTCAGCTTACAGACTCTCAGGCTTACTAAATGCATTGAATTAGAATCTATAGTTCAACAAGGACCCCCTGATGCTCATGTATTTGTTAACATGAGAAACACTGAATTAGTTGGACAGAATGTTATGCTTTGTTCACGGACATTCAAGTAGACATTTACTGCACTAATTGTATTTTCCAATGTTCATTCTCGGATCATTAAGCATTATTTATACCCTTAAATATTTCACTAGACTTTGAGATGCTTCTGGGCTCTTGGCACCATTCCAGGAATACCTTGGAAATGCCAGTAGTAAATTCTAGACATAGTTGCATCCTCTCTGGTCCTGATTTCCCCTCTCTGTGGCTGTATTTCTGCCCATGAGCTCTCAGGTTTCCACTGGAGCATTTCCCTTTAAGGCTGTTGCCAGGAAGACTGAGAAAGGCCACGGCTGGAGCATCTGTCCAGAAGACTGAGTTTCTCCCTAGGACACCTTGACCAAGTTTATGGGTTAGGGAGGCCTGAACAGTCTTGTTCTTCCAATTACTGGATGATAGAATTATTTGTGAAGCCCCCATTTCAAACTAAAACAATTTCCTGGAGTTTAATATGCATACAGGAAGGTGCACATGTTAGTCTACAATTCAGTAGATTTCCTTTCTTTTCCTTCCTTCCTTTCTTTCTTTTTCATTTTTTTTTTTGTTGTTGTTGTTTTGTTTTTGTTTTGTTTTGTTTTGAGACAGGGTCTCTCTGTATATCCTTGGCTATCCAGGAACCCACTCTGTAGCTCAGGCTGGCCTCGAGAACTCAGAGATCTGCCTACCTCTGCCTCCCAAGTCCCGGGAGGCAGCATAGCCTGGCTATTTGGTAGATTTTTATATGCTCTCCGATTAAATCCCTAGATAGTAAAGGTATAATTACTCACTCCCAGGGGAACTTCTCAGCACTCCCCTGCCCCCCAGCGTCTACCACCACCTGACCACAGCATTGCCCAGTTTCTACCCACTTTTGTGCTTTTATAAACAGGATGATGCAGAATTTTTTTTTTTTTTTATGCCTAGATTTTTCCAGGACAACTTTAGATTTATGAGATCCCTTATATGTAGATGTATGTATTCTTAGTGCTGTATAGTGTGCCATTGTGTGAACAGAATAAATTAGACATTTATTTTATTGTGAGCATTTGGGCAGTTTCCAGTTTGGGACTTTTACAAACAGTGCAAGTGGATACAGCCTGGTGTTTCTGTGGGGAAAAACCACCCACCACACTTCTGTGTTGTTCTGAGCATGGAATGGCTGGTCAGAGGGTCTGCCTAGGTTTAACCAAGCCATTTTCCCACACTGTTACCCCCATTCGAACCTAAAAGTGAATACTCCCATCCCCTTCCTATTCCTTAAGAGTCATGACAAATTTCAAACAAGACCTTGCCCTCACATGGAAGATGTACAAATTTCCACCAAGACATCAGTGCTGACACTTCAAACAAACCCCACACCCTCAGTGGTGGCAGACTGGATCAGAAGACAGCGATAATGCAAGATGCCTAGGGTGTCCTTTGTTGTCCAGAGGACTGGGAAGCCTTTTGCAAAAGCCGCAGCCAGTCAGGCTTGTCTGTCTTTGCAGGGCTAATTACCAGCACTTGGGCAAGCAAGGGGGGCGGGCATGTGCACAGAGATACCAACTGAGCCATCACCAGACTTATGACTAATTAGAAATGCAAAGTGCTTAAAGGCTTAATATCACCACCACCATGATAGAAAAAACAAAAAACAAAACACCCCACCTCTCCAGAATCTGATGTCAGCGTGCTTGTGATTGCGGGTTTAGGAGCAGGGACGATTGCAAAAACCTGCCACTGCTGACTGAATCACTCAGCGCCCACCCTACGTCATGCAGCCTCCCTCCCAATGGTGCACCGTGGATGAGTTTCCTTTGTGTCGCGCAGGGTTTGAGGGAAGCATATCAATTCCATTTCCAGGACGCCCTGGGTCCTAGCATACTAAACACATTATTCCTCTGAGTTCACTGGTAATCTAGGCCCCTGCAGTGGTGGGTGGGGCAGAGCGGTACCAGAAAGCTTTGATCCCCCCCCCTAGTTATAAACCACCACTCACACACGGCATGCAAATTAGAGCCCAATTAATAGCGCTGATTAGCATCTCCTGAAACCAAGCAAGAGGAAGCTGGGGAGGTTTGCCGGGAGGAAAGCAGCACTTAGGCACTACATTGAAAAGGCAAGTCGGCTTAGGAGAAGATCCGGGGCTTGCCTAGCCGGGAGGGAAGAACCAAGCTGCTGCTGCTGGGCGGCTTAGGCGCCCTCGGGTCATCTGGAAAACTGTCCACATGGTTCCTGCTCCAGGCGTGATTTGGCGGGAGCCAAGGAATCAGATGAGAACAAATTTCCCCGCTTGCCCTTTCTCCTGGAACCCTGCCTGGTCTAAACTGTAATGAGTTGTGAATGAACAATCATGGGTCTTCCAGTCAGCCTTTGAGAGAGGCAGCACTAAACCCTAGGCCCCAAGAAAGGAACTAAGCTGGGTGCGGTGTGGGGGTGGGGGAGACTATTGTTTAAGAGACTGCTGAAGAATTGCAGTAAGAGGCTTCTGGCTGGCTCTGGCTAGGATGGGCTTCAGTCCTTTCCAGTGAAGTTGCAGAATAAAAACTTAAATGTCTAAAATATACCACAGGATTATCTTAAGATGCAACTATCAAAATATTTGAAACACAGCACGGTAACCAATGTGCTTTATGAGACTCCAGTGACGCTGATAATGGCAAACAATGGCGACCAGAGGTGCTATTCTGAGTCCTCTATGGTAACTATAACGTCACGTAAAAACATTCAAGATTTCCTTCAGTGATATGCACGGTGCTGCCAGTGTTCTGGTCGGGGGTTGCCTATTTTCATGATTTTTTTTAAGGAAATGCAAAAATCAACCTTGGGTAGTGGTTAGGGAAAATAAAGGTATGATTTTCTTCCTTTTCGGCTTTACACATTCCCTGCCTTTTCAGCACAGGCTCTAGGTTAAGAACCTAACCTAGTGGTGTTGGTGGTGGACTTGGGAGGTAGAGGCAGAGGCAGAGGCAGAGGCAGAGGCAGAGGCAGAGGCAGAGGCAGAGGCAGAGGCAGAGGCAGAGGCAGAGGCAGAGGCAGAGGCAGGAATCTCTGTGAGTTCAAGGCCAGTCTGGTCTACAGAGGGAGTTCCAGGACAGTGAGCGCCCCAACTCCCCACATTCTAAGCATTTCGGTGCATTGACTGTCATGTTCTTGGAGTTATTTCTTCCCACTGTATCTGTACATTGGAAACAGAAAATAACTTAACACCACCGAGTCATGATAGTGGTTTTAAATCGGCAATGGGGGCAGTGCTTACCTCACAGCAATCAGCAAATTTCACATTGTTTTTATTTTTTTGATATAAAGGAACAAAGGGGTAAATGTTAATAATATAGGTTAAATTTTAAAATGTGTCAGGTCTACAGCAGATGTATTATGAATAGCATGAAAATCTGAGAAATTTTTTTTCCCCAGTATTTGAAACTATCACTTGATTCAGCAAAGAAATTGTACTTGTTACTCAAGAGTGGCGTCACCTGCCTGGAGTCCCAGAACTCAGAAGGCTGAGGCAGGAGGATCATGAGTTTGAGGCTAGTCTGGGATACTAGTCTGCGTTGTTTCCATGTCACCGGCCAATGAGTGAAGTCCTGGCACACGCTGTCCTTTCACTTTCATGTTGTTAATTAAACAAGAAAAAATATCAGACCACGTCTTGAGCTTGTGTCATGTTCACAGTCAGTGGCAGCTACGTAGGACACAGGAATGGAATACAATCGATGGTATTTGTGAGAATTAATTGGCTAAATGGGATTTACAGCAATGAATGTTTTAGATCTCATTATTTATAGATTACGGTCTAAATCCTTTTAGAAGGATTTAAAATTCATATTCATAAAATATGAATACTTACATTTTTATTTACAAGCTTATATATTTGACATAACTTACTATAGATTACATTAAAATAAACATAGTAAGTCATCAGAATGTATGTTTTGTGGGTTGGGGCAGTTGTATTCATTTTCATTCCCTTTGCTATGAATATATTTCCCTCTTAATCTTACCTTTGAAGATTCAATTCGGTCTAATCTGGCCTTCCTTGGGGTCCTTGTGCCTCAGCGTCCACTTTGTTCCCTGTGCTTCTAGAACAGAGCTGGAGGGCAAGGACCTTGAAAGCTCGGCTCTGAGTGTCTATCAGGGAGCTCAGGGCTTGGTACAAGGAGATAACCAAAATGTGGTCTGAAAGCTTTGGAGACAGAAGAGGGAGAGAGAGGAGATGGCAAGGTCATGTACATAGGACAGGGACAAGGCACTGGCTCCCCTCTTCACTTTTATTTCCTGACACCCAATGTGGCAGGAGATGACTGCAGGTTGGAGACCAGCTTGGCCTACACAGCAAGTTACATAGAGAGACTTTGTTTCAAGAAACAAAGCAACCAGCAGCAACAGAATCTAAGAAACAAACAGAATCTACATTTCCTTGGGGTTCTTCAAGCTAAACACACAGCAGTTATTTGACTGACTACACCATCATCGATAAGAATGCCTGATGAAGCAGGTTTGTTTGGGAGCCACAGATACTTTGATTCAAGTTGGCTATGATCCAACTTAGGGGAAACCTCCCAAGTGCTCCTTAGTTACCAGGTAATTAGATATTAGACACCGGTGAACTCAGCTCAGTAGCTAACTCCTCAAACAGGTGGCCTTGTTGGGTTTGGTGTCTGAGGTGCAGTCTCATTACATAGTCCAGGTGGGACTACAAGCCTGTGATCTCTTACCTCAGCCTCCTGAGTGCAGAGATTATATGCCTGCAGCACCACACCCCCCACACACACTCCCTTCCTTCCTTTCTTCCCCCAAGACAGGGTTTCTCTGTTGTAACTCTGGCTGTCCTGGAACTCACTCTGTAGACCAGGCTAGCCTTGAACTCACAGAGATCTGCCTGCCTCTGCCTCCCAAGTGCTAGGATTAAAGGCATGGGCCACCACTGCCTGTCAATTCTTTCTTTAATTGCACTCACTGATCACCTCGTTGCCCATGGCAAGAACCAGATTTCTCTGCATCCTGCAGAAGGAGAGTGACGATGGAATATCAAAAGCCTAGGAGAAATTCCTCTTTTCCTGCCCTTTACTTCCCAGCACACCCTGGCTAAAAAGCGCCTCCTCACACCCCTGTGCAGGGAGCAGGTTGGCAGCTTGTCTAGTCTTTAAGTCCCAGTCATTGACTGGCTGGCTGAGTTCCCTCTTCAGAATATCTGATCACCCATCTCCCTAAAATAGCCCTAGCCAGGGTCAGATTACCCCCAGCCGCCAGGTCACACCTGCAAGAGGAGTGCTACCAGCAAACTTAAGAGAAAACAAATCCATCATACTAGTGGGGACCCCGGGGCAAAGTCAGCGGGGACCAGTTCAGTCTCTGATCATAGCCCAGTGTGGAGCAGACATGCCAGAGCGACTAGGACAACTCACCCTGTCTCCTTTCTCATAAACCTTCCATCTCCCCAAAGTCTACTATAGAAAACAAACTGGGAAGCAGGTTATCATGGCTTCCCTGGACTTCCTGCTTTTGTCCTTGCCCCTGCAAGTCTACCCTCAATTTGGAGTCCAAAGAGATAGAGTGTTTGCCCTTGGTTGGATCCTCAGTACCACATAAAATGTCTGGTGACACATGCCAGCAATTTTATCACTTGGAAGGTAGAGGCAGTAGGATCAGAGGTTCAAAGTCATCCTTGTAAAGTTTGAGGCTAGCCTGGACTACATTAGTGTCTCAAAACAACAATAACTAAAGCACATGAGGATATACCATTGCTTTGCTCAGAACACAGCGGCTCCTATTGTGAAACCAAATCAGAAACAATATACCTTGCAAACTAAGGTTTCTATCTTAGCTTCTGTTAGTCCTGTGCTAAAATCCCCTAAGCAAGTTCGGTTAATCCAGTGGCGAGGAATGTGCTTGATCACATGTAGGCAGGTAGCTTGCCCCTGAATGGACCTGGTGGTAAGTGTCTAGACTTATGGGTTCTGTCTTCATAAGCTCCTACCAAATGTGACTCAGGGCCATTTTGTAGGAACCTCAGAAACGACCTGGCCGGAGTCCATCATTTTTAAAGGCCAGTATTAAAGATTGCTTTTAATTTGCCTCAAAAATTGTGGTACTGGTCTTATTCTCCACCAGTGGGATTAGCACTGTCTAATCAGAGGTAAAGCCTTACAATGGCTTAAGGGCCTACATGGTCTACCCTTATCCTCTTAAGCCTTTACAAATCAGATCCCCCTCTCTCCTTCCCACCCACTCACAGACCCCTCCCACTTCAGGTCCTTTGCCCACCCAGGACACTCCTCCTCCAGAGATGCACTCAGCCCACTCCCTCATGTCTCCATGTCTCCTTGCAAGCCTCAGCTTCTCAGCAAAGCCTACCCTACTGTGAACTGAGATAAGTACTCCTGGAGGCTCTCTTTCCCTCCACCCATCCTGTCCTATCATTCCCATAGAATGAATCATCTCCTGGCACGACATAGAATTTACCTTTGTTCTCAGCCCAGTAGGCATGTAATCTCTAAGAAAACATAGATGCTTGTCTTTTTGTCTAGTTTGTCTGCTAATGCAGCTCAAACGTTTGCAACATGCACATAGTAGGAGTTCAAGAAATAGTTGTTGAATGATGTGTCCCTTTGATTTGAGGAAAACGAGGCATAGTGTAAGTCAGAAACACTGACGTCTGGTAGCAGAAATCAGTTGTCTCCTCTGGAGCCCTCTTCACCAACTGTTAGCCTGTTCTGCATCCACAATTGGCTTTAGGGGAAAGCTCCAGAGGGGTTGCTATGGTGCTAAGTGGGCAGATGCTCTTAGGATTTCCACTTGTTCACCAAGGTTAGGAAGACGGCTAAGTCTTGTGAAGATAAAATATGTTGTTTGCTTGTTTTCTGATAAAGGCATTTTCTTAAAAATGCCCTTTACTTGGGTGACTATGTTCCTACATCAACACTTGCAGCATACAACTCCACTAAGGGATCTTTGTTGGAGCTTGAGATCCTGCAGGTAGGGAGAGGGGCCATAGATGAGGAGGAAGGATCGAGAAATGTGATGAATCATGTGAGCAGCTATGTCAAAAGAGCCAGGGCGTTCTTTGGGACAGGGAGCTCAGGGCCACCACATAGAAGAGGGTTTCCCTATACAGGAGCAGAGTTACTGAGAAGCCGCCTTTTGTCCCTCTCTGCTGCTTCTCACTTGGACTGCTAGTGACTTCATTTCTGATTTATCTGAGGGGCTTATGAGTCAGCCTCAAGATTCACTTGCATAAGCTCCTTGTCACCAAGCATTGAGGTCATCTGTTGTGGTAATTGAATGCATAACAAATTACCCCAAAACTTGGTGGCCTAAAAGAACAGCCATTGAACAGGGGAGATGGCTTAGTTGCTAAAGTGATCAAATACAAGCACAAGAACTTGCATTTGATCCCCAGATCCTACATTTAAAAAAACCACACACTAGCTAAGCAGAAACAGGTGGATCCTTGCGGTTGCTAGCCAACCAGCCTAGCCTGCTTGGTGAATTCCAGAACAACGAAAGACTGTCTCAAGGGACAAAGTGGACAGCTCCTGAGGAATGGCACCAAAGGTTGTCCTTTGGTCTCCACATGCACATGCAAATATGTGCAAGTATACATACAGACACGTGTTCATCCACCCACATGAACACACACACACACAGATACACACAAAACTATTGAATTTCCTTACACCTCTTGGGGGGCAGTCACCCTGCTGAAAGACCTTCCTGTGCCAGCAGCATGTACTGAATCATTCATTTGGCCATCTTTAGGTGGTGGCTGTCCTGGTACCCCTCCATTTGCTCTTTCCTCCAGGGACTTGGACCACCTCAAAGCATGGTGGTTCTAAGGCACAGGAAGGAGACTAAACAGAAATCACATTCTTCCAGATTCTATGAGAGCACAAAGAGCACAGATTCAGGCTATGCTCAAGGGGACGGAACTCTGTTTTCCATCGGAAGGATGTGACTATTTTGAATTCATGACACTTTGAATGTTCCTTTATCTTACCTCTCTGTTTCAAAAGACATGTAAGCAAAAGATACATGAAGATGTAATCAGGAGCATGAACATTTGAAGAGCCAAAATATGTATACCCTCTATTTATAATGCTCTCATTTTGCTCAGATTCTTACTTTATGAATTTCTATACCTCGAACTCAGCCTGAATGTGCACTGCTTCTGATTGGGACTGGACTTCTTGCCCCAGAAGTCGCTCCCCAAATCCTAGGTCTCCACGTGGCAACATGAATTCCCCGCAGCCATTTTGCCCCTTCCTCATAGCTTATACTCCTGGCACCTTACGGACTTGAGGCATCTTTTTCATTTTGTTTTTATTAACACCCGGGGAATCTTTTTAAGTCCTAAAATGATCCTAAATCCAAAGGAGTAAATCTAGCTCCATTATCTAGTTTCCATTGACTCCTGACTTTTGACATTTCCCACAGAAACCTATCAGATCTGCTAAGTCCTAAATTTGGGCGGGCTGAGCAGCATTCTGTTGGCAGATGGAGATTGGACACCTGGACACAAGACCAGAGAGTCTGTGAACAGACCCAATGAGCAGGAGCTCAGGTCCCCATGACTCCCTCCACAGTTGCACCAGGGCCTCTCCCTCAGCCCACATCTATGGTCATATGCTGTGCTCTGTAAGGACATTGGAAGGGAAAAAAAGAAGTCCTGCTGCTTATATTTGTGTTGGCTCAGGACACGGACACAGACCAGCAATGAGCAGTTGTCCTATAATAAAACCATCCAGGAGCAGCCTAAAGAGAACAGAACCTGGTGTAATCGCAGCACTCAGGGAGTAAAAGAAGAAAGATAGCAAGTTTGAGGCCAGCCTGGCTACTTGACTCATCCTGAGATGCACAGGGAGACCCTGTTTCAGACACACCAACAGCTGAGGGCATCGCTCTGTGGTAGAGCACTTGCTTAGCATGTGTGGGGGGCTGGGGTCAATCTCAGCACTACCCTTCCCCCATCAAGATAAACTAATAGGAACGGAATGAAAATTGTGTTGAAGACCCTCTAAGGTCACGGGGATCTTTGTGTACACCAGCCCTGCCACAGTTTCTCCTCTGTAGAGCCACTCTGTCCTGAGACACAACACTCAGAGTTTCTTTCCTTTGGAGGGCTCCGAGGGAGGGGAGGAGATTTCTCAAACCTCACTCATGCCCTGGGTCAAGTGGCCAGCATCATCAGGACCAGGAGCAGAGCCCACACGCTCCCCGGCTCTCCCCCACCCCAGCCTTGCCCTATCTGCCTATGTCCTCACCTGTCCAGATAGGAAAGTTGCTTTCTAGTCACTTCCTGTGTCCTTCCCGCTGTTACTCCCACTGTCCCCTCTCTTCTTGTTCCCTGTGTCCTCTCAAGTGTAAATCTCAGAAGCTGGCTTGTCGGCTAAGAATGGCATTAGAGATTTTTGTTTAAAGATTTATTTATGTTTATGTGCATTGGTGTTTTGCCCGCATGTGTGTCCGTGTGAAGGTGTCGGATCCCCTAGAACTGGAGTGACAGACAGTTGTGAGCTGCTAAGTGGGTGCTGGGAACTTAACCCAGGTGGCATTAGAGATTTAAACACTGGCTCTGTAACTTTGGCCAAACGAACTCCCTACCTTCCTTTTGTCTCTTCTTCTTATTTCCCCATGTCTATCACCTTTGACTCTAAAATTTCAACAGAGCCTGGCCCTTGTAATAAGAAAACATGCTGTCTGCCATGAACTTGAAATTCCACTTGGCATCTAGTTGACTTACATAAAGTAGTTTCTATCAAAATCTTTTCCCAAGTCCAGATGTTCCTTACAGAGGACGGAGTAGACTAAGAGCCATCAGCTATCAGTCTTCTTGAAAAACGGTACATTCCGAGAAGACGTACTATGGAGCCACAGTCTTGGAGAGGTGGAACATCAGTGCCAAAACTTAGGAGGAGAAGGAGGACAAGGAAAAGGAGGAGAAGAAGGAGAAAGTGGGGAGGAGGAGAAGAGGAGAAGAGAACCAAACACTAACACGCTCCTCACTCCTACACAGCACAGCCTTTGAAAGAGATGTACAGCGCACTGTGTAGCTCGGGCTGACTTTGAACTTGTGATCCTCCTGTTTCTGACTTCCAAATACCAGGATTATAGGTGTATATCTTGTCATTTTACAGATTACATGAGCAGAATATTGTGCTCAACTCTATGCTCAAAGTTGTCAAATCTGAGGAGAAATGAGGAATTTTCTAACAAAACTTAAATGATCAAAATCTATTAAATAGACAAACACAAGTATACCACAGAAGATATTTAAATGACATCAAGGCTCTCCCAAAAGAAGTGTGTGGTTTTTTGTTTTGTTTTTTTGTTTTTTCTGAGATAGGTTTTTCCTGTTGTAACTCTGGCTGTCCTGGAACTCACGCTGTAGACCAGGCTGGTCTCAAACTCTCAGAGATCCGCCTGCCTCTGCTTCCCGAGTGCTGGGATTAAAGGAGTGTGCCACCACATCCCAGCATAAGTGTGGATTTTGCAAGCTAATTAAAACTTCATGGAACACAGTTGTCATGGGACTTAGATCATCCCAGGGCAGAGGAGAAGACAGCATACACTGCTGAATTTTACCTAACTAGAATTGTCATGGTGTCTAAACCCAGGTATCTAGTGTAGTCCCAGATGTGATATAATTCCCAGAATGCTGATACAATATCAACAAATCAAACACAGTGCAACAAAAAAGCAATGAAGCATGAGAAAAGTTGTTGTTTATGTTGTTTGTTTTGATTATACATGGATATATATCTCAAACCAAAACCTTACACATTGATGGGAGGAAATTATCAATATGGCTTTTGGGAGGGGTAATATAATGGGATCTTTCAAATTTAGAAATTTGTTCATCTGACTTAGCAATTTCTCCTATAGTTATCTGTATCCCAAAGAGAGCCAAACTGTTTGTACAAGAATGTTTACCTACTGGGCTACAAGAAGGCTCAGCAGGTAGCCGTGCTTGCAGCCAAGCCTGGTGACCTGAGTTCAATTCTTGCAATCCACCTGGTGGAAAAAGAAAACTAAGAACTGGCTCTGGCAATTCTGACTCACTCTGGGTCCCCATCCCCCACCCCTCTCCCTTAACACACACACACAGACACAGACACACACAGACACACACACAGACACAGACACACACAGACACACAGACACACACACAGACACAGACACACACACACACAGACACAGATACACACAGACACACAGACACACAGACACACACACAGACACACACACAGACACACACACACACAGAGACACACACACAGACACAGACACACACACACACACACAGACACACACACACACACAGAGACACACACACAGACACACAGACACACACACACACACACACACAGAGACACACACACAGACACACACACACACATACACACACACACACACAGACACACACAGAGACACACACACAGACACACAGACACACACACACACACACAGACACACACACACACACAGAGACACACACACAGACACACAGACACACACACACACACACACACAGAGACACACACACAGACACACACACACATACACACACACACACACAGACACACACAGAGACACACACACAGACACAGACACACAAATACACACACACACACACACACACACACAGACACACACACAGACACACAGACACACACACACACACACACAGACACACACAGAGACACACACACACACACACAGACACACACAGAGACACACACACACACACACAGACACACACACACACAGACACACACACACACACACACACACAGACACACACACAGACACACACACACACACACACACAACACAAAATGTTTACTGTAGCTTTGGTTGTTGTTGTTGTTGTTGATAGAGGGTGACAGGCTGGGGTTTGGAGGAGCCAGAATGGGAAGGTGATTAGAATATTCCATAATAAGGGAATGACTGAGTTGGGAGACAGGTCAGCACCTAAGAGCACTTGCTGCTCTTGCAGAAGACCCAGATTTGATTCTTAGGACCCATATCCTGCAGCTCACAACTGCCTGTAACCCCAGTCCTAGGGAACTGACACCCTATTTTGGTGCACATGCACATATGCCCACACACATGCATACAGTAGCAATGAATACAATTGAAAGAGAAAATGATCCAGTCACCGTGTCACAAGGAAGAATCAGGTTGAAGTTACGCACTGCGTTGCACTTTATAACCTGAAACAGCCAACCCTGATACATTAAGTAAACCAGACAACCAACCCAGCATGTGGATTAGCCCCATCACAGCACTGACCCGAGATAGTGAAGAAACAGTTGCACATGCACACATGAGTGTTCATTACAGGGAGATGTCTTGGGAGGCGAAAAAGGGGTCGGTGGGTACTGGAGGGAGCAGCAGAGAAGACGGGCACTGCTCTTATAATTGCTTTGCATGTTCACAAGGCGGCAATGACTGAACACATGGAATTAAAACAGTAAAGGATCAAGTTGGGGAAGGGCGAATCCTTACATCTGCTGGTTTCTTTAATATCAGCACTCAAGAGGCTGAGGCAGGAGAATCATGAGTTCCAGGACATCTGGGCTATATTGTAAAACCCCGTGTTTTTTGTTTTTTTACAGAAGAACTTTTAAGATAAGCAGGATGAAGACTCCCAAGGTGTGATGATCATTCAACTTAACAGTGAAAGGAAATTGCACATGTGATAGTCAAGCAGGAGGCTTGTGAGGCCAGCAATATGGTTATCACTCAACTAAAATGCTGAATTCAATTCTACTCAAGAGGAAATGAATAAGAAGAGAGAAAGAGATATTGTTAAGGAGTACAAATTTGTTAAAATGGTACCATCGCCAGGTATGATCATTTCCACAGCAAGCTTAAGAGGCTCCAAAGTAACTCTTGTTACAAGTTGCGTGGGTCCTGGCTGCCTGGCTGCCAAGCCTCTGCTAAGTGCTTCCTTGGCACGATCCCACTCAAACCCCAAGACCCTGGTAAAGTGCATCTGTCACTGTCTCTGTTTATCAGATAAGGAAACTGTTCCAGTTCCAAGAAGGTTAGGCAGGCAGCGTTGGTGAGGCAGAAGAGCCAGGGTCCACCTGAGTTGTCTTGTTCTGCAGCCGAGTTTCACAGACAAAGGCGCTCTATCCGTAAGATGTCAGCCAGCGGTGTATATGTGTTTAAAAGCAATAGTGTTTGTATAGAACATCAGCAGCCAGTTTGGAAATGTCAGGGAAGCACATTTCTAGACACCATGGCAACCAGAATTATGGATTAGTAAACAGTGCACTTTAAAGCATCCAAGGAAAACACAAGATCTTTACCGAGAGGCAAAGGTAAAGAATGCACGCGTGGAGTGACAAGCTCACTCACAGCTTGGAAGATATTGTTTCGATGCTCCAGTCATTCTGGAGCTCAGAATGTTTGAATCTGAGGCTGGGCCTCAAACTCAGGATCTTCCTGCCTTAGCACCCTAAGTACTAGAACTGTAATGTGTGCCGTGATGCACACCTACGCATTAGTATTTTGATCAACACAGCTGTGCTGTTATTTTATCTCTGTTTTGTAGATTTGAACCGGGGACCTTCTGCTCTGAAAGAGCTCTAGCACCCAAGCCATCACCCAACTCCTGAAATTATTCTCTTAAGAAAATTACTTAACTTCAAATTTTACTACATTAAATAAATCAGAGCATTGCATAAAACAATTTGTTTGGAATTAAGTATGTTATTTGTTGAGCACTCTCCTTTTCTTCCTCTTTTTCTTCCTCCTTCCCTTTTGTTCCTTTAGTGTAACAAAGACAAACGCCATGCGTGAAACTGGCTTCCGTTGGATCACAGGACAATGTTGTTAAAATTTTAGGATTTCGTGTGCTAGTTGGTAACTAGCCGTTATTAAAACTGAATGACATGAACTGGGCTCGGTGGGTAAAGGTGCGAGCTGACAAACCTGGGGACCCGAGTTCAACGCCCGGGAGAGGATGGACTCCTGCAGGTCGTCCTCTGACTTCACATGTGCAGTGTGACCCGCACACAGTAAAATAAACAAATGTAAAGCCTACCCTCAAAACACAACCTGATACTCACGTCGTTTTAAAATAATAGGTAACAGATCCGTAAAACTCACTTCCTTCTATTTTACTACCTCTTGCCAACTGAGCATGCTTTCCAGTTCACGTGCATGAAGAGGCCATGCGCGGAGGCCATGTTCTACGATGCCCTGCAGCGGTGCATCCCTTCTTGTCCCAGCTCTGTGATCAATGGCACCCTGTGAGCAGCTGGTAGTGTACCACGGTGGGGAGACTTAGGCTGTAAGCTACGTGTGCCCGCAGCTGTGCCCACACCGCAATACTCAGCTTTAGGGAAAAGGTTACCATAGCTCACAGGTTTGGCTCTCTCCACCTATGACTGGGTGGCCCTTCTGCTTGGGGCCTATAGCAGCACAGCATGCTGTGGGTCTGTGGTGGAGTAAACCCAGCTGCCTCTGCATTGCTGGGAAGCAAAGCAGAGACAGAGGAGCAGTCATTGTCCCTCCATCCCCACTAAGGGCAGGTCTACACTGACCTAAATGCCCCTCCCTGGCCCCTACTCTTAAATTTCCACCACTTCCCACAGTGCACAGCTGCAGAATCAAGCTTGTGACACATGGGCCTTTGTGGGACATTCAAGATCCAAACTCCGGCACTGGCAGGGGCTCCCCACAGGGCTTGTTGGGGTGTTTGTTTTTGTTTTCGTTTAAAGAATTGTGTGTATGTTTGTCTGCACGTGTGTATATATAACATATGCATGCCTGGTGTCCAAAGAGGCCAGAGGAGAGCTTCAGATCCGCAGTCACCAGTGGTTGTGAGCTGTCATGTGGGTGCTGGAGACTGAACTCAGGACCTCTACAAGAACAGCAGGCCTCTTAACCACTGAGCCAGCCTCAAGGTCTGCTCGTTTTGGAGAGCTGGTTCTTAGACATGAGCAGCACACCACTGGCTGAGGAGCATGTTAGCAGGCCTCATACCGGTCCTCCCTCCCTCTCTATGTCTCTCTCACTCTCCGTATGTGTGCGTGTTTCAACAAACGAGGGAGAAAAATCACGTGGCGGCTTCCTATAGACAAATAGAACGAGTGAATCAGGTGTAGCAGTTCCTGCTTGTCATCCCTACTCAGGAAGCTGAAGCAGGGTGATCTAGAGTTCAAGGCCAAGCAGAGCAATTTCCCAGACCCTGTCTCAAAATGAAATGAAATGAGCTGCCTGTGGGGAATTTTATTTTTAGTTATGTTTGAAGTTGTTTATGCACTGTGTGGTGAAGGGCTATCCTAAGTCTAGGGCGTTTTGTATTGTTTGCAGATGTTGGATTTCTGTGGGGGTTGTCAAATTGCTAATGAACTGCATGTGCTATCAGTAGAACACCTGAGGAATTCTGAATCAGTAAAACACCTGAGCTGAGATGCTCGGGCTCCACTGTGAGGATGGCACTGGCCATGGCGTTGGGTCCCTCTGCGGGGTTTGAGGCTATGAAAATGCCTCCTTGTCTCACTAGCTGAGCCCCCGCAGTGGCGTGCTACTACAGCTCAGTGGTGCAGTGTGGCTCAGTGGTACAGTGTGGCTCAGTGGTGCAGTGTGGCTCAGCCACGGTGCAGTGTGGCTCGGTAGTACATGGTTCACATGGCATGTTCAAGGCCCCATGTTTAATCTCAGAAAAAAAAGACTAAAGGAGTTGAAGAATGTACCCTGTTTCACAATTAACACTACCCGAGGTGAAGGTGGTTTCCTTGTGGTAAAGGCAAGAGTGGTCATGAACTGGCCCTTTATAACCAGACAGTATTTCAAGTTTGCTAACCTTTTTTTCTGATAAAAGGTGGGGTCAGCAAAATGCACCTAAAAAGACGGTGGCTTGTCCTTTCGGAGAAAGGCCATGTTGCACGGAGTGGGAGAGAGTAATAGCCTTTTAAAATAAACTCTTGCTTGGGAGGGAGGATGCCGAAAACGGGAGGTGATTTGAGGAGAAGGTGAGGTCAATGCACTGTCTGTGAGACCAGAGCCTGTGGTTACATCTCCTTAATTGCTAATCGGTGTAGGAGGGCCTAGCCCTCAACACCCACCTACCTCAGTCTCCCAGGTACCGGGATTCCAGACACACGTGCACACCACCACACATGGCTTATCTTTATTTTCTCGGGCCCTAGTTTTTGACAGTTGCAAGAATGAATGAAAGAAAGACAAAAGAGGAGGCAACCATTGCCCTAGGGCCCTGTGAGGCGTTATTTGAGTAGTGGCCACCAGAGGGAGCCAGAAGAACAGTTCAGTGAACTGTTCCATTCTAGAACCATGGGCTGTGGATTTCAAGATTATTTTAGGGCTGAAAGGGAAGCCCAGTGAAGCCTTGGTCTGAGAGAAGGGTTTTTAGCAAACCCTTCCATGGAAGCGTGATGATATTTAAAATTTTTAAAGATTAAAATATTTGAATATTTTGAACTTGGAATTCAAGTTGGAAAGTGTGGATTCTGCTTCCAGGTCTAACACTATTCACCACGTCAGATCTCAGAAGACTCCGGATTCTGGAAGGGTTAGTTTCCATATCTGAGAAGTGGGTGGTATGATGTGTTGTAGGAGTTTATCTGTAGTTGTGTTTAAAGTAATTGTTTCCGGCACCGTTGGGTGAGGGGCTCCCTAGGTCTTGGCATCTTGTATTGTTTGCAGGTGTTGGATTTATGTGAGGCAATGTTTGTTTGATTACGATCTGCATGTCCTATCTGTAGACCACCTAAGGAGTTCTGGATCAATAAAACACCTGAGCTCAGACACTCGGGGTTCCACTGTCCAGTATGGCGCTGCCGTGATGGTGGTTCCCGCTGCTGAGGTCTGGAAGCCTTTACACGTATAAAAATGCCTCCCTGTCATCTTTGGGGAGCCACCACCATAGGCGTACGATTACAATGATGTCTTTGTCTCCTGGGAATCTTTTGAGAACCGTAGGTAATGAAGCACACAGTCAGGAAATGAACAGTGCCGAGGCGACCGGGAGAGCGTAACCTGACTCGGGGAGTGACAAACAAAACTAGATCCACATTTGTTTCATAGTGTTATTGAGTAGAGTCAGTGAAGGTACACCAGGCTGAGCCTGGTGGGGTGGGGCGACTCCTTAGTGGGTCTCAAATTTTACAAAACCCTCGCAAAATACAGTGTGTTTCTGAGCTTCTCAATAATTCGAAGGATTTTATTTTTTACTGTGGGTGTTCACGTGTATGTGTATGTTCCTGTGTGTTCTGTACATTTACACGTGTGTGTGTGTGTGTGTGTGTGTGTGTGTGTGTAGAACAGAGGTCAACCTCAGTGTCATTCCTCAGTGACTGTCCATATTGGTTTTCTTACCTCTCTCTTTCTTTCTTGAGACAGCATCTCACTACGTACCTCTGGCTGGCCTAGAACTAGCTATATAGACAAGGCTGGCCTCGAACTCTCACCTTTTTATGAAACAAGGTCTCTCACTGGCCTCATGCTCACAAAGTAGGCTAGCCTGCCTGCTCTCGAGCCCCAGGGATCCCCATCGCTTCCTCCCCAGCACTGGGAGCGCAGCATCGGGCCCAGCTTTTAATACAGGTCCTGGGTGTCAAACTCAGGTTCTCACACTCCCCTGACAAGCACTCTGGTAACTGAACTGACTTCCCAGCCCTGCTTAAAGGACTTTACAGGGAATGTGGGTAATCATTTTATCTTATATTTTTATCGTTATAAACCCATCTCACCATGGAAGGTGCTAGCCCACAGGTAGGTCTGTGAAACTTCTCAACACAGCATAGGAAGCTTCTGTGGGAAGCACTGACCTAGCCTGGTAAGGCTGAGACTCCCAGGGGCACCCAGAGATTAAAGATGGAGCCCATGCCTCCCACTTCAAGACCAGTGCTCTTTCCCCCACAGTTGTGTAAGTTAGCATAACTTTCATTCTAAAGGCTGACCTCCACTCCAGCCCCGGGGATTCTGTGGCCTTCTTATGTACGGCATTGACTTGAGGACATTGTCTATTTCAGGCAGAACCCATCTTCACGCAACGGTTACTCAGTCCTTCTCGGTTACCTTTCCTTTCTCATGCTTGTGTTACTTTTACATGAGAATCAGGGTGTGTGCTGGAAGACATTTTCCAAGCCAGTTTTGGATCTCAGCCTGGCAATCAGAGCCATGTGGGAAAAAACATCGCAGAGCGTGGGCAGCCTTGAGAAAGCCACCAGCGTTTGACTTCCTTCCTTCTTCCTTCCTCTGAAGCTCAGAGGCCAGATGCATCCTATCCCAAAGCAGCAGCTCACTCTCTGACCCAGCTTTTGAGTTTCCTTTCCTCTTAGGCGAGGCCATGCTTTCTTGGCACTTTTGGCCAAGGTTTTATGAAGACCTGGAGGAGGAAGGGCCATTTTCTCAAGCAGCGTGTTGGGAGAGCAGCTGGAAGTATGAACAGAACAGACAAGTTCCTACAGGTTCAGTCACTCACATACGGACACATCCTGATAAGCTGCTTGCAGCCATGTCCCTTGACTTCCTGGAGGTGAAGAGACAACTGTTTTTGAGAGAGAACACCCAGCTTCACACCTTCACGATACCAAGCTCAACCCACAACCCAAGGAAAACTGTGGAAAACAGGATAGTCAGGGCTCTAATGACTTGTTGACAATCTTGGAAAATGTATGAAGAATTCCAAGATGGCAGGAGTTTCCTCTGGCTCCCGTGGCTACGTGGCTGAGCCTCCATTGGAAGAATTTTGTCAGCCACAAGGAAAGATGAAGACACCAGGACTGGCTATGGTGGAGTCTACTCTGGAGGTCTTAAAAGTAGGGTGATTCTTCATTTTGGCGATCTGGAATGACATCCTGTAAAAAGAACTCAGAAAGTGACAACTGAAAAGCTATTTATTTATAACATCTCGTATTTTAAGCTGTTTTAGGTTTATTAAAAATCCCCACATTTTTGCAATTGCCTGCGTAGTAACCAAAGACCCTTTACAATACTCAGAAGCAGTATTGTAAAGACGTGGAAGAAGGGTGTTAATAATTGGCTGAGAGTCACAGGGAATTAATCATGTGGCAGTTGCATCTACACCACAAATGGAGGTTCAAACTCTTCCACAGGAATTTTCTCCTATCAAGTAACCTCCTACCTTTGCTGAGTCATGCGAGCAGTCTGACTTCTGTCCTTTCTCCCAGGCTCCTTCCTCACCTCCATACTTCATTCCTCATTTAGTTGCTAAGACTTTTCAGAGGCTCTCTGTCCAGATGGAATCTCAACCTCCTATTGCTGCTTAAACTGGGAAATACGGATGGAGCAGAGAGCCAGAGAGGCCGACTGGGAGGAGTATGGAAGAGATCCTGACGCTGAGATTCCCATCCCTTCTCTTTGCGGGCTTTAAGTCCTACCCTTAGACCATTCTCCTGGCCATGTTTTCTAAGCCAGAGAAATGGCGTGGGCACGAAGGAAGACGCACCTATGGGGAAGTCGGCTGCAGGTTACCGGAGATTAGTTCTGTCGTAGGAACCTAGATCCCAATCAGGAATCACAAATACCTGGCACCAGTTTTCTCCCCAGGCCTTGGTGCTGTGGCAAGGGCTTCTGTACAGATGAACCCATGTGGAGATGAGGCCATGTCGTTGATGACTTAGGGACAGCAAATAGCTCACAACCCAGTTCCCACCTCCTCCTGGGGAGTGCGTGGATGCTGGCCTCGAACTCGGGGAAATCCTCCGGCCTCTATCTCCCTGCCACCACACTGTGCCCAAACTCCTCTACTGGTGTACCTTCAAAGCAGCCTTTTTCTTTTTTCAGCTAAAATAATTGAAGAAAGGTGGACACACCCCCAAAGTGTTCCTGGCCTCCATTTTTATGAGGCAAACTGAGCATGCGCAAACTCTTCTTGCCCTTGCACTAAATAATAATAATAAAAAAAAACCTAAAAAAAAAAAACACCAAAAAACCAAACCAAACAAACAAAAAACGTGTCTGCCATCTTTCCTTCTTGAACTGTCACCACAACTGGGCATGCTCAGGAATGTGCCCACCTAACAAGATTTTCCACATGACTCTGTATAGGTTTCCCAAGTAAAATCTCCACACTTTCTTTGCTCAGGAAAGAAGCAACTCCTGTGTTGCTCTGGGTGCAGGAAGCAAATCTTTCTCCATTCTTACTTTGTGGCTTTTCACTCAACAGGATGTGAGGTTACAGTAGGAGGAGGGCAGCACTGAGTCCTTGAGGAAGGAAGATCCACGAGAAGAAAACATCCTGGCTTCCCCGCTCAGCTGTAAATGGGAACTAGTCAGCAGTGTTCATTGGAGGGGAGCAAATGCCCTTGGTTTGTCTTTACTTGGGGGAGAGAGGCATTTGTTTCCTTTTCAGGGAGCTTACAAGTTCATCAGTGTGCATGCCCACATGTGGGTGTGTATCAGTGTGCACGCCCCTGTGTAGGTGTGTATCAGTGTGCACACCCATGCATAAGTGTGTATCAGTGTGCATGCCCACATGTGGGTGTGTATCAGTGTGCACACCCCTGTGTAGGTGTGTATCCGTGTGCACGCTCCTGTTTAGGTGTGTATCTGTGTGCATGTCCCTATGTAGGTGTGTATCAGTGTGCACACCCACACATAGGTGTGTATCAGTGTGCACGCCCCTGTGTAGGTGTGTATCAGTGTGCACGCTCCTGTGTAGGTGTGTATCAGTGTGCACGCCCACATGTGGGTGTGTATCAGTGTGCATGCCCCTGTGTATGTGTGTATCAGTGTGCACGCCCCTGTGTAGCTGTATATCAGTGTGCACACTCCCACATGTAGGGTGTGTATCAGTGTGCACGCCCCTGTGTAGGTGTGTATCAGTGTGCACACCCATGCATAAGTGTGTATCAGTGTGCATGCCCACATGTGGGTGTGTATCAGTGTGCACACCCCTGTGTAGGTGTGTATCCGTGTGCACGCTCCTGTTTAGGTGTGTATCTGTGTGCATGTCCCTATGTAGGTGTGTATCAGTGTGCACACCCACACATAGGTGTGTATCAGTGTGCACGCCCCTGTGTAGGTGTGTATCAGTGTGCACGCTCCTGTGTAGGTGTGTATCAGTGTGCACGCCCACATGTGGGTGTGTATCAGTGTGCATGCCCCTGTGTATGTGTGTATCAGTGTGCACGCCCCTGTGTAGCTGTATATCAGTGTGCACACTCCCACATAGGTGTGTATCAGTGTGCACACCCACGCATAGGTGTGTATCAGTGTGCATGCCCACATGTGGGTGTATATCAGTGTGCACACTCGTGCATAGGTGTGTATCAGTGTGCACACCCACCCATAGCTGTGTATCAGTGTGCATGTTCTTGCACGTGCATGTGGAGGCCAGGAGTTGGCTGTCTTCTATTATGCTCCTTATTTTTGGAGACAGATCTCTCTCTGAACCTTCAGCTCACCAATTGGACAGACTGGGCAGCCAGCCCGGGAGCCCTCAGGATCCCCCACTGCACCTTCCCAGCACAGGGATCACAGGTCTACCGCCAAGCTTGGTTTTTCAAGTCCTCATGCGTGCATATCAAGTATGGTATCCGCTGAGCCATCACCCCAACTTGTGCTCCATTAAAGACTTCCTATTTATATAGTGTGTTTGCCTTTGTGAGTGTGTGTCACACATGTGTGGGTGTCCATCGATGCCAGAAAGGGGCATCAGGCCCTCCGGAGCTGGAGTTACAGACAGTTGTGAGACACCGCATACGGGCGCTGGGAACTGGACCCAGGTCCTCTGGAAGAGCAGCAGTGCTCTTAGCTGCTGCGCCGTCTGTCCTACCTGACTTTTATTTGTGTTGTATTGTGCGTGTGGATCTCTTTCCTGCATGGATGTCTATGTACCAGGTGTGCCTCGTGCTCAGGGAAACCAGAAGACAACGTCAACTCTTCTGGGACTGAAGGTACAGATGGTTGTGAGCCACCACTGAGTGCTGGGAATTGAACCCAGATCCTCTGGAAGTCCAGCCAGTGCTCTTAGCTGAGCCACCGCTCCAGCCTCAACCCCACCTTCATTTCTAAGAGGAGAAATTACAAAGTTGTCCAAACCTGTTATTGAACTCCAGCATGAAATTTAGATTTGCTCTTTAAGTCAATCTTTTAGGAGAAGTTTGAATTAAGCTGTTCACGCCAACTTGGGTTTCCAAGCATGAAAACTGCCCAGCGTTTTCCATTTAAAAAGAAACAAAAGCCTGTGTGTTCTGTACCGAAAAGCTATCAAATGCTGGAGACTGTGAGCTTCACACTTGGCTGGACAAAATGGTGACCAAAGGAGGGGACAGATGCAAGTCAAAGGTAAACAACAACACCCGCAAGGCGTTCAACTCATGCGGGCCTAGCACACAGGGGGCATTGGTGGGTGGCCAAGCACCCCGCCTGACTGGTCTCTGGGCAGGGGACTCCAGCTGTGGAGAGCTCCTTATCTCTTAGCTGAGTGATTATGAAGGCCTGTAACCTGCTTCCCTAATTCAGGTCTGTAGCTTTTAAATCCCACACGTGATCATGTCATTTTCTTATTGATAATCCTTCTGTATCCGCATTGACCTCAGGATGAAGCAACACCTCAAGAAGCCTTAAGAGTTGACAAGCTTGATCTGGCTCCCATTCACTCCCTGATTCCATCTCTGACCACACCCAAACTCCCACCCTCTTCCCCAGTCACCATGACTCCATCTGTTGCAAGAGTCTTCACTCTCTCCAGCCCGAGTCCCCGTACATGCTGTTCTTTCTGTTGGAACAGCATCTTAGCCCAGCTCTTGTTTGCTCACCAAGAACCACTTCAAGTGTC
The DNA here is from genome assembly GCA_026225945.1 of Cricetomys ansorgei. Lineage (NCBI taxonomy): Eukaryota > Metazoa > Chordata > Mammalia > Rodentia > Nesomyidae > Cricetomys > Cricetomys ansorgei. The sequence continues at coordinate 8,191,642 of JAMJFZ010001232.1, forward strand.
ACCCCTTCCAGGAAGGACAAAGCGTACCTCCTCTGGAGGCCCATAGCATTTGGGAATTGGTCATGTGTTAGAATAGTCAGCGGTGACACGTCTGTCTCCTCCTCAATAGTGAAATCCCTACTGCTGTCTTCAAGTCTGTTTTCCTAACCCCTAACACAGAGTTCCTGGCTTGTAACTGGTGTTCAATAAATCATTGTTGATTAAACAAAGACTGGATTGGGGATGTAGATTAGTTGGTAGAGTGCTTGCCCAGAACACATGAAGCTCTGAGTTCAGTCCTTGGCATTACTGAAGCTGGGCTTCATGGCGCCCTTGGCAGCAGAGTTAGGAGGATCAGAAGTTCATCATTCTTAGCCACGTGGCAAGTTCAAAGCCAACCTGGGCTGCAGAAGACCCCATCCAAAACAAAACCCCAGCTCTCCTTAAACTCCATCTACATTTCATACCAAAGGAAGAAAGCAGAGAAAGGTAGGGTGGCTGGGCTTTTAGAAGGGATTATGTTGTTGAGATACTCAAGACATGAAGATGATTTTGTGTTCGTGTCGTAATTTTGCCTAAAATCAATAGATCCTTATAAAATAGTCCCCAACACTATCTAAGTCCTTAGGAACTGAACATGTTGTTGTTACTGTTTTTACAAGTGTTGCCATCATGGACTCTGTGTCACAGAGTTTGGAATTCATTTATTTAATTAACAAGAATATTTTAAGTTCCAACTAGGCGGGGCCTTGTACATATTTAAACATGAAAACATGGCTCATTTTCCCCAAGAGGCTCGTAGTGGGGTGGGGATGCTAATGGGATTTGGTTGTGATTTGAAGCTATTGTTGACTTAAGCCCTCTGGTAGTAAAGGGCTCTTTGGAGGGAATGCTGAGGAAGTTAGCCAGCCAGCCAACGTCCAGTCTGTTCCAAGAAAGTTTTAGTTTTTTTACCCCCTGAAGAAAAAACAATGCATAAAGCTCACCCAAGAGATTAAATATAGATAGCATTCTCCACAATGGGAACAAAACATGTGTTTAAACAAACAACACAGTAACTTAAGCAATAAATAAGAAGATCCAGGAAGCGGAAATTAGGGAACTCAAACCATGGACTTCTGCTACACCTCAGTCACCAGGAGTAAGTGTGATTTTTCTCTAGAGACACAATCATTCCTAAAGTCGATAAGAACTGTGGTCTAGGCTTTTTGTGTGCAGATAAAATGTCCTTGAGGGAGCTGTTTGGATAGGAATGGAAAACAGAGAGGACCCAGGATGGGCTCAGTGCCCCATAGGTTAGGCTTTAAGTAAACCAACTCATGTTCAAGGCACAGATGGTATGGGTGCCGGAAGGGATTGTAACATGTAGACAACGCCAGCAAATGGACCTATGTCATTGGTCAAAGGAATTTAAGGTGGATACTAAAGGCAGAAGTTGCCTTAGAGGCAGAAAGCAAAGAACAGACAAAAATGCCCAGAGCTCTCTCAGTGCCACTCACTCTGCTCTATTGTGAGCGGCCATCCTCTATGAATGTTCTAAGAGCTAGAATTCTGAGCTTGAGAAATACCTTTAAAAGAGAACCTGAGGGTGGATATTTGCCTTCTGATAATCAGAATACTGTGAATTATGGACTCCAAATCTTTCGCCTCCCTCTGCCATACCTTCTGCTATCTGTGTTTCTTGTGTGTCTATTTGTACTTTATTTGTACTTCCTAACCTAGACTTGTTCTTTGGCCAGTGAAATACAGGAACAATCGCTGACATGGCTGAGTGGAGCCTAGATCTTAGGGGATAAAGCTGGTTCTACTCTTGTACCTCTTCCAACATGAGAAGAGATTACACAGATAGCTGTCACCCTTTACCCACAATGAACATACATGCAGCAAACATGAACCCCAAACCAGCGAAGTGCTGAGCTGGATCCTTAGCTTGAAGCAGAGCCGTCCAGCTGATGTCAACCTACAAAGTCAATCTACACAGTCATAGCCAACCCTAAGATCCAGAAACAAAAATAAGTGGATTGTAGTCTAAGTCACCGAATTTCAGTTTTATTTGTTATAGAGCAGTAACTGACTGATACAAGACCACCCTGTTGGTGTGAGCATCTTGAGCATCTTGGCCCATATCATTTGTATCCTTTCCTATTTGCTCATGTAGCTTCTCTGTCCTGGTTGGGTGACTGTGTTGCTGTGATAGAAAGTCCAGTTTTCATGTCATCATGTGGTGGGCATTAGAACGGAGGGAGACAGATTAGAGTTGTAATTGGCACTCATGGTTTTTAGTTTGTCTTTGTGAATTCATATCTTCGTAGGGTATTGTTTTCCTTGCTCTTCCCTCTTCATGTACAGCTTTTCTTCTAAGCTGCTATAATAACTCCAGCACTGACCCTTGCAAATGCAGAGGTGACAGCCCTGTACAGACAGCATCAGCCCCCTTTGCTTCTCAGGTCGGCTTTCCATGGCAAATACGGTTTTCTGTATCACCCGCTATAGTATTGCTTCCCTAGTCAAACCCTGCTGGGTGGGCCCCTCCCTGAGACACCCCTGCAGGCATGTTTACTAGGCTAGGAGCTGGAACCCAAGGCAGTGAAACTGTTCAAAGTGCACAGTCCTCTGTGAAACTTCACATTTACCATAGTTGTGTTTTGACTTTCAGCCAGCACCCCTACCCACTCCCACCATCTTCTCAGAACTTTGTGAGAGGGTCTTCGCCAACAGAGAATGAGTATTGAATGGTGAAATCATCACAGGAAAAAAAAACCAAACAATTCCTGGCTTTGGAGCACCAATGGGTGGGGTTAAGCATGGATTTGTCAACGATTTTAAATTCAAAGCAGCAGGAATTCCCTAAAAAGAAAAGAGAAAAATAACTTTATTTTTCTCAATATTGCTATTTCCATAATTTCTCAGAACAGGTTGTACAGACCAACACGAATGTTATGAAGATGGAGACCAATGAAACAGATTCATAACAAGAGGATGTCGTAACTCAGAAGCGAGGCGGCCTAGCCAACCATGAGGTCGTCAAGAAGCAAGGAAAACAAGCTCCACGTGCACATGGGATAAACAGCTTCAGCCACAGACCTGGGAGTTCAGGAAGTGACTCATCTCCAGGAATGAGCCCCTTCGGAGGCCTGACACAAACATTCCTTTATTTTCCCCTTGTGACTTGGCCCCTGGGAGATGTTGCCATAGCTGTAGACACGTGCACTGGTCCTCTAGTGTTTACTGGGCAGGCACTGGCCTCTCCTGCCCCATGCTGTTTGGTCTTTTTTGCTCTTGGCATTCCACTGTCTTCATAGGTAGCCATGATCTAAAATCAATAGATTCCTTGGTATTTGGGGAGAAAATAAGAGGAGCCTCCTCTTGTAAGAAGGACTCATTGCTAAGGACTTTTGGACTGAAATGCTGTGGCTGAGTTCCCCAAAAGTGACGATGAACAGAACAGCCTCAAACACAGTCAAGCAGCCGAAGAAGGGATTAACAAAGAAGTTCTTGACTGGAGGTGGAGGCAGTCAGTAGGAGATGTCTGCACCTAGATTGATGGCTGGGGTCAGGGTCACAGCTGGCGAGGGCTGGAGGCTTGCAGGAGAAATTCTGAGCAGAGCTGTGGCAGGTTTGAGGGGACATCACCAGAGGCTCTGACTGGGTGCCCTATTGCTCTTCTCTCTTCTGAGTGTCTCCTCACCAGGCTTCTGGAGTTGTGTCATTCAGAGAAACCAGGCCCATGTGTATAGATCCCGAGACAACAGTGTTACAGTTGCAGCTCTGATCATGACAGCAAGCTAACAACCTCAACTGCAAAATACATCAGAAAGGGGGGGTGTATTATTTATAAGCCAGTTGAGGCTGATTTCTCTATATGCTTTCTAGGTTGACCAACTGGGTGACTTAAACCAAAAGATTTTTTTTTTTTTTCTGAGAAAGGGTTTCTCTGTGTAGCCCTGCCTGTCCTGGAACTCACTATGCAGACCAGTCTGGCCTTGAACTCAGAGATCTGCCTGCCTCTGCCTCCCGAGTGCTGGGATTAAAGGCATGCGACACCACCACAGCTAGGCACAACCAAAAGAAAATTTAAAAAAAAAACATTCATTTTTTCCAAAATGCCGGCTCTAGTCCAAGCTGGCTCCAACTCTCTATGTGGACTAGGGTGACCTTGAACTTCTGACCTTCTGACCCCCCACTTCCCAAGTTCTGGATTACAGGCCTGTGTGACGACTCCTGGTTTATGTGTTCCTGGGGATCAAAGCCAGGGTTTTGTGCTAGATAAATACTGTACCAGCTGAGCTACATCCCCAGCCTAAAGATGTGTTCTATCACAGTGCAGGAGGCTAGATGTCTGTCATCAAAGAATCAGCAGGGTTGATTCCTGTTGAAGCCTCTGGGAGCAGTTGTTCCCTGTCTCGTCCCTTCCAGCTGCAGCTGGCATTCCTTGGCAGTCCTTGTAGCTCTGTCACTGCTGCCCTGACCCCTGGCATCACAAGGTCCTCTCCCTCCCCTAGAGGGAGGAATGGGTGAAGCAATGCGGTAATAAAAGAAGGTAAAAAGAGTTTAAAGTATGGTGTGACGTTATGAAGTTCAAAGTCAGGAGACTTGAGCTGTGGCGTTAAAGGATATGTTATTTGCTGACAATAGTATGATAGAAGCCAGATAAATTTGGGATAGTGGAAAGGAAGCAGGGGAAGGAATACGAGAGAGTTTGAGATTCCATTAAGATATTTCATTTTCCAGTTTGCCTGCTTTTTTTTTTTTTTTTTTGGTTTGTTTGTTTTCTTTCCTTCTCTTTTCTTTTTTGCAGTAGAACAAGGGTTTTTGGATACTCAGCAGATTGAGCTACAAGCTGTTGGGGCTTTGGAAAATGTCCCTTCTGAACTTCAGTGTTCTCATCTATGAAACCAGGGGGCTGGGTATGGTTGGTGGTCTCTGAAGGCCCCTACTCGGTACAGAACTCAAGATTATGTGAGAAGACAAGGCCTCCAATAGCAGGAGAGGGGCTTGGTGGCACCTGGTTGACTTTAAAGCCAGAAGGACCCAGATTTGAGTCTTAACTCTGCTCTTTATCTTCCAGGGATGCTGGTCAGATCCTATAGTTTCCTTAGCTGTAAAATGAAGAGTGTTCTCACAGGCTGATAAACAGATCAAGATGAGTGGTAAGTATAGGATGTCTAGAATCTAGGAAGCCATAGTAACTGGGACCCAGCCAACCTGGCAAAAGCCAAGCATGTCATGTGATTTCAACAAATAACTCTAGAATACCAGTTGTGTAGCCAAGGGCTTTCATATCATTTTATTTTTATTTAACTAATTTATTTTATTTCAGAGATTTTATTTTTAATTATGTATGCATCTTAGTCAGGGCTTCTATTGCTGTGATGAAACACCATGAACAAAAACAAGTTGGGGAGGAAAGGGCTTATTTGGCTTTCACTTCCACATTGTAATCCACCATTGAAGGAAGTTGAGACAGGAACTCAAACAGGGCAGGAACCTAGAGACAGGAACTGATGCAGAGGCCATGGAGGGGTGCTGCTTACTGACTTGGTCCTCATGGCTTGCTCAGCCTGCTTTCTTATAGAACCCAGAACCATCAGCCCAAGGGTATCCCTACCCACAATGGGTTACCACCCACCCCCAAATCAATCATTAAGAAAATGCCTTTACAGGCTTGCCTACAGTCTGATCTTATGGAGGCAATTTTTCAACTGAGGCTCCTTCTTCTCTGATGACTCTAGCTTGTGTCAAGTTGACATAAAGCCAGCCAGCACAGTACGCATGTGTGGGTTTATTCATTGAGTACACTGCCTAGAGAGGCCACTGTAGCTGTCTATTAAGTCCGTCGATATATTAATAAAGACACATGAGACATTTTTAAAGGCACATGCCTGGCAAACCTCAACAGAGAGCACAGTATGCCATCTTCCAACTCTAACTGCTCATCTTCACCCCAGCAGTTTATTCTTATCTTAGATAAGGTAAGATTTCTCTTAGGAGTCTATTTGCATGATCAAAGAGATACAATGGTTTTACTCCTCCCAAAACTTTGACCAATAGGCTGTGTCCATGTTTATAGTGGGGTGCCACCAACACAAAAGGGCCAGGTCACACTCTGTCCAAGCCATGTCCATGTTTATAGTGGGGTAACTACAGGACAATTAGGAAAGCCCAGGCCACACCCTTTGCTGCCTCCCACCTGGTGGAGTACCCAGATGACCTCATTATCAGCAATTGCTTACACTGAGCTAAGAGGGAATAGCTTTTATTTACATTCGAAAGCTGTTTCAGCTATAGAAATAACATCCTGCCAGGCTTCAGGCAGCCAGGGCAATGGTTATCTTCAGTGACTATAATATCTGGAGACATGTTCAAATATATGGCAATAGGCCATAAAAAGACATTGACTGCTCTGGAGCTGGAATTACAGGCTGTTGTGAATTTGGTTCTTATGCACCCTTAAGCATCCCCTAGAATATGGTCTTTAATTCTTACCTTGACTCTGTTGGGTCACTTGTCTCCTTAGTGTTTACAGATAACATTGGGCAAAGCAGGAGAGAATAAGTACTCTGGTCAAAGTGATTCTTAAGAAAGATGTCTCTTCTGTGACCGGCCCTGCCAGCCCCAGTTCCACCCTGGGGTGAAAAGAACAGCTAGCCGGCACAATCCATCCAAGGAGGCTGATTTTTTACCAAACACTGAGAAGGGTTCAGGGCACGTTCCTGTCTATCATGGCCAGATTTGTTTCTCCTTTCCCTGCTTATTTGCTCTATGGATGTGTAGAGGGTTCATTCAAATCGGGGACCCACATGTGGAAAGGTTCTCAGGTTGGACCAGCTGAATGAATCCATTTAAAGGCTTCTGTACCCTTTGGAGGGAAATGGAATACAAAGCTGAGGCCTGCCTCAGCTGGAGGCTGAGGGGTACAAGACAAAGACCATGCAACAGGGCTTCTGTGGCCATCTGATCACAGAACTGGGCAAGACTCCATATTTTCAATACCTGTGGCTTCCACTCCAGTGTCTAAAGTGCATAAAGCTCACTTTCAAGAGTGGGTTCAGGGACTTTGAGGGAACTGCTCTTGTGTGTGCTCAGGTGTGTTTTCTGTCCCCCACCCCCACCTTGCCCTGTGAAGTTCTGGAGGTAGTTTAGTGTTGGTGTAGACCCCAGTGAAACTGTGGGAAAAGAGAGGGTTGATGGGAAAGACTCTCCTCCCAGATGCCAGGACAGCCTGTTTCCCCTTTCAACACAAAAGCAAAGCTGAGTGTGACCTGAGAAGCCTAAGGACATGAGGAGGTCCACAGGCAGCTCAAGCCCTGGCTGCCCATGTTCCTGGGCAGGATTTCATCTAAAGAAAATTTTGTACGCGTGTTTACATATATGAGTGCAGTGTGTGTACACGTGTGTGCTGGTGATGTGCCCATGCACACATGAGAAGGTCAGAGGAGTACATGGGTGCTGTGCGGGAGCACTCTCTGCCTTACTCCTTGAGATAGTATCTCTTTCTGAACCTGGAGTCAGGCTGGGGACCAGCAGCCTTCTGTTCCTGCCCCCACAGTCCTGGGGTTACAGGTGTACACACAACCATGCCCAGCTCTTTACGTGGATGCGAGGATCTGAACTCAAGTCCTCATGCTTGTGCAGCCAACAGTCTCACCAAGTCATCTCTCTAGTCCCCGAGACTTTGAGGATATTTTCCTCTCTAAAGGGATCTCGTTTGAAGACATAAAATACATACATTCTGTTGGCAAATGACTACCATCGGTGCTATGTAGGTCCTGGGCAGGGATATCTAATCTGTGGCCAACCATGCAAAGGAAATTCCACTGGCTTTATTTATAGACAAGGAATCTGAGGCACAGGCTCAGCAGCCAACAGATAGAGCTAGAATTCAGATCCATCCTCTGTGCTGTGCTTCTTTCTACCACACCACACCACGTGGTTCCTGGTGGTGTACCTGGAACACAGCATGAATGGGGGAGTGAAGTGGGGAAAAAGCCAGTGAGCACAGCCTCCTCCAGCTTAGAAAGTTTATCATCTTCTCATGATGTCTCACAGTGCCTTAGTTTCTTCACTACCAACACTGACAATGGGAAATCTTGCATTTGCTTGTGACCATGGTTGGTAAGACCTGACTAACAAAGGGGGCTGTGAACTAGGAGTGTTGTAGAAGTTTATTTTTAGTTTTGTTTAAAATATTGTTTTGTGCACTGTTGGTGAGGGGCTGCCTAGGTCTTGGTGTTTTGTATTGTCTACAGGTATTAGATTTATGTGGGGGAGGGACGGTTGATTTCTAATGGTCTGCATGTGCTATCAGTAGAACATCTGAAGAATTCTGAATCAATAAAAGCACCTGAGCTCAGTCTCTCGGGGTTCCACTTTCGAGTACAGCACTTGCTGTGACAGTGGTTCCCTCTGCTGAGGTCTGGCAGGGTATGCACGTATGACTATGCCTCCGTGTCTTCGTTGGTGAGCCACCACAACTGTACTCTTACATAGGAGAGTGAATCCACTTGAGTGAGTTCATGAGTGACAGTTACATCTCTGAACCTCACACAGGCAAGTTCCTTCACTCTGTTATTTTTGTAGAGATTAAATATGATGTGTTCTCTGAAGTCCCTGGTTCATGCTAGTAACTGTTTTCATTTATTTTTAAAGTGTTAATTCAGGGAGACTCATGTCCAGAGAAGGGGAGAGAGTGAGTGCCTGGCCATTTTGCTTGGGTGTGCTTTATCTTAGGATTACCCCACAATATTCATTTGATTCTCAAAAAGGGTTCATGACCCCTAAACGTTTAAGAACCACTGCAAGTAGATTTGGTTTTTGTACCATGGTTACAACCACTGAACTAAGAATACATTCTGTGTACATGTTCCTGGAGTCAAGCTGAGGGCTATTTGAACAATCAGAACCTAAAGAGCCTGCCCTTTAGAAGTTCAAGTTTTTGCATATGATTAAATTAGTAAGTGGATATGCTGACAGGATTGTGTCATGTGACATAAATGATGTGGTGGCTGAGGAAGGGAACTTCGAGCATAAATATTAGAAATGATGTTAAGGGGAACAGGAAAAGCATCACTGCATTAAAACAATATATGCTTAATTTAATTTAATTTTATTCCCCCAAAGAAATACCTAATAGACAGTTATTAATACTATTAAACGTTTGCTGTGTCCTCTGGGTTGCTCTGTGCATGTAAGATCCTACTTAATCTTTATGGCACTACCTCCGTTTCCCACATGAGGAAGCTGTGATTCAGAAAGATCCGTGCCTTGTTATGCAGCTGGTAAATCACAATTCCAATTTCATTTAAAATTCTGTTTAGGCAGTTCACCTGGCCCAGAGAAAGGAGGGCATCAGTTAAGAATACATTGACAAAGGTGGCAGCGATCCTCACTTGAGCTGTGCCTTAACAGGGGAAAATACTTGGTTGAGTCAGAGAAGCTGCAGGCACAGAGGATTCCAGGCAGGGTGCTGGAAAGGCTCTGCTGCATGTCTCTCTGAGTCTCTTTGTCCTGACATCTCCCTGTTCTTGCTTCTGCCCAGGCACCAGCAGGGCAGAAGTCTGAGGCAATAATCCTTTTCAGACCCTGACATAGTCATTTAGAGAAATCACCGGGAATGGTCCCTTCTTGGGTCTCTTAGGAACAAGAGGGTCAAGAAAATTCTCTGATGTTTCCAAGGCAAGGGTGTGGTCTAACAGCTTCTAAGGGGCATGCGTCATGGTTTGAAGGAAGGTACCCCCAAAGCATGTGGTTAAATTTAATTTAATCCCAAGGTCACAGATGTTGGGAGGTAAAATTCTTTGAGAGGGTCCTGAGGGTACAGTTAGTGGGACAAAGTCATTATCACAAGATGACCTTCATCATAGTGGTAGTAAGTTCTGGTAAAATAAGGAATTCTGCTCTCTCTCTCTCTCTCTTCTCTGTCTCTCTGTCTCTATCTCTGTCTCTCTCTAGTTCTCTCTCTCCTCTCTCCTTTCCCCTTCTTCCCTCCCTTTCTCTCTCCTCTCTCCCTTATCCTCCCTCCCCTCTCTCTCTCCCTTCCCCTTCCTCCCTCCTTCCCCCCTACCTCTCTTTCCTTTCTCCCTTCCATCCCTCCTTTCCCACCAGCACTAACTCTCAGAAAATAATGACTTCCCTTAGTAGATGTTGACCCCTTGAGCTGGACTTCAGTGTCCAGAATAGTGAGGTTAGAATTTTTGCAGTTTTAATTTTGCTTCCCAGCACAGCACAGCACAGCAGCCAAAGCAGATGAGGGCAGCGCAGGTTTGTCCTGGTGGCTTCCTGAGCCGCGTGGGGCTGGAGTGTCCTAAGGGAGCGTCTGCAAGGTGGCATCTTTGAAACAAAAAATATTGGGGGTCAGGCTAAGCCCTTGGCTTTTGAATGGTGCCTCAGTTTCTCCCTTTGTATGATGACTGTAGTAGCAAATACTTGACAGGCTGTCTGAAGGACTGGGTGGTATGGTGTTGATGAGGTGCTTTTTGTCTTCAAATCTGACCTTGAAGAAATGGAATTAGGAGCTGAAGGAGACACCCTGTCCTCTCCCAGCACAAGGATGGACATGTGACCCAGGATAAACCAGTTGGGTCATTTACATAGACATTCAGATCTTCAGTGGGGATTCTCCTCAATGGGAATGAGGAGGACTATGCAAACAGCTACTGCTGATGCATCCTGAGAAAGGTGGACAGAAAAGACTGTCATGTTCTCTGGACACTCCCAGGATGCTGTGGCACTGTCCTTTCTCAGAACTGTGGGCTTCCCAGTGCCTTTTGCCTTACACCGGACTCCTAGATATAGCAGCAAAGGCAGAGACTGTTGGTGGAGGATTATTCATGTTCCTGGATGAAATCTTAAGGAGTGAAGAGAGCAGGCCAGGCTGGGTCCTGGCTTCAGCTGGCTCAGAGGCTGTGGGTGTGGCATTCTTTACTCCCACTTGTCAAATGGGAGCTGGAGGGAAATCCCCCCAGGGAGGGGACCTTTTTGCACAGGGTGCATTTCTGGAGAAGGGTATAGATGCGTGTTCTTTGTACCTGGAACCTTCAGTGGCAAATGTAAAGAGGAGCCAGATGGACACAGTGACGGCTTTCCCACGTCTCCAGGTCCCCTTTCTACTGAAATTAGTCAGAGGTCATTTCTGCTGCTTGTGAACAAAAATGTCTTGGGTTATTTGTCCCGTAAGGGGCTGGTGGTTATTATACTCATTGCTGATATGATTATTGTTACTATTTTAGTCACGATCCCCAAAATCTGTTCAGGAAGGTACATGCCTTCTAAAGAGAGAGATGGAGAGCTTGATAGAAGATGTAAGAGACTCAAGTCAGCATCAGACCATGTTATATATACAGAAAAAGAGGGGAGAAAGTAAATACTTTCATTTTTCCCTCCAAATTTCATTGGCTTTTAATAAGAAAGGACTAAGAGGAATCTTTGATTCTTAAACAATCCCTGTAAAATACTCTCTCTCACTTCATAGCCCATCCCAGGCTGGGCTAGGACTACGTAGCCCAGGCTGACCTGGAATTCATAGCAATCCTCTTGTCTCAGCTTCCTGAATTTTGAGATTATAGCCATAAACCACCATGAAAATCTCTTTAATTCACTAACTTGGTGTGTGTGTGTGTGTGTGCGCGCACACACACACACACACGTGCTAGCAGAGGCCAGAGATATTGGATGTCTTCCTCTCTTTCTCTTCATCTTGTTTTCTGAGACAGGGTCTCTCACTGAACCTGGAGCTCACTGTCTTGGCTAGACAGGCAGGCCTGCAAGCCCCACGAGTCCTCCCCTCTCTACTTCCCAGTGATGGGTTTACAGCTAAACACATAATACTCAACTTACAAGTGGGTGCTGGTGACTGAACTTGGGTCCTCGTGCTTGTATGGCAAACATTTTCCAGCTGAGCCATCTTTGCAGGCCCAAATCTGCTCTTTGAAATGGAGAGTGGATCTGCTCCCTTAGAAGGACCCTTGGATTTCCATGTCCAAGGAAGGACTGAAACTGAAATGTAAGCAGTACTTTATTTAATGCAACAAGTAGGTTGTCTGTCTGTCCTATAATTCCCAAGGGTTCCCCTAACAGGCCCTGCCATGTCCCCCTGAGCACCATCTTCGTTCATTCAGATGTAGTCTGCACACCAGGCTCTTTGCAGTGCAAGTGGAAGGCACCCAGCTGAGTAGCTGTGATTCCACCTTTGATAAACTTACAGCCTAGAGAAGTGTGAACATAAATACGTCAATGAAGAATGCAACACACATCCTGCCTAAGAGAGTTCTGTCTCTGTCACAGAATGCATGGCAGAACTTAAGAGAGAAAATATTATTTTGGCTCAGGACTTTGGATGACTTAAGCCCATTATGGCAGGAAAGGCATACAGCAGGACTACCAATGGTCTCTGGGTCCATTGAGGTGGGCCAGAAAGCCAGGGAAGAGGGACTGGAACCAGAGATGATCATCAAAGGCCTTCCCCCTGTGACCTACTTCCACTAGCTAGGCCCCACCTCCTAAAGGAACGCAGCTTCTGTGATGGTAAGTTTTAATTGTCAACTTGTCACAACCTAAAACCACCTGGGAAAAGTCTCAGTGAGAGCTTATCTACGTTGGGCTGGGCTGTGAGCATGGCCGTGGGAGGCTGTCATAACTGTGTCAATTGATGTGGGAAGACTCAGCCCACTCTGGGTGGCACTAGTCCTTATGTGTGTGTGTGTGGCGAACTGTGTAAGTGAAGACCTGGAGTCAGCACAGAATACATCTGGCACCAGATTCGTAGCACAAGGAGGATTTATTTGCTCCAAAGAGACACGGGGCAAGGGGACAAGGAACAAGGGACATGGGAGAGGGGGCAGTACAAGCAATAGGGGAAGAGGGATATTTGTTCCAGAGGACAAAAGACTGCCTCTGGATAGGATAGAAGTGGCCCATAGGCAAATGGCAAGTTATAAAGAGTCCTAAGTGGGAAAAGGAGAAGGAGAGGTGCAAAAGGGTTGGGTGGCTGTCTCTGATTGGCTGGGAGGAGAACGAAGGAAAGATGTGGAGGGATTTTTTTCGGATTTTGGGGAGAGAAGTGGGGACGCTGTGGAGGGATATTTAGGAGACAGGTGTTTGTGGGAGAGGCTGGAACTCATGTCTGGTTGTCTTTTCACGACCCATCACCATCTTGAGGCCACGTGGTAGATGTACTAACAATAAGAGCAGAGAAATCCAGCTGAGCACAGGTAAGTGGGAGAGAAGGTATCCATTCATTTCTCTCTGTTCACGTGGATAGCTGCTTCAAACTCCTACCCCTGTGACTTCTCCACAGTGATGCCATAACCTGGAATTGTGAGCCTGTTACCCCTTTCTTTGCTAATAGACATTCAGAACTTGAGCTGTGAGGGACATCAGATTTAAAGCATAGTAATCATCAAGGTATGGAACTGTGAAAGCACTGGGGAAGCATCCAGTGGCTTGGCTCAATAAATAGCCTCTTTGAGTATAGGTTTGGCCCTGCTGGTTCACCTGACAGCCAGGTCCACTTGTCTGCCATCACCATGATGGGGAATAAGCAAGGGCCAGGTGAAAAAGACTCAGGAGTGTGAGAGCAACTAGCTCTCACGACGAGGGCGGAAGAGTCATCAGAGTCCTCCTGAGGAGGGATGAGTTTGGCCATAAAGCAGAGGTAAGATCACGGGTGCTAGAAGCAAGGGGATGGCAAGATGGCTCAGTGGGTAAAGGTGCTTACTGCTGAGCATCAGAACCTGAGTTCAATCCTTGGAACCCTCATGGTAGAAGAGAAGAATCAAGTCCTGAAAACTCTCCTCTGTGCCCCACATATATACTGTGGCCTACAGAGAGAGAGAGAGAGAGAGAGAGAGAGGGAGAGGCAGAGAGAGAGAGGTGATCCAGAAAGATCTGAGAGCCAGGGGCAAGAACTAGGAGTTGGAAACCAGCCAACACTCTCTGGCATTCAGAGTCATGCTGTGTACAGATGCCACCCCTGGGTCATCTGTAGGAGACCATACCCTAGATATCAAGATCTTGGATAGCAGTGTAGGTGCAGAATTTTCGTAGATCAAAACTAATGACAACTCTGGTATTGAGAATCCTTCCTTAATCAGCCCAGCGAGCCCAGCCTCAGATGCCCACTGGGGATCTTCTGCTTGCTATTGCTCAGACTGCACGCTCTGCCATCTGAGAGAACCTGAACAGTGCCTGTAGCCTCTCTGTATCTCAACCCTTTATCTCTAACGTGGGACTAATCCCAACACAGAATCGAAGAATTTTGGCAAGGAAGCAAGCAAGCATTGATGCCTGGGAGAGCTTAGCAGAGCAGAGTCTACTTCCATACCAACTCTGACTCAGCTGGGGACAGCTGCTTGCCAGTGGCAAGAGCAGGGGGTTAGGAGGATGAGACACTTTTCCCAGGTTGGACCATGCTAGAAGTCAGTGGAAACAGCCAGGACTCCAGGTGAGTGTGACATCTGGTGCTGGAGAGTATTCTCAAGACCACTCTCAACACCACATAGAAATTATCCAGGGATGAAACTATTCCATGCACAGGGAAGGAGAGAGAGCTAGTGTCTTCTTTGTCTTGATACCATCACACAGATTCTTCCTATGAACAGCAGCAGCAATTCAGCCATTCGAGAAAATGGAATGGTTTCCTTGAAAGAATTTCTTGGAGAGAAAAACCTCTTTGGAAGAGAGATGTTAAACCATCCGAAGTGGAAAGGACTTGGGTAGGGATCCGTATTAGCACAGAGTATTCCGATGGCATTGGGACCAAGAGAGGGTGTGTGTGCCTGAGCAAGACACACTGTCAGAACAGGTCTGTCTCCTTGTGTGTTGACAGCAACAGAGGTTCTGATATCACTAATGGAAAGTAAAAATGACCGTCTTACTGAATGTGGTTGATGGATTGTGCACAGCCCCCAGCCAAGAATCACAGGACTTCAGGAAGGCACAAGTTTAGTTTTCCCTGGGGATTGGACTCTGCCCTACTTCTTCTGGTCCATTCTCTTCCTGAGATATGCATTAGCTCTGCAGCTGACATATCCCTTTCCAGAGGCCCCAGGGGATGATGTAGGGGGCGAAAAGGTCACTAAACCAAAAACACATTTCCTCTGATGTCTTTGCTTTCTGCTATATGGAATTGGCTTTTGGACTTTGTCTTTCTCTAGTCCCATTCCGTTTGGAAGAGGCCATTACACAGCCTGGTTACACCTCAGGCAGGCGAAGTCCTGTTTGCATCAGGTGTTACTGCCGCAAATGTTAACATCATCTTCCTCCTCTTCTCGCCCTCACAGGTGGCCTAGTGTGGGTCATACATGACATGCTCGCCTGCTCATCTTAGTTTGGAACCCCTCTGAAAGAGATAGAGGCAAAACCTCAAGTAGAGGTGGCTTAAGAAGTACAGGGAACACAGTGCGTACAGTAGATGGAAAGACTAGACAAGTCCCACAGGGAGATGCACAGCTGAGGAGTTACTCAGCCAGCACCCAGTGTTCAGCAGACATGAACTCAGTGGGGAGAGTCTGGGGAACGCACAAAATGCATGCCTATGAATCGGCCCACTGCAGGCGGAGCAATCAAAAAACTGCTCCTGGAGACTACTAATTCCTGCGCATGTCTGGCTCATCTGTGGGTGTGGACGCCCGCCTCGCCTGCAAGGAAGACGCCGCACACAGGATTCTTCTGGTTTACGCTTTATTGAGGACAGCCGTTCAATTAAGTGTTGAGAGCGAAGACCCTGATTGCAAAAAGCACCCTGCTTATATAGAGCATAGGGCTACGTGACCGTCAATGATTGGATACTCGTCCAGACCCTCATTAGCATGGAGGGAGGCGGCAAGGACTGCTCTCCTGCGCCTGCGCTGTAACTTGTTTACTCCAAATGCAAGCAATTACTCCAAATGCGAGCAAGAAGAACCTGGAAGCAGGAAACCGGCGCCATCTTGTAATGGCGTTTCAACTCGGCTCCCAACATCTCCCCCTTTTATATTAAATTAAAGACAAAGGAACATGCTAAGTCACCGATCAACCCCCTCCATCTACAGAGGTGAGGATCAAGGAAGTTAAGCATGTCCTAAATACCCAGGTTACCTTATCTCATGCAATGAGGAGAACCTCTGAGATGTGCAAAGGCTAACCTTGGGTCGAATAAGGGATGTGCCTATTCTTGGTGCAATGGAAGCAAGTCCTCAAGGTGCAAAGGCCACATGCCCTAAATTGTCTAAAAGGGAGACATGTGGTGGAGATGAACTTCTGTCGCATTGGTTCTGACAACATACAGCTCAACAATCAAAAGGAGGGTTGGATATTACATACCAACCATCGACCTAATGATAGCCTATTGTTTAAGTGTTGCTAACCAGGCTGCAGGGGAATGTCTCACATCAAGGGCAGCAAATGCTTGAATAATCATGACATTATCTCGCTGTCTCTGTCTATACATTTTACAAAAGCACCAAAAGCATATTAATACAGAAGCAATCATCATAATTCCCATAGTTCCCAGACCAGCCCATTCTTTGAGATACATGGTAGCATCTTTAATCCAACCCCAGAGTCCAGTTGCCATGGATAAGTCCACACGAGTTGAATTGACATGTGTAATGGCCAGTCTTAGGTCCCTCATAGTAGCATCAAATTGTGATGACCAATCCGTCTTGAAATATTGAGAATGTTCCCGTGACAAATTTACAGCAACAGTATAATTATGATATTGAACAGATGTCACACATAAACCAAGCATCCTCCATTCACAACCTAATTGAGCCAATTGCCATAGTACGATTTTCCCCTATACCACTATTTTGAGAGTCATAAGGCAAATAGGCAAGATCAAGACTAGAGTTCGTCATGCATCACCGGCATTGGTTTGGGGAGTGTTGTTAGTATTCCCCATCGTTGTTCTATGCGTATCGAGGGCCACTTTATCAGGATCATCTGTAGAGCTAGTAGTGTTTTCAAGATCTTCATCTTGTTCTTGATCTTTTTCAGGCTCTAAGGGCTGTTTCACCGTCCTCGTCAGACGAGCAGGCACCCAAATGGGGTTTTCTTGATCCTGAGGAAAAACACAAACAGCTCCCCTGGATCTTATTAAAACTTGATCCGGGCCCTTCCATTGATTAGACAATACATCTTTCCACTTGACATTTTCTAGTGGAGGTTGTGTAGACATAGCATGTCTATCTGCTGCAGATCTTCCAGCAGCATCCAAATTCAAAAAATTTAAGGTCTTAGCCTTAGGCAGGTTAGGAAGAGGGGGCGCAGAGGGAGCCGCCGGAGCGTATGGCTCAGGACGGTAACGTTCTTCCTCATAGCGCGCAGCTTCCTCTTCTAGTTCTGTTTGTTCCTCTGTATCCAGTTTCTCTTCTGACCCCGAAGTTTCTGAGTCAGAAGAGGAACTACTAGTTTCATCACTGGTTATTTTTAAATTTTCAAATTCTGCTAGTACTGGGTATAACCTTTTTTGACTATTTATTTGTTCTTTCTTTTTTTCTTTTTTCTCTTTTTCTACCCTTTTTATATCTTTTTTAGGCCTCTTCCTCTTTTCTGTTTCTGACATGCTGTCTTGATGTTTTGCTAATGTTCGCTGTCCTTCCCTTACCCTCTCTTGACATCGCTTATTAACCATACGCCATAGTGGCCATGTGCCGGCGCGGAGACCTCCCTTTTCCTTTTCTCTCTGCAAATCTCCTCCTAGCTTACCCCAAGAAGAGATTGTAAGAGACCCGGTGGTTCCTAGGCGATGACAATTTAGACAAGGGCAACAAGCAAGAACAACAATAACCATACAAGCAAAAATGACCGCGCCTAGTGCAGGGTCAATCTCATAAAACAGCATACCTCTCAGAAAGAGTCTGGATCCACTTTCGTCCCCGCGCTCCAGTTCTGAATCCTCCTGAAAACAGGGGTCTTCGCCGGTGCTCAGCTGATGGTCAGGTTCCCGGGTTTCGGCACCAAATGTGGACGCCCGCCTCGCCTGCAAGGAAGACGCCGCACACAGGATTCTTCTGGTTCACGCTTTATTGAGGACAGCAGTTCAATTAAGTGTTGAGAGCGAAGACCCTGATTGCAAAAGGCACCCTGCTTATATAGAGCATAGGGCTACGTGACCGTCAATGATTGGATACTCGTCCAGACCCTCATTAGCATGGAGGGAGGCGGCAAGGACTGCTCTCCTGCGCCTGCGCTGTAACTTGTTTACTCCAAATGCAAGCAATTACTCCAAATGTGAGCAAGAAGAACCCGGAAGCAGGAAACCGGCGCCATCTTGTAATGGCATTTCAACTCAGCTCCCAACATGTGGGAAGAATGGCATCTTTGGCCCTCAGGAAGGGGAAATCCCTTGAGCAAAGAGAAGTAGATTGCATACTGGAAATTCAGCTAGAGCTCACTAGGAACCTGAGGGACGTGGGTGGGCACACCACCATACCTACCTGGACACCCCTCTCCTCATTCAGCTGCCCTTCCTCCATCTCCGAGTTCAGCGATATCTTCCTGCTACTCAGATTTAATTTCTCCTCAACTTTCTCAGTGACTTAAGGCGTGGTCTACCTTTCATTGCTGAAACATAGTCTTCAAGATTAGGTACTTTCTAAAGTAAAGAGGCTCAAAGATCTAGAGACAAGTCTCCCCAAAATGAGAATTAATTTGTGTGAGAAAGATAGTAAACCCTTCATGAAGGCTACTCCCCCATGACCTGAGTGCCTCCCAACCCCACTGCAACAACAATTAACTTCAGTGTGAGTTTCAGAAGGGACCAAGTATATTCAAACTGTGGTTGAAGCCCTAGTTCTTTATGCTCAGCTTCACCCTCTTCAAACTTTGCTCACTTAGCTTTTGTGACCCTGTTTTCCCCCAATTCCTTGATACCCCTATTGTTTTGGAGTAGCTGAGTAATTTCCAAAGGCTCTTGTGGTAGTTCGAATATATATGGCCCCCACAGGCTCCTACATTTGAACGCTTGGTCATTATGAGTGGCACTACTTGACAGGGATTAGGAGGTGTGGCCTTGTTGGAGGAAGTGTGTCACTGGGGATGAGTTTTGGGTTTCAAATTCTCAAGCCAAGCCCAGACTCTCTTCTTGATGCCTGTGGATCCAGATGTAGAACTCTCAGCTACTTCTCCAGCGCCATGTCTGCCTGCCTGCTGCCATGCTTCCCACGATGATGACAATGAATTAAACCTCCGAGCTATAAGCAAGCCCCAGTGAAATTCTTTTCTTTCTAAGAGTTGCTGTAGTCATGGTGTCTCTTCATAGCACAGCAACAGAAGAACATGAACTAAGAGAGTTGCCCTCTTTCCCGCGGTAATTTTCAATGCCCATCGAAGCAAATTACTTCCATGCAAATGGATTTTAAATCACAGACCTTCTGTTAAACCTGTGCACTTTTTTAGAACATTCAGAGCCCCTGTGTCATTGGAAATATTTCTCACTCTGAGCCTAGGGCTCTTCTCACTACAGTTGCATTGGGCATGTTTCATCTCTGGGGATTTGCCTCCCCCAACTTTGCTGCATACACAGTGTTTCTCTGCATGTGGTCTGTTGCCACCTCAAATTTGACCTGCTCAAAGCAGGATCAAAGCTATGGATTCCACTACAAAAGGTGATGATCCAGGACTCTGAAAATAATGATTTCCTTATGGCCCTCCTAAGGTGACTTCTGCCCCTATTCTTTCCTATGTAGGCACATTCCATGGCTTCTGCCTGGGTGGCTTGCCCTCTCCTCTCTGCCCATTGCCACAATCAAGAGGACGTTTTCAAACGTCTTGAGTGCCACTTGAAAATGGAAAGGAGAAAGTGCCTACCTCTACGCAGTAGCCTTTGCGGAAGGCAGAGTCTGCTGGGCTTCTGGGACAACTAGTATCAGCTTCTCTGATGTTACCAGCACTCCTTTGTAGAAGTTTGCTACAATCTTTTACCCTCAATTTAGGGAAAGAGAAAGGAAGGAAAGAAATAGATCTTCACTACTTTCGCAAGTGGCCTTGATATAGAATGAGAGAAAGGTAGAAATCTTCACAGCCTCTTTTAGGCTGTCCTAAGCTTGAAGAGGACTGACAGTGAGTCAGACTAGGGTCTCAGCTCATGGTCTGTAAACTCAATCTCTCCAACCTTTGTTCTTTTAGGAATTATCACGCTAACAATAACAACCCAACCAATGAACCACCAACCAACACCCACCCTGACTCTCGGGGCTTCAGACTTTTATTCCCTAAGCCAAAAGTTCCCAAAAACCCATGCGGCACACAATCCCCAACGCAAGCTACAGGTGCCAGAACGACTGCACCCAACCAAATTATAGCCACCTGCATCAAGCATTCCAAACCCAACTCATAAACAACTCTACCACAGCTGGGGTGGGCACACAGACCTAATCCAAAAGCCATTTTGTGTTTTTAAAGAGACCCGAATAACAGAACTTCTTCCAAGTGTTCCTCTACACTGCTTTGCTCTCCCTTTCACTTCAGATTCTGAAAACAAGATTAACGGTCACTGCTCCCATTCCTCATTCTTCTTACAAGCACCACTGGCTCCTTTGTCTTTGCAGGGTCTTTACCACACACACACACACACACACACACAAATTCTGATTGTTTAGACCAGAATCCAGTGCCTACCTCAGGAGTCCATGTACCGGAAGCTAACATTCAAAGCAGCTACATGCTAATCATTTACAATTAAACTCAAGTGATTGGAATAGGTAGGGGACAGTTCCCAAGAGGAAAGTGTCCAGGAGGGGAGGGTATGTTTCTAGAAGAATGAGAATGAGGGACTGGTACTGGGCAGATACGACAATGCATGTGAAGGCTCAGTGCGCAAAGGTGCTTGCCCCAAGCCTGATGACCTGAGTTCTGTCCCTGGGACATACTTGGTGGAAGGAGAGAACCAACTCCCAAAAGTTGTCCTCTGATCTCCAAGGGCACATCATGTGCGTGCCAGTGTGGTGCCAGTGCATGCCTCCCAAGTGCTGGGATTAAAGGTATGTGCCACCAGTGCCTGGCTTTCCTTTGTGGGTTTGAATGATAGTGCTCTCTCTCTCCACAGGCTCATATATTTGAGTGTTTGTTCTCTAGTTGTTGGAACTGCTTGGGAAGAATTAGAAGATGCGGCCTTGTTAGAGGAGGTGTGTCACAGTAGATGGTCTTTGAGGTTTCAAAAGATTTTTGCCATTCAGCTTCTGGTTGTGTTTCAAGGTGTGAGATCTCAGTTGCTACCCCAGCCCCCTGTTGCCTGCTATCTCTGCTCAGGCATCTAACCCTCTGAAACTGTAGCCCCAAATAAACTCTTTTTTCTGAAAGTTGTGTTGGTCATGGTATCTTATCACAACAATAGAAAAGTAACTAATGCAGTAGGCAAGGTTCCAGCTGTAACTAAAGCAGTAAGCAAGATGGCAGCCTGTTCGTTTCTGTATGTCAGGTGGTACCCGAATAACTTGTGTGTCGATAGTACCTCTTTGCTTTCAAAGTTTTTCTACAGCTGAATCTCACTGGATGAGATTCAGGTTTATGGGTGCACAGTGACCAAGGCTGGAAGTTGATGAATATCCATGCCATGTAGTTATTGACAACAGAATGGGCTGGCGAGACGGCTCAGTGGTTTAGAGTAAGTGTGGAGGACCCTAGTTCCATTTTTAGCATCCATCTGGCAGCTTAAAACCATACATAACTCCAGTTCCGGGGAATCCCATGCTCTCTTCTGGCCTCCACGGGTACCAGATGCTCGTACGTACCCACTCGGTACGTATCCATACATGCAGACCAGAGCCAAGCCTTCCGTGTGGCTCCTCTCCTGCACTGCTCCAGCTCAGCGACAGCCTTGGGATCCACAGAAGCTCCAGTGGTGCCTGTAGACATAAAGATGAGCCTTCGTCCATCACTGCCCTGTGCTGGCCATTCCTGAGCTGCCGAGTCTAGGCTCTGAAGTAGGATCTTCAAATGTCTTTGTGTCCATGTCTTCCCTGGCCCTGTGGCTTATGAAGCTACCACCAGGCTTTGTCCAGCACATGCTAAGCACTTTGGGTCAAATCATGACTTCCTGTACCTTTTTACCCCAGCTTTGCCTGGGTCTCTGTCAATGTTGCTTTGATCATTTTAGGTACTTTTCCTAGATTCCTGTCTCCTTTTGCCCAGTGTCTGGACTGGCATCAGTGTCGCTAGCCCTGCAGTATCAGTATCGCAGGGCAGCCTGTTAGAAATGCGAAGGTTTTGGGGCTCTACCCAGACCTCGGAATGAGACTATGGGGGTGGCCGTACCATCTGTACTTGAGTAAGCCTGCCAGGTGATTTTGAGACATGCCAGAGTTTAGGAACTACTGCCCCAAATCTTTCCAGGAAAAGCCACTCAGGTTGTAGTCAGCTGAGCTTAGCCACAGATATGTTTTATATAAACTCACATCAGAGCTGAGGTCACTGATAGACATTACCCAAACACTGGAGCCTAGATTGCCAAAAGGTGGTGACAACTCAAAGCTGAGAAACATGGTGAAGTTGAACAGGGTCTCCACATGGCTCTCTCAGCTGTTCTTCAGCCCCTAAAGCCAGGGACCAAAACAAATTCTCAAGGAGGATGCTGGGAAGAGGGTCAGCAGGGGAAGTTGTCCAGCACTGTGGCCTGTGGCCTTTGCACTCAGCCCAGAAAACATTAACTGCTTAGAGCCAAGTTGGCTCAGGTTTGTGGTCCCTTCCTGAAGATGAGAATCAAGCAGGGGACACGTGAGAATCTTTGTATTTATTTTGGGGGGCCCAGTAACAAAATAGTACCAGCTAGTGTCTTAAACAATGGAAGTCTTAATTTTTAAATAATGCTTTTTATCTTGTGTGTGTGTGTGTGTGTGTGTGTGTGTGTGTGTATGTAGACATGTACATGCCAAAGGCATACATGTGGAAGTCAGAGTACAACCTTGGAGGTTTGTCATCACCTCCCACCTTGTTTGAAACAGATGTTTTTGCTGCTTGCCTTGGCGTAATTGAGGCTAGCTGTCCCTTGAGTTTCCAGGGATTCTCCTGCCTGCCTTCTGCAGGAGCGCTGTGATTTCAGATGTCTGTAACTGTGCCCAGCTTTACAACAGTTCTGGGGATCTGAACTCTGATTCCCATTTGTGCAGTGAGCACTTTATCCATTCAATTATCCCTGAATTTGATACTGATTTTCACACTTCTGGAGGCTGGGTCTAAAATTGAGGTGTTGGCTGGCTTGGTTTCTCCGTGTTTAGGCCACCATCTGAGCATGTCCTCTTTGAGGGTTTTCTTTTTTTTTTTAATTGTTGCTGAAAGGACCTCTCATCATCCAGGCTGGCCTGGAGGTTTCCAGTGATACGTGCCTGTGGACCCATTCCTCAGAGGACAGAATTTCAAAGTATCTTGGATGTCACCAAAGGGCGTGAGAACAGGAGAGCTGAACATGGTGGGTGTCTTGTGGTGGCCAAGAGGAGTCTTCAGGAGCACAGTACCAGGACAGAATGCCCCACACAAAGGTGGAGGTCTGAGGTGAGCAAGCCTGGGTGAGAACTGAAAAGTATAGCTCCATTTGTGTCCCCAGAGGCCATGGTGCCCAGTTTCTCTCATGGAGCCTGTGAGGGTATAAGCTCCTCCACGCATGGAGCTGCCCAAGGCTTGAGAAATGCAAGTGGTTCCTGAATTAAGTTCTTATTTGCAGGGCTCTAACAGGCTGGAGCCTGGCAGACATGGCGTCTGCCCCCTGAGAACAAAGGGCTCAGAGGTGATCCAAGCATGGCGCTGACAGGTCTTGCCTTTCCCCCTCCCTTAGTAAAGCATTAGATCACCCCCAAAGCTAGCCACCAAGGTCAATTCCCTTATTTGGCTATTAACTCAGTTCTGAGACTGAACAGCAAGGCCCCTTCCTCAGCCCACCAAAGTCCAGCAATCAGAAATCCCCCATTTCCTTTTCTCCTGGCTAAAAGTACACCTGGCCAGGCAGTAGTGGCACACACCTTTAATCCCAGCACTCGGGAGGCAGAGGCAGGTGGATCTCTGTGAGTTCAAGGCCAGCCTGGTCTGCAGAGTGAGTTCCAAGACAGCCAGAGTTAAAACAGAGAAGTCATGTCTCAAACAAACAAACAAAAAAACCCCACAAAGCACATCCACTTTGGTGCTGGGAAAACTAAAACACAAAACAACAACAACAATGTTAAAAATACACCTGCAACGTTTTTCTTTGCTGTTTTTGTACAACACAGAAGCAGCCACCTTTGCTTTTCTCGCTTAATAAAAGATCTCTTTGTGCTGAAACTTGGTGTTTGGGTGGGGTCTGTTCATAATACAGGGAGGGTCCTGGAGGGAGCACCCCAAAGTGTGCAGAAATTCCTTCAGTATTCACTCAACATCAGTAAATATTGAACGTCTCCCTGCGATTTCTCCTAGTGAAGTTTCCCTCAGGACGGGCTGTGGGTCACTGTGCCAATGGCTGGGAGGAGGCGATGTTTGCAGGGGGAAAGGGAAGCTTTTTCAAATGCAGGGGCAAGAAAGATGATAACCTAGCTTCTTCACTGCTGCTGTAATAATGCACTGGCCAAAAGCAACTTGAGGGAAGAAAAGGACTATTTGGCTTACGAGTTACAGTCCATCACGGAGGGAAGTGAAGAAGGCAGGAACTTAAAGCAAAAACCAACAGAGGAGTGCTGCATACGGCTTGTTTCTGTTGAGACCGAAATTATCCCCCAAGGACCAGAGAGACCACGTATGCAAAAAGCAAAGGCACTTTTATTCTGCAGAGCAAACCAGCACGCTGGGGTCAGGTAACATGTAAAGGTTGTAAGGAGAATTTCAGCAGGGGTGAGGTAATAGGGAACACTATTGGTGGTCAGTGAGACAGTTACATGGGTTGATTTAGGATTGGCTAATTTCAAGATAAGACACTCAAGTACCTCCTGTCATATAGGGTGCAGGTGTCCAGCCTTGAGATAAGGCCTTCCTGCATTCCTGTGGCTGTACTGTGGTTGTCCTCATCTCTCATTGGTTGCTCTTTGGGTGGGGGATTTTTATGGCTTTCTCTTAGAATTTACGTGCTTACAGGGTCAGGCCTAGTTCAGGGGCTTGAGCATGTACACTGTGGGCCTGGACCAGGCCTGAGATGAGAGATCTTGCACGTACACACACAAAAATGGAGTTTAGGTCCTTCGTTTCCAGGCACACCTTCGGCTACTCTCCCTATACAGCCCAGGCCTACCTGCCTAGGGACAGCACCTCCCATAGTGGGCTGGGCCTCCTACATTAATCAGCAATCAAAAATGCTCCCAGGGACATGTCCACAGGCCATCTGATGGAGTCAATCCTTTAGTTGAGACCCCCTGTTTCCAAGCTGACGACAAAATTAATCAGTACAGATGAAGGTGGGGGTGGGGAATGTAGCTGTCCCTTAGCCTCCATAGAAAGAGATGAAAACAGGAGGTGTTAAGTTTCTTCCTGTCTCCAAGCATCTTTATTTACCATCTTCCTCACAGGCACTGACTAGGCTGGGTTCTTAGCGAGACTCTAGTCCTTACAATATTTGAGCATGGCAAAGGAAAATTCTCCAAATAGCATTTGTTGGATGAGATTCAAAGTGGAGGTAGGGGTGAGGAAGGAAATGCTGGGTCATCAGACAATAAAGACAACCAGGAAAAATTATTTTGGCTCATGGTTTCAGAGGTTATAGGTCATGGTTGACCGACTTCACTGTTTCTGGGCCCATGGCCAGGTGGGGCACAAGGGTGGAAGGGAACAGTAGAGCAGGCTCTTTCCAAAAGGCAACCAGGAAGGAACAAGGAGAGACAGCAGAGGGGAGAGGGGAGGGGACCCTGTACTCTCAGCTTCCTCCACTTCACTTTTGCTTCCATCCAGTCTCAGCCTGTGGGACACCTACATTCAGGGAGCACCTGCCTCCTTCGCCTGTTGGGCCATATGCCAACTGTCTCATAGACATACCTGGACAGTTATGAGTCTCTCAGGTGTCTCTCAGCCAAACCAAGATGACTATATACCCAAAATCTCACTGTGAGCCCTGGGGACAGATAAGGAATTGCAACAGTCTAGATTCCTGCCAGGAAGCTGCTACTAGACACTAACTCCTTCAGCCACATTCAGCAGGACAAATGGAGCGGGGCTAGGCTTCTGGGCTTGCATCTTAAAGATTAGATTGTACTGAGACTGCAGCCTTCTAGATCTAGGTTCAAGATTAGATTGCATGGAGGCTAAAAGCCTCCAGGACCAGGTATTAAATAAGCAAAGAATAAACAGCCTTTTGCCCCGAACCCATGAGAATAATAATAAAATATCAATGTATACATCTACAGCTACAGGTTCTCTTTGGTTGCTGCTGACATTACAGCTCATGCCTGTCCAGTGACTCTGGCTTAAGTTCACACGGCCATGGATGTGTGTTCTGAGCACACAGTAACTGACTGAAAGGGAATTTGAGAGTGGGTCACACTTGGCTCCTCCTCTACCAATCTGAAACCACGCGCCTGGTCGGGGTGGGGTGAGGGGGGTGGTGCAGAAGCTGGAACTAACTAAAGATTCAGTGAGGCTCAGTGGGGAGGGGAGCAAGCAGGAAACCAAAACAACTGACATCCAAAAAAAATCCACCTGTGACAAAATGGCTTCCAGCTAATTAAACACAGAAAACCCTCTTTTAGTAATCAACTTGCACGGTCATTTTTATTCCCAGCCAGCTTCTGCCTCTTGGAGCTTCAGTTAAAAGCTGCTGAGCAGATGGCACACTCTCAGTCACAAAGTTAGACTCTGGCAACCATATGTGCTTCTGGTTTCTGGGGGATTCCAGCCACATAAGCAGAGGCTAGAGTTCTTTCTGGGTATCCAGCAGAGTGCACCTGAGCACATAGACCACAGGCATTTCAGCATCACTTATGGGGTTAGCTGGACAGGCTTCTGCTCATTCAGAAATCTGGAGGCCCTGGAAGCCATAGCAGGGCTTGAAGAGTGTTTGAACAAAGAATGGAAACCTGGGGCTCAGAAGAGAGAATGTTTAAAGTTCCCTTGAAAAGAAGATGCAGAGTCACTTGTGTGCACTTCAGGTACCTAATGGCTCATCTATATGTTTTTTGTTTTTTGTTTTTGTATTCAAGGAGCCATTTAATGGATATTTACCAAAGACCTGACAAATTGGCCAGGACAGGGTCTTGGAAAGATCGCTGTCTATCCAGCTCCCGCCTCTTAGCAGGATATGGTACAACTTCATCCCCTTCTTTCATGACTTCCACTAATGATGAAGTCACAGTTGACAAATAGCCACAGAGCCAGACACTGGCTAATAGATGATTTTACTCAGGACCACTGCCATAGTTGAGATAGCCTGAGCTAGCTCCACCAAAACACAAGGCAGAAGGGGTGTGCTCCAGCAAAATGCTGGGTGGGAGGGATGGGCTAAAGCCAAGGTTCTGACGTGGGGAACAGCCAATGTCATTGTGCCTCTCACATTGCCAACTGAAACTCACTAAAGACAGGTTCCCACTCCTCCATAGAGCCTGGGAGACAGCGGGGCAAGGAGCCTATTTTTCTGGATGTTCACAGTGACTCCTGGATCCTTGGGAAAGACATTTCTGTGTTATATAATACATGCACAAAGGGACACAGGAATGATTTACAATGATTGTTAATTTGTTTTTTAAGTAAGCATTTCAAGGCGAGGACAAGAACTGATGGGTTTTAGGACAAATAGTAAATTCTTTCAACAGCCCTGAGCTTTCTTGGCAGGAACTCAAGAGGCCTGGCATTGTCATCGTAGGAATGTGGTCCTGAGCCGTTAAAAGCTATTGTAAGTTCCAGGCTTTCGGCGTGGCTGGTGGGAGAAGTAATGTAAAGGCTGAAGTTTTATAGGCCAAGGCCAGGGCCTACTTGAGGAGAGGGTTCAAAGGAGTCAACATGCAATTTTGGCCCAAGTTCAGAGTGTCACCATGAGCCCCTGTCTCACATCGTGTGTGTGTGTGTGTGTGTGTGTGTGTGTGTGTGCGTGCGCGTGCAGCTGCTAGGGATTGAACCTAGGGCCTTGTGGCCTTGCTAAGTGATCTACCTCCAACCTATCTCACCGGCAACCTCTCCCACCTTTCACTGCTGCCCAGGCTGGCCATGACCTCACCGTGACACTAGCCGTCTTGTGCTTTAAACCCTCTCGCCTGCCCTCCCTTCCTCCTGGATAGCCGGGACAGATCCTTTGCCACTATGCCCGGGAGAGCATATTTATCAATCCTGATCACACTTGACTGTCTTGACAGTTGATTAAAATATTTCTGTGTTTCCCAGGCCAGTTGAACCCTGTGTCTCCCTGTCCTCGACTGTTTGGAAGCTGGTAGGCGCTCTACTTGCTGCGATTCTTCGTATACTTACGATCTGCCTTTCCCAAGCTGGATTTTAAATCGTTTGAATACAGAGAACACACATTATATCCAGGAAAAACATTCCTTTCTTGTGCCTTTTAACTAGCCAACCTGATAATTGTCCATTGGCCCCAAACTCCGGATTACATTCTGTTCTCAGTGGTGACACCAGACATTCCACAGGCCATGTTGTATTTCCCTAACACTCTCTGCAATTTTGTTTTTCTCCTTGAACTCTTTTTTTTCAACATAAGAGACCATTATAAGAGTCATTCACTTATTTGCTTGTTTTAACACTCTGTCTTCCAAAAAGTTTCCCAAGGATTCAATTTCTCAAATATTTACCGAGCACCAGGGCCCCCATCAGCCTCACTGTCACGGTGACACGACCTAGGGTCATCTGAGAGGAGAGCCTCAACTGAGCGACTGTCTAAATCAGATTAGCCTGTGGGATTGTCTTGGGGATGTTCTTGACTGTGAATGGATTCAGGAAGACCTGCCCACTGTGGGAAGCACCATTCCCCTGAGCAAGGGGGCTCTGAGCAGTCTAGGAGAGGAGAAAGCTAGCTGAAAGCAGAAAGCAAGCAAGGATCCACGCATTTAGTCTCTTTCTGCTCTGGACTAGGGATTTGATGCTTTAAGTTTCCGCCTTAACCTCATAAAAATGGACTGTAGCCTGGAATTGTAAGCCAAGTAAACCCTTTCTGCCCCTGTTGTGTTTTGGTCAAGATATTTTATCAAAGCAACAGAAATGAAATTAGAACCTAAATCCTGGATGCTAGGCAGGAAGAGATCGCAAGCCAGGCTTCCTGCTCTTATATCAGGAAGGCTGACAAGTATATCAGTGATCCAGATCCTTAGTGAGAAGATCTGAGACTGAGTGAATGCACAGAGGAAACCTCCTAACTGTGTGTGTTATTGTTTGTTTGTTTTTGCAGGGTCCCAACGGTGGGATTTGAGGGGCTCCTCTTTGTTGCTCTTTTTCTCTCTCTCTTGGTAGAGGAGATATTTATCAAACCTCAGTTCTAAATCTTAGAAGAGGTACTTGATTTGTTTAACCTGTATCCAAAGGTCTCCAATGCTGAACTACAGCCATCTAGTGCTCTGGGATTGTTTATTCAGCCTGTGTACTCCTCCCCCTCCCCACAGAGTGTTGGCCCTAACTCCACTCTCTTTTAGCCAAACTTGTTGCTCAGGACCTAGTTCTGTCTAGAGCTTGCAAATTGATAAATTGGTATTTTGTTCTGTTTTTCTCCTTTCTTCAGAACTTGTTTCTTTTTAGAAAAATGGACACGGTGGTAGCCTCCCTCACACACACCTCAGTCTCCCACATGTTCTCAAAAATAATAGCTAAGTATTTTGCAATAGCACTTTTCAGCTCCTTAGGTCACCACCTTGCTTTAAAACTCCCATCTCCAAACATGATATTTTTCTGTGTAGTTTAATTTGCCCTCCCAGAAGAATCGCCACCCCTGAGGGTGATGCTTTTTTGTATATATAATTATACTTATACCCTTTATAAATACATGAATAAAGAAAGTTTCAGGAGCCAAGAACTTACTCTGAATTTAACAGGTGCCAAAAGACAATAAAAGGCCTTCATTGTGATAGTGGTGTGAATACTTAAGAGTGACTGGATGTGGCCAAACTAATACAGTTAAAACAGGCATAATGCAATAGATTGGTAAATGCAAAACAAATTGAAATGTAGTTTGCAAACTCCACAGATATCTTACAATATGGAATTTCTTCCCTTATGTTAATTCTCCTCCTTCTCCTTCTTTTCTTCTTCCTCCTCCTCCTCTTCCTCCTTCTCTCTCTCTCTCTCTGCTTTAAATTTTTATATTTTATGTACATGAATGTTTTGCTTGCATGCATGTTAAGTACACATGCACATGCAGTACCCATGGGGCCAGAGAGAGCATCAGAGTCCCCTGGAACTGGAGCTACAGATGTTAGCCACTGTGTAGGTGCTGAGAATTGAGCTTGGGTCCTCTGGCAGAGCATCCAGCGCTGTTCTTACTGCTGAGCCCTCTCTCCAGCACACATGGAACAGGTCTCATATTGTCGTTCAGGCTAGTCTAGCACTATGTACACCTAGCTGGTCTTGAACGGTGGTAATTCCTCTGTCTTAGCATTCTGAGATGTGCTATCCGTATTCTTCTGTAGCCAAAATGGTTTGTTCCTATCTGCAGGCACTTGGGTGATATACCTATGTACTACTGAGGTCACTCAACACACACATACACACACACACACACACACACACACACACACATACATATATTATGTGACAGAGGAAGACCTGCCCACTGGGAAACATAATTCCCCTGGGCAAGGGGGCTGTGAGAAGTGTAAGAGAGAAGTAAGATACTGAGAGAGAGAGAGAGAGAGAGAGAGAGAGAGAGAGTGTGTGTGTGTGTGTGTGTGTGTGTGTGTGTGTGTGTGACTTCTGTTCAGTATCTAGGTTGAGTGCATGAAATACCATGGACAAAGGACTTAGGGACCTGGCCTTATTGGTGCATATACTTTCAAACTAGAAACAGACATTGAGGAAATCACTAAACAATATTTATATAGTTTCATCTGGGACAATTTTAAGAAGTCAAAGCAAAGTATTGCGTGTACGCAGATCCACAGGTTCTGTCTCTATGCATTCAACCACATAAGGGTCAGATTATTCAAGGGGATCAGCGAGATGGCTCAGTTTATAAAGGCACTAAGCTCAATCTTCAAGACCTACACTGTAGAAGGAGAAAACCTATTCCCCCCAAGCTGTCTTTTGACTTCTACATGTATTCTGTAACATACATATAAATAAATAAATAAATAAATAAATAAATAAATAAATAAATAAATAAATTTTATATTCTGGGAAAAAACTACATCTGTGCCGAATATGTATATATTTTTCTCTTTGTCATTATTCCATAAATAATACAGAATAACAACTATTTGCATAGCATTTACATCTTATTAGTTATTTTAAGTAAACTAGAGATGACAAAATATAGAGGAGAATATGGTACAGTTATATGCAAATATTACAACACTTTACAAAATTTGGTCTGCAGAGAGGCTCCTGAAAACAAACCACAGACACCAAGGGCTGTCGCTAGAGAAAACCTGCATGTGTGCACGCAGCTGGGTGTGCACATGTGCACGTTTGCATGCGGGTGGGTGTGCACACGTATGTGTGTGTGTACAAAGCTGGATGTGCACATGTGCATGCAGGTGGGTGTGCACACGTATGCGTGTGTGTAGAGACCAAACGTCAATATTGAATGTCTTCATCTACTGTTCTCCACTTCATTTTTTTTTTAGGTAAGAGTTTCTCACTGAACTTGAAGCCACTGGGATTATGTTACCACATGATCCTTCACATTTATGTGTCAGGGCACTTTACCAACTGGTCTATCCTCTCTGGCACCCTAATAACCTTAAAACAATGTCGCTAAGATCACACAAGAGTGAGGGTCACTCAGGAAGGACAGCTCATCCCTCTTTGTGGGCAATGGCTAGATTGTCAGATAGCTAGTCACTGGACTCAACTGAAGGCAATCTCACTTGTCTGGCAATTGATAATGGCTGTCTGCCGGGTGTGTGAGAGTCTTTCATGGAACGTCTGTGGGCCCTTTCTGACCCTGAACTTCCCAACCACGTGGTGGCTAAGTTCCCAGGGTGGGTGTCCTGAAGGGTGGGAAACAAGACAAATCTCCTTGTGATCTAGATTCGGTCATGAATTGTCACTTCTGCCATAATCTATCAATAATGCACTCACAAAGTCCTGGAGTTGGTAAGACGGTGGCCAAGTTGGGAACAGCATGTAGGATCAAAAGTATGTCTGATGATTTTTAGACAACACGGTGCATTACAAGTGGCTGTGAGAAAGTTAAGACCTCAGGAGAAGGAGCCAAGAAGTGCTTTCGACTGGGGTCCTGCAGAATGGGTAGGAGTTAACAAGATGAAGTGGTCAGGGAAAGGAGGGGTGGGAGAAAGGAACATTCTAGATAGTGGGTCCAGGCCTAGAAGGTGCTTGGCTATAGGAAGAACTGTAAGGAATCCCCTACAGCTGCAAATACCGATCAAGGTTCCTAATAAAATATTTGTAACAACTTCAAAGTATCCAGTGGGGATCCTCAAAGAGTTATATCATCATGCTTAACCAACCTGTACTTGGTCTGTAGGTTATCTGCTGCTGTATAGCAGACCAGCTCAAACTGGTTCTGATGGTTGACTGGGCTCTATCTGGTGTCTTACAGTGGGCAGTGGCTAGGAGGTGCGACACCACCTCAAAGCTTTCCTCATATGCATTGGTACCTTGACTGAGAAATTTCCTGTATGGTCTCTCAGGCTTGTCATGAGGTAGCTGTTGACTTCCACATCGAACAGTATCTCAACATAACCCAGAAGAGGCTGCATGGCCTTTTCTAATTAGAACGTTAGAGGTCTGACACTGCCATTGCCGTCACAAGATGCTCATCGGGGTGGTCACAGAAGCCCACCCACTTACATGCAGAAGATTCTGAGATTTCTTGGCAGTAGGAGTCTCAAAGTATTTTCAGATGATTTCAAACCTCCACAGCAGGGTGGCCATATAGCTCACTGTCTTCAGCAGGACTCCCTTGAGAATCAAGTGAGTGCTTCTTGGGCATGAACTAGGCATGTCCTTTGCCAGCCAAAGTAAGCATTCACCCGACAGCACTGCCCCCAGGATCAAGAGCACCAAGCTCTCTTGTTCTTTCATCTTTCTGACTCTTGCTGTGCCATTTGTTTGTATAAAACCTGTTCTCACTACATAGCCCAGGCTAACTTCAAAACTGAGATCCTCCTGCCTCAGCTTTCCAAGTGCTAGGATTACCAATGTCAACCACTATGTCTTTTTGGAGGGGGGTGGATGGGGTTCATTGGTACATGTGTATGGAGAGGCCAGAGGAGAACCTTTGGGGTCATTTCTCAGGCACTGTTCATCTTTCCTTCCTTCCTTCCTTCCTTCCTTCCTTCCTTCCTTCCTTTCTTTCTTTCTTTCTTTCTTTCTTTCTTTCTTTCTTTCTTTCTTTCTTTCTCTTTCTCTCTCTCTTTCTTTCTTTCTTTCTTTCCTTCTTTTTCTCTCCCTCCCTCTTTCTTTCTTTCTTTCTTTCTTTCTTTCTTTCTTTCTTTCTTTCTTTCTTTCTTTCTTTCTTTCTTTCTTTTCTTTCTTCCTTTCCTTCCTTCCTTCCTTCCTTCCTTCCTTCCTTCCTTTCCTTCCTTCCTTCCTTCCTTCCTTCCTTCCTTCCTTCCTTCCTTCCTTCTTTCTTTCTTTCTTTCTTTCTTTCTTTCTTTCTTTCTTTCTTTCTTTCTTTCTTTCTTTCTTTCTTCCTTTTTGAGACAGAGTCTCTCACTTGCCTGCAGCTTGCCAAGGAGGCTAGGCTAGGTGCCCAGTGAGCCCCAGGGATCCTCCTGCCAACACTTCCTCACGGCTGGATTACAAGCACACACCAAGCCCAGCTTGACTCTTCATGTGTCCTCTGAGGATCAAGTGTGGGTCCTTAGACAACTCCAGCATCTCTCCAGCCTCAGG
Source organism: Cricetomys ansorgei (assembly GCA_026225945.1). Classification (NCBI taxonomy): domain Eukaryota; kingdom Metazoa; phylum Chordata; class Mammalia; order Rodentia; family Nesomyidae; genus Cricetomys; species Cricetomys ansorgei. Next base: position 8,225,491 of record JAMJFZ010001232.1, read on the forward strand.
TGTCACCTTCAAACACACCCAAGATCCACTGAAATTTGTGCTTTCAGTTTCATTTCCCATTTTTTTGCTTTTAGATCATGAATGTTAAATTGAAATTGCTTCACAAAAAACAGCGACAGCTACAAATCTCTCCTCCTGAAGTCTTCCGTGTGAACTCGGGCAGTTGCTGGCTCTGGAGATACACATGTACTCAGGGGGCCTCTCAGAGGATGGCAAGTCAAGCAATGGAAGAATTCGCCACAAGAGATGCTTTTAAAAACCTCATTTTTTGGCTAAGTGGGGAAAAAAAAAAAACACATTGATGACTCATCAGTTGAAATAAAACCCTTCGCTTCTGAAAAGTGTTTTTTTTAACAAGAAAAGAAAATGTTTTTATGTTTTTAAGCCCCCTCCCCCCACTTTCCAGACTTCATAATATTTGGTGGTACTTCTTTTCTTTGGGTAATACATTCCATCTCACGCCTTTGCCCTCAGAGCTCTTGCCTAGAGCCCTGAGTTCAGACATCCCCTCATCCACACCAACACATCCCCCGCCTTTTTTCCTTCCCTCTGGCTGGCCACCCGTTTGTTTTTCTGAAGACCCTAGAGTGGAATGGAGGGCTAAAGAGATGGATTGGAAAGTGTCCAGGTACAAAGGAGCATGTAGGTCTGATGTCCTTCAAGAGCCTGCCACACCCAACCTGAATGTCTTGAAGCCGGCTCTCCACGCAGGAGCCCTTACTCTTCTCTCAGCTCTCCACTACAAAACATTTCCACCGTCATTTCTCTCCTGAGCCTACAATTCTGAAAGAAGGTGATATTGATTCATTTCTGGTCCGTGAAAGCACACATCCCACTCCGTCCTCTTGTATACTTAGGATCCCACAGATATCGCCTTGCTGGAAAACGGAAATGCTGTAGTTCTGCTCATTTCTGTTCCAAAATGAAGCACCCAGGGGGAAAATACTGTGTGAGATTCGGGTCTTCTGACTCAAGAGGGTATTTAAGAGAGACACACATCAAGAGGACAATAGCTAGGAGCCAGAAGGGATACAATCCACAGCCCTCAGCTGCTGTTCAGGGCTAGAGCGGGAGTGGTTTAGAGTTGCCAGCTGCTCTTTGCTGGGGTCTGACGTCAGCAGGTCAGGGTTCTGAGGAAGTGGGTGTGGAGTTGGCAAATAATCACACTTTTTATAGATAGGGCCAGACTTCTCTCTTTATTCGGGCTCCTCCCTTCTCTTCTTCTCTCTCTGTTAATGTTATCTAGCTTCTTCTTTCTGCATTTTCCCCATAAAATCACACACACACACACACACACACACACACACACACACACACACACACATACACACACACACACCTTACCCATGCATCCTGTAAGCTCCAACCTCACTTATTATTTCCCATACACCTTATATACTTTTTCAAGGGATCCCTTAAGTGGGTTACCATGAAAATACCCATACATGACTAAACGTCTCCTGTGTGTTCTGTTCCCATAGTTACATTGTACAACAAAGCAATAAATTTTCTATTACAGATTAACAGAGTTTATGGAAGCCAAGTATTTTTCTTGGCAGGCTACAGTTTGCGGTAACCAAGTAGCAATCAATCATTCTGTTATTCTGTTTCTATTAAGGTTAAGTGGAGGATCACAAGGAAGAGAGTTTTTTAGTTTTTCTTTGTCATATAAAGAAGAACATCTACCTGCTCCACTGTCTCTGTGTTCTCGAGGTGCACACTGAATTCCGTAATTGTAAAACAAGGAAAATCAAATTTATTAAACTTAACAGTGGGCATTGAAACTCACTTGTTGTCCATTAATCATAGACCTGTCTCTCATAGGCAAACCTGTGGGCCCTTGTAACTGAGCTTCCTTTGTTTTTGCTCCTGATCCGAGCAAATCCTCAACTACTTCGAATACGTTTTCTTTTCCCTAGTTAACTTGCTCCATAGCAGCTGGCAAAACACCCTGACCAAGTCTCTCTGACTATGTATGTTTCTTAGTTTCTCCCAGAGGTTTCAATTGAATCTGTGGGGTATTGCTTGGGGAAAATCACTATTGTGTGTTCCAGTAACACTGCCCAGGGAGAGAGGTTAGAGACCCCTTTTGAGATGTGGTGACTATGAGGGCAATGGCTATGAGGATGCCAATCAGCAGCAGGAGACATACAGGGGATGTAGTTCTTGGGGCCCTGACCTTTGTGAGAGACACACCCATTGCGGTTATGCTAACCAGTGGGCCGCACTCCTCAGACCTCAATGCTGACTGCAATTCCTCTGGCAATTGCCCTCTCATGGCATTCATCTGCTGTGCACAGAGCTATACCAAACTTCACATGCCCTAATGTACATTCTTACTGTGCTTGAGAGTGGCCTCTGGGGGACACTGAGGCTAGATGGAACTGTAGCTGCCAAGATCTCACAATGGGAATAGTGTGCTCTTAAAGAGAAGGCAGAACATGTGTTCTCCAGCTTCCTCCTCTTCCTCTTCCTCCTCCTTCTCCCCCTCCTTCTCCCCCTCCTCATCCCCTCTCTTACCCCCCCCCCCCCCCAACCTTATATCCCTCACCTCCACACGTGAGGACACAGCCGTAAGGTGGCTACTACAAGCCAAGGGGAAGTGTCAGGAAGTGTCACAGGAACCTGACCACCCTTTCACCTTTCCAGAGCTGTGAGAACACACGTTTCCCTTGTTTATACCTCCTATTCTCAGTGGCCCACACTGACCCTGGGGTCACAGTTTCCTGGGATGCTGGGGTTCCTAATTTAGTACAAATAGTCTAAAAGTTGAGAAGAATTTAAAAAGTTGTATGGCCTTCATTGTTAATTCTACCTAATACACATGACTTTATTGTACAATTACTACTTACTCTTTCAAAAAATTTAAAACTTCTTTTTATTTATGTGTGCATGCGTGTATTTATCTGAGCACTATGCTTCTTTGAAAATTAGACTTGGGCAGTCCTTCTCCCTGGCTTCCTTTGGACCTTCAAAAATGCAGCTCTGAGCTAGGAGGTATAGTGGTTAGCTCCTGTAATCTCAGTACTCAGGAGGCAGAGGCAGGAAGATAGGAGGTTTGAGGCCAGTGTGGGCTATGTAGAAAGACTCCATGTCAAAAATCAAGATCACACAAACCACAGAGGAAGGATGACCCTTCCACAGGACTGACATAAAAAGCTAAACGTTCTTTTAAAAGAGGAATCCGTCAATCTTGGAATTACAGGTAGGAGAAAATTCTGGACAATATGATGTCTAACGATGAAAAAAACCCAGAAACTTATGGCACATCTTAGTATTATTATAATGTAATTATCATATTGTAGTATTTAATATTATGCAACTAATGATACAGCCCTCATAAAGACTATTACAGCAACACAGAAAATGCTGGAGCTTCAGGAAAGCATGTCACACATACCATGAATGGAAGGTAAATAAACACAAGCTCACCTGCTAGGAAGGATTGTCTGGAAGTTTTCTTGATTTTTTTTTTTTTCCAAATGGTATTTCTCATCATTTCCGTGACAGTTTAAAGCTAGAGGAAGCCGCACATGATTCTAACGTGATACTAGTTACAGACAGTTATGATCAAAGTGGTCTTGAAACCAGGACCTTTACTAATGTCCTGAAACCTCCCCACACTTCCTCTGCCTTTCATCCCTCCCTGCTGAAGGCTGTGAGCTCTGATGTTACTCTGGCTCTGTGGCACTGTGTGACTGCAGGATCCTGCGGTGATGGGTGGATTTGGGGCAGTGGGCTTCTGAAGGCTCATGAGGATACAGGAGAGCTCAGATCTCAGAATGGGAATGTTAGCATTGCTGTGCACAGGCTCCCAGGCAGCCTCTTGAGTCCCCTTAGAGGGACAACCATTGGTTCCATATGCCCACTCCTGACTTCATGATACCAACCCCAGTACCAAAGACCCTATTTACCTGACTCCAACACATCCTTGGGCCTGAGTGGTAAATATACAGTCATCAGACCCCTAGCTGGGAGCCCGGGCTCACACCCCATGCCCAGCTGCCTCCTGTGCACTCAGTACACTCCTGCCTGAGTTGGCCAGAGCCTCTCCCACCAGGAGCTCCGAGGCGCCTGGCTGTTCTTCAGAGGACAGACCTTTCCCTCCCCACCCTCTTGGAAGAAACCACAAAAACAAAGCCTGAGCCAGCTTCAATCTAAGGGGACTGTTTTCACCCTTCTCCAACACTGCACAGCTTTTTGGCCTAGAACGCAAGCAATGAAACTTTTATGAGGCTTCCCGGAGGTGCCATGCAGCCAGCTAGCACCTGCCGGCTCCGATCTCACTTGGCATCCCTTTCTTTTCCCTGGAAGCTGATGTTTTTTATGTTTGTCTATCTTCTAAGTGCGAGTATTTACAAACAGACCTCATGATGCTCCTGAAAGCCTTTCCTCTGAGTCCTGACTTCAGCTCTGTTCAGAGAATCAGTCATGTTCTATTTTGTTGGTGCCTTCTTGATGGTTTTGTGAGGTCGTACATTACTCACGTGTCAGAATTTACCTTTCTTTATGGTCTGGCTGCTAACATAGTGCCCAACACTGAATGAACAGCTTTTGGCAATCTGGAACCAACTCCAAATGGTCATCAGCAGAAGAATGAGTAAGCAAAGTATGGTTTTCACACCAAAATATTTCTCAGTTTTAAAAAAAGAATGGGCCACTGATAATGTATCCATGCAACAGCATAGATAAATCTCAAAAATAATTCCATGGAGTGAAAAAGAGAGAGACCCTACATGGCATGCAAGAATACAGACTGTATGCTTCCATTTGCACAAAACTTTAGAATCACCAATACTAATCCTTGTTCTAGAGGCCTGTTGTGGACTGGGTGTATGTTCACTCCAACTGGGAACCCCCAGTTCCCAATGAAACTCAAACCCCCAGCTTCTAAAGGAGTAATTGAAGTACCATATGTCATAAGGATGACACCTGGTCCAATGGGATTCTTCGAACAGTGCCCTATTCGAAGAAACACTGGGGATCTCATACTCACTCTTGTTCACTTCACCAACATGATGGCTACTCTGAATAATCTACTAGACTCTCTGAGAATCCGGTTCTCCTGGCATGCCAGTGAGGAAGAATCTTGATTAGGTTAATAGAGATAAGAAGATCTGTCCACTGTGGGTGGCATCATTCCCTGCGCTGAGATCCTGGACTATATGAAAAATGAGAGAGCAAACTGAACAACAGCATTCATTCCTCTCCCTCTGCTTCTTAACTATAGCTGCAATGTGGCCATCGGCTCCATGCTCCTCTCCCCACGCCTTCCCTGCCATGATGGACTGAGTGCATCCTAAAACTGTAAGCCAACATATACCTTTCTTTCTCCAAGTTGCTTTTGTCAGAGTATTTATTACAGCAACAGAAAAGTAACTGAGACAAAAAGTCATGTGAGGCTGGAGAGAGAAGAAGGCCATCTGCAAGATACAGAGTTCGGTCCTGAGGAAACTGAGCTGTCCAGAATTTTGACCTTCCAACTGCTAGAACTGGGATATTTTGCTATGAACGTGTGAATAAGCCAGAGTAAATCAAGGTCAGGATAATAGTGCCTTAGTCAGTGCAGGCAGCTGTAACAAAAGAGAAGTGGATTGGAGACCAAACCATGGATGTGTCTGTACCTGGTGATGGCGCTCCTCCTGAATTGTAGATGGAAGTCCTCCTGTTGGAAGGGGCTGTGCTCTTGCCCCTCTTTTTGTAAGAACAGGAATCACATTTTGGAGCTCCATCTTTGTGACCTCTTTCTAAACCTAATTACTCTCAAGGACCGGTTCTTGAAGCACTATCCAGCAGAGACCAGGGCTTCAGTACACCAGTCCTGGAGGGAAGCAATCAGTAGCAAGTGGTTGCAGAGGGCAATTACTGACTGGGCTGGGAACTTGGAGGGTGATAGAAGTTTTCTGCATCTTGGTAGGATGATTGATGGTCAAAGGATTTTATTTGCAGAATATACAAAAACAGACTGAGTGGCACACTGAAGATGTATGCATTTTACACATATACAAACTGTACCTCAATAAAGAACTGAAATAAAGTCTGCTGGGGATGCTGAGCACTCCCTCCCCCTAACTTTTCCCTACCAGTCAGGGAAGGTTTACCAAGTACAGCACAGATTCTGACACCACAGGTATAGCAGAGGGTTGGGGGTTGGGGGTTGGAGGTTGGGGGTTGGGGGTTGAGGATCAGCAGCACCACTTCCTGGGTCTTTGGGAGACTTTTCAGCTCCAAAAAGAGTTTCTGGAAATTCTCAGATCTCAGCCACAGAACCAGATTGTGCCAAATGCTAACAGCTTGTTAAGAGATTCAGACACTAGGGAAATAGCATTAACTCCTTCATGTTTCCATGGAGGCAGCTGCTGTCAGTTCCTTTGAGAGCCAGCCAGAGCCTAGACCTACACAGCTGCTGGCCAGTTCCACTAGGAGAAACACCAGGGAGGCAGGGGAGCCAGTGCAGAATGTCTTAATGAGGTTTTAAACTGTGATTCTGACCCTACAGACACCTGTACTTGAGCAAATCAGGCAGAAGAGGCCTCACTCCTGTCCTTCAGCATGGATTTTCCTGCATTGTGCAGCATTAAAGAAGGTGAAAATAAAGACCTGAGTTGAAAATAAAGATCATCCCCAGGTTGTTTACATCCTTTTCTTTCCAGGCTTTGTCAAAACCAATGAAATGTAGTTAGACATGACAGGAGCTTTGTGACTGGAGACGGGCGAGGTTTGGGGGAATATGCCCTTTCCTTTAGAGACACCTTTGAAAAACACCCCCCCCCAAAAAAAAACCCACCAAAAACTTTACAACCTGTTTTCATGAATCACTACAAGTGGCATGTAATATGTGGCACAGGTAGCCTTTATCACCCCTCTGTGTCCTTAGCAGACATAGATCATAATAGATGACAGCACTAATTGTCACTGAGCCCAGTTCTGGAATCAATAATATCCTGATCCAACTAGCTCATGAGAGTCGACGAGATATATATAAATATATATAGCCAGTTGTTAAATACATTGATTTAAAGTTTATTTGTGAGGGTATACTTAAATAAGTTATACCAAAATATAATGGCTACCCCAAATTCTTTATTCTCTTTTTATTTTACAGTTATCTATCATTCTGGAGTTGGTTATTCTATGTAATTGAAAGTCTATACACTGGTGAGTGAACATGTCTTCTCAAGCCTGTGTTTGGCGATCAGTGGCCTGAAGTCAGCCACGATGCTGGCATTAGAACTCAAAGCATTTCCACACCCTCGGCTCCCCACTATGAGCCAGTTAAAACTTCACCAGCACCCAGCACCCAGCACACGGCACCCAGCACACGGCACACAAACAATCCTAGAGAGAAGTCTGCCAGCCAAGTTCTAGCTGGCTGTGATAGAGGCAGAGAGTGCTGCCTTCCCAGAGACACTGGGCCGAAGAGGTGCCTTTTGACAACTCTATCCAGCCACACCTGAAGTCAGCCTTGCTGAGGGGTCATTTTCTGATTCTCACAGGTGCTGTATGAACCAGCATCTCGGGCCAAGAGGGCATGGCTTTTCTCTGGCATCTTCTAAGCCAGGGACACCAAGCTAAAACAAAACCAGAGGCAAAAATGGAGCGCTCCAGCTGGAAGTGGTGAACAGACAGTGGGCCTTGGGGAGGCTGTCACCCCTGAGCAGGGAGGGTGAGCCTTGGGGAGCCTGTCACCCCTGAGCAGGTTGCAAGCCAGGAATGAAACCTCATAGCTGGTGTGGGCTGCTCCCAGAACACCTGACCTGGACAGGGCCATGCATCCAAGAGTCAGTGGAGAAATTTTCTCTCCAGTGTTGGCAGTGAACCATTCGACAGGAAAGTCCCGGCAGTGTGGGTGGAAAGAGGGAAATATGGTCTGAGTCTGACTCTTCCCTTTGTGGGTTCACTCCATTCCACACTCCTTCCTGCCTCGAGGAGCCAGCTGAATGAGTGAATGAAATATATCCATTCAATCAGCCTGGATGCTCTCAGTTTGGACCTGGAAAACCAGTAGTTTTATAAGCCCTAGCAAACCAAGTCAGATGGCCAACCGACAAGCCAGTTACGGCAAATGACCCTCTGATCCCGTCCTGAAAGAGTCCAAATTATCCCTTTAGACAACTGTCGGCAGGCTGCACAGCCATGATTCACCCATCTGGAGCAGCAGGTAAGCATCTTTATGATGTCCAGGCTCACCTTCCTCAGTGGCCTTCTCAGTGTTTTACGTCACTCACAACCAGCTGCAAAGGGCATCTGATTGTTGGTGGCTGTGGCTGGTGACTGGTAACAGCTGTATGGGTTCTCCACGTGGAGTTCCAACTGTGCCTGAAAGTGCTCCCCAACTCTGCCTGCATATTAGAGTCCCTTTGGGTGACTCAGCTTTGGCCTTGCTCAGAGATCCCAGATCACTCTCATGTACATCCATCTTGATGTCCACTATTCCAGGGCCTGGGACATGGGCATTGATCGCTTTCTCCAGAACTCCATTGTGAGGGAACTCAAGGCCCTGCAGGGGTCTCTACAGCCCACCTCCCAGCAAGAGTGGGGCAGGCCTACATGCAAGCAGCTGGTCTAGCAGAATCAACCTTGCTTCAGCTTAGAAAGTATACGGCTGGACATTCTAGTCTTGCATGCATTTTATAGTATGCATTCATTCTACCAGTTCTGTTCCTCTGGAGAGCCCTGACAGCACTGGTGCACAAATACCCAGGCTGGGGAGTATCTTTTAGACTTCCCACTGAGGCTGTCTTCTGGCCTCTCCCAGCATTGCAATAAGGAGCAGACAATGGCTCTCACCAGCACCCTGTCTTCCTCAATCAAGATCATAGTTACTTTGACTCACAAGCTCCACTCCATAATCTGGGAGAGAGACTTTGCTGGGGCACCGACCAGCACAGTCCGTTGTTTTAATTAAGTAATTTGTTTTATTTGCAGAGTTATGAGAGGGCTTTTTGAAATCAAATTGTGAATGTAATTTAAATTTTAAATGCCTGTCTTGAGCCAAGGACACAGACATGCAGGCTAGACTTACACACTTGAGGGAGTGGTTTTCCCCGGGTGACAGCCTGCTTCTCTAAATTTACAGGTGCCAGGAACTTAGAGAGCAAAGAAGTGAGTACAGGACGCTGTGACACTAATCCTAATTGGCAACTTGACAGGAGAACCACAGAGGCAAGTCTCGGGTGTGTCTGTGAAGGATTACCTAGATTATGTTATTGTAAGTGGGGCGACCCACCTTAAATGTGGGTAACACCATTCGAGGTGGCTCCTGGATCCCGACTGCATATAAAGCTGAGCACCAGCATTCATCTGCCTCAGCTTCTGGAGTGCAGATGCAATGTGGCCAGCTGCCTCAAGCTCCTGCCTCCATGACTTCCTGATCAGGAGGACTCCTCAAACTGTAGACCCAAACACACTCTTCCTTTCCTTGATCTGCTTCCCTTGGGTATTTGTTACAATAACGAGACAGTAACTAATATAGAGCCTTAAACTCTTTTCTTTTTCCCAACTGCCTGATTTAGAAGTCCTGTATGAACTGCTCAGGCCTGGGCTGTTGAGATGGCTCTGAGGTGATGTGGTACCAAGCCTGGCAATCCAAGTTCAACTTCTAGGACCCACATGGCAGAAGGAGAAAACAAATCCCCACAAATTCCACACACACACGATAAATGTAGTAAAAAATTTAACTTCTCAGGCAAAATCTGTATTACAAGCAACATGGATAACATCAATGCTGGAAGTATTGGGGGTGCATAGCAGTTCCTCTTATGGATAAAAGATTAAGAGGCTTGTTCAGGACCACATAGTTTGAGTCTCCACAGTGTTGCCAACCAAGCCAGGATCAGTCACAGAAACATGCATGTGTCGATTTTCTTGTATTGATTTCTCAGAGATTTTCTCCGGTCCCTACATGTCTCCAACCTACTCAGTGTGTTCCAGATGCTCCTGCACCTCTGTGCGTTAGCCATCGGGGTAACACACATTGGTAGGCAAACTGGGACTCTCGGAGGCAAGCAGTGCTCTCTGCACAGCCCAAGTATGTCTCCTCTACAGTTAGAGAACCCTGCCTTCTTGCCTGTCTTGTGACTGCTCAGTAGCAAACTCAGCATCCTCTCCCGCTTGTGCACTCTACAGGGAACCAATCACGCTTCTGGAGAGACTGCTTTTTTCAAGGCTTTCTTCAGAGACAGCCTGACCCTGCAAAGGGGTCATTGCAAATGACATACCAGGAGATGACCAGGTCCACCATTCAGAGGGTGGTTGTCCTGCCTTGCTGAACCTGAAATTTCCTACCCATCCCTACCACCCCAACTCCAGGTATTTAGAGCAAACACTGTGTTAACTACAGCAGGTGAAAAGGTGGGAGGGATGAGAGGACTGGTCTCCTCTTTACCCTGCGGGGCTAGCTAGGCTTTGAGGGTCCTCTCCATCGACATGGATGTTATATCAGGGCTTAGACACTCTCTCTTCAGAGCATCCCCACTTCAAATGGCAGCTGACAGTGGAAGAGCCCAGGTCCAACAATGCCAATGCCTCCAAGACAGTCACCACCTGCAGGCATAGAACTGTTTGGTGTTCAAGATTCTAGTAAGCTGGCTGGCTGGAGTTCAGTACATGCATGCACGCACACACATACACGCAAACACACGCGTGTGTGTGCTGCTGACTCCGGCTCTCATCCAGCCTACAGCAGCAGGGAGGTGGAGGCTTTCCAAAGGGATAGTAAACAATGAGCTCACAGCCTTAAGCAGCCCAGACCTGCACAGTCCAGCCAAGGACAGTCTCAGGGGTGACAGAAGCCATGGGCCACTCTGGGTCAAGGAATCAGGTTGATGGGTCTAAGCAGGCAAGGATCCACAAGTCGGGAGAGCCATTAGAGAAGTGGCTTAGGGCTGAATAAGCTCACATAGCTTGCTTTCTAACCTGGGTTTGAACCTCTAGCACCTGGGGCAGTAATCAGCCCATAGCCAATAACCAATAACTAACAATCAATAACCCATCTGCTTTCCCCAGCTGACTGCAACTCCAGAAGTATCGTTTTCCGCACTCTTGTGTGTTCGTTCCCAGGGTCCCACCGTCCCACCGGTCGGCGGCTGATGGTCCCACGGGCTAGGCTGTTCACTGGCCGGGTGAACGAACCTAGACCCAGGCCCCGGGATCCGTGGTTCGGTGACCTTTCGAGGAGCTGTCCACCCGTGGGCCTGAGAAAATGTGACGAGCCGCCAAGAAGGCCCAGGAGTCCGGAATCGGAATCTGATGGACACGAAACTCGAACTCCTTTATTCAAGGGGCCATCTCCTCTTACATCATCTTTCCCCAGGAAAGGGTGTGGCTTATCCCTTGGGCGGGGAAGCCTTAATTAGCATGGCAGGGGAGGGGCACACCTGGCCTCGTGGTCTTCACAGAGACAATTCGCCACAGGGTCAGGCAGAAAGTTTGCCATTCTGTTTACTGAGTAGCAGCTTCCAGGGCTTCAAGAGAAGGAGTCCGCAGAGAATCCTGCCATCCCTGGTGGGTGAGGAACTCTCGTCACTTCAACTTAACTCTTTAGCCCAGAGCCCTACACAGAAGCAAACACAGCAGCAGCATGAGAAAGGGGTGTTTTTAAAGAAATCAACTAGTCTTTACCTCCCCCATGCATTGCTCTGGTTTCCCCATACACCTATGAACTGGTTTCTTTGGATGTTGTTACTAGGTCTGGGGTACTTACTCCCTACGCCATCATGATGGCTAATATTGATTGGGAACTTGATAGTATCTAGAATCACCTAGAAGACAGACCTCCGGGCATATCTGTGAGAAGTTTCTCGATTGCCTAGGATGCACCATTCCATGGGGTAGGATCTCAGACTGGATAAATGAAGCAAGTGGGCGGGGCACCAAAATGTATGTCTCTCTGCTTCCTGGTCCTGTCACTCTTGCCACCACGCCTTCCCCACTGTAATGGACTGAACCCTCGAACTGTGAGCCAAAATAACCTTCTTCTTCCCCTTAGGCTTTTGCTGTGTGTTTTGTCATAACAATGAGAACAGTAATTCAGCAGTTCTCAACACGTGGGTCAAGACCTCTTTGGGGGTTGAATGACTGTTTCACAGGGACCACCTATGATCATCTGCATATCAGATATTTACACTACAATTCATAACAGTAGCAAAATTACAGTTATAAAGTAGCAACAAAAATATTATGGTTAGGGGTCACCACACACAAGGAACTGTATTAAAGGGTCACAGCATTAGGAAGGTTGAGAATCACTTAATTAATACAATCATAAATAGTCTTTCCTGTATCAATAGATACAGTCACAGAGCACCAAGATCCATGCATGGTTGCTTGACTTTGTAATGTGCTAACTAGCTGGGCTGATTTTCAGGAATTTCTTGCCTGTGTGCTTTCTGTTAGATGTGATGGGGGATCAGTTTCAGCTTCTGGTATTTGAAAGGACTTCCCAGGCTCTACAGAGTTCTCAAATGAGACTATCTAAAGACAGAGGTTGCAGCTGGATGTGGTGGTGCACACCCTTGATTCAGCTCACAGGAGGCAGAGGCAGGAGGATCACTCACTGCAAGTTTAAGGCCAACTTAATCTGCAGAGCAAGACTCTATCTCAAAAGACACAAGGAGGCAAGCAAGCAAGCAAGCAAGCAGACAGATAAACAATGCAGCTCAGAGGCTGGGGAGGAAGCTCAGTTGTAGAGTGCTTGCCTAACGTGCACTACGCCCTAAATTAGATCACTGTGGGACCCGGGGGCTGGAAAGCAGTAGAAGTCAAGGCCAAGTGCCCCTACTCTCTGAAAAAGGTGACGAAGGATGAGACGCTGGCAGATTCCTGCTCTCCCAGCCCGGGAAGGTCCCTAGCCAGAATAATATAACTTGCTCGCTTCGCAAGAAGCTAAAGGAACATGTTTGTCTGCATTAGGGTGGGTCCCTTGCTTAGGAACACTCCCCCTGCCATGCTAATTAAGGCTTCCCCACTCGAGGGGAGAAGCCACGCCCTTATGGGGAGAGGTTATTTATTTGGGGAAGAACCCCTTGAATAAACGAGTTCGGGTCCACCAGATGCCGTCTCTGTCTCATGTTCGTTCTCAGCAAGCGGGGTCAGGCGACACCACGTGGTCCTAGGAACCCACGTCCCGAACATCCCCGGTACTTCCCCACGGCTCTCGGCTTGCCTTTTCTCGCCCCTGGCCAGGGCGGAGAACCCAGCGGCTTCCCAGCCAGCTCCAGGCTGGGATAGGGTGGTGGCGGAACGTGCCGGGGAGACCGAAAATAAAAACAACAGATCACCACTATTACAAGGTGCTTCATGCATGAAATCCCAACACCAGAGAGGTAGAGGCAGGAAGGTCAAAGTCATCTTCAACCACATAGCAAGTCCAAAGCAAGTTTTGCCAGGAATCCTGGCCTCCAGAAGCCCACTGCAGAGGGCTAGGTGGTTCTTGTACAGGCATGCCCACTCTGTCACACAGGCCAGGTGTTGTAAACCCCACTGAAGAAAGACTAACACACTTGCCTTGGGATGAGTCCAAACACAGACACTCAGGCACCCCTGGAAGTAAAAGACCTTGGCTAACCTTTGAAGTAAGGGGCAGGAGAGACCCTCAGAACCTGACTTCAACATATCTCAGATAATCTGGACTACATATCCCAGAGTCCTGGCCTCTTGAACTTGAAAGACATACAAGCTTCCCTGCCCCCACCCAACTCTGACAGTCTCTGATTGGAGACTTGGAGGCCAAGATTGAACCACACATTCTGAAGTCTGGACATTGAGTCAGCATTGGGTTATTGAGGGAACATCTGCATATAGCCCATTGTGACAGAGGAGGAGGGGAGGGGTAGGACGGGACAGTTGAGTCAAAAGTAGAAACATTTCCACCTGAAATTTAAAGTTCACATTCTAAGATCAAAATCAAAACAGAAAATAATGATCAAGTTCACTTCAAGAATTCCCCAGAGCCAGTTTTGCCATATCACCTGTCAATAGAAATGCAGCTCACAGCAATGGTCAGCTATCCTTCACCAAATGTTGGAGCCAGAAACCCCAGATTCCTCAGAGTACCCCATCCCTGTGATGGCTAATGCTAATTGTCAAGGTGATCAACCTGGAATCATCTAATGAGAAAAGAAGCCTAGGAGGCATTGTCTGTGTTGAGCTGGCCTGGAGAGTGCCTGTAGGAGATTGTCTTAATTAGTTGATATGGGAAGACTCAGCCCACAGTGGGTGGTACCATTCCCTAGTCAGGGAGTGCTAACCTTTGTAAGAGTGAAGAAATGTAGGTTAGCACAAGAGAGTGAGATGCGTGTATTCTTTCTCTCTTTTTGGCTGCGGATGCGACATAACTAAAGTTATTGCTTCGACTTCCTCACAATAATGCCTGCAACCTGGAACAGTAATTTATTCCACTTCCCATCATGCTCAGCCTCCGTTGTGCTGTCTCCCATTGCTTCAGCTCCAACCCTCCAACCGTGCTCTACCTCCCAGTGTGCTCCCTCTCCCATCATGGCTCCAGGGCACTGCATTTGGCATGCTCTGTTCTGGCTGTCTAGCTCTTTGCTGTTCTGTACACCAGACCTATTCCTTTCAGAAGCTCAACTCTGTTATTCCTTCTCCTCCTTACACTGATGCTAGCTCTTCTAGGAAAACTGCAGTGCCACATAAGGTTGATTTTCAGTCCCCTGCCCATATTCCCCAGGACCCATCTCTGCCTCATTTTTTTCCTCCTTGGCCCTTGATTATAGTCTGACCACTGCATACTAAGGAATCATATCCCATCTCCCTCATTGCCACGTGAGCACCATGAGGTCCCAGTCTGACTTATTCACTGCTGTACGCCCAGTGCAGAGAACAGTCTGGGGACACGCAGTAGCTGCTCATTACATATGTATGAGATGAATGGAGTTTGAAGACTGAAAGAGCATGCCTCTCCTCCAACAGCCACCCAGTGATGCCGTGGGAGCCAGTGGCCAGACTTACAAGGGCACCCCCAGCCCCTCACTTTCAGAAGGGAAAGACTGGTGGGCCCCAGGAAGGAGCAACATAGCTGGGCAGACTAATGTGGGAGGTTGAAGGTGCTGACAGCCAGCTGGCTCCCGGCATCTGTGTCACCTTGGCAGCATGTCTGAAAAAGGAGAGAATTCTCCTTCCTGCTCCTCTGGGTGGGGAAAGATGTCTCCCTATGAATGAGGCTCACGTCTGAACTCCTGGGAGGCTGCTGTTTTGAACTGGCTCTTGGGGAGACGCTATGTGGTTGTGCAAAGGCTGGAACAGTGAGGGCATTAGGACCAGGAGCGAGATGCATGCTTGGCAGAGGGTTCCTGCATAGCCGGAGCTATGAGTGAAAGGAAATCAGGCAGTGCTTGCAGGCTTTACATCTGTTGGTCTGACCTGAGGCGTCCAGAGGAGGATGTCTGTCCTCTTGGCTTGACTGAACCCGCAGCAACTTGCTCCAGACATCCCGTAGAACCTGACCATTCATCCATTCATGCAGAAGGGGAAGAAGCATGGGGCTAACCACCAGAGCAGAATGGACAAGAGCAGGGTGAGAGGGGAGCAAACAAGAGAATCAGGACCATTTTCAGAAGACAATTAACAAAATCCACTCAGAGAGAACCCGGGGTAGACCTGGGCTCCAAGGGACAGTGGGTCTTTGGCAAATGTCAGATGAGATAAAGGAGCAGGTGACTGGCAGAAAGCCTTTCAACTGGAATGAACAGGTTGAATTACAAGCGTGAAAGAACCTGGCATGTAACAAGAAAGCAAACTTGATCAGGATCTGTTGCTTTGGGCAAGTGGCTGAGACATGCTCCCAAAGAAGCGAGCCAGGAATGGACATTGCAAGCTTCAGCTCCTCCTGCTCCTCCTGATGCTGGGCTGTGTCCTGGTGATGGTGACCATGCTGCATCCTCCCCCACCCACCCTGCACCAGGCCGGCCCTGCCCAGGCTGGCCCAGCCCAGGCCGGCAAACACAATCCTGACTCGGGGTATCGCCTGGACTTTGGGGACTCTCAGGAGTGGGTTCTGGAGGCTGAGGATGAGGGTGAGGAGTACAGCTTCTTGGACGGCCTGCCACCCTTCATCTCCCTGCAGGAGGATCAGTTGCTGGTGGCTGTGGCCTCACCCAGGGCTAGGAGGAATCAGAGCCAGGGCAGGAGACGAGGCAGCTACCAGTTCATCAAACACCCGAGCAGGAGGCAGGATGAGGAAGCCCCTGAGAGAGACTGGAGGACCGAGGAGGATGGAGAGGAATCAGAAGAGGTGCTGACCACACTCAACCTAGACACAGACAGCCTCAACGAGGCACTCAGCGCCCACGTCCCCCAGAGCAGAGTCCTGCCTGAGGTGCAGCACCCAATGTAAGTAAGGCCCCTGAATTCCCTTCAGTGATCAATGTGTGTGATTCAAAGGAAGCTAAAACAGGGTGGCCCGACTATTTGTAGTTTGCCTCTCCCATCCTTGAGAAGGTGCCTCTTGAGATATGGTCCTGGGGCCAGGAATCAGCCTTGCTAAATGAAGTGCTAGAATTAAGATGCTCAAATCCCATCACAGACCCGCTCAATCAGAAGCCCCAGATCTGCCACCAACAAGTCTGCAGGAGAGAAGCTCTTATCCTCTTTCTTCCCAGTCTGGGTTCTAGTCCTACCGTTAGTCCCCCTAGGTCACATGGCTTCACGAAGGAGATAGGAGCAGAAGTTCTTCAAGGAACCTTCCAGTTCTCACGCTGACTCCAGTACATTTTCCACATTGGTTTATTATTATCCCTTTGTCTGGGACCAAAGAAGCAACTGCAAAAGTCACAAGAAATGCTTATGATGTGCCTGTTTTAATCTAAGAGCTTTCCATGTGTAACCCGTAAAGCCCTAGAAAGTCCTCTGCATTATGCTTGTGTTAGCATCGTGCTGGGTTTGTACATAAGGCAAATGAGACCCCGAGGCCTGCCCACTCTAACACAGGTAATAAGTGTCAAAGTAGGAATTTAAATTCAGGCTTTAAACTCCAGTTGGCTTGAAGCACCGCTGTCTGCCACTCTCCCTCCCCAAAAGAAAGGAACAGTTCCAATGCTCGGGAGAGCTCAGAACAGTTTGATGCCCAAAAACTCATGTACTGAGCTGACTGCAGCCGTGCCTGCAGAGTGCCCTACCCTAGGAGGCACTGGGAGGTGTGTGTGTGACATGAAGACCTGTGTCCAGGGAGATGGTGGCTCACTCTCTAGCCCCGGTCTCTTCCCACCGTGGATAGCCTCAGAGACAGACAAGAGATTGCTTACCTAAATCCAGAAGCAATGTGGCTGGTTAGCTAGAGTGGTCTTGGGCCCTGCCCTAGTTGGAGGCCGTGGCTCTTTCCACAGTTCACTGAGCACTCACCTGCCTATCTCTGCTATGCTGACTTCACATCTTGGCTTTAATAGCTCCATCCAGGAAGCCCCTAGCCCACTCCAGTTTCAGGCTCCCTCTGACCTCCCAGCGCCTCACAGAGCAGACTCTAAATGGCCAACAGTGTGTTCATTTGTGCGGTGCCTGCTTCCCCTGCTGTGCCGAGAGTCTGCAGGACTGATTGTGCACTGCACAGTCCAGAGCCCTGAATGTGTGTTGTGTGTAGTGCATGTGTCTAGTAGTTTGGGGTTTGGTATATGCAGGTTGTGTGTGTGGTGTTATGGGCACAGGTGTGAGCTGTATTGGTATGGTGTCACGTGTGTATGCATGTTGTAGATGTGTGCTGTACATACATGTATGTACAGTGCACACATATATGCTGTGTTATCTATTGTGCATTGGAGCATGTATTATGTGGAACTGTGTGTGTGTTATGATGTGTGTTTGTCTTATATGTGTTTATGTAGTATGTATCTGTATTGTGCTGTGACTGTGTCCATATGAATTATGTGCTTGTATGTGTATATATTGTATATGTTGTAAGTATTGTATGTGTTGTATATGTGCTGTTAATGCTCTTTATGGAAGACACGTGTGCATGTATGTTGCTGTGTTATGCATTTATTATGCAGTACATGGATATGTTGTGTGTGCTGTGCACAGGTGCACTATAGATGGCGTGCATGAGTATAATATGTATACATATGGTATATGTCGTGCATTTGATGTGATGTGCACATGCACGGTGCCTATGCATATATGTAAACATTATGACACAGTGTTTATTTTTCATATTGTATGGGACCTGTGTGTTATATGTGGTGTGTGTGTTGTAACTGTCTCTTGAAATGGTCATGTGCTTGTGTGAAATATGCATGTGTGATGCCTGTGGTGGGATGTGCATGTGTGCACATCAGGGGGTTGGTGGTCCAAGTGGATTCAGATGTACTAGGTGTGCTTGATATAAACAAGCATGTACACTTGCATATATGTTGGGCAGACCACTTCGTTGGCTGTTTCTTCTCTCCATGGTAACCAGAGCATCTCAGTTGTCTGGGACCTTCCCATTTCGACACTGAAAGTCTCTGGCAGTCAAGAAACCTCTCTGCCTCAAGTGAAGCATGTAGTTGGGCTCTCCAACATCCCAGAGTTCTCACAGCTCTATGTAGAGGTGAACAGCGCCCTCTACTGACCATGACCAGTGACTGCAGTTGGTTGCAGCCAGAGAGCAAAACTCTTGACTTTGAATCTGTCAATTTCCAGACCAGACCTGGGCAAGTCACCTAGGCTGCAAGCATTTAAAGTTTGCCCATCTTAAAGCCAGCCACCTCTCCCACGGCCCCTTAGAGCAGGTAGGCAGATTCCTACCACAGCATCCTCTGTGGTACCAATGAGGCTGCCCAGCATCTCATCCCAGGACACTGGCCGGATGGATGCAACCTACAAAATGCCAGTCAGGGTTAGAAGCAGCAGGCTCTGGTTCCACTCACCTGTGTGGTGGGAAGAAGCCAGACACAGAGGCTCCCAAGGTAACATCCGTGTGTGTGTGTGTGTGTGTGTGTGTGTGTGTGTGTGTGTGTACTGTACTCTGTGGTGGCTGTGCTGTGGGAGAGGACGCACATACATCAGAATACACAGACAGAATAAGAAGAAAGGCCCTTGATGGGAGCCAGGAACTGAGGCATGGGATTAGCTAGACTCTGAAGCTGCTGTCACCGAGGGGCCAAAGACACACTTGTCCTGCTCACTGGTGTCCCACTGCACTGACAGACACTGAAAGCTCTCTCAGCACACACCCCTCCCCTACTCTCTCTGATCACCTGGATTTCCAGTGTAGATAGACAAGGGGAAAGCCAAAATCAAAGTGGCTCCCAGGGAGGGAGTGTTTTGCATCTCAAAGTCCAGGCCAGGGGGATCTGCCACTTTGTGCTTAATACTTATAGTGTCATCCGAGCACCCGAAGTCTTGTTGAAGTACAGGCTTAGGCATCCTCTATGGGATCCGAAGCACTACAGCTGCTCGGAAGACGCTTTTGGAACCCTGTTCAGAGTCAGCTATCTGGGCCAGGTTGGACAGAGCGGGGATCCTCAAACTTCAGCACGCCGGTAAGCATGCAGCAGTGGATAGTCAGGCAGAGATGGATTCCGGATGTCAGGGCTGCAGCCTGAGATGCCCCAGTGGTGTGCGGGCTCTGCTTTCAGCTGCCAGGGGCTACACCAGACAGTCCCAAGTGTGTGCGCCGATGGCTGACCCACCGTGTGAGTCAAGACACAGACATTTGGACTCTGGGCCCCACCTCGTATGAGATCCACCCGAGTGAGGTGGCCCAAGCATGCAGCCAGGCCAAGAACCAAGTCTTAAGTGCACTAGTGGTCCCCAGCCTTGAAAGCCAGTAGGGAGCTGGGGGAGGGGTTTCTTCTCTGAGCCAGAATCAGAGCAGGAAAAGGAAGCACTTTTGCTGTGTTGTCAAGCAGAAAGCGGTGATAAAATTCATAGGGTTCTTTCAGTTCTCTGAAATGCCTGGGGCATGCCAGGCAGTGAGTCGCCGGAAGACTCCTTGCCCTTTTGTGAGTTCAACAACCTGGCCTGTAAGAGACAAAGGAGCCTATGGCCAACAAGGCACCAGCCAGCCGGCAATCTGAGAAGAGAGGGAGAGGAAAAACAGGACTAGGCAGGAACCCAGCTTCCCCATCTCCGCTGAAAAAGAGGGGAAAACCCCAGCATCTTTAGTAAATTTCTGTACCTGGGCCTAGCTGGCCATGTCATGAAGGCAATTCACAAGCACCATGTTTCCAGCTCTTGAGGCTCATTTGGTGTGGCAATGGGGGACAATACCACCTCTGACCTGCCAGCAGAAACAGCTGAATGTGAGTGTGATCCACAGGTCCAAGGTTCTTAAGGGTGCCAGTGTAAAAATGTTCCCACAATTCCGGCAGCCCTTGGGAATCTGAGTAGAGGAGGTCAATCTGCACATTGTTCCCTTTAATTTCTTTTTTTGGGGGTTGGGGGAATCGAGACAGGGTTTCTCTGTTGTAGCTCTGGCTGTGCTGGAACTCCCTCTGTAGACCAGGCTGGCCTCGAACTCAAAGATCCACCTGCCTCTGCCTCCCGAGTGCTGGGATTAACGGGATCGCCACCACCGCCTGGCTGTAATTTCTAGGGGGGGATTTATATCAGCGTTAGTTTCCTGGTGTCACACCGAGTGGGGTTCCAGACTTGCAGCATCAACACTGCAGACTGCAGGGCCACGAAGACCAGTGGGTGAAAAAAAAATCCCTGCTTTAGCATGATCCTGGGGCGTTTCCGCTCCCTTTAGCATGTGATGCTGGGGACGCAGCTCAGTGGAAGGGTATTTGCCTAGCCCATGCAACGTCCAAGAATCATTCCCTGGTACCGGGGGCAGGGATGTGAGGAGCTGAAGAGATGACTCAACAGTTAAGAGCCAGAGCTGTTCTCGCACACAACCTGAGTTTGGTTCCCAGCACCATGCCTGGTAGTTCATAGCTGCCTACAAATCCTGCTTCAGAGGATCCAGTGTCCTCTTCTGGTCCCTGCAGGCGCCCATATACACATGTACACGCACGCACGTGCATGAGTGCATACACACACACACACACACACACACACACACGTGCATACGTGCGTACACATACACACATACACACACACACACAGGTGCATGCGTGCGTACACACACACACACACATACACACACATACTACAGACACACACACACATATACACACACACATGCACACACACACATACACACATACACACACACATGCACACACACACGTGCATGCGTGCGTACACACACACACATACTTACACATGCACACACACATACACACACACATACTACAGACACACATGCACACATACACACATACACACATACACACACACATGCACACACACGTGCATGCGTGTGTACACACACACACACACACACACACACACACACACACACACGAACTCTCCCAATGTTAAATGGAGGGTTGCTGTGGATGATGTCATTGTCACAAGAAGAGCCTAGGGAAGAGAGGTTTATGGCAAGGAGTGGGTACAACTGGGTGCTAGCCAGGCACACTCCAGTCATACCAGACAATCCAGGTAGGTCTTACTGCGCTCGGAGGCTGAGCTGCCCTGGAGGTCAATCTTACTTTACTGTGTTCTATTTTGTTCCGTACTTTCTTGTCCTGCTATTTTGTAATTAGGGCAAGGTGAGAAGTTCAATTAGTCCGTGAATGCTGAGCCACACCCACACCCCAAACTGTCTCACTCAAATACTTTTATCCTTCTGAACGTACGCTTAATGTGCACCTACGATTATTTTAAAGACATACAGTTTGTCAGCTGAGAAGGATGAGGAGCATAGGGCTAGGGACTGCCACCACTCTTGGGCATGGCACTGGTGAGTGAGTGCCCAATGGCAGAGGGCAGGACCAGCTACAGAGCCTTCCCCAAGAAGGCCTTCCTGCACCCAAGTTACTGCTGGGGCACCAGCTCAAGGTCAGAGTCATTGTCACTATAGGGATCTTCAATAATGAGTTGTTTCTAACGCTCAGACCTCACAAGTAGCTCAACTTTAGCTTTCCAGTTTTGAACTCAGTTATTTTTTCTATTCAAATCTCTCAGATTGTTTCCATCCATATCGTATATAATGGGATGTGCAAAGTCTTCTCTCACAATCTGCTATGCAATGTGATTATCAGAGTGCCGTGTTTTCTCACATAGCTCTGCCCTCGATAGTCGAGGGGGGGGGCTCCCCACTTCATAGGCAGATGTAGCTGCATTGTCTATCCTCCAGCTGTCTGAAATGTGTGTATCAGTTACCAGCTTTCTGAGGACTGCCTCTGCATCGGGCAACCAGCAAATGTCACAGGACACATGAACAGCACTGACTGGGACTCAGCCTCTGCAGTCCTTCGGTGCAGACCCTGCTGCCCAGTGACCTCGTCAGAACATGCTTTTTTTTTTTAATGTGTGAGAAACTGATGAGTGTCCCTCCCAGACCAACCAAACAGTGTAGTCACTTAACATGCCATTTGTAGGTGTTTAGTAATCTGACCTTATATTAATAAAGACACCAGAGACATTTACATTCAAGCCTGAAAGACCTCCCCAGAGAGCCCAGCAAGCCACCCTCTAACTCCTCCGCCTCCTTTTCCTCTGATGGTTCCAGGCATTTTGTTGTCTATTATCTTAAAAGCCCCTCCTTGCTGTCCTGTAGAAGTCTCCTTGCATGATACAATGGTTTTACTCCTCCCAGATCTTTGGTGTTGGGACATGTCAACATGTATAGTGGATTGACGTCCAACACCTCCAACAGGCTACAGCTGTTGACCATGTCCACGTCAATGGTAGGGTAGCCTCCAGATAATAATGGAGGCCGAGTTGAACCCAATGCTGCCCTGCCTCGTGGAGCACCCGCATGACCTCTTTATTAGTAAGTTCTTTTACACTGAGAACTGGGATGGCAGCTTTCATTTCTATTTATATTAGAATCACTTGCTTTTCTAGCACTCCTAAGCTGCTGACACAATACTTACCTTAAGAAATACAGGGGTGCTGGGCAGTGCTGGCGCACACCTTTAATCCCAGCACTCAGGAGGCAGAGGCAGGTGGATCTCTGTGACTTCGAGGCCAGCCTAGTCTACAGTTATTTCCAGGACAGCCAGAGTTACAACAGAGAAACCCTGTCTCAAAAACAAAAACAAGAACAACAACAATAACAAAAATACAGGTGTACACACAGCAATCAGTGAATATAATATTTAGAAATATGTTCAAATAACCTCCCAACCACACAGAATTGGCTGGAACTCACCCTCTGACTCTAATATATGAGCAGCCAAGAACAGTCACAAGGTCCTCTTAAGTATAAGGACAGAGGTGCTCGCCTTACTTAAGGGACTGGCTTTAGTCTAAGGTGAGGACACGAGGGACTGGCAAGACTGGAGAACAGGGGCATGTGAGAGGCTCCCAACCCATCACCAAGGCTCTGGCTTTCCTAACAGCCCCCAAAACAGGCACCCTGCTGTAGGTGTACACTGCTATGGCAGCTCACAAGGAAGACATGGAAGCATTTTCATAGGTGCAAACCCTGCCAGACCTCAGCAGAGGGAACCACCATCATGGCAAGCGCCATCCTGGACAGTGGAACCCTGAGCATCTCCTCTCAGGGGTTTTTACTGATGCCTAAGCTCCTCAGGTGTTCTATTGATAGCAGGTGCAGATCATGAGGAATCAAACATCTTTTACATAAAGCCAACACCTGCAGACAATACAAATGCCAAGGCCTAGGTAGCCCTTCACCCAACAGTGCACAAGACCACCATTTAAAACATAACTAAAAATAAACTTCTACAACATCCTGGCTCCTGCTCTTCTGCTCTGCCCTGTGTCATTTTGCCTAATACTACCCTGCTACCTGCAATTACAGCTGTGGCCCAGGACCTTCACATCACAGGCTAATTTGCTAGAAATGCAAGGTTGCAGGGGCCCCTGCAGACGTGCTCAGTTTGACTGTGCATTAAACAAGATCCCATTGGTTGTGGTGCCCACTAGCCTCAGAGAACTCTGAGCTAGCCCTTCCAGGGTGTTCTATGGCCTACTCTCAATGGCTGGCCCTCTCTGAATTTCTAAAGAGCAAACTCTTCAGATAAACATTCTGGAAAGTTTGTCTGGACATTGCCCAGAGAAGGCTGGTCCCAGTGGGTAGAACTGTCACTTTAAGATACTTCTTGGGCCTCTGGTCAGGGTTCAGACCATGACTGGTGCCCATCTGTGAGAACCAGGATTAGAGGTAACCAGTAATACCCTGCAGTCCCACAGAAAGGGTGCTATGGCCCTCAGAGAAAATGACAGGTGGCAGTGGCAGCTTCCTCTGCAGACTCTGTCCTTCCCATGTACCTGTGCCATCTGTGAAACCTGGTCCACTCTCCTAAGCCTGGAAGTTGTTATTCCCAGAAATTACCCACAGCAAGGTTCAGTGTTAGGATTTTTGCATGATGCAGGAAGTTGGCTTTATGATAGATGATCCAACCTGTATACTCCTTCAGAACAAGAACAGAGTCTTCCTTCACTCTTTGAACAAAACCTTTGGTTTTTCAGATTTATTTATTTTATATGTTTGAGTGTTTTTCCTATGTGTATGTATGTGTGCCATGTATGTGCCCAAGGAGGTCAGAAGAGGGCATCATATTCTCTGGAACTTAGGTTAAGGGGGGCGGTTATAAACCATATATGGGAGCTGGGACCTGAACCTGGGACCTCTGCAATAGCAACAGGTGCTCTTAACTACAGAGCCCCCTCTCCAGCCCCCTGAAATTATCTTTTTAACAGCTATTATAAGATGAGCAAGCCCAGCCCTAGCCCTACCCCTAATAAGTTCTGGGTGCATTAGGGGACACAGACAAGCAATGGGAGATGGGGATGAGATATGGAAGGCCATTTAGCGGGATCCTCCACAGATGCAGTGAGAGCTGAGGAGCAATCAGTAATGCCAACACAGCTTTAGGAAACTGACAACAATTTCTACCTTGGCCAAGAGACATGGGTGGGGGGAAGCAAGTGCTAGAGCCAGGCCATCTGGTTCAAAGTGGTGACTCAGCCTCTTCACAATCACCATCCAAATGCATTTGCCAAGTTCACAGCGGACTTGGAGCAGCAGGGAGAGGAGGGATGAACCAGAACCTGGATCCTGAGATCTTAGAGAATGTCACAGACAGGGAGCATGCGTTGAAATGCTCCTCCTCAGTATGGGGACTGTCCCTTTGCATTCAGGCCACACCTTGACCTGGAGAAAGGTGTTCATGTCCCTGTGCTGACTAATTGGTGATGTCAGTAGCAAAGGCAGGCTCCAAACCTGGCTCAGCTTCATTCCAAAGCCCTCTGTTCAGCCTCTCCTAGAGCTCCACTGAAACAGTGAACCAATGTGGGGAGGGGTGAGCTTTGGGACTCATGTCCAGCTAAGAATGGAGTTGGTAAGATATTTGCCAAAAGGTAGATGAAAACTCAAAGTGGTCCCATTGTTTAATAATAACAACATACACGTCATTCGAGGCCTCAGCCTGAGGGCCTAGGTCACCTGAACAATCCCAGTCTTTGCAACTCACTCCCTCGCTGAAACCGAGGAAGGCTCTGCCACAGACACAGCAAGAATGATTGGCCCCATTCAACACAGATGTTTCAAGAGGCAAAATGCCCTATTGGCCAGGGCCCCTTGCCAGAATCAATCTGTAATTCATCGGCCTTACTAGTTCAGTTGATTTAGAATTACTTAGAAAAGATATATCTCAAAGTAGAAAATTGTTGTTATTGTACATTTTTGATAAGGTACGTTATATATAGATAAATTTTGTAGTTTAGAATATGTTTCCTGAGCTCCAGGTATGTGCTGAGTCCCTTCCCCTGCCTGGTCCCTGT
This sequence comes from Cricetomys ansorgei, assembly GCA_026225945.1. NCBI lineage: Eukaryota > Metazoa > Chordata > Mammalia > Rodentia > Nesomyidae > Cricetomys > Cricetomys ansorgei. The sequence continues at coordinate 8,251,291 of JAMJFZ010001232.1, forward strand.
CAGAGGTACAGCGTCTGCTGGGAGGGACCTGCCTGCCCCATCCAGACTGAACTGTCTCCTCTGTAGAGGAACAGGTCTGTGTAAAAGCTAGAAAGGGTCTATATTCAGGGGTCTATGTGAAGGGATAGCATTCAGAGGCTTGCATAGTTCAGATGGAATGTAGAAAGAATGTTAAGAATGTTGGTACATGCCTTTAATCCCTAAGAAAAATCCCTAAAAAAAAGTGTGGAAGCAGACACAGGAAGCAGAGCTCAGAAGGTAAGGTCTGAGATGAGTGAGTGGCAGGCAAACTGACAAATCAGAGAAAGAGTTAGCAGAGTGAGTCAGCGTGAGGACACACCCAAGTCTTATAAGGTTGTAAGTCCCCTTAGAGCAGCTGTCCCTCTACCTGTCTTTGTCCTAAGTGTCATCACTGCTTCCCTGCTCACTAAAAACTTCAGCCCTGGTGAGGAAGGGACCAGGCGGAGAGACACTCGACACCTTGGGGGACTGTCTCTCAGACAGGGCCAGGCCCAGGCTGACGGCTCTTATTTCTCTCTGAGGAAGGACCCAGAAAGAAGTTTCATTTTAGGGGAGTTCTTTAGTGATGTGAGTGTCATGCCATTCTGTGTGTCAGACTGTTATCACAGCTCTCTCCACAGTGGGTTGATTCTGTGACAGAAAGACGGGCAGATGCTGAACCCCTACTCTCTGGCAGGACTGAGAGGCTCACATAAGCCTCTGGGGTATAGGCAACAAAGTGGATCAGGGTATCTAACCAGGGATGGCTGAAGCAGAAATTGCCCAGGAAATCTGAAGGTAGAGTATCTTGGGCTCTGCCGTGTACACTGACATGGCCTAGAGGAGCCTGTCCTCCTTGCTGAGCTTCAGTTTTTTCATCTGAGAAGGTGACTTTGTCAATGGTCCCCACTGTACAGTTGAGGGCCACCGTCTCAGCGAATAGGGCCAGCTCTCCTCAAGAGCAAAGCAGGTGCTGGGCTCAACAGAGCAGAGCTCTTGGGATCTGAAGGTTGAGAGCTAGCAAGTGCTGCTGTGGTGTGTTGGGATCTGTGTGGCTACTTGAGGAAATCCCAGGAGAGCTGCTGAATTGGGAGGACTCCATGGTTGCAGGGGCCCAGCCAGGCTTGAAGAGTGAGGGCGGCTGGCTTCTCTGTGGCATCCCTAACACTCTTCCCCTGCAGGTGTCTGCAGCAGTACCCTGCAAGCGGCCTGCCTACAGCCAGTGTCATCCTCTGCTTCCATGATGAGGCCTGGTCCATGCTCTTGAGAACCGTGCACAGCATCCTGGACACAGCACCCAGGGCCTTGCTGCAGGAGATCATCCTTGTAGATGACCTCAGCCAGCAAGGTAACTGAAGTTGGATCCTGAACCGCTGGGAGGGGTTGGCCTTGGGCCAGAGGGGAGGAGGGAAGAACAGAGGGAGGGGAAATTCTATGTAAAAGAGGGAGTTCAAACCCACTGGAGACAGTCTCCCAGATGCAGAACTTCAGATAAAGGGGGAACATGCACTCCAATGTAAGTCATTTATGACTAAGGAACCCCAGAGGAAATCATCAAGGCAATAAGGAGGGGGGACAGAAGAGGAACAGTCCAAGCCAGGAAGATGACTGGGACAAGAAACTCCCCCCTCCCTGGGGGGAGGAGGGGAAACCCAAGAGGCCCCTAGAGAGGGTCACTTTACTCTGATTCTGCTGGGGCTCTCTTCCTCAGGCCCCAACCCACACACACCCTGCCTCTGCCCAAGATGTAAGGTCGAAAGAAGGCACCCTTTACATGGGTGCTCACTGCCTCCTGGGTGCTGGGCAGAAACCTGCATACTGTCCAGACGGAGAAAACCGAGGATCAAAGATGAGAAATGCCCAGAGCTGAGTCGTGCTACAGTGGGGCAGAGTTGGGCCCAGAGCCCAGACTGTAGGCTGTGTTGGATGACCATCTGGCAGGAAACTCAGGACAAGAAACCACACGAAAGGAAGCAAGGAGAGAGAAGCTCCAGCTGACCTCCAAGTGATGGGTTCAGACTTCGATTTCCTGAGCTCCCAAGACAGACTTGTTAAAACACTGACTGTGGCTGTGGGTGGGAGTGGAGGACTGTCATCCCAGCTCCTGAGGAAGCTGAGGCAGGGGCTTCATGAGTTTGAGAAGGCCAGCCTGGACTACAGATGGAGTTCAAGGCCAGTTTGGGCAAGTTAATGAGAACTTGTATCAGAAAATTTAAAAATCTGAGCCAGCACATATTTAATCCCAGTACTCTAGAGGCAGAGGCAATCAGATCTCTGTGAGTTCAGGGACAACCTGGGCTACATAGTGAATTCCAGGCCAGCCAGCTACATATTGAAACCCTGTCTCAAAGAAAACAAACAATACACACGCCGAATTGAACAGAGAAAAGCCCACGAAGCCCCTGTGCTCCACAAAGAACTCCAGGTAACTGAGGAAAGCTAGGAGCTGAGAGGTGGGCAGAGTTCACCCATCACTGTCCAGTGCCCAGCAGTCGGCCCTGAAACACACATACAAATAACAGTATACAAACTCAACGAGTTATAGGCATATGGATGTTTATACGCATACATACTGTATGCGATAATACTTAGTGAACTAGGAGCCCATGAATATGAAGGAGAGTGGGAAGGGGTATATGGGAGAGCTTAGGGGGAGAAAAGAGGAGGGGGAAATGTTATTAAATTACAGTCTCAAGGGTCTGGAGAGATGACTCAGTGCTAAGAGCACTGATTGCTCTTTAGAGGTCCCAAGTTCAATTCCCAGCAACCACATGGTGGCTCACAACCATCTATAATGGGATCTGATGCCCTCTTCTGGCATGCGGGTGTATAGGCAGACACAGTAGTCATGTAGATAATTGTTAAATAAATAAATATGAAGGTCTTAAAAATCATAATCTCAAAAAGAAAACAAAAAAACAAGGGGCTGGGATATAGTTCAGTATGGAACACTTGCCTATCCTGTGTGAAGGCCTGAGTTCCATCCCCAGAGTCACTGGATCACCCTGGGGTCTCTCTAACAAGCAGCCAGGTGAAGTGATATCATTCTCTGGGGGCCCTAATTTGCATAATCCCTGCTCTGGTCTTGACTGAGGAGTTAAAGCCCTCAGTTCTTGCTCAGCTCAGTGACACTTAGCAGCCCCTGTGGCTTCAAGGGAAAGCAAAGGCACTGGGCAGAAAGCCACACCCTTGCTGAGTTCTGTACAGCACCTTCCTAACAAAGAAGGATGGGATGGAAGGACCTAGATCTGTTAGTGCTTTTTGAGGTTCTCCCATCTTGAACTTGGTAAGCCTGGCCATGGCAGAGGGCCAGAGCAACTGGAGGCACTGGAATTGTATGGGGTTCTCAAGGCACACTTGGCCAGCATTTGAGGCTGATGGCCAGGCATGGCTGGGCTGCTTGGTAAAAGTATCTGAAGACCCTTTGTGTCCTCGCTGGGGCAGAGCCCTCCCGAGAGCAGGCGTGATCTACTTTCCCATCAGCTTATGGGCTGCTTCAGCTCCTGCCATGAGTTCGTGCCCTTGATTCCCTCAGTGATGGACTGTGACCTGAGAGCTGTAAGATGAAGTAAAACCTGTTCTCCCCAAGTCGGTTTTGTTCTCTGTGTTTTATCACAATAGAAACCTAAGACAGGCTTCCTCCCAAGGCCTCAACCTTGGACCCTCCCACCTGGGGGCAGCTGGACCCTTGGCTAGCAGCTAAACTACAGCCTTCCCATTCTTTCAAAAGCACACACCTAGAAGTAGCCCTGATTTCTCATCTCCCTCTTCCTCTCAGACTCACCCTGCCACCAGGATGAGACCTCTGAGACAACACCTCAGAGGTCCACCAGCTGCCAATTCACAACTCTCTGTTTTTAACCCCCTTGTCCACTGTCTTAAGTCAGGTTCCCTGGATGAGAGCCTGAAGCTGGGATGTAAGAGCAGGTGGTTTTCTTGGGGGTGTACTCTAATTTGGAGATCATTTGCAAGGTCTGTTCTATTGTTTTCCATGCCATCCCTCCTGATGGTTAATAGAACTGGGAGCCATCCCAAACCTTAGAAATGGCTGCCCTTTACTAGGACATTGGAGGCTCAGAATCTGGTGCTCGCCATGGCTTCAACTTTTGTAATAGCCATCACTGTCCTGTTTCCTGTGGCATCTGTGATCCCCACTGACAGGACCCTGTCGATTCCAGAACAACTGAAGTCTGCTCTCAGTGAATATGTGACCAGACTGGAGGCTGTGAAGTTGCTCAGGAGCAACAAGAGGCTTGGAGCCATCGGGGCCCGGATGCTGGGGGCCACCAGGGCCACAGGGGACGTGCTGGTCTTCATGGATGCCCGCTGTGAGTGCCGCCCTGGATGGCTGGAACCCCTCCTCAGCAGAATAGCTGATGACAGGTAATTCATTCCACCTGGGATCTCCAGATGAAGACGTGGGCTGGGAGAGACAGCCCCCAGGCCCAGTCACTCAGGGAAGAGTGCAGTCACTCAGGAACCCACCATTTGAGAAGCACCCTGGTCTCTACTGTTTGCTGTCTATTCCTTGGGTTTTCCAGATGCTTGAGCCTTGTAGGAAGTGTGGGGAGTTCCTGTTGAAGGCAGCTAGGGGGTTTTCTGGCTATGAGAACAGCTCCTGCTACCTGTTAAGCTGCACTGGAAGGACTAGGCCTGTCATTACCCTTGACTTTGACACAGTTTACATTGTAACACCGTGGGAGAACAAATTTCTAAACGAGCCTAGACCACAGGTCACCCATGCCCAGGAAGAAGGCATTGGGTCCTCCATAACTAGTTTTCTTGACAACTATCTTTCTTTGTTCCTCTACGTTACACAGAGTGCTCCTAATTTTCTAACTAAGCCAAGTCCTGGGGAATGTGTAGTTGAGGAGGCCTTACCACATCTCCTAGATTAGAATCATTTTGGCCATTTCTCCTCTTCTCTTCTCTTCTCTTCTCTTTTCTCCTCTTCTCTTCTCTTCTCTTCTTCTTTAACCCTAGCATGCTGTCTTTCCCACTCCCTCTTTCTCATCCCCAGTGCTTCCTAACCCTGGTAACTAGCTCACCTAGGAGTTTGGGGAGGGGCTTCAGCCATTGACTGCCCCTGTCACTCAGCAGGCCTGTGACACAGTGGGACACAGGAAGTCCTCTGGGCTGTTAGAATCAGATAGAGTGTTTCCTATTCATGCCCTCTGTGGTTGGTCTCATTTGAAGTTAGAGATGATAACACAGAAGAAAAAAATTCCTGAGCCAGGACAGATCTATTTGGTCCAATTCCACGATGGACATCTCGCCTGTTCTTGGCCAACATCCCAATAAGGAAAGGAGATTGTGCAGAGTTTGAAGCTGGACTGTGGACAAGAGAAGTTCACCAAGCCTACAAAGTGGCCATCTTCAATTCTGCTCCATGTGCCAGCTCTCTCGAAACCCTCGAGCCCTTGCACAGCAGACGTTTTATGGACCATTTCCTGTCTAATCCCACCCTGGTGTAACAGATGGGTGACTCAGGGGCACCTTGGAGATCATCCTGCCCTACCTCATGATCTCATGTTTAAAAACCCACTTGTAGACCTTTGGGAACTAAGTTGTCTCATGCTCACTCTTCAGTGGTCCCCATCACCACGGAGTGGCTCAGGCACGCAACGTGTTCCTGCTTCTGTTTCTTGAGAAGGAAACTGAGGCTCAGAGAAGCAAAGTCATGTGTGCAAAGTGTGTCTGGTTAGGCTGTCTGGTTCTGAGTATGACTTCTTAAGAGCCACTGAAGCCATTCAAAGAGAAACAAGCCCTCCTGTCCTCTCCTCAGTACTGGGACATGTTAAATGTGATCCCAGTCCCTCACGTCAGCTTCTTACATGAATGTCATCTCAGAGCTCCATCATCCTGGCAGTAGGCTGAGGGCAAGGGACACACAGCAGAGCCCCAGCAAACCTTAGCTGTAACACATGTGACTCCCTCAGACATTCTAGCAGCTTCTGCTCTGACCTCCTTCCTGTCTGTCTTTCTTTCTCTATCTCCTGCCCACCCTTAGAGCCTCTGGTCTTGGGGTTCTGGTGTGGCTTTCTCTTCACGTACCCACGGCTGTCTGGGGCTTGACCATCTTTTATACTCCTGTAGCCTCTTCATGGCTTCCACCCCATTCTCTTTCCTCTGGTCCATCTTGTCCAGCTCACTGAGAACCTGGAAGGAAGCTGCCTCTGTGGTCTGAGTGGTACTCTCTGGCCACTCCACAGTGACACTCTGATCCTTTTTCCTAGATTGTGCAGCTTCCCCTGGTCTACCAGCTCTTCTGAGCTGCCTGATGAAGCTCACACCTCACCACAGCACAGCACAGCACAGCACACCATACCACACCACACCCTAAGGAAAGCCATGCTGCTCTGGCCTAAGCACCAGTGCTTAGAGTGTCCTCTGAGAGAGAAAAAGGGCCCTGCTTCCTCTCAGCCTGTGCGGAAGACATTCTGTCCTCAGATGAAGGCCCAGGGTCTCCAAAGGCGGAAAGGTCTCTAGGAGTTCTTACCTAGGTGCAGCGGGAGTGCAGAGGGGAGAGTGTGACAGCCAGTCGGCTGCTTTGAAGAGCCATAACTTCCATCTGTTATCAGCCCTGGTTCCCTGACCCTGACAATGAGCTAGCTCTGCCCCTAGCCACATGGCAACTTTGAATTGTTTATCCCTTACCATCCTTCACTCTCCTCAAACATTTGTCATAATTACTGATTATGTTGTAATGACACTTTTCTTATTGTTTAAAGATTTGTTTTATATGTATGTATGAGGATGTATGTGTAACACAAGTGTGCAATGACCACAGAGACCAGAGAGGGTGTCAGAGCCCCTGGAGTTGAAGTTAAGGCCATTGTGAGCTGCATGTGGGTGCTGGAAACTGAACCTGGATCCTCTGAAACAGCAGCAGATGTTAATAACTGAGCCATCTCTCCAGCCCTGGAATAAGAAATTTTAGTGTCTTGTTTTATTTAAGGAAATTGTAAAATTAATTATGCACTTTTATAACATATATAACATGGGGTATTCTCTAGTGCACAATGGTGCACAATCCATATAACTGTACAAAGCAACCCTAGACAAAAAGCAGCTGGTTTGTGGTTGTCCTGGGATGCTGTCGGATACGGGCAGTGGCTTCCATATAAAATAGCAATGTGGAAGGCCAAGGGTATCTGCCATATCCAGCTTCCTGCTGCTTGTGCTGTCTGCCAGCTCCAGTGCCTAACCAAGCAAAGCAGAGAATCAGGCCCCTAAATAAGGCAGTTTGCAAAGGAAAAGGATGGTCTCTAGGAAGAATTCAATAGCAGAGTCATCACAGGCTGTTTCCCCTCTCACGGACTGGCCTGACCCTGTCTGAGGCACATCAAGTCCTTCAGATGTAACAGTGCCATACAGAAGAAATACAACATGGGCTACATGTTTAATTAAAACAGTCATGTTATAAAGTTCAAGAACAGGTGAAATTAATTGTAATAATGTATCTTGGTAAACCCAGTATATCCAAAATATAAAATCAGTATGTAATCAATATAGAAATTATTGGAAGTTTTTACAACCTTTTTTTCATATTAATTCTTCTAAGTCGAGATTCTTACCTAGAACAAAGCACAGTTTCAAGACTAACAGGTGTGAGTGGCCTTGGCTGCTGCGCTGGGCCACACACTACAAAGATCTTGTTTCTGTGCCCCTGCTAGTGCGTTGAATGCGTTGATGTTTGATCCTTGGTTCTTTCCAGGAGCCGAGTGGTGTCTCCAGTCATAGACGTGATCAACTGGAAGACGCTTCAGTACTCCGCGTCCAAGGAACTGCAGCGAGGGGTGCTAGACTGGAAGCTGGATTTCCGGTGGGAGCCCCTGGGGGAGCAGGAGCAGAGGGCCCGCCCATCCCCCATCAGCCCTATCAGGTGAGGCCCCGCCCCGCCACAGCCTGCCCTTCCCTGAGCTCACGCATGGGACATGTTGTTTCACCTGTGTCCCTGTTTCCTGATACACGGGGCGGTCGTGGAAACCAAACAAGCCAATGTGTAAAAAGCAGTCGTCCAGCTACGCTGCTGCTATCATTGTTCCATCTACTGAGTCTGGTGAAGCTCTTCCAGAAGCTTCTGTGCGTGCCCAGGATGAGAATTCAGAAGAAGCCGAACTGACCTTGTCCCCAGGTAACAGAAAATTCCTTGGTCTCAGGTCCCTGCTCAGTGAAAAGGAAGACTTGGCTGACTGAATGCTTGACATAATTCTCAAAATCCAGTTTTGACATTTGTTCTCCTGTGTTTGGCTTCTGAACAATTATTTTATTGAAGTAGATTTTTTTTTTCTTACTACCGAGTAACAAACCATTTCTAATTTAGTGTGTAAAACAACAGCTGTTCTCCAAGGTCACAGACTCTGTGGGTCCTGAACTCTGGAAAGGCTCAGCCAGGCTGGCTGTCTCCATGTCATTGTGTCCAGGACATACAGATTAAATTCCCAATGATGATGTAAGTCCAGGGTATCCCCAGCTCCTAAAACCACCTACCTCCCTGATATGCTACGCTGGATGGATGGTACAAATCCGCAGTTCACAATTGATAACCACAAAATACGAAGCCCTCTGAAAACCCAGTGTGTTGTGGTAATGCACTGGGCAGCAGAAGCGTGCCTGAAGTGACACAGTGTCAGAGCCCTCTCTGAGAGAGGTCACATGCTGACTGAAGACATATCAGTGGCCCTCACTAAGAGTGCAGTCACATCGTACTTACCTGGCAGGGCGACACCATGATCATGAAGGTGGTTTACCCAGGGGCGGGGCTTGTGCATTGCACTTTGGATGTGCTGACCCCTGTGATTTCCCCAAATGTGGGAAATTCCACTACATAATTAGTGGTAGTAGGGGACTGCATTTCACTCTCCCCTAAAAAAAAAAGTGCAGCCACCCAAGTCAAAAGGCACATACTATGCCATGCATGCCCCTCTCTGAAATCTGGAAATTCTGAATTAAAACACACACCAGGAGCCAGGTGCTGGTGGTGCACACCTGTCATGCCAAGAAGGAGGCTGTGAGTTCGAGACCAGCCTGTGCTGCACAGTGAGAACTTGTCTCAAAACCCAAAACACAGCAAAGGCAAACAAGCCAACAACAACAAAGGAAAACACAACCTCACTATGAATTTCAGAGGGGGAGAGTGAATTCAGAGCAGTACAACTTAGTATTTGAAATATGGCGGGAACCGTACCTGGCACTCTATGTGACCTTTTATTTCAGTCCCCACAAAACTCAACTGTGAACTGATGGTTTTGTTTTGTTGTTGTTGCTTTGTTAATGGTTATTTATTGCAATTAGAGGTGAGAAAATCAGAGAGGTGACATATCTCACTCCAAACCCCACAAATAATTAAGGTGGAAACCGGACCAAGTCATCATCTCAATTCTGATTTGCAGTGTACTTGTATGAATTAGTGTTTTTAATACCCTGAAGCTAGTGAATTTGTTACTATAGCACCGTTTCTTTGTTTATTAAACAGTCTGAAGTCTGAGCCACTTGCCCCCTAAGGCACATCCGAGGCTTGGCTGCATTTAAATCTGTTTTGAGTGAAAAAGCCCCTGTGCAAAGGCTTTCTGACTGTCTTGCTCCATGTAACTCCCCTTTTGTGTTATTATTCTTTTGGTTTGGTTTTTTGACACAGGGTCTCACTATGTAACTCTGGCTGCCCTGGAACTCACTCTGTAGAGCAGGCTGGCCTTGAACTCACAGAGATCCGCCTGCCTCTGCCTCCCGAGTGCTGGGATTAAAGGTGTGTGTCACCAAACCTGACTGTATTACACCCTTTGTAGGACTGTTAGTTCTATTCTGATTCTCTTGTTCAGAGTTTTTCATTCTCTGCATATATACACCATGCACATTTTTCCGCAGTGAAGGTGGGGACCTACCTACTTCCAGAATTCCTGTTAGATTCATTTTAAAGTGGGGGATAGAGTAGATAACCATTATGAAAAAAAAAAAAAAAAAAAAGCCCAGCGGTGGTGGCACACACCTTTAATCCCAGCACTCGAGAGGCAGAGGCAGGCGGATCTCTGTGAGTTCACAGCCAGCCTGGTCTACAGAGTGAGTTCCAGGTCAGCGAGAGTTACAACAGAGAAACCCTGTCTAGAAAAAAAAAAAAAAGAAAGAAAAAAGAAAACAAAAACCAAAGAAGGGGATGGGCAGGAGATAGGAGAGGGGATAGCTTGTATGTGTTACTTTTGTCTTCTCTTTGATGAAATACCTGACAGAAGCAACTTAAGGGAGGAAGGGTTTGTTTTGGCTCACAGTTTCATAGATCTCAGTCTATCTTGGCAGGATGGCAGGACAGCAAGACTGGCTCAGCCAATGCTGCAGGTGTCCGTGGTGGTGGTGGCGGCCTGTTGACATGGGTCAGACAGGAAGCTAGACCAGAGCCAGGGATGAGTATAGCCTTCTAAGGCCCAACTCTAGTAATCTGCTTCTCCCAGCAAGGTCCCACTTCATTAGGACTCCAAACCTTCAAAATAGTACCACAATCTGGGAATGGAGGGTTCAAAACATCAATCCCTCGGAGACATTTCAGGCTCAAGCCATTCAGAGCTTGTCCTTTGGGCCTGGCAACTTCCTCTCTTGGGGTGTTTTATTTTAACTGGTCTTCTTCTCCGACATCTCTCTAAAGGGGCTCAAGAGTAATCACCGGTCCCTTCTGTAGAAAAAGACCTGAGGACAAGCTATAAAGGCCAGGCTAGCTTAGTTCCCCTTAATTTTCAGTCTTATTTTTATGAATGTGTCTATGTGAGTACATGCCTTGTGTGCAGATGCCCTGGGCAGCCAGAAGAAGGGTGTCAGATTGCCTGGAGCTGGAGTCACAGGCTGGTAAACAGCTTGGCGTGGGTGCTAGACCAAACTGGGGTCTTCTGGAAGAGTAGCAAGCACTCTTGAGCACTGAGCCATCTCTCCAGCCCCCAGTTCTCCTTATACAATTCTTTGATTGTGAACATGATTGCTTCGCTCCAGTCTTGTGATTGAAACTGTTGAGCTTTACCAGAGCCCACAGTCTGTCTCATTTACTCACCTGTCTCTGGGAAGCCCTCCACCACCCAGGCCCTGTTTCTGTGCTTGAGGTGGAACTGCAGTCCCTTATCTGGTTTCTCTGTGCAGGAGCCCTGTGGTACCCAGAGAGGTGGTGGCCATGGACAGACATTACTTCCAAAACACCGAAGCTTTTGATCCTCTCATGACACTGCAGGGTAGTGCCAATCTTGAGATGTCCTTTAAGGTAGGTCCTATGTCAACAGTGGACATGAGTGTTATCTCTGGAGCCATGTATGTAGTCATCTCAGAGGCAGACGTTAGAAAGGCCAACAAGATATGTCAGACTGCCCTTTTCCCCCAGGCCATGTCTCTTGTGACTTACCTTGATTTTACTCTCTGCCTCTTCTGTGAACTTGATTTTCAAAATCCTCATCAGGGGAAGGTATACGATCGGTCATTCACATCTCAGTGCAGAGAACCCAGAGCTTCTGGAACATTCTCTGTTCGTGGCACTAGGGGATCTTTTAAGGCACTCACAAGCCAAATGTAAAACTGCACTTGGTTCTGAGTACCTCCATCCGAGCAACTTGGTATTCTCTTGACTTAGGACTTGCTGGGTACAGTTCAGCCTCCCTGTTCTGGGAACCATGCCGGACAGCCACCACCCTCATTCCCTGTTCCACACTGGTCCTAGCGTTATACTTGCCTTATGTCAAACCAACTGCCCCAAGTGCAACCTGGCAAAGATATCCTTCATCTAACATGGGCAAAACAATCTAACGTGGACCTGTGAATTATACCAAGCTTGTAGTTCGCATAATGTCCAAGTCCTCTCTTTTCTAAAAAAAAAATGGTAAATGCCTGCCATGTCCTTTGAGCTCTCTGAGATGTCTTGGGTTTTGAGAACCCCATACGGAGTGTGGTTTTAGCCTATCCCAGGCTAGCCCATCGCTATTCAATTGGAATCTCTGTCACCAAGTGTGGAATGAAGGCTTCTTGTCCAATGAGCAATGGGAAGCTAGGAGAAGCTTCTGGAAGGAGTGAAGAAGACTAAGGGAAATGTGCTTTCATCTCTGCTGCCTTGCAGCAGGAGACATCATTAAGTTTTAGAAATTCCCTCGCCACTGCAAACATAATTTCCTTAGGAAAGCAGCCTCTGGTGGGTGAGGTGCTGGTCCCTGCATTGCCCCGGATGCTGACTCTTCCTGTGTTTCCAGGTGTCATGTTCAGGCATGTACACGGGTGTCAGCATTATCCCTTCCCACCTCACTACCCCTCTGCCAACACTCCCAGGACAGGGAACTACACTGCCATTCTGACTTACGACTTCCTGGAGTTCTGCCAGCTGCTCAGACAGGGAAGTGGGAGGCAGAGCCATTCATTCACCTTCTCCTTCTGTGACAGGCCTGGCTCTGCGGTGGCTCCGTTGAAATCCTTCCCTGCTCCCGAGTGGGACACATCTACCAAAGTCAAGACGCCAACTCCAGGACTGACCCTGAAGTCATCTTGAGGAACAAGGTCCGAATTGCTGAGACCTGGCTGGGGTCCTTCAAAGAAACCTTCTACAGGCACAGCCCGGAGGCTTTTGCCCTGAGCAAGGTAGTGAGAGGCTGCTAGGGTCTTTGGCCAACACAAGGCTACCAGCTTAAGGTTGGCCAAGGAGGATCCTCTCCCTCTCTTATTTCTGGCTTGAGTTTCCCTAGTTGGCCCTCTGGAGTGACCCTTGCACTTGTTGGGGCTGTCCTCTGTCCCTCCCAGCATCTCCCTTGAACACTGCCGTTGACCTTGGCCTGGAATCCCCAGGCTACTATAGGGTGCTTTGAACTGGATGTGACCTCTCACCACAGGGCCAGAGGGAAGGTGGGCACAGAAAAAGGATAACTCACTTCTCGGAGGCCCTTTCATCCTGAGTGGTGCTCGAGGACTAGGAAACATCCAAGACAAAGAACAGATCTGAGTATAAAAATAAATATGAAGAATCAGCTACAGAAAACTGGAATTTTAAACACATAATTAAATGTCCCCCGTGGTTGTCCAGTTCCTGTGGGGTGACACACATGCTATCTACTGTGAACCACGATGTCATTACAATACTTGCTTCTCTGCAAGTAGGGTCCCAAAGGACCAGCATGGTCAGGAAACTGCCCCAAGTTCCTCCCATAGCAAGAGAGCACAGCCCATAGCAAGAGAGCACAGATGAAGGGCAGGGTCCTCAGAGAGACACACCTATGCCCACTGCCTGCAGGACAAGTCAGACAAGGGTGAGGCATGAAGGAACCCCAGTACCCCCTTTTATTGAGGTCTTAAGGATTTTGTTCTTCTTTATCCAGATCCCCCTCCCCCGAACAGAATAGCCTCCAGACAGTCCTCAGAGCTCCTTGAACTTACATCTGTTTGGCTCTTCAACAGGAGATTGCACACAAGATCCCAATGGTCCCTCTGGGTTCCCAGGAGTGAGTCCAAACATCACCCAAAGTAGTATCATTCCTTTTGCACATAGAAGGCACTCCACTACTGCAGCTTCTGGGTTGGGTTTGTGGAGAATATTGGAGATGAAAAGCAATTCTCACCAGGACTCCACTTATTTCTAAATCTATACATCCCAGTTCTCCTCAGAAGACATGGTGCTTCAGCTACGGCTGCCTGAGCTCACTCAGACACCATAGGGAGGAATGGAAGAAGACCCTGAAGCCTCTCAACCGAAGCCTCTGAGGGTTGAGCTAAAGAGTTTAGACTTTACCCAGTCACCAGTGGGAGTGGGCATCCTTTTCCAGAGTTCTATAGAGTACCACTGCCATGGCTTTTAATCTTGAGTTGTCTTTCGACTGGAGCATCTCCCCACCCCCCACCCCACCGTCTCATGCAATGAATATCAATTTAGTATTTTCTCTTTGCTTTCAGAAGACACTTTTTAAATGTCAATACAGATTTCATGTATAAAGAACCTACAGAAAATAATTAAACATACCAGGCTTCTGATATCCCCGGGGCCAACCTTCCACCAAACAGGCTCATTAGAACACAGCATGTTGGATGTGGTCAGACCGACACAGCATGTAAAGTACTTACAGCCTGCTGAGCCCCTCTGTGTCTTACTAGAAACCAGAGACCACCAAAGTGGAACTCTGACACAGATATCACCTTCCCCATCTCTTTTTTCTCCCCCTTCCTCATTCCCTCCTCCCTCCCTTCCCCTCCCCTCTCTCCAGATTTGGAGATCCCTCCTTAAAGCCTCTCTCCTGAGGGATTTATACTAATATATGGGCTTTTTCATATCTTACCAGCAAAGCCTAAAAGATTAAACTAGTGTTACAGGCTCCTGTCCATCCTCCTACACGTGTGGAACATCAAAGAGAGGACCAGTGTAGACTAAGTGAATGGTTCATTAATGGAGAAAGCTGAGGCTCAGGAAGAAGAGACATCTACATGCTCATCCTCATCCTCAACCCTGCACTTTCCCATCTGACTTTGTCTCCATTACCTCTCCAGCTCTTGGCTCTGTGAGACTCATGTTACAACCCAGATACAGAGCCCGTCATCTCCTGGCATGCCAGAGAAAAGTCTTTAAGGCATAGACACCATGGTATTTGTACGCTGAAGATTTGAGGGTCTGTGCTTCCAGTCTTGCTGGTTCCACAGCTCTCTCTAAGGAAGACACCAACTCTGTACCTTCTGTACCTCTCTCTCAGCATGCGACCTTCCTCCTGTCTGTCACCCTGAGAAGCATGATCGCTCTTCCCCAATCCTTATGCTTCTTCCCACCTACCTCTATCCCTTCCCTCCTGTGTGAGTTTTGGGGCAAAACAAGCTTTCCTGGCCTTGTTCCCCATGTCTTTCTCCTCCTGCAGGTTGCAAAACCAGACTGCACAGAGCGCCTGAAGCTGCAAAGGAGGTTAGGTTGTCGTACGTTCCACTGGTTTCTGGCCAATGTCTATCCTGAGCTGTACCCATCTGAGCACAGGCCCAGGTTCTCTGGAAAGGCAAGGCCTGGCCCCAGGAGGGGGGTGCGGGAAAGGAGAGAAAGTCACTTTCCAAGACAAAAGTGCTTATCCCTTACACTGGGCAGCTAGTGATAGGCTCAGCAGGGCCCCAGGGATCTTTGGACACCCCTTCCCAGCCTCCCTGCCAGCCTGAGGAAGGCAGCTGTGTTTCCCTAAAACCCTTGTCAGATCCCTTCACCAGAATGAGTGTGGCCTGACTCCTTCTGGAGGTTTGTGTCTTAGGATCAGTGGCTTGGGTTTGACCCAGCTCATTGGGACTGAGCCGCAAACACTGGGAGTCGGTCTAGAGAGAACAGGAGATTAGAACTTGCCCCAAGGCATCTTCACGGTGGAGGTCTGAATCACAACTGTGTGGATGTCCACTTTCAGCTCCACAACACTGGCCTTGGCTTCTGTGCAGACTGCCAAACAGAAGGAGACATCCTGGGCTGCCCAATGACCTTGGCCCCTTGCAGTAACGACCGGCAGCAACAGGTGAGTGATGTCGCTTCTCTGGTGGGTATCAGCCAAGAAAGACTTATAAATGGGTGCTGTTTCTTAGGACACCCTTCATTTCCCTTCAAAGTAGCTCCTTTCTGTGGCTCCCTGTCCCTTGTCAGGCCATGATCTCCCACTGTGATGATCTGCCCACATCATCCTCACTTTAGCCCTGGGTCAGCATCAAAGAATGGAGCGTCTCAGAATGAAGAGGGCGCTTACCTTGCACCTGACAGATGAGGAAACTGTGTCATAGAGCCACCAGCCCAGGAATGTCTACCTCGGGTCTTCCAGGGTTGAGGAGAAAAGAAGTAATGAAGTCAGAGGAAGGGTCTAGATTCATGTGGTTCTTTTGGCCATTATGAAGGTCACTGTGATCCTTTGAGTGTGTCTTATTTGCTTCAATATTTCATCATAGGAATAACTGACCAAGGTAACAGATAGCTGTTCGTCCTGGCTGAGAGGTGATGGGTCTACTTCCCCTCTTGACTTGAATAACTTCTCAGTGTAGCCTAGTCCAGCTCTGATTCAGGCTGTGGTGGGGGTCCTTTGACTTGAGCTATTGTACTCCAAAGTTGCCTAATGAAAGCAAACAACAACTAAGTGAGAGCCGGGGAGCCTGGAGTGAGGGAGGAAGCATCTCTATTCGAAGTTTGGGGCCCATCACTACAGTGCAAGCCTAGGGTTGTGGGCACAGGGCTGGCCTGGAGGGTACACAGGGAAGGAGTTGGCTCGGTATCCACTTGATCCACCTCTGTACTTTACCATTCTCTAAAATTCCAGTGGTCATTCATACCAGATATATTAGTAATGATCTAAATACCTGACAGAATCATGGGAGGAAAGGGGTCTGGGAGTGTTGTTTTTTAGCTCACAGTGTCAGGAGGATTTCAGTTCACTGTGAGAAAGACATGGCGGTGGAAATGCTTGGTCTATGGTGGCAAAGTATGAAGTATTAGGTAGCTCGCTCACATGGTGCAGACTAAGAAGCAGAGAAAGCAAGCCAGAACCAGGGGTGCATAGGACCTGCAGAGGCTTACCTCTGGTGATCCACTCCCGCCAATCAGGCCCACCTTCCGGGGCTCCACAGCCTTCAAAGTAGGGCCACAAGCTGGGAACTGGGCATGTGAAGCATGGTGTTCAAACCATAACACTAGACACAAGAGATGAAGGCCTAGAGAGCCAAGTGAGGAGACACGTTAGGTTGACAACTGTCCAGGCTTTACTGCCATCCCGAGCTAGGTATGAATCACGTTCCCGCTGGCTAGCTGTGTAATCTTGGCAGGCTTTTTATACCCGAGTCTCAGTTCTTTAATGTGCTATAGGGACACAGCTTCCTTGAGACAGAGAATGTTTGTTCTGTGTATTCTTCATTGCTGAGGCCTCTGGATCCTTCAATATTGGAAACTAAGTAAGCTGAATCCCAGCCATGTGTGTGTGGTGAGGGGGCAGGATGCAACTAGATATATGCTGGATAAAAAGGATATGAAGTACCCCTTTCCATGCACAAGTCATGGAGTTTACAAGAAAGAAAGGGAAATCCCCAAGAACTAAAACTCAAGTGGCAACAGAAAATAGAGCCATTTGTGTGAGCTAGGCTTCCGTGAGAGGTGACAGGGATCAGTGGCTGTCAACCTCGGGCATTCAGGAGTGTCGCTGCAGGCAGGAAGAAGCAAGGGGAGCCCTGCTTCAGCTTGTGGGAGATGAAGTTGGAAATAAGGCTTTGTATTACCCAGCTTTGACTGTCATGGGATACCCTGTTCTTGTAAGGCTCCACTAAAATCATCTCCCCAGTATAAACTTAATAGACTGAATCAAGAGCATGAAATTTTTCTGAGCACAAGGCTCATGTGACCTCACAGACTGTACACCCCTGTTGCCAATCCTGTCTCAGAGTCACACGGGTAATGTAAAAGTCAGTTTCGACTGCATCTGGCAGGAACAAACAGGAGACAGTTTTGCTAAAACATGCCATCCAATTGGTCAGCACAGGTGCCTCCCACCTCTAAAGGTCCACAGAGCCCAGCCCTACAAAACCCTGGAGGCAATGAGAACCATGATGGAGACAGTGGAACCATGATGGAGAAAGACAGTGGGAACCATGATGGAGGCAGTGGGAACCATGGTGGAGAGACAGTGGGAACCATGATGGAGGCAGTGGGAACCATGGTGGAAAGAGACAGTAGAACCATGGTGGAGAAAGACAGTGGGAACCATGATGGAGACAGTGGAACCATGGTGGAGGCAGTGGGAACCATGGTGGAGGCAGTGGGAACCATGGTGGAGACAGTGGGAACCATGATGGAGACAGTGGGAACCATGATGGAGACAGTGGGAACCATGGTGGAGACAGTGGGAACCATGGTGGAGAGAGACAGTGGGAACCATGGTGGAGACAGTGGGAACCATGGTGGAGACAGTGGGAACCACGATGGAGACAGTGGGAACCACGGTGGAGACAGTGGGAACCACGGTGGCGGCAGTGGGAACCATGGTGGAGACAACGGTAACCATGGTGGAGACAACGGTAACCATGGTGGAGACAACGGTAACCATGGTGGAGACAACGGTAACCATGATGGAGGCAGTGGGAACCATGATGGAGACAGTGGGAACCATGGTGGAGGCAGTGGGAACCACGATGGAGACAGTGGGAACCATGGTGGAGACAGTGGGAACCACGGTGGCGGCAGTGGGAACCATGGTGGAGACAACGGTAACCATGATGGAGACAACCGTAACCATGGTAGAGACAACGGTAACCATGGTGGAGACAACGGTAACCATGGTGGAGACAACGGTAACCATGATGGAGGCAGTGGGAACCATGGTGGAGACAATGGGAACCATGATGGCGACAATGGGAACTATAGTGGCAGCAGTGGGAACCATGGTGGAGGCAATGGGAACCATGATGGAGACAGTGGGAACCATGGTGGAGACAGTGGGAACCATGATGGAGACAGTGGGAACCATGATGGAGGCAGTGGGAACCGTGATCAAGAGTCTGTAGACACACAGATAGCAGGGAAATCAATTGATCAGGGGCAGATAAGATGTCTCCAGAAGGAAGTCCTTCCAGGCCTCAGAGAGATCACTGCCCTTCCGTCACTTGCAGCTTTATCTACATCCACAGAATACCACAGGGCCTTGCCAGAATGTGGAAACAGAAACTCGAGAAAGGCCAGGACTCTGGGACTTCAGAACCCAGGGAGAGTCTTGCTTGCTACCCTGTAGAATCTGAAAATGGTCTCTAGAACTCAGCTCCCTGTGTGTTCCTTTTGTCTCCCGTTGGCTCTGGAGAAGGCATCTTTCTGGTGATGCTAACTGCATCCCCCTCTGTCCCAGAACCTGGAGCACACCAGCAGGAAGGAGATTGTCTTTGGCAGCCCACAGCAGCTGTGCTTCGATGTTAGGAGAGAGCGGGTGATTCTGCAGAACTGCACGGAGGAAGGCCTTGCCGTCCATCAACAGCACTGGGACTTCCAGGAGGTAATTAGCCATCCTGGGAGGCACCAGCTGATCACAAGGAACTTCTGGTCAGCTGGAACTTCCAGGCAGCAGACTAACCTTGTTAGCATAGCATCCTGAGTGCTTCCGAGACATCAGACACTCTCCATTGTGATACTGTTGAACTTGGTGGCTTGGTACTAGGGTCTCTGGTGAAAGCAAAATGAACCCAGTCTCAGAAGATGTCCTGATGCCCCCCATTGCAGGTTATTGGCTTGGGGCACAGGTAGGATCCTGGAGCACACTACAGAAACACCTGTTCAGTGTGGATTTAGGAGTGATGCAAAGCAAAATTAAAAAGAAGTCGATATTGATATATAAATATGTCACTGTTGGGGTTGGAGAGGTAGCTTAGTGGTTAAGAGCACTGACTGCTTTTTCAGAGGACTCAGGTTCAATTCCCAACACCCACTTGGAGACTAGCAATCATCTGTAACTCCAGGTCAAGAAGATCTGATGCCCTCTTCTGACCTCTGCTGGCCCTCCGGGCATGTGGTACAGACTTATGTTCAGGCACTCATACACAGAAAATTAAGATAAATCAACATTTTTTAAAGTATTAAAAATAAATATGTGATTGTCATCTTCTTCATTACAATGCACATCCCGTTGTGAACATGTCATCATTTTGGTGAAATTTCTACTCCTACACTTCCTGTAGGCAAGTTCTAGAGCCTTCCCCGAGGATGCATATCAATGGAGAGAAAATAGGGGGATGCAAGTACTTAGTGAGTAGGTCTCAGGTAAAGAACTGGGAAAAGGCCAGTCTTCCAGAATGTCCTTGCTATAACCAAAATCAGAAGATGGTCCCTGAACCTCAGTTCTATTGTGAGTTCTTGTTCTGCTCTGCTAAGGGTCTCCTCAGTCACCATTCCCTCGGTCTCAGTACAAGGTCACCACATCTACACTCTGTCCACGCATTTTCCCTGCTACACATCTTTTCTGAGCTGAGTTAGGGTACCACTAGGCAAACAGATGCACACATTTACAGTTTCTCTTTGCTTCAACTTCTGACTGAGGGCAAAGAGGATAAAACCGGTGGAACTCTGAACTGGTAGTTCATAGAGCAGGGAAGAGGAAAAACTCTGTATGGAAAACTTAAGCTGGAATCCCAATAAGCAACCAAAACCAAAACAGTAAGACACACATGGCCTATTTCTAGGCGGTAAGCAATGAGATGTGGATAGAGATTTGGTTCAGTGGTCTAGAGCACTCGACCATTGAATGTAAGGCCCTGGGGCCAGTATTCAGAACTAGTGAGGAGGAGTATATGTGAAAGGTATTATTCAGGCATAAAAGAATGAGGCACTATTCTTGGTGGCTCTGTTTATAACATACAAACGCTGCAAGCAATCCAAACACCCTCCATAGCTAAACAGATGAAATGTGGACACACATCTGCCCCGAAGCTTATCACTTAGGTAGATCACCTAGAAGTGATTCCATGTAATGAAATATTACTCAGCCTTAAAGTGGAAGGAACTCCTGTCATGTGGTACAACAGGGATGACCCTTGCGATCATTAGAAGCTAGACTAAAGAACTAACACACACGCACACACACACACACACACACACATCACAAAACTGCATCATTCCCCTTATATGCATTTTATGTAAAGTAGTTAAAGTCACAGAAGCATGAAGTGAATGGTGGTTACCAGTGGCTGGGGAAGGGAAAAAAGGGGAACTGTTGTTTAGTAAGTAGAGAGTATTTTTTATTTTTCACAATGGAAAACTAACATATTATTTAATATTTCTAAACTTTACAGTTGAAAATGCTTTAAAAAATTGCTAAATTTTGGTGTATTTTCACCAGTGTTAAAAAAAAAAGAAAGAAAGAAAGAAAGAAAAAAGAAAAAAGGAGTGAAGTACTGGTTTTTGCTTCATCATGAGTAAATATTGAAAATGTGCAAAATGAAAGATGCGAGTTATAAAGGAGCCATGCTATGCAATTCTATTTATATGAACTGTCTAGAGTAGGCAAATGCATAACCACAGAAAGTAGACGGGTTAGTGATTCTAGGTGGCTAGAAGGAGGGAGGAAGAGCAAATGACTGCTAATGAATAGTCGTGCCTCTTTGCAGTGATGGAAATATTCTGGAATATACTGAAGACAACTAATTTGTATATTTTAAACAGTCTGTATTTTGGAACAGTGAGTGGGAGTTTATAACATTATGGCTAAAGTTGTTTAATTTTGTAGAAAAATCAGATTTTTTTTTTAAAAAAAGGGGGGGATGTTAGTGTCAATATTAAAGCTGGTGGAGTCCAGACATACCTTTCATATGTCTTCTGATTATGGATAGTCTAATTAGACCATCAAGATACCCTTAGTCTTGCTCTCTACTGCAACCTGGTGGCAACAATATCAAATTGCAGGATTAGCAAAGGGTAGCACTAATGAAACCCTTTTGAAAGCAGAAATTCAGGAATGAAGTGATTACAGTGACTCTGACATTAAAACACAGAGACTGAACATGCCCTAACCAGAGTTATCCTGACCAGATATGACACAATCATATAACAGCAATACAAATAAATTGGGTTCATGACCCTTTAGACTTGAATGATGTCTAAATTTTAAGGGTTACTTAAAATATATTTTCTACTAATAGTCCTACCATTCCTTTCAGGCTGGTTCATACCACCTCTGTTGATCTCTTAATGCTGAGCAGAAATCTTAACAATATCCTTCTTTGCTGACTTTGTCAGGACCTGGGCTCCTTCTTTCTCTTTTCAGGATGGAATGATCGTCCATGTTCTTTCTGGGAAATGCCTAGAAGCTGGGTCTCAGCCAAACAATAAGGATTTGTATTTGCATCCATGTGATGGTAAAAGCAGCCAGCTGTGGCGATTTGACCACGCCCACCCCGTGGATGAACGATGAGTAACAGTCCCAGAGGGCAGAGCTAACACTGAGCATCAGATTTCTGCTCCCTGGTGTCCCAGGCAATCTCTTGTGTCTAGGCTTCTGGTGTAGGAGAGAAGAAAATATAAAATATAGAAAAATTTTCTATAAAAGATATAGAAAATCTCTCCATGTACTTTATGTCATTGACTGTTGGCCGTTTTTAGAAAGAAAAACAACAGATTCTTTATCTTCATCACCAGAAATGAGCATCGTGAAGTAGAACAGAGTCTTTTTCTTTTCTGCTGAGCACTTAGCATCCCGACTGTGGAAAGAGGCTTGAGCATGGTCCGGCAGCGCTTCCACGTGACAACAGATCCAGTGGATAGTTTTTTTGACCTCACGTAGCCCTTACTTGGTCGGTGTATGTGGCCAGTGGTGAAAGCTAGAGTAAAGGATGTATAATGGCCTGGCAGTCCCAACCTTTTGATTAGACTTACTGGCACACATTTCATGTTCATCTCCCTAGCTCAAAGAGAAGCAGGGGAGACAGAGAGGGATAGGGGGGTACTGGGAAGAAGACAGCAGAGAGCTTTGGCCCTAGTCCTCAACTCAGCTTGGCCCACTTAAGAGTCAACAGACCTGGGTACGACGTTTTCATCTTCAGGACCCTGTCCTTGAAACTTTCTACCTCCATTCACTTGCTCTAGACCTTCTCCTGCTCAGTTATCCACAACCAGATTGCCTTGTCATGTAGCCCCTCTTCGGTTGCCAGGGTCAGCACATCTTCGCATTCCTGAGAACAAAGGCCATTCTCAATGGCCAGGAGAGCTGTGTTGGCTTGATGAGAAATAGCAACCCTTGAATAGGAGAAAGAAGGGAAATGCCAGCATCAGAGCCTGAATCTTTACAAGGCAAAATAGATTTGGCAATTAAATGTCCCTGACGTTTGACAGTGCCACCTATGAACCCATAATGATTGTCCAGGACCCCTAAATATGGCTTCTGGTTAAATGCTCACACGGTTGGGGGAAATCCATCTCAACCGGAGTGGAACCAAGGCTCAGCCACAAGAGTTGCTGAGTTAGGGTGCTGTTGAGGGGGTGAGGGGAAACATCCTTGCCCATTTCTCCCTGGCTAGAATTAGCTCTCTATATGGGAAGCTTATAAACTTCCCATTAAAGATGCCTTTGCCCTTTGGGCTGTCTCAGAACACAGTTGCTTCAAATAAGAACTGGGGAAGGATCGTGGGTTTCTAAAATACCTGTCATAATTATGTATTCCTTCTCCACCTTCCAGATCAATGTCCACTGTATTTCTCCAACCTTGAAATTGCTCTAGAGTCTAGAGTCTAAACTAGTGTTATCCAATATGATGGCCACAAACCCCGTGTGGCCATTTCAGTGAAAATTCACTGCAATTCCAGAAATTTTCAAACTGTTCTTTGATTGTACAGTTCAGAAGTTCAGTAGCCACCTGTGGCTAATGGCTACTGAACCTGAGAACACAATTATAAAATACCTCACCATCACGAACAGATAGCACTAGATAGAGCCATCTTCTATGTAGAGAAGAGATTCTACCCACAATCTTCTTGCTTCAGACCTACCTATATTTAAAACAAACTCTTTCTAACACAGTAAGGTTGGGATGGAGCTAAAAATTCCCAAATGACAACCTTGTCAAGGGTAGCAATGGTTGAAGAACAAATATTTTTTAAAATCTCTATTTTGAAATGAACTCCATTATTAGCATCGTGAAAGTTGAAGTTGTTGGGATAAATTAATATAATTAAATAAAAGATTAAGTTCTGTCGTGTGTGTTGTATTTGGTGGTGATTGACAAAAGGACCCAGAAGGCTTATTGCTTAGTTGGTTGAACAAAGCAAGACTGTGCCATTTCTTGCTTCCTTAACTATCCCCATGATTCATTGTTTTATTACAGAAATGGCTGTCAACTCAGTCCCTGGCTGGTACTTACAGAACCTTAATTTAAACAAAGCAGATGCCTCTGCTTGCTTCTGAAAAACAGTCTCCTTACAGTGTAACTAGTGTTTGAATTCTTATCAATGGTCCATTTAGAAGTAGAGAAACTTGGCAATCAAGTTGATTCCTTAATTTTATTTTACTTGTTGGTCTGACTTTTATGACTTTTTTTTAAGGAGCTGACTTTGTGATCTGTCTCACAAAGCCCACGACCATTATAAAGGATCCATCCTATTGAATTGAGAGGTGCATGTACCCAGCAGAGCACAGTCTGTACTCTGGATGCTGAAACACAACAGTGAAAGCAGATGTCACCCCAGAAGGGGCCTGATGTGTTTCTTCATTTGTTTTAATGTCATAAATCCCACAGGAACTAATGTCAGAGTTCCAACCCCCACAGTTATCTGAAAGTTCCCTGAACCCAAAGTAACACTGCCACTGACCAGGACTCGACATTTCAGATCTTATTGCCACATTTGTCTTAAAGGAGTTCCATTTTCAATTAATATGCCTTGAGAAAGCTAGTTAGACACTAAATGACTCAACAAATCCAGACAAAAGAAATGCAAACAGGTTGTATTTGGAAGGGGCTCTGAAAGAACACTCAGTTTCCATAAGTAGAGCCAAGCAAACCAGGGAAACACAGATGGCTCAGGGGCTAAAAGCACACACTGCTTACAGGGACATGCTGCTCTTACAGGGGATCAAAGTTCTGTTCTCAGCAACCACATTGGGTAGCTCAGAACGCCTTTAACTCCAGTCCTAGGTGATCTAACATCCTCTTCTGCCCTCTTTGAATATCTGTATATATCTATTCCACAGATATGCAAGCATACACATAATTAAAAATAAAATAAAATACATTTTGTAAAAACAACTTTAATAGAGTAGGAGGAGGAGGTGGATAAGCAGAAAGCAGGCAGGCCAACCCCACCACAGCTTAGGCTTAGAAAAGGCTTTCAGCTCTTCATCGAAGTGTGACCTTTCCGAAAGGTCATCAGGAAGTTACTAATGCCTGCACTCCCTCAAGCACAGGCCATTAGGTCAGTAGATGTTGCTTCAGGCTACATTTATATATGACCCAGAAGAACCTAAGCAGCTCTTTTGAAAGTCTCAGTCTTCCTGGATGCATCATTGACATATTCTGCAGGTGCAGGGGGCGGTCAGCCAGGAGCACCAGCCTGCAATCTTCTCCAGTTCTGGCCACGTGACTGTCCTGTGACTATTGTGAGAGCTGTTTGTTCCCACTATAGGATTTACCTCTTTTCCCCCAGCTAATTGGCCTGGGAGAACACCTGCTCCATGTTAGGCCAATCAACACATTCTCCATGAATTTTGTTGTTAAGAAATCAGTCTCTACACATGACCTGAGATACAACATGGGAATGTATGAGCCCTTGGCAGCCTTGGTTTCTACATATGGTCCTAGGACAGAGAATTAGAGGGTGGGGCAAGATGGGGATGGAACTTTTCAGAGTTGGGGGTCTGATGCTGTCTATAAAGTTATTTCCATTGGCCTCTACTTTTACCCCAGACCTCCTGACAGAGAGAGAGAGTGGTGAGAACCAAGATGGAGTCAGGACATGGAGAGCAGGGCAAGCTGGGTGAACAGCAGTGAGACTGAGCGAGCAGAACCACAAAGCCAGAGTGGCTTCTTCTACACACCACTAAATGCTGCCAACTGGGATAAAGCACTTCAGTAAACCAATACTATAAAGTTAAGTTAGACTGTGGACAAGGGTGGAGCTGGAAACTTTCTGCACCATGCCAGATAGCAGTATTCTTGTCTTGTGGGACCATGGTCTCTCACAGATACTCAGCTATGCCATTGCTGTGCAGAAAGAACCATGGATGAAAAACAACAACAACAACCAAACAAGCAAACAAACAAAAACAAGTATTTAGGGTTGTATTTTAATCAAATTTTGTTTGCAAAAACAACTGGTTGGTTAGACTTATCTGACACCTGTAGCTTACGATCTCCTGGATGGTATTTAATCCAGCTACAGAAGAAGATGGATTGCATATATTTAAAAGACAAAAAACAAGACGTGTTTCCAAATAAATCATGAATGAAGCTGGATGTGGTGGTATATGATTGTAATCTCAGTGTTTGAGACGCTGAGGCAGAAGGCCTGTTCCAAGCCAGCCTGAGTTACAACGTGAAACCCTGTCTCAAAACACCAAGGGAGGAGGAGGAAGAGGAGGAGAAAGAGGAAAAAAGAAAAAAAAGGAAGGAGAGAAAAATTATGAATGAAATACCATTGGATTGCATACTTTAAATGTATGGATGCTGTGATAGTCTTTAATAAAGCTATTAGAAAAAGAAACCTTTTGGAGAGAAAAGAAAACACTCAAATGGGCACACACCTTTAATCCCAGCACTCGGGAGGCTGAGGCAGGCGGATCTCTGAGTTCAAGGCCAGCCTGGTCTACAGAGTGAATTTCAGAGCAGCCAGGGCTACCCAGAGAAACTTTGTCTCAAAACATCAAACCAAACCAAATAAACAAACAAACCAAAAAAAGCAAAATCAACCTGCCAAACAACAACAAAGAAACAGTAATGAGAGGCACAGTGCTCTCACTATAAGTAGACTCTAATTCATTTTAAATATGGGCATGACACTTGGAAGACAGACACAGAGGGATCAGAAGTTCTAGGTCATCCTGGGCTCATGAGTTTGAAGCCAGCCTAGGACACATGAGACCATATTTCTCTCACACAATAAAAAGTGGAACAAGCAAATAAATCTTTTTTTAAAATGAAAGTAATGAAGCCTTGATGCCTGGCCTTCTTTCTTTGGAAGACTTGCAGATTCCAGGTTTGTTAAAAGAGGTTAAGGGACACAAGCTTTTCTAACAAGAGGTGTTTTCTTGATTGATAATAGATGTGGGTGGTGCCATCCCTGTACAGGTGGTTTTGGGATGCATAAGAAAGAAAATTGAACAAGCCAAGGGCAGCAAGCCAATAAGCAGCATTCTTCCACTCTCTCTGCTTCAGTGCCCGCCCTGACCTTCCTGCATGATGGACTGTAATCACCCTAAGTTGCTTTTGATTGTGGTGTTTATTATAGCCATAGTAACCTAACTAAGACTAACTCACTAAGAGTGGTCCATGTCTATAACTCGGCACTCTGGAGGCTGATGTAGGGAGGATTGCAAGTTTTAGTCAAGCCTGAGTTACATAGCAGAATTTTATTGGGATAGTTAACCTTTAAAAATGTATTACATTTATTTATTTGCTGTTTGAGCTGTAGGGTGCACATGTGTGGGCCGTCACACAAGTGTGGAGATCAGGGGATAACTTGTGAGAGCCAATTTTCATATCCTATCTCGTGGGTCCTAGGGATCAAACGCAGGTCCTCCGGCTCCACGGCAAAGCTTATCCACTGCGCTGTCTTGCTGGGTTTATCTTGATTTTCAGTTTGATTGGATCTGTAACTAAGAGGTACACTCTGGGAAAATCTGCAAGGGTGTTTCCAGGAAGGAGTAACTGGGTGGAGAAGACCCTCTACCAGAGTGGTTAGCGCCTCTGCTGCAGTCCTGGTTTCAGGAAAGAAGCAGAGTTGCTTGCTCACTGTCACTTCTTGCAGGTGAGTGCATTGATCCTGCTGCAGCAGCAGTGCTCATCCAAACCTTGTGTCTTTGGTTTCCCACCATGAGCCGAAGACCAGTGGCTCTGTGAGCGTTTGGTGCCAGACTGGGACAGCTGAGGCATGCAGCCCTATGGATGAGCAGACAGCCACCGTTGCGTTGCCCAGCCCACACCTAGTAAGCCGCTCTAATACATCTGCTTTGTAAAATATATTCATTCTGTCAGTTCTATTCCTCTAGAGAACCCTGGTTAACATGTATTTCTATCAAAAGAAATAACACACTGGGCAGTGGTGGTGCATACGTGTAATCCCAGCATTTAGGAGGCAGAGGCAGGCAGATCTCTGTGGGTTCAAAGCCAGCCTGGTCTACAGAGTGAGTTCCGGGACAGCCAGAGTTACAGCAGAGAAACCCTGTCTCAAAAAAACAAAAACAAAAACAAAAAAAAAGAAAAAGAAAACGGAAAAGAAAAAAAGAAACAAAAGCAATGCACCAAGGAACAGCAGTAACAAGTACGTGTTGCTAAGAAGTGAAGAGTAACTGTGGGCATTTAGCCAAGCTGAAGGGATTGAATTGCACAACAGACCAAAGTTGCGGTGAAAAAGACACCCACAAAGGCCCTATGCGCAGCCCTGTGCACTCACAGAACTCCTTTGCGTTCAGGATGTTAGGAAACCAGATACAAGCTGTTACGTGAGACAGAGCAATAGTCTATATATTGTGAAAACCTAACTCCTGGCATCCACGTGAGCCAGACTTTGAAACAGAGTCAGAGCCTAACCAAGAAAAGGGACTTCCAGTCACAGGGCTTGAAGCCAGGGCCACGTAAGGCCAAACAAACTTCACTGACTCTGGCCTCCACAACATGTTTAGCGGCCAAACCCAAAGTGCCTCCTGCCCATTACATTCCAGCCCCTCCAAGTGTCAAGGTGCCTCCCTCTTTCCCAGCTCATGGCCAGTTCTAAAGAAATCCAACACCATCTCCACCGTCCATGCTTTTGGTGCACTTGCTGTCGTTTTTCTGTCGCGCTGTGCTTGTCCCGCCGCGGGTCTGGCATCCGTCCCGCTGGCCGGGCGGGTGGACCCAGACCCAAGCAGCGGGTGGCATGTGGGGGCCCCGGGATCCGTGGTTCGGTGACCTTTCGTGGAGCCGTCCACCCGAGGGCCTGAGAAATGTGTGACGAGCCGCGAAGAAGGCCCGGGAGTCCGGAATGAAGGAGACATCGTCTGATGGACCCAAACTCGTTTATTCAAGGGGCTTTTCCCCAATAAATAACCTTTCCCTATAAGGGCGTGGCTTCTCCCCTCAAGCAGGGAAGCCTTAATTAGCATGGCCTTTTGCAGAGACAAAGGTGTATGATTACCACAGGGCAGGCAGACATTTTGCCAATCTGTTTGCTGAGTAGCAGCTTCCAGGGCTTCAAGAGTAAAGGAGTCAGCAGGCTATCCTACAAGCCCGAGGGGCGAGGACCACCCGTCGCTTCAACTTCACTCTTTAGTCGGGAGCCCTACAACTTGCCAGTGTGACTGCCATCTTTGTGACCTGATGGCATGCATATGAGATAGATGTCAGAGATCTGAGAACTCCGGAGAAGCCACATGTGAGTGAAGCCTATTGACTTTGGGGCTAGAGAATTTTGTTTTCCCCTGTGTTGGTCAGATGTTCCCTCTGCAAATGGAGGCCCCTTTCTCACTACTCAGTGGGGCACCCTTCCTTAACCACTCTCCATGAGAGGCCTGGCTTTATTGGAGGGCCGGTTTGCCAGGTGATACTCTGTGCCCTTAACAATGACATCCTCTCCCAGACAGGTTTAGGTATTGATCCTCCTAGTTGCTCGGGTCTCTAGAACCCTCCTCCAACCCATCCGTCACCCTAAATAGCTGTTGCCTAACAGACGCCGATGGACATTTGGTCCATGTTCCTCAGTGATTCACATTGAAACCATCTTCCAGAGCGAGCGGTAGGCTCCTTCAACCACGAAAGGACTGACTGCTGGACTTCAGAGATTCTGCCACAGAAGAGAAAGTGAGCAACAGAAAAACGATATCCCAAGACTTTGGAGAGAAATCACATTAGAAGAAAATGAAGACAGTGACTGGGCAATAGACCGTTGTCACTTTTGTGAGTAAGCATCTGTACCTGTCATCAGAAAAGCTGATGGCAGCCCTGCAGGCTGAGCCTGCGCCAAGGAGGTATATCCTATTATCATCCCCATATCATGGTCTTTCATTTCAGAGTTGAGCTGAGATGCTCCATAGCTTAGATTTTCTCAAGTCCACTCATCTAAACGGTGCTGAAGCTGGATCACAAACCCAAGGTGAAATGGTTCCAAGACCTTCACCGTGAGCCTCCTCACGTAGCTGTCCCCCCAGATTTACAAAGACAAGACAGTAAAGCAAAACGTGACCCTCCAAATAGAAAGGGACAAAGATAAGGTCCATTTTGTTTTAGAGTCTGCCAAAATTAGGTGCATTCACTTGGGTGAGTTTAGATGCAAGTAATAGAATGGTCAACTAGGGCTTAAGAAATACTATTGCCAGCCGGTGGTGGTGGTGCACACTTTTAATCCCAGTACTCGGGAGGCAGAGGCAGGCAGATCTCTGAGTTCAAGGCTAGCCTGGTCTATAGAGCAAGTTCCAGGACAGCCAGGGCTATAGAGAGAGACCCTGTCTCAAACACAAAAACAAACAAAATACTAGTGCCTTGCGTGCTCAATATGAAGATAAGAAGCTACGTACTTGAAGCAGTGGTTCATAGACACCTGTGATTTAGCCTTGTTTTGATTTTGTTGTTATTTTTTCAGAGTCTTCCTCTGAAGCCCAGGCTGGCCTGAAATTCAGTATGTAGCCCAGGCTAGCTTTGGACTTGCAATGGCCCTTCCCAGATGCTGTGATCAGAGGCATGAGCCACTGTAACTAACTAGGCATTCAACCTTCCATTCACCACCCCTGTTGGCTTTTGCTTTGGAAAGGTCTATCTCTTTATTGGGGTTTGAATAGGAACGGCCCCCATAGGCTCAGATGTTTGAATACTAGTCATCAGGCAGTGGCACTAGAGAAGGATTACGAGGTGTGGCCCTGTTGGAGGAAGTGTGACACTGGGGGTTAGGCTTTGAGGTTTCAGATGCTCAAGCCAGGCCCAGTAGCTGTCTCTTCCTGCTGCCTGAGAATCCAGATGTAGAACTCTCAGCTACTTCTCCAGCACCATATCTGCCTGCGTGCTGCCATGCTCCCCACCATGATGATAATGGACTAAGCCTCTGAAACTGTAAGCCAATCCCAATTAAATACTTTCCTTTATAAGAGTTGTCATGGTCATCATGTCTCTTCAACAGCAATAAAACCGTCAAAGGCCACTCCTAGTGACCCAACCCCACAAGCTAGACCTCCCCTCGTACTCCTAAAGGTGCTTCATTCCACTCCCCATAGCACCAACAGCTAAGAGACAAGCATTCAAAACATAAGCCTCATGGAAAGATTTCAGATTCAAACCATAATAGGGCCTGAACAAGGGGCTGGAGGAAGGTGATCCCAGGAAACAAGATGAGAGAATATGGAGTGTGGGGCAGGGAGGGGACAAAGGCCAATGAGAGGGTGTTGTGAACGTTGTGTTGGGTTCTGAGTCTTCATACCCTAGGGCGTTTACAGAACATGTGCCGGAACTAACCAACCAATAAGAAGCAAGTTCAGACACTTCCCACCCATCTCCCATCCCTCATTGGCTGAAGATTACTCCTGAACTGCAAGGGAAGACAGGCTCCAGAAGCTTCGGAGAAGGTTGCACAGTAGCGAAGTGGAGAGGATTAGGTTTGACCTGACCTCATGTCAAATGAGCCTGATCCCCCTGGGAAGTGTCCTTCTGAGCAGAGGCTGAAACGAGGAGATCAGGACAGAAATATCATCTGCCGCAGGAACCAGCCAACTGAGGCTCTCTCTGGGTCAGAACCTTGTATTGTGACTTGCTTTGTGACTCCCAGAGAGCGTTTCTGCACCTGTTTCCTTTTGTGTAGTGAATCAGCACCAATCTCCTTCCCTGAAGTCTACATCCACCAGCCAGAACCACCAGGAACGCAACCTGTGATCAATCCAAGTTGGGTTTGTTGGTGCGTGTTGAAATGAGGATTAGCACATATCATGGGATACCATGAGTGTCTCATAGAAAAGGTATCAGGAGGGACTTCTCAGAAGATCATTTGAGTCACGTGACTTAGTGAAGGGTGAGGGTGCATAGTCCTGCTCTGGATTCCATGCTGTGAGAAGATGGGACAATTTTGTGATGGAGCATCTTGATTATCTTAGTCCAAGAGTCTGCGGAGGAATAGATGGGGCTGGAGCCATCATTAATTGAGAAACACCACTTACGTTTGCCAACAGGATAGACTACTTACAGTTGGCCTGTCTTCTTGCTTTTGTCTTTGTTTAGATATTGTACTGGCTATTTATTTATTTGTTTTTGTTTTTCAAGACAGGAGCTCTCTAACTCTGGCTGTCCTGGAACTTGCTCTGTTGACCAGGCTGGACTCGAACTCATAGAGATCCACCTGCCTCCCACGTGCTAAGATTATACACCACCACCTCCCTGCTTGTACTGGTTATTTTTATTGTCAACTTGATACAATTTAAAGTCACCTCAACAGTGAAATTGCACAGATCATATTGGTCTGTGGCCATGTCTGTAAGAGATTATCTTAATTGATAATTGGTGTGGGAGGACCGAGTCCACAGTGGGTAGCACCATGCCTAGGCAGGTGGGAGCATAACCCAATGAGCAAACCAGTAAGCAGTATTTCTCCATGGATTCTGCTTCAACTTCCTGCCTTTAGTCCTTGTCGTGACTTCCCTTCACAGTAGTTCATTGTGTTAGTCAGCTTTTTGTTGTTATAAAGGAATATTTGAGAGTCAACTGATAGGGAGAGAGATTTATTTCAGTCCATGGTTGGTGGGCTCCCATGGCGAGCAGAGCAGCATGGTGGAAGGACATGGTGGAACAAAGCTGCTCACCTTATGGTGGCCAGGAAGTAGAGAGGAGGGGCCAAAGACAGGAAATAATTCCAAGGATGTAACTCCCAGGCCAAATCCCTGAAACTAGCTCCCACCTCCTAAATTACCACCACCTCCCAACAGGTCCTGACATTATGAAGCCATGGCTGGATTAATCTGTTGATGAGGTCAGAATTCCCATGATCCATCACTTCCTAAAAGTCCCACTCTGAATACATTGCTTTGGGGACCAAGCAACAGAAAGCAAGCTAGACACTGTGGTCTCATTCTCTCACTGTATCAGTCGCAGAGTGGCCTTGTCTGATGGCACTGCGATTGTGTGTGTTAAGTAGGAGCAGGATTTCAACACCAGGCCCAAGGGGTTGGTGCTGTTTTCTTTCTCAGGGTTATCTGACACAGGCTCTGCACCCTGGTTAAAGTGGCAGGTATGCACATTAGCCCTGCCTCGTGGCTCTAATAAATAGTCCACTCACGGAGAACAGAGGGCACAAGAGCAGGGGCAAATCAGAAGACTCTTTTGTCTCTAGAAAAGCTCTTTCAAAAGCTGGCCGAGCCATTTAGGCAGCCTCTCTCCCTCCTCCGTGACTCATAGCTGCGTGGCTGTGGCTGAACATCAGAGTGATGCCAACAAGGAAACTGACGGGGCTCACCCATGCGTTTCCTGTCATTCATGTGAGGGCGACAGAGCTTGATGGTGACAGCTCAGATAACATTCTTGGCCACAAGAACCCTCAAGCTAAATGGAGCCTGATTGCTGGGGAGGAGAGTGACAGATAATCTGGATGTTACAAAAAGCTTCTGGCTGCCACCTTCCCCAGGGGTACTTTAAATTGAACTCAGAATATGCAGAGTAGTTTCTGTGATGGAATTGATATCCAGCCAACACAATGACTAAGGTCATTCGAAGGACCATGTTAAGGCACAGAACACAGAAGTTCCCAATAGGTCCTGACATTAGGAAGCCATGGATGGATTTATCTGTTGGTTTGCCCTTGATCCAATCACTTCCTAAAAGCTCCACTCTGACTGCTACTGCCTTGGAGACCAACCCTTCAACACACAGGGTTT
Organism: Cricetomys ansorgei; assembly: GCA_026225945.1. NCBI lineage: Eukaryota > Metazoa > Chordata > Mammalia > Rodentia > Nesomyidae > Cricetomys > Cricetomys ansorgei. The sequence continues at coordinate 8,284,769 of JAMJFZ010001232.1, forward strand.
TGGTAGACACTCTGGTCTCTTCCTTCCAGGTAGAAAATCCTGGGTGCATTCTGTGCACTTCTCAGGAGGGTACGTGAGCTGGGCAGAGGCTTTGATAGACGTGGCTTTTCTCTGGTTATGCTCACTTCTCCATTCCCACACTTCTGCTTTTCAAACTCATCTCCTGAACTCAAACCACCTGCTTCCAAGACTTCATCCCAGACTGCTTTAGGACAAAACCAACCTGAACCACATATTGATGCAGCCCCCCCCCCCCCGCTTTATTGTACATCCTCCCCACCTTCATGGGGTTGATGCCCTGAGCATCCATTCTCCTACTTGGGGCCACAGGAAGTAGGGTAGAGCTATCCAGATGCCTCTGTAAGCCTGCCCAGGTGGTACCTGGTCTACCATAGGTCTGGCCTCATCCCCTAACATCACCGGTGGAGTCTTTCCACTGGCAGAGAAGTAGGAGCTACCGAGAGAGAACATCTAGCTGTCTGGCCTCATCCCCTAACATCACCGGTGGAGTCTTTCCACTGGCAGAGAAGTAGGAGCTACCGAGAGAGAACATCTAGCTGAGAATGAGGAGCCTGTTTTTAACTACTGCTTTCATTGCTGCGACCAAACACCTGACAGGAACAATCTATGGCTCTGGGGGTGGGGAGGGGACTTTGACTCATGGTTTTAGAGAGTTCTGCCCTGTGCACTTGGGTAGCACTCCATAGTGATACAGTGTGTGATAGAGGAGCTTGCTCACCTCTTTGCAGACAGGAAGCATAGAAAGGGCGTTCTAGGTGAGGGCCAGGACAAGATGCAGCCTGTCCTATCCCACTTCTTAAGCACGCTCTTAACTGTGAGTCCATCAAGGGACGACTCCATTGGTCAGGTCAGAGTTTTCAGAACCCATCACTGGCCACCAAGCCCTTAGTGCCTGAAGCTATGAGGAACATTTCAGATTCAAATCACGCCAGATGTGGCACAGTGAAGAACACTGGCTACCTCAGGTCAATGAAACTTCCGGCTCCTTGGAGTAAAAGGAAAGGGCACACAGATCCCAGTGGGCGCCACTGATGGACACAGGCATCTCTTACTTGCAGCCAGGATGTGTTTTCAAACATTTCCCCCCAACCAAGCCAGAATCCCTTATAAGGTACTTGTGGCCAGTTGCCTCTGCACATGTGAGGGAGGTGTCCTTGGGTGCTCTGATTGCTGAATTCATCTCTTCTGTGAGACCATGGCTGCAGCAGTTTCTCCAGTGTGTATCAGGCACCAACCTTGAAATCAGGCCTCCTACTTTGGGATGAGATGATGGAGGCCAAGGATGACTGGGTTCCAAAACAGAATATAAAGGAGGCTCACCAGTGTGTGTGCATGCGTGTGTGCATGTGTGTGTGCATGTGTGCATGCGTGCATGTGTGTTTGTGTGTGTGTTTGTGTGTGTTGAGTGCACGCGCACTCACATACGGTGGCAGGGCAGGACAGAACTCTCTGAATCCCTCAGGGTGTGAAAAGTCAGCATTAATAACAGACAGAGTCTCCCCTAGTGCCACTTACCGTGCTGCACATAGTAGGTGCTTGTGTTCACAGACCCATCTCTGTGACAAATACTTGAAACAATTTAAAAGAAGGGAAGACTTCTTTTGGCTCATGGGTCCAGTGAGTTTGCTCTATGGTTGATGAGCTCTTGTTTCTGGGTCTATGGCTAAGGCAGCATCATGTGAGGAGCAGAGCTGATCTGCTTGTGGTAGCCGGGAAAGAGGGAGGGGCAGAACAAGATCCTCTTTAAGGACTCCAGTGTTCTCCCTCTAACCACATTCACTTCCCAAGGTTTCCATGGCCTCCCAGGGAGAAAGAGGTCCCTGCAAGTCACAGCAGTTCCCATGCCACAGCTTGTACTATGTGTACTTGAAATATGCTGGCATGACTATGTGGGAACAGGCTTCTTGACTTCATTTGAGTGGTAAAAACCACATGTGCTTAGGGCTGCCAGTTTATAAAGCCCTTATCGATGGCCTTTGGGACATTGAGACAGACATTGGGAGATAGCGCTGTGTTTGCCCCAGACCTCAGGATGAATTTCAGTTGCCCCAGACATTCCCATTAAGTTGGCTGCCCCTTGGGAAGGATATTTTGGCTGTGCAGGCCTTGCTGCAAAGATGGCCTGGGCTTGAGCAGTCAACACTGGAGTACAGTGGAGCTCTGGCTCCTCCTACAGGCCTCAGTAAGAATTACACCAACTTCACTTCCTCCCTTCCCCCTCCTCAGGCTGCCCCTTCTGACAAGCCTGGAAAACATCCCCCAAGAAATAGCTTACTCAAAGTCATATCAGAACAGAGCAGAGAGGGCTTTAAAAATCATTTCAAAGAAATTTCATTTCTTTAACATCCTTCTACTGTCTCACGGCAGAGAAACCAAGGCTAATGGAGGTGACCAATACCTCTTTGGCCTCTCTGCCCCCAGCACTGACATGCTGAGTCCACAGATGGGCTAGGAGCATGTGGGAAACAAGAAAAACAGAAACCATCTGGTCAAGGTCAGGCCTTCCTTCTGTCTCTTCGTGGCCACATCGTAATTCCTTGAAACTTCTGATGAGTGAGGTATTTGGTAAAGAGAACAAAACTGCCATCCATTAATAATCCACATGCACCTTTGGGTCACTTGCTGTTGAAAAATATCATTCCTGCTTTGTTCTTAAGATTTTGTAATATAATTCTAGTTTAAAAGCCTACTGTTAGGGGAAAAAGTCAATAGTGAGATCCTGTTAAGAAAGCAGTAAAGGCTGTGAGCAGCGATACTGCCTTAATTCCAGCACTCAGGAGGGAAAGCAAAACCGGCATCTGTAAATTCTGGGCCAGCAGGGCTGTACACTGAGAACTTGTCTCAAAACAAAAACCCAAACTGTCCTCTGTATACATTAGGCTTACCTCGTATAAATAGCAACAAAATGCTTGAGCTTATTGATAGAATGAATAGATACTGTTTATCCATTTTGGGGTAACTGTTAACAGTATTTGATACTTTATCAAGCAGGTCTTTTTCCATGTTCGATTGCACTAATTTTTGTGCCCCCCACTCCCTGTAACTGAGCACAGTGTGGAGGTTAATGGTATGGAGGATGCTTAGCCAAGCCAAATGGACCAACCATCAGTATGTTACTCTGCTGGGGGTAGATATCTAAGCTGTGCATGGCAGACTTTGAATATTTGGACGTTGGCTGGTTGTAGTTTGGCCTTGCTGGAGGAAGTATGCCACGGACAATTGGGCAGGCCTGGAGAGTTCACAGCTTCACCCCTTTCAGTTCGCTCTGCTTTGTCGCGTTTGTGGTTTAAGATGTGATCTCTCAGCTTTTCGCTCTGGCCACCTATTGCCATGCTTCCACCACCATTATGGACTCTTCCTCTGGAACCATAAGCCCAAATGAACTCTCCCTTAAGTTGCCTTTAGTCGTAGTGTTTCATTTCAGCAGCAGCAAAGTAGTTAAAATGCCTGTCTGTTCTTTCCATAGCTGGGTTCTCACACTAATCCACGATCTGCTCACGGCTTTAAGCACCAGCCTTCTTTTCCAGCAATAAGCTCAACTACTCCTGTAAGAGTGCCAACCCTGTTTGCCTTACTAACACTTGACTCAAAACTATTTATCTCAACTAACAATAAAAACCCATAGTCCAAATCCAAATTATCAAGCTAGAAAAAAATAGCAATTTCCTGTCTAAGAACGCCACTGTCCATGAGAAAAGCAAGCACGGGGAATAGTCTAGCTACCTAGGACTTCAGTTTGGGCTGTGCACACCCCTCTCCTAATAGTGTACTTGGTCATCCGAGACCCTTACCTGTATTGTATGCACATACCTCACTCTAGGATATGTTTATCTGCCCTTTAACAACCACTGAAATTAAAAATTCTATTAAATCATATTCTGGTTATATCCATGTATAAAAGGAGGCCTGTGACAGGGCTAAGGTTGCTTCATCTTGTCTCAGCTGGAGCCATCTTTTAAGTTGAAACACCTTTTCAACACCCCTATGAAAAGTCCTGTGGGAAAGTACCCAACTCTGTTCTAGAAACTTGGGTCCAAATGCCCCAGTGAACTTCATACTTTGGGCTTCTGTTAAACTGCTTGCTTGCTTTACTTACTCCTGAAACTGTAGACCAGGATGTAGTTTTTCTGTGTCCTTTGCCTTTAAAAGCTCTGGTAGAAGTGTTTCTCTCCAAGCAGTTGCTAGCTGGTTTAATGCAGACTCTCAATTCAGACTTTGGTCACAGTGAGTGGTTTTTGGGTCTCTAACCTGCAACAAGGCCAACCAGGCCGAAACTAGTTTGGGTTACAAAATAAAACTAACTGTCTTCCAAGTTAACTTTCGGGGATAATCACATTTTACCATCTTACGACTAGAGCATTTGGTGTGCATATGATTAAGATTAGATGATTTGGGGGACAAACACTGTAGAAAAGTAGTTACATAATTTAATCTGTCAGTCAAATAGAGAACCATCGAAACTACATCCCTAACTAAACTCCTCTTTCTTAGACCCTGTGAAAAGAAGGCCCTAACAATAACCTGGAACCCTTGGGTACATTCCCTGCCCTGTAGCTTCCTTTCTAATCAGACAATGGCTTCTCTACCCTTGTAATGTTTGAGCCTTCATTTCAGTTCCTTGAATGAGATGCCAAGAACCCGGAAACCCAGCCCAGACGTCAACTACTGTAACATTCATACTCTAACCTACTTACAATGTTCAAAGTTCAAAGTTCAAAGTTCTATCTTATGTAAAATAATGACAAGAGCTTTTAATGTAAAATTTTGATATTTGGAGGAATAAGAGCTTCATGAAAACATGGATTTGCATGATCTCATTTTATTAGTTTGGCAGTGCAAGTCATTCTAATGACTTAGTGCATATAGTTCTAAAAATCTGTTGGTTGTGTTTGAATGCTTATGTAAACATGTATGCAGAATCCTATGAAGAACTGACTTAGAACTTTTCAAACTTTGAAGTGTGATAATGTTACAAAAGAAAAATGGAGCTTCCACTGGCTCTGATTCACCATTGTTTGGGGTTTTTGTCCTGGCAAGAAACCACATCTGAACTGAGAACAGCTGACAGATCACCTGACTCCTAACTGCCCAGATGAGGAATCCACAGGCCCGGGTGAAGATTACAGAGCTCACGAGACAGAGAGGTCCACTCACTGGTTCTCAAAGGTGTTCTGGAGAAGTCTGGGGTTCCAGTTACATCTGGGTGACCTTGGGATTTTCTGTTTAATACCAGCCTAATAGCGAATATTTCTTTCATAGCTTATAAACTTGCTCAGTTGCTTTAAAGACAAAAATCACACCCACTTCTACCGATCAATAACCATCAGTCGGTTCATGCTTTCCTCTCCTGAGGTGTTTGAACTTGGACTCACTTTCCTGCTCCGCTGTGTTCACAGATGACCAACATTAACGTGTCTGCTCTAATATGGAATTCAGCAGCAGCCGAGAAAGTTTGCTAGTAGAATTTCCAAAGCCATTGATATGAGCCCAGGACGGTTTGTTTCTCTGTGCAGGCATGCGCACCAGAGGCACCCTGCTCTGTCCACCTGAGCAGAGGCTTGGTTTTGTAAAAGCAGAGATTACTTTGGGGACATCGAACAGCACTAAGATTTCTTGTCCTACTGAAGATGTGCTGGCTGCAGAGGCAGCTCTGTACTGGAGCAACTGCCCAGCATGCACTCCTCCCCACCTCCAACAGGAAACAAAGTTTGGGTCCCAGCACCCATGTCAGGTGACTCCTGCTCCAGGGTTGGTGCCTCTGGCCTTCTTGGGCAGCTGTACTTGAATGCATATACCCACAAATAAATGCACACATACATGCAATTAAAAATAAAAATAACTCTTTAAAAAATAAAATAAAGACCATTAGGATTGAGGTGGATGATGTTGTTTTCAAAAAATGAGTTAGGTTTAAGACACTCAAATGGTGTAACTGAGAGAAAGAAAAAGCACTGATTTTATAACACTCTTCCTTTAAATTCAGATGGACAATTAGGAATCCTTCCAATTCTGTGTAAGCATAAAATCCAGGTCTGACGTGTCACAGGATTACTTCTTTACAACAACGAGTTCAGTGGCTGATGAAGATGCGCATCCACGGAAGAGCAAGCCGCAAGACAGCTGTCCTGGGAAGAGCTGGTCACTCGGCTCTAGATTCATCCACCTCGGCTCATCCCGTTAGTCAGGATTTGGGTTCCTGAGGGCTTCTTCAGCATTTAACTAACTCTTTGTTGGTTGAAGGTGCTGGGACTGTTTCTCCACACATGAACTGATCCTAGGACAAAAGAAAAACTGCTATTTAGCCACTGGGTGTCTGTGCCACCAATGCACGACATCGCTTTCATTTAGACACAGAATCAATTCAGCTGTTAGTTTTTCACTGCTGTATCATTTATTTAAATTATGTGCTAGCAATGAAAAATCAAGGATTGAAATTTAGGGGAAAATCCATTTATAATATTATAAAAATGGCAACACATTTAATTTAAAAAGTGTAAGACTTATGCACCAACAACAACTGTTGTCCAAGGATGGACTGCATGTTGTATGATGTTAGCAGCACCCTGTTGTCCAGGGATGGGCTGCATGTTGTATGATGTTAGCAGCACCCTGTTGTCCAGGGATGGGCTGCATGTTGTATGATGTTAGCAACCCTTGGTGCATCCACTACACATTAGTAGCTATCCCAGTTGACACAACTGGAGACAAAGGAACATTTTAAAGATCCTTACTGTTGTGTATGTGTGTACCCCCATGTGTGGGATGCTCAGGGAGGCCCTCAGAGTTGGGGTTCCAGGTGGTAGTGAGCCACAGGTGTGGGTGATATAAATGGAACTCTGGTACGCCAGTACTTTTCGGAAGCTATTAGCCACTAAGCCCCAATATCTCTCCGGCCCCAATAGCACTTCCTTTTTGTTCAAAGAGCTGGTGCTGGCACTACAATTAGACTCTGAAAGCAGTTGGAGTTTAGTCCTGAGTTCATTATTTAATGAGCAGTGCCCATGCCCATCTTGTTAGAGAGCAACCACTTCCCAGAAATAAGCATGTCACATCTTTGAAGTTTTTGCATCAGTTAATCAGTTCAATATCTGGTCATTCATATTTGTGACCCCCCTCAAAATGAGTACTAAAAGGACTAGGTCTTTGTGTTTCCCCACACATACCTGCAACAGTAACTACTCTGTAAATGAAGTTCAGTCTCCGGGTTTTGTTTTTTTTTTATCCTGGTTTATGCCAGCTACTACAAGAACTCTTCCCAGTTACTGCTCATCTCCTACGGTGTGATTCCAAGGAGTCAGCCCCTAGTCTGTCCTGTTGCTATCTGTTCCAGAGACCATTTTAATCCAAGAATGAACCATTAAATTTCTGTTATTGGGCCAGGTGCATGCCTCTAATCCCAACATTCAGATGGCAGAGGCAGGTGGATCTCTGTGAGTTCAAGGCCAGCCTGGTCTACAGAGTGAGTTCCAGGACAGCCAGAGTTACAGAGTTACATAATGTCTAAATTAAAGCTTGCCTCTCATGAAGCTCTGTGCTTTGGTCTAACTTACCCTGTATTCGTCTGAGTTCATCTTTAAGACTGATAAACTCCTGAAGACTCCAAAGCACTAACTGAATTTGAAGTGAAGAGTAAAAGCATTTACCCTTTGTCTATTGCTGTCCTTATTGGGTACAAAGGAACATAAATTTAACATGAAACTGTAAAATTGCAACTAGGATTTATATCTCACACAAGACAATGTAGACAGTATTAACAAGCCAGGCAAGCAATAAAATGCAATCTTTTAAAAATGTCCTGGATCTCTGAACAAACTTAAATATTAAATACAAAAGAAATGTCAAAAGAAAGAACATCGATTAAAATAACCTTTCTGATAATTTTTCATTTCTGATTAAATCAATTTTCATTACAGAGCAATTTCTTTATTTCCCTTTTCAAAGTGAACACAAGTTACATAATTTAAACTTGAACAATATAATATAGCTACTTACTGACAATTTTGAAAGCTTTTTAAAAATAGCCCTTGATCTAGCACATGATTTAAAAAAAAAAACAAAAACAAAACCAAAAACACTCTAAGCAGGGCGTGGTGGCTCACACCTTTGACCCCAGCACTTGGGATGTTCAGGATGCAAAGGTAGGCGATCTCTGAGTTCAAGGCCAGCCTGGTGTACATAGTTCCAGAACAGCAGGGCTACAGAAAGACCCTGTCTCAAAACACAAACAAACAAACAAACAAACACGAACAAAAAGTCAAACAAACAACTCTTTCGCACTTTATATTAGACAGGCTGGGTTAGGTCTCTGTCACTACCTCACGCCCGCCCACTCCCTTTAATGCATCCCTTACTTTGTCATAAATCACTTTTATAATGAGAGAGCAGCTAGGACATGTTGCCACATCGTCTCCATTCTCCAAATCTTCCTACAACGAAATCAAACAGCGTATGGTCAGCATAGCCTCCCTATGGTCATCTTCCCGCAAAGCTCTCCCCGATCTATGTGCAAGTCTCGGGTTGGGTAACAGCACAAAGACCCTTCCCCCAAGTGTCACCTAGGGAAACCACCAGGAAGATTGGGTCGTTCTCCTCCAAAGCCCTGGGGTACAAAATCGAACTCCCTTCTCCAAAGAAGTTCCCAGCCAAAGGTTTTAAGGGTGGGGGAGGGAGAACCGCGCCCTCGGCCAGACCGGGTACCAGTGACAGCTTCGGTAACGACTATAGGGCGGGGGTTCAGAACACGTGTGCGGAGCCTTGCCAGGGACACCGGAAGAGAAAGTGCGCAAGCTCCCGGAGTCGCCGGCAGGCCCTAGGGGTGGGTACCTTGGTGATGGAGAAGTTATCCCCACAGGGGCAGGGGTAGAAATACGTCTCCGAGTCTTCGTCATATTGAAAGTCCTCGATCTCCACCTCGTCGTGAAACACCGCCATGCTCTCCCGGTCGGCACCGCATCAGTTTGCCTAACTCAGCCCGGTGCGGAGCAGGCCCAGGCTTCAGGGGGATCACTTCCGGGCGCACCGGCGATGACGCAACTCCGACCGCAGCGGCCAAATAGGTGACCGGGTCGCGGTCGCCGTGGAGATACCGGGTGACAACGCAGGAAAGACGGCGCTTCCGGCGCAGCGCTCCGCCCCCTGGGTGGCAGCGACCAATAGTATGAGGGGCTCTCTCACGCGCCGCTACGTCACTCCGGGGACCCGAGGAGTTTGCACCTGGGCTGTAAACGGGTTTGCTTTGCGGGTGGTGTCCGCTCCTCCTTCGCCGACTTCGGGGAGCCCTTAAGGAGCGTGCTGGAGGCCCCGATGCCAAACACTTCCGGTCCTGTCCACGTCTGCCATCTCTGGCTGCTGCCCTACCAGAATCTTAGAGTCTTGACTTGCGCTGCAGCCTGGGCAGTCGCTTAAACATCTGAAGGAGGCCGTGTGTTCTGGTTCATTCGCGTTCTTCTAGTTCCCGTCAGGTGAGATCCGTACCTTTACGTTGGCGGCCCTGACCCAGGACACATCTGCGTACACAGCTTCCTGTCATTCTCACCCAGCTAATTGGTCTCCAGGCACATCGGCCTTAGCTCCTCTAACTCCCTGGGTTCGTTTCTTGCAGACATCTCTGCTGCAGTGTTCTCCCCTGAATGTCTGTTTGGCTGCCCCTTAAGGCTCTGCATTCAGCTCAGCTGCCATCACCGCCAAGAGGTCTTTACTAATACCCCACAAACCGTCACTCCTACTTCCTGTCACACTCACATCATCTGTAACCCTCCCTTTAAATATAATTATCACCCATTTCTTGCTCAGGTCCCCAGACTCAGCAGCAGGTACCTTTACCCGCTGAACCATCTTGCCAGTCGTATAAATATATATGTATTAAGAATTGAAATAAAGCTTGGAAGGCACGTTGAACACAATTTAATAAAAATACCTTTATTTGCCGGTAGGTGGCAGTCCTGGTCATGGTACTGCTAACACAATTTATTCTTTGAAAAAGAACAACTTTTAAAAATTAACTTTCCTTTGTTTTCCAGTTGAGTTGGGAAGTAGGCTATTTTTAAACAGCAGAGTCACTAAAGGTGTAGTATATTGTAAAAGCGTTTATTTTAGCAGTATTTGTCTAAAACATTAAGTGGAACAATGTCCCCCGTTCACTGGAGGATGAATTGAACAGGGAATTTGTCCTAGGTGTCATATTATTGTCTTTCTAGCCGTTGACCACGGTTTTTCTTTCCTTGGCACAACACCAGCTCAAACTGGGCAGAACCATAAGGGGAACCACCTGTAGCCAGATTGGTGGGTGGGGGCAGGGGGGTGGGGGGCCACAGATGGCAGAATGCAGTGGGGGGGGCAATGGGGTGGGTAACCTAAGACTCAGGAGTTGACTCAGGCCAAGGAAGATCAAGAAGCAGCAGGTGAGAAATAATTAAAAAGAAACGTCCACATGAGGAGAAGGGTTAATGGCAGGGAGTAATTGAGAGTGGGGCCCTGTGATTGCAGAGCAGGCCCTCCCTTCAGTCTGGTGCTGGGGCTCCAGCTCAGGGCCTGTGTGTATGCCAGGTAAGCACTCTACCACTCTGCTTCACAGTCTGAACTCTAAACGAGCCTTTCCTTTTGCAAGTAAGACTCCATGGGCCTTTTTCTGTTTCCTGTCCTTGTACTTACCCATCTGTCGTCTGTGCCACTGCAGGAACTCCGTGGGCATTTCCACACGTGGAGAACATCTCTGTGTTCCGGCTGGTGTGGGCCCAAAAGTCTTAGTGTAATACCAGGACCAAATACTGCATCGGCCAGCTGAGGACCAGAATCCCGTGTAAGTTCTAACACTGTTTTTGGTGTAGCGCCTTTAAAGAGAAAACTACCTTAGCAGTCCTGCATGAAGTGGCATCGGGGCAATGGCCAGTAGCATGTTTATCCTCACCCTGCTGTGACATGAGGAACGTGTCTTTTATCTGGAGACTTCTTAGGGAGCTATGGCTTTTTGATAAATTCTGATTTATGTCACTGCCTGGTGTATTTATTTATTTATTTATTTATTTATTTATTTATTTATTTATTTTTATGTCTACCTGTTAGAACCTAAGTTCTCTGATGATTTCTTCAAACCTTCACTCCCAAAGCTTAGGTGAGGGCTGACTTCATATTGGGGCCTTAATACTTTTCACCGAATGAAAAATTACAAAAACTTCATTGTTGGCTTTTGAATATTCTCCTAACACTAAACTTGCTACAATTAGTTTATACCAAGCCTTCTCAAATGCTTAGGAGAGACATGTTGACATTTTACTCTCAAAGCCACTAAGAAGAGAGCAGGCCGGTACAGTAATACAACAATGTGAACGGTGTAGGCTAAGAAGTATTTTTTAGATGGCACAAGAAAGTGGTATGGGAGTTAAAAAATGTTGGTGATTTGACTGTTAATCAGTGCTTTACCTGGTCACTTTATAGTTTTACGACATAAAGTGATCCTGGAAATGGTAAATGGGGGTACATGCTTGTCACCCCAGTACAAGGCAGGAGGAGCCTAAGTTTGAGGCCAACTCAGGGTACACAGTGAGTTCAAGGCCAGCCTGGGCACTTAGTAAGCATGTCTCATAAAACCAAGACAAAATTAAAGTGTTGAGAGTCTTTCTGGTTTTTTGTTTGTTTTTCTCGAAGTATAACATAAACAGAAAGTGTCTGGCACCGACAAGGAGAGCTTGAGGATTTTACAGAGTGGGTGTACTAAGGCACTCAGCAACCATGTTGTTATGAAGACACTACATTGTTAACAGCCGCTCTGCAAGGCTGGTTTCTAATGTTACAGGCTATTTCTGTCTGTCCTGGCACATTATACAGTGGGTGTCAAAGAACATGTCCTCTCTGGAGTCTAGCTGCTCGTGCTATTTGATGCCTGTAGCCTATGATTGAATTCACTGCGTGTAAGTGAAATGTATCTGTCGTGTCGTGCACAGTGCATGAACGTATCGCACTTCATTTGCTGCTGTTAGTGGTCTTTTGGATAGCTGCTAGTTTGGTCTTTTATAAGTATTTTTATTTGTTTGTTTTAAATATTTGTGAACCTCGAACTTTTATAAACACAATTCTTAAAAGATTTATTTTTATTGTTTTTAATTATGTGTAATGTGCATATGTGTTGTGTGCACATGGGCGTGGGTACCTGCGGAAGAGCAGGATCCCTGTGGAGCTAGAGTTACAGGTAGTTGTGAGCCACCTGGTTTGGTTGCTAGGAACTGGGTCTTCTGGAAGAGCAATTCATGCTCTTTTGTTTTGTTTTTTTGAGACTCAGGGTCTCGATATATAGTCCTGGCTATCCTGGAACTCACTATGTAGACCAGGCTGGCCTCAAACTCATAGAGATCCACCTGCCTCTGCCTCCCCAGTGCTGGGACTAAAGGCTTGTGCCATCATGCTCAGCCCAAAGCCTTAAGCAATTTTATTTAAAATTTTTACTATTTATTTATTTATTTGTATGTTGGGGGGGTACACATGGAAGTCGGAGAACAATTTGTGGGAATTTATTTTCTTCCACTGTGTGGGTGGGTGTTTTGTTTTTACGTATATGGGTGTTTTGCCTGTGTGTGTGTCTGTGCAACACATGTTGGCACCTGCAGAGGTCAAAAGAGCGCAACAGATCTCCTGGAACTGGAGTTACAAATGGTTGTGAGTTGCTGTATGGGTGTCAGGAATTGAACCTGGGTCCTCTGGAACAGAAGTCAGTGTTCTTAACCACTGAACCACCCCCAAACTCTTTCTTACCTGCCTCTAACATAGTCTGGTATTTCTCTCCTTTCTCTGAAAATGATCTTAAATTTCAGTTTCAGTTGTCCAGGAAGCACCATGGCCCATGCAGTCTTGGCTCTGGGGGTGTCCCGAGGGTCTGTGAGAGCCGCCTGCACTCGAGCTGCCTCGTGCAGGTTGGCAGCCATCACCTTGCGCCACCTTACTCTAATTAGGTAAGTTTCTGCCTTTGGTGTCATTTGGGTTGATTTTCAGAGACCTGATCTGCTGATGGTTTGGGAGGTCCTTCAGCTCAAGAGCGGCGGCGTCCTGGCTTCAGTGTACACGTCATCAGATGGGGAGCGCCATTGGGTGTAGCCACTTATCACCGTCAGAGTTTCGGTATTTTGTAGAATCCATAATTAATTGAGTTTTCAATAGCCAAGATGTCACCTTGCATGGGAAGCCAGGTGTACTGTTTTACGAGGCCAATGCTTAATAACCTGCTTTTACCTTCTTTTAAAAAGCGGAATGAAATCCAAAAGGAAGGCTGATCACTTGGAGAGAACGGCGAGTGTCCTCCGACGGGAGGTGTGTGTCTCTGGGGCATGGTGGGCTTTCCTGGCAGGGCAGCTTGCACACTCATGACTGGCTTATCGGAAAGGCATTAGGTGAGACCTGAGGGACGAAAGGGACAGCCAGGGAAATTGTTCTTTCCTGTTCAGGAATTTCCCGAGCAGGACGTATGATAACTAATTGGGAAGCAGTGACTGAGCGGTGCTAAGGTTTCCACTAAGTTTGGCATGAATGGGCTGTTCAGTGAGGAGTGCAGCGGTGACCAGGGTGCCCCCCTCACAGGCACACTGAGGGCGCGCTGCAGGAGAGGCGAATGGCTTACCTTTTTTCTTTTCTTCTTTTGCCACCATGTCCTTGTTTGTCCTGCTTTGGAAGCACCTAGCTCATCAGAGCAGCACTAACACCTGAGACAGGAGGGCGAGCCCATTGCCCTTCCCCTCAGGCTCTCCATCATGCAGGCTATAGCACGCTAACCGGCCACCCAAGGGTGCCAAGGACTGGTCAATAGAGGAACCTCACCTTTTACCTCAGTGAGTAGCCCTGTTTCCACTTTAAAACGCAGTGGACATTTGCTTTGACTTTTTTCTTTTGAGTCCTTTCACATATTCAGGTGTATTTAGCTTAGTGTTGTGAGTCTCTGTAAACCAAAAAAAAAAAAAAAAGCCTGTTTATGCACTTCTACAAACAGAATCAGGAACTGTATTGTCTCCCTAGTTTAATTTTATGTTTTAATACAAATGGACACTTTAACATGAAGGCATGTTGTTTAGGCCACACCCTTAAAACTTAATTCTCGACGGGTGGTGGTGTTGGTGTGTTCCTTTAATCCCAGCACTCCGGAAGCAGAGGCAGGAGGATCTCTGTGAGTCTGAGGCCAGCCTGGTCTACAGAGTGAGTTTCCAGGACAGTCAGAGTTACAACAGAGAAACCCTGTCTCGAAACAAACAAACAAAACAAAACAAAACCAAAAAAAAAGAAAAATCCCTTAATTTTACTTTAGGAAATTGCTTTGGTACTAAAGGTAATTGTTGATTCCACTTCAAGTTGATTTTTTTTTTTCCTTTTTGAGAAGTATGTAAAACTAATTCAGCAGAGTAAGTTTATAGACATACAGAAAAATACACTTTTCTCGTTGATGAGTCTGAAAATGTTTAACACCCCAAAAGTGCTGATTGTGTAAATGTGAAGATTGTTAATGATTTTTCATGAAAGTAAAATCCTGCCAGTTGTTAAAGAAAATGCGGTGTATATCACAAGCTAGTATGTACTCTTTGTGATATGTGGAGGTGGGTAGGCAAATTAGAGCTCATGTTGGCAAATTTTGTTCAAAGGTCCGGGTAGTAAGTAATTTCAACACCGAACAGCATCTTTGAGGCAGGAGACAGCCATAGAAGGATGTAAGCAAATCAGGCCTCACCAAAGCCCTGAGGTTTACCTGTAGGTAACAGCTACCAGTGTTTGAATTAGAGTCAGCTCGTCAGGATCCCATAGGTCACAGCGTTGGGACTTCAGGGAGGTTCTTTTGATCCTGGGTCAGGACAGAGCTCTGGTGGTGTGACTGAAAGCACAGCATCCGATGCCCGGGAGTCAGGAAATTACAGGGTCACGGTTCTGATAGGGTTACTGTCTTTAGGGGAGGAAATTGCTAATTTCTTCCCCCTTTTTTATTTCTGTTTTTTATTCTTCCAAAGAGAATGAGAAGTAGGAGGAGATGGGAGGAACTGGAGAAACCTGATGCTCTTTGGGGCCAGCACCTCAACAGTGTGTGGTGTCAGGGATCACCCCACTCCCTTCCAGAGGGTGCTCCTGAAAAGCCCAGTGCCTCTAGTGGGAAAGGCACTAACCTCCATTTAATGTAAGTACTCATTATAAGTACTCACTATCCCATAAACCTCTCTGTTTTCCCAGAACTCCTTGTTGCCAACGAGCCAGTCCAGTGCCTGGGTTCTGACCAGTCAGAGAGATTCCCTGCTCCCTTTGAAAAAGTCTAGCTAGAAGCTCCTCGGGGTCATTTCTCCTATTCTGACTTACAGGATATGTGAGAAACGACCCCAATGCATTGGGTAATAAAAGCCTCATGTGTTTTTGCATCTATCTGTAGTCTTGGTTCCTTGAGGTCGCCCCTCGCCCTGAGACCCTGGGCAGGCATCAGCCCAGCCGGTCCTTTCACTCCCAAGCACAGAGCGGAGCTTAACCTTTGACTCAGACTCCCATGGGGCAGAATTGGACAGGTTCTCCCCATGGGGCAGAGCTGGACTGGTTCCTGGTCTCACCATCCACTCGACTTGCACTACTGAGGCTGCAGACCCCAGGGTTGGCCATATTGGCTGGAAGCTGCTGACTCTGGGTCTGGGATGACCTCAAGCTGGGAGAGGTTACACAGGACATTTTGCTTTTTTTTTTTTAAATCCCAGAGTTGAGTGACAGAGGCTTTTGGAGGTTTTTGAGCTGGAGAGTGAAGTGGGTTGGAACATTAACGATATTCATCAGGTGACTGCTTTGGAAGACACAAAAGGAAGGTAAAATAGTGACTCAAGTGAAGAGGAAAAAATTCTCAGGACAGTTGAGGGCAAGAGACAAAAAATGAGCCGAGTCCATGGGACCTGGCTGCGTTGGGGACAAAATGCTAGAAACAGCCAATGAAAGCTTGTGTTTTTATACCACCCGAGGACGGCCTTGACCACATGAGTCAGAAGGAGTGGAGAATTGAAATCTCAGTGGGAAGAAGCTGACCGTGCAGGGCTGGAGGGAGCAGCAGCGCTCTCCGCCTCACACCCAGCTCCACATCAGCCTCAGAGGCCTGGAACCGGGCAGTTCGTAGTGGTCTGGGCAGCACATGCCAGAGCCTTTGCTCCTGGGGACAGTGCTGTCTGATGTAAGTGCCGAGGTCACCTGGGTTTGAATCCTGCCTTGCAGTTCTTAGGCAGTGGTCTTGAACAAATACGGAAACTTTAAAAAAAATTTTAACCACCAAGGGGAAGAATAACAAATTTGTCTTGAGATCAATGCAATGAACTAATGCACTTGAGACATGGAAGCAGGCTCCTAGCGTGTGTCTAGGGGGAAAGTTCCTTAGGGGTTGGCTCTCCTTGCCTCAGGAAGTGTAAGTGTAGGCCAGAAGAAAAGAGTGGGGACTGGGTAAGGCCTTGGAGGGGAGCACTAGCAGTGAGGAGGGGGTGGGGAGGATGGAGAGGAGAGGGTGGGAAGGAGGGGGGAGGGGAGGATGAAGAGGGGGTGGGGAGGAGAGTGAGGAGAGGGCGGTGGGGAGGAGAGTGAGGAGGGGATGGGGAGGATAGTGAGGGGGAGGATGGGGAGAGAGGGGGGATGGGGAGGAGAGTGAGGAGGGGAGTGGGGAGGATGGAGAGGAAGGGGTGGGGAGGATGAAGAGGGGGTGGGGAGGAGAGTGAGGAAGGGGATGGGGAGGAGAGTGAGGAGGGGTGGGGAGGATAGTGAGGAGGGGGCATGGGGAGGAGAGTGAGGAGAGGGGGGTGGGGAGGATGGAGAGGAGGGGGTAGGATAGTGAGGGGGTGGGGAGGATAGTGAGGGGGGAGGATGGGGAGAGGGGGGGATGGGGAGGATGGGGGAGGAGGAGGGTTGAGGAGGAAGGATGGGGAGGAGGGGGGATGGGGAGGGAGGAGCACCAGTCAGAGCCCAGGAGAGCCCTGAAGAGGCGTGTCAGCCCCCCGCAGTCAGAGGTGGGATGGGAGGGTGTGCCTGGGGGGGCTTCTCACTGATACTGGACACAGTGTGATTTGAGGACGTCCACCAGCCTGGGAAGGCCTAGTTACCGTGGTCAAGAGCAACAAGGACTCATCTCAGTGGAGGAAGGGACTGAGGACAAGACTTCTCAAATACTTTAAAGGCCTTCTGGTTTCCACCCATAAAATAATAGGTGCCCATGATGGACATAGGGTGCCAGCCCGCCACACTGTCCAGGCCGGTGTCACTCGTGCCTGCAGTTTGCGGGGATGTGCAGTGGAGCAGCACGGGCAGTGGCGTGAGAAATTATAAATGCTAAAGTGGAGTATAATGTAAAATAAACTAATCCAGTAAAGTGCATGGTAACAAGCAGTGTGCACATAGGGTGGGCCAGCACGGTTGGAAGTTCTTTTGTTTGTATTTTCTGCTTCAGTGCCCCCAAGAACCCTATGAGGTAAAGGTGTTACTGGTCTCAGTTCATAGTTGAAGGCGGCCAGGACGTTCGCCCTGAGTTATGTGGTGTTAGTGGTAGTGCCAGGGTTAAGGTCTGGGCTCTCACTGTGGAGCCCATTCTGTTAGCAGCCATTCTTGCTTCTTTCTATGATTTGTTTCTGGGATGCTCAGGACAAAGCCAGTGGCATGGTGTAGCATTTCTGATGAATCAGGACATACTAGAGAAAGGTCTGAGTGTGAACAAAGGGCTGGCTGGAGAAGTATTTCACAGATCAGGGTTAGGATCAAGCCTGGTGACACATGTCTGTAAGTAATCTTAGCACTGAGGCAGAAGGATAGCCTGTTGTAGGCCAGCTGGAACTATGTAAGGAGACCCTTTTTTTTTTTTTTTCTTTTTTTAAGGTGCAGGCATAGGGGCTGTCATGGAAAATCACCCACTTCTTTTCCAAGACAGAAGGAGGAAGGGATTAGCAACAATGCAGAGAAAGAGAAGCATGAAAATTTTAGGAGCTATTTTGAGGTAGTGATACTTTTCTAGTGGATTTTTAAAAGTGATTTCCCAATGAGAGTTGGGGTGGGAGCTTTCAGAGCACTCCCTGCTGGGGCTGGTTGGGAGCCCTCCATTGAATAGCTCCCAAGTCACTCCTTTTGGAAGTTTCCAGAAAGCAAATGCATCCTTGAGAGTAGTGCTTCCCAAAACGCCCAGTAGGAAAGGCTCTGCCTTGTGTTCTTGTTTTAAGGTCATGAACTGTTTATACTCTGGGAAAATACAGTTCGAAAAATCTTAGAAAAGCATCGCATGAGCCAGACACGGTGGTGCACACCTTAATCACACCACTCAGGAGGCAGAGGCTGGTGAGTTCAAGTCCAGCCTTTTCCTCGTAGTACCAGCCCAGCCAGGGCTACATAGTGAGACCTTAACTCAAAAAACCAGCAGCAAGAAGGAAGCACGTGAGTACAAACACAGTTCCTGCTTCTTTGCTCTGTAAAGTGCTTTCTGTGCGCGCCTGCTGTTAGCGTGCTGTGGACTTCTTACTCAGAAGCAACTGTGGCCTCACCTGACCTGCTGCTGATGGGGACTTTAGATGCCAGGCAGGGTTGCTGAGTGCATCCCACCCCCAGAGCTCTTCGGGGTGCCTAGCCCCGCACTCAGATGGGATACTGGTTACACGGTCCCTGTAAGGGATGATTCTTGTATTCAGAATAAAATAGCCTTGTAGTAAGTCTCATAAAGTTGATTGAGTTTACTCACCCGATGGAGGGCAGAACACAGTGTGTGATTTGCCTTGTTGGGCGTTATCCAATGCACTTCTTTCTAAGCCCCAAACCTCTCTGGCTTCAGGTCGTGGCTGCGACTAAGGTGTGTGGAATTTCCCAGGAGCCTCCATCAGTGAGGAGCCTCCGCTTGCTTGTTGCTGATAAAGACTTTTCCTTTAAGGCTGGCCAGTGTTGAGTGGAGTTTCCCTTTTCCAAATGTGTGTATTCATGAAGGCCCCATCAGACGAAAAGAGTTATATTTCCTTCAGAAAGGATTTCTGTGGCTAGCTATTCCCTACCAGGAGAGAGGAATTCTGGGCCATTTCTGTTTGGGCATGGACACCTTGATTCCTTTCTTGGTTGGAGCCCCTGCTCCCCTCTGTCATGTATGAAACATACCTTGAGTAGTCCAGTTTCAAACAAAATAAAGTGCTGGTCTGTGGAACCACAGGTCAACAATTGTGTCTGCAGACAGGCTCACTAATAGAACACATCACAGTCACCTGGTCTGCTCCGGTTATGGCTGCTGGGCACTCGTGCATTTCTTAAATTCAATTTTTGTTCTGACAGAATAGACACAGGCTGACGGAAGGGCCTTGGCTTGGAACTCAGAGCCCTACCTGCTTCTGCTCCCCAGTGCTGAGGATTAAAGGTTGCCCTCTACACCTGTCTTATCTTTTTCAAAGAGTCTCTCATTGAACCTAGTACTCAAGTTCATAAAAACTATTGAGGACAGGTGTTAAGCCAACCTTGTACTCTTGGAATTTTCCTATCTTAGAATAGATATTGATCTGTAGTTTCCTTGGAGTGTCTTTGATTATCAGGGTAATACCAACTTCATTGGAGTAAGTTCCAAAGTGATTTATTCTCTTTTGTTTGGGATAGTTTCTGAAGGGTTCGATTAATTCTACTTTAAATGTATGATGGAACTCACCAGTGATGCCTGAACCTGAATTCTTCTTTGTGAAGGTTTATGTTTGTTTGTTTGTTTCTTTTTTCAAGACAGGTTTCCCTGTTGTAGCCCTGGCTGTCCTGGAACTCACTTTGTAGACCAGGCTGACCTCAGACTCACAGAGACCTAGAGATCTGTCTGTCTCTGCCTCCCTCATGCTGGAATTAAAGGCGTGGGCTACCGTGGCCCAGCTAGAAGTTTTAAAGTAATTAATTCATTCCTTTGAGTTTATGTAGATCTGATCTTTTCTGTTTCTTCTTGTGCCATTTTTGATAGTTGATGTCTTTTTATTAATATGTGTGGTTCATCTAAATTAACTAAATTGTAGCATAAAACAATTCATAAAATCCCTAAAAAACTCTTTCTATTTTTATAAGATTGGATATGATTATCCCTCTTTTATTAATTTAGTGGTTTATCGTAGTCTAAAATCTTGTCAGTTTTGTTTCATTTCCTGGTGCCAACAATTTTTTAAGTTACTGCAACAGTGATGGTTTATTTGTCCTTTTAGGGTTGATTTCATTATTCCAGGAGTCAAAGTAGTTGGTGGGTTTTCAATTTGCTCCAGTCCTCAACTGCTAGAACAGGAGAAAATAATAGAATTGGCAGTTGGGGTTCACAATATGGTGAGCAAGTACCTCTTAAATTTTTTTTTTTAGATTTATCTATTTTATTTTATTTTACCTGTATGAATGTTTTACCTGCATGTTTGTTTGTGTACCACGTCATGTCTATTTCCCTCAGAGATTATAAGAGGTGTCAGATCTCCTGGAACTGGAGTCACTGATGGTTGTGAATCACCATGTGAGTGCTGGGAGCCAAAATTGAGTCCTCTGTAAGAGTGACAAGTACTCTGAACTGCTGAGCTATCTTTCCAGCCCTTCAATGACCTTTAGAAGTTGGAGATCTGAGCATCTCTGCTCTCCATTAAGTTTGTGTTCAGCTCACTTGGTTCACGTGTAACCCAAAGCTGCAGGAATAAGGGTCCCGAATGGCAGAGTGTCCCATGGGAGGACCAGGATGACAGATCAACTTAGGCCAAACAAGTTTACTAAGCAGTACAGCGTCTATATACCATTTGCAAGGGGGAAATGTCCACGGTCAGCAGAGTCAGATAATGTTAGCAGAGAGAACACAGGATACCTCAGACCCAGCTGCCTAAGGACTGATATCCACAGCCCAGGGGGAAGAGTCAGTCTCTCAGAAGCTAGAACCTTGACTCTTTTGAGGCACTGACTCTAGCCTCAGACCTGCCTTGCCAAGTCTGCTCCTGGACAAGGACACAGAACTGAAGTTCCCTTTGTCCTGTCATTAGGGCCTCTGAGATACTCTTGGGTCAGTCTGGCCCCCAAACACTTGTGTTGAGTATTCAGGGTGCAAACTCACACTGAGCTGCCCAGAAGGGTAGAGAAGCAGAATCTGTTATGAACTGGGTTTTAAAACGATTAGGAATATTTTGTTTTTACCAAGCAGTCTATGTAAGTGTTGGAAAATCAGCTTTTTATGTAAGTAATCTTACTATGACCATCCAAAAGAAAGGAACTCGCTCTGCCTGTCATGTGGAGGGAACCGTCTCAGTTACAGAATAGTGCTGAGTCTGTGGTGCTCCACTCTGGTCACCAGGGCTCTTCACACGGCCTTCTGGAGGGGCATCCAAATCTAACTGTTGCTTTTAACTCGGGCTTACCCCATCCTGCATAAGCCACCTACCATCACCTGCGAGAACGCCAGAACAAAAGCGAGCTCAGAACAGCTCATCCTAAATTTTGTCCCTTTTCTCTGTTATTACAATATGGGTGTCTTTTATATTCACCTACAACCCCCATCCTTCACCAAAATGTACCCAGAAACCCATCACTGTCTAATTCTTTTCCTGGGAGTCATTGACAGTCCACAAAAGAGGACAGAAGACAAAAACTAACTTTATTCTCATCGCTGTGTCTTTAAAGCTGAAGAGAATCCTTGTTTGTGTAGGAACCACACATCAGGAGGGGAATGGAGCCAACAATAGCAGAAACACGACGGTAGTGGGATGTGCAGCGTTTCTACAGGATCAGCCGGGAGAAAAAAGCCTTATCTGTAGGAAGTAGCATGCCCTTGTGCTGAAAAGATCTTTTGTGCCGTGAAAACTTGCACTGGGAAACTCTCTCCGTCTAAGATAAACTTTCATATGATTGTTTAAAAAACAAACAAAACATAACAAGAAATACCACTGTTCATCACAATCTCTTGAAAGCAGAGACCTACAGTGTTCTTGGGTTGGGAGACTCAACACAAGGTAGGTGGTCCCCTTTACATTGATTGGTGGATTTATTATAACACAACAAAATCATAACTGTTTTTAGAGATATAGACAAGTGACTTTAGAATTTATATGAAGAAAAAAGAACTAGAATAAAACAATTTTGAAAAATAACAGAACAAGAAAGATCTTGATGGCACACACCTGTAATCTCAGTTGAGGGTTTTTGAGTTCAGGGTTAGCTTGAACTACTCAGTGAGACCTGTCTTAAGTCAATAATGACAACAAAAAGAGAATCACTTAAAAATTTAGGAGTAAAACAAAGTGATAATAACCCAAACAGTATAGTATTGGTAAAGGTTAGACACAGAGTTCAGAAAAAGATGGACATGTGCAGCCATTTTAATTTGAACAAAAGTGTTAGAGATGGAGAAAGGATAGATTTTTCAGCAAATAGCATAGAAACCATTGTATATTTACATAAAGCACAGAGAAACCCTGGACTTAAATTTATACTCTATATTCAGAATTAAAGTGGCTTATAGTTGTAGATGTGAAGCTTGAAACTGAAAGTTCTAGTTGAAAACACTGGAAATATTTGGAACTTGAGAGAAGAGAAAGAGTTATACATGGCACCAAGAGGAAGAACTATAAAAGAAAAATAAGATATGTTGGAATTAATCAAGATTAAACTTTTTCTGCAAAAGACTGTTAACTGAATTAAAGATGACCTGCAGCTGGGAGAACAGGAAATGAAAAGATGTTGACTATCATTAACCAGTAGGGCAGGCTGCACCTTCCACGTCGGGTACATACAGTCTCCTGCGCCTACTCTGCTCTGCCCAGGGGGAGCTGCCACCAGCTATTATAAAGTCGAATTTGTCCTGGAGCCATTTTCTGGATGCTCATTTCCTCCTGGGTTTCCTCCTTTGAGCTGCTAGGGTGGACAGTGGGGGTGTATCTGGGGTCAGCAGGCAGTTTGTTGGTAAAGTACTTTAAGGTCATTTTTTACTTTGTGGGCTTTGGCAGATGGAGGCATTCTGGACAGCTGCTATGTCTTCTCCAGTTGCTGTGGAAAGGTTGCTTATGTCACATGTAGGAGATCTAAGATTTAATTCAGTGCTCTGTAAGAAAGACAAGCTCCTTTACCTGCTTGAGCACTAGCTCACGCTGTGACTTGACTTTGGTGGTATGCTACTCTAGCAGTTTCTGTTCATACAGAAGACAAGGTTGGCTCTTCATACTCGAGTTTCTAAAAACAGTAAGCAGGTGGCTTTCTTCGTTGTCATTGCTACACACACTGAAGAGGGATCAGAGAGAAGGGTTCTTTCTCATTTCTCAGTCTCTTTTGCTCTCAGGTTCTGGTGACTGAAGAGAGAAGTGTGTCTGCAGGAGAGCAGGGCTGCCCCAGGGGGCAGAGCCTCTTAGGTTTCAGATCTACTCTTAGGGCTTGAAGGGAAAGAACATTTTTAAGCACTGCAGTTGCCAGTGCAGCTATGCCTAGAGTTACATTCTGAACCAGGGCCTCCCTTGCTGCCAGCTTTTTCTGTCAAAACAAAAGCCCACTTACTATCATGTAACACTCTTCTACATAATTTAAAATAGTTACGTTTAGGTTCTCCTCCCCCCCCCCCAGAGCATTGGTTCTCAACCTGTGGGTTGTGACCCTTTTGAGGATTAAATGACCCTTTCACAGGGGTCGCCTAAGGCCATATGGATATCAGATATTTACATTACAATTCGTAACTAGCAAAATTACAGTTATGAAGTAGCAATAAAAATAATTTTATGGTTGAGGGTCACCACAACGTGAGGAACTGTATTAAAGGGTCACAGCATTAGGAAGGTTGAGAACCACTGCTCTAGAGGAAGGACTTCTATTCATTTAACAGTTATTTACCAAAGGGGGACCTATTTATGAATTCAGGGATTTTTTTTTCTTAGAATTTTTTCTAAGTTTGGTCATCTTAAATTGTAGAACCTCAAATTAAATCCTTGCTTACCTGGTATGTGAGGTGCCCAGGACTGAATGCCAAAGCTTTGTCCCTCCAAAAGCACGTGATATGTTACTACTTCTAAATTGTGTTGATTTATGCTAGGAGCTTGCAGTGAAGTAAAACTGTGCTTTTGATGTAAAATGAATGTATTCCTGGGTTTTCTTTCTTGCTTCAGTGCACACTTGATTCTGAAGTGGCTCTCAGAGTGGGTAGAGATTTCTTCTTTGACCCTCAGCCCAGAGATGCCCCTCGAAACCTAGTGCTGATTGCTGGAGGGGTCGGGATTAACCCCCTGCTTTCCATCCTGCGCCACTCAGCAGATCTCCACCAAGACCAAGCAGACAAAGAAAGTAACCATGAGATAAGAATGATAAAACTGTTCTACAGTGCAAAGAACACCAGTGAACTCCTGTTTAAGGTAAGGGGGAGATGTATTTGCAGTGTGCTCTAAGCAAGTATGTGTAATTGTATAGTCCATAAGCAACAGGTGCTATGATGTGGTAGGTGCAGAGGGACTACTGAGATTGAAGGATACGGTGAGAGCTCAGGGGGTAGGAGGAGAGAAGTTTGGCAGGGTGATCAGCCAAAATAAAGTGTGTATGAGCATGCCATAGTGAAACCCATTACTTTGTGAAACTACCTAAGGGAATGAATGGAGTAAAGGGAGAAGTGGGGTGCATAGGGCCAAAGTGCTTGTCTTTATGAAGCCCATCACTAAACAATACATGCCAATAAAAATAAACAAACATGTAAATAAACGGGAAAAGTTTTCTTCCGGAGGTTTCCTATTTCTCTGCAAAGGGTCAGATAAAAAGTGTGGCAAGGTTTAATCAATTCAGATGAGAACTGACAGACACACTTCACGCTGGACAGTTAAAAATGTTTTCAGTTAAGTGACAGGAGAAGATGAGTATTGGGGGGTGTCTTAGTTACTTTCCTGTGGCTTTAGATAGCACTATGACTAAGGCATATAAGACTATAAAAGCATTTAACATGGGGGTTCTGGTTTCAGAAGCGTAGAGTCCATGGTTGTCATGGTGGCTGGCAGGCAGGCGGGCAGGCATGGTGCAGAAGCTCACATCTTGAGACACAGCAGGAGACAGAGAGGACCAACTGGGAATGGAATGAGTCTTTTGGAACCTCAAAGCTCACCCCAGTGACACACCTCCTCAAACAAGGCCACACCTCCTAATCCTTCCCAAACAGTTCCACTAACTAGAGACCAAGTATTCAAACTATGAGCCTGTGGGACCATCATTCTCATTCAGATCACCACAGTGGGATAGAATCCAGGAGGTAATGGAACAGAAGA
The DNA here is from genome assembly GCA_026225945.1 of Cricetomys ansorgei. Classification (NCBI taxonomy): domain Eukaryota; kingdom Metazoa; phylum Chordata; class Mammalia; order Rodentia; family Nesomyidae; genus Cricetomys; species Cricetomys ansorgei. Next base: position 8,309,983 of record JAMJFZ010001232.1, read on the forward strand.
GTCACTAGGGCCAGGCTTGGTGTCTCACACCTATAATCCCAGTGCTGGGCATGCTAAGGCAGGAAAATGAGGCATTCAAGGCCAACCTCAGCTACATAGAAATTTAGAGTCAGCTTGGATTACATGAGACTCTATTTCAAGAGCCAGGAGGAAGAGGTAATGGCAATGGTAGTTTTAAGACATTAGTCCTGATTGACCTGGAACTTGCTGGCGTTGAACTCATAGAGATTCACCTGTCTCTTCCTGCCAAGTGCTGAGGTTAAAGGCATGTATTACCTTACCCAGTTATGGTTTGATTTTTGTTTAAATTATATTTTGATCCAATGTTTGACATTCCAGAAAAATATCCTCAATTTAGTAAATGAATGTCCTGAGAAGATTGCTTGTAGTTTGCATGTTACAAAACAGACGACACAAATCACTGCAGAACTTAAGCCATACATCACAGGTGAGTCCTCTAAGATTTGGACAAGCCGTGAAGTTATTGGCTAGATAGGCTAGTTGGTTAAGCATAGATGCTTTACTGTTAAGAGTCATCTGCTGGGAATGTCCTTCCCATAGAAATCAAGATGGTTCGTATAGAAATGTTTACTTGGATTAACTTATATATAGGTTTCCTACTGCCCGTATTAAAATTGTATTTTTCACAATTTTTAGTAGGCCTTGACATCATCACTGTGTATACAAGCAAAAAAATTATGCTTCTGCTTTAGTTGAATCATTTCATTTGCCATTAATAGTTATTTAAATTACTCAGTTTCCCTGTTTGGAAGAAGTCTTCCAAAGTTATTCCAAGTTGTTTCATTTCCAAGTTATTCTTCCAAGTTTATTTCCAAGTTATTTTATTAATTTTTTATTTGTTTGTTTAAGTTTTTTGAGACAGCGTCTTACTGTGTAGCCTTGGCTAACCTAGAACTCATAAAGATCCACCTGCTTCTCTACACTCCAAATTCTGAAATTAAAGATTTACACCACCTCTCTCAGCTTAAGTTATTTTGTGTGTGTGTGTGTGTGTTTGCTTGCAGGTATGTATGAAAATCAGAGGACAGTGTATTTGGGAATTAGGCTGTCTTTTCATCCATGAGACTCAGGGATCAATTTCAGGTCATCAGACTAGGTAGCAAGCACCTGCTGAGCCATCTTTGTAGAGGAATAGACCTGTGTGTAAGCTAGAAAGGGTCTATATGAAGGAATCATATTCAGAGACCTGTGTGGTCCTGATGGAATGTAGAAAGAATGTTAAGATTGTTGGTACACACCTTTAATCCCAATATTCAGAAGGCAGTGATGGTCCATGCCTTTAATCCCTAAGGTAGAAACAGAGTACAGAAGCAGACACCGGAGGCAGAACTCTGAAGGAGTCAGAGTTAGATTGGAAGTGATATCTGAGATGAGTCAGAATGAAGGACAGGCAAACTGACTTATCAGAAGAAGAGTTAGTGGAGTGAGTCAGAGTGAGGACATGCCCAGCTCTCACAACAGAAAAGGCACCCACCTTTTCTCAGCTCAGAACAGAGCCAGTCAGTTACAGAAGAGGCAGTTACAGCAGGCAGGCTGAGGGAGAGACACAGAGACATAGCAGAGCTTGGCAGAAGAAGTCAGTATCAGGTATGAAGAGTGAGTCAGTTTGATGTCAAGCACAGCAGTTCAGTCTGAGCCAGAGTCAACCAGAATCTGTCAGAGTCAGAAGAATTCAGTCAGAAACAGTAAGCTGGCTTGGCTCAAAAGTCCAGTTTGAACCAGTCAGCTTGGAAAAGAGTTTGAACCAGAATAACAAAAATGAAACAGAAGAATCAGAGTTCAGAAGAAGCTAGGTCAGAGTGACTCAGTCAGCTGTAAGTCTCAGAGATTGAAACATTCCTGGGCTCCGGGCTAGAACTGTGATTGAATTTACAAAAGAATAAACTGTCTTCTGACCTGAATCAACGTCTACATCTGGCAACTACAGCTACGCATCTTACCATCCTGGAAGTATTTTGTTGATTTTTAAACAGCCATTACTTTGCTGGAGGCAGTTGTCTGTACAAAGGCAAGTAAGCTTGTTGACCCTTTAAAGAGCAGCGTCTTGCTTTGCTTGCCGTGGGCCTGGGAAGCCTGGAGAGCTAGAGCTTACTGTGCTGCATGTGGACACCATCACCCTGCTGTGGTTGGTCAGGATACAAACAAACATGCCTAGCCTGATTTGGTGTTGGTTCTGTTTTTTTGGTAGAAGGAAGAATAACAGAGAAGGAGATAAGAGATCACATTTCAGCTGACACTCTGTTCTATATTTGTGGCCCGCCTCAAATGACAAACTTTTTCTCCAAGCAACTGGAAAACAGCCACATTCCCAAGGAACACATTTGCTTTGAGAAATGGTGGTAGGGAGCAGGCACAGAAGACTTGAGAGGCACTCAGGAAAATGAGGCTTTGTTTAGGGTTTGTGGATTTGCCTCCATCTGAACTACATTTTTTTTTTTTGGAAGCTGTGACCAAAGTATACAGCCCAAGACTACAAGAAAAACCGGTAACAGACTTACACAGTAAACTTCCTGCGGACTTCATTGGTCAAGCTATTTTCGACTATATTGATTTTTTCTTTCATTAATATCTATTTAATTATTGTATGATATTCTGCTGATCCCTGGGAAAAGACTTTAGACTCAATCCAATAATAATTAAAAGATTTATTGATCAGCTGCTATCAAAATAACAATCTCTGAGCCAAATTTGAGATTGCTGTGAAAGAGGAGTATGGGGAAAGGTTTTTTAAGATGAAAACCACAAGAAGACCTTCAGTCTACTCAAGCAAGTAAAAACTAGTCTGTTCTACCAAGTTTAAGTGGTTAAGCTGACTCACAACAATCTTCAGGTATCTGCATAAACAAGTTACAGAAGCCAAAAAAGCAATATAGTCGTATCATAACAAGTAGATGGTCACAAGTGTATATTTCTAGGTGGGGAATCTCTGAGTTAGAGTCATTTTCTAGGACCCCATCTTTCTAGAAGTTTTAGGGCAAACAATCATTAGGTACTAAGATGGAGGCCCAACACAAAATGGAGTTTCTCTGGCCTGGCCTTTATACCATAAACTGATTAATACAGATTTTTCTTTTGGGCTTTGGGAGAAAAGTGGTCTACTCACACTAATTAAAAGAAAATGTGGGGTTTTATGTGAATTGTAGACTTTTTTAAATTATTGGAAAGAAATTCATAAATCTTATGTTTAGTGAATTTATAATTTTAAATATATTATTTTGAAAAGTCTTCATATGTAATGCTTTGGTTTTCTTTTACTGTGGATGGCCTGGAGCCTCCAGATGGACCCCCAGCATTGCATTTTCATTTCATTGCAAATGAAAAATCTTCAGGGAAACAACTTTAGGGGGTTGGATATCCGTTACGTTTTCCTTCTTGGTGTTGACTGTCCCGAGCCACTGTTATCGTTAGTCCTTCAGCAACAACCATCTGTGTCCTGTGTCTGCCTCACTGCTGAGGGAGCAGCAAGAGGTAGTGACTGCTTCAGTTGCGTCTGCCTTCAGTGTCTGGCTGGCTGTGGGATGTGCTTAGGATTGACTGGAGGCTCTAGAACCATTTCCAAGTCCGTTTCCTGTCCCTCCTTTCCTAGGGCCGTTTCTGGCACCAGCGAATAGGCTACACATACTCACTGAATGATGGAGAGAAAGCACGCTGGTGGGAATCTCTTTCCCCAGGGGGAATGGGAAGCAATGGAAGCTCACACGCCAGGCTGATCTGATGAAACTGCTGAAGGAAGAATTCTGACTCTGTCTGGTTTTGGAAAAAAGCCAAAAGTTCATATGCTGATTGGAGCAAAAAGTCTTGGGCCCATGCATCAACCCAGAGAAGACCTGAAGTGAAGAGACCCTGGGCAAGCCCGGTGCTGGAGACCCAGGAGGCCCAGTTGAGGTTCTGTTCTTGAGCTGGTGAGAGAAGGCAAGTTGCCCTTATCTCTGTTACAGCACACAGTCCTAGTTTGTAGGCCTAGTTGTAGTTCAATCACAGGGCCTGAAGAGGGAGGGTGTCTCCATATGGACTCTGGGGGTACAGTCTGAACTGCTTTCAGCACTGTGAAGACATAGGAAAGTATACATCACAAACTGAGATGTCACTTGTATGACCCGTCGTTGACCAAAACACTGGCACTCAGTGCATAACTGTTATATCCCGTATTCAGTAGGACGGATAGGGGCTGTGGAGCTGAGGGGATCTGAGGGGCAGAAAGTTCTCATCTGCCTTTGAAGGTCAGAGGCTTGTGCGAAGCTCTGAGCTGCCACAATGAGCTGTGACTTACTGATTGACCTCCAGTGTCCTTGCTGGGGGATAGACTTCAGAGCTGAGGTCTTGAGAGGCATGGAAGGGGCTGAAGAGATGGCTCAGTGATTAACTGCCCTTCCATAGGACCTGGATTCAATTCCAGCACCCATATGGTAGCTCACAGCCATCTGTAACTTCAGTCCCAGGGTATGGCACCCTCCTTCCTTGGGCTCTGTAGTGTACATGATGCAGAGACATACATACAGGCAAAATACCCATACACATAAAAATGCCTTAAAAAAAAAAAGCGTAGGAGAACAGCAGGGAATTACACGAGAAGGGAGTCAGCAGGAGCTCTTCTACTAACTGGCAAAGGTAGCCAGCAGTGGAGGGAGCAAAAGGAGCAGAAAAGTCCATCCTAGGTCTCTGTGACAAGTGAGGCTGTGCCTGGGGAGCATGCTCAGAGCAGCCTGGGATGGCAGAATAGGGGGATGCCCCCTGCCTCTGTCCCACCAGCACCATGCTGTGTTCCCACTGTTGTCAGGGCAAGGGCCACCTGTCTGGAGACCCCAGCTATGCCTACCACCCTACACCTACTTGCTGCTGCTGTTGTGAACTAGTGAGCAGGGCCAGGCGGGGGTTTTGTTTGCCTGCCCTGTTATTCCTTCTGGTTCTTTCCTGGTGCTAAGTGCTGAATAGCATTTGCTGGTCTGTTAGCCAAGAGCACCCACTGCCCTTGCTGCCAGGCCAATCCACATCTCTATGGTAATCAGTCTGAGCAAATTTCAGCCATGGTGGCTTGCAGTTGAAGAGTGTAGCAGGAATTGACTTTTGATCAAGTTGCTTGGCTGATTTTTGCTTCATGTAAATTTTCCATTTAATACCTCAGCAAAAACAAGCATTGACTCTTTTCATGGGGATTAATTTTTTTTTAAGGGAATTAATTGCGGGCATATGAGTAACACTGAATGAACAAGTCATTACTCATTTGCTAGTCCTAGTCCTCCTCAGAAAGGGTTTCAGGAGGCTGAGAGGAGTTGACTTAGTTCACTAACTTAGTGTATCATGTGAGCAGACCTTTCTGGGTTAGCAGCGTGCTTGGAACATGTGTACTCCATAAACACTGTTGTATAAGGGCTTGCCCAGAGCAGGTGAGCTGGATTAAAGGGATTGTTAAGAGTCCATTAGCCTGGTGAGTTTGTAAAAATGTTTCTGGCAAGAGACTAGGTCACTATGACAGATGAGACTTTCTCATCTTAAATGTTAGTGTACAGGCACCAGGTGTAACCGAGAACAGCTTGGATGCTGACCTTCTGCAGGCAGTTTATACTCTACACAAGGCAGGAAGCATTGCCAAAATGACATCTGCAGGTAGACATGGAGCCCCGAGATGAGGATCGCTCCAGCAGCTTATTTTAAAAGGACAGATGTAGGAAGGAGATACATCCAAGAATTCTTACTACTTCTCTCAAGGATCCAAAGAAAGAAATATGTTCACTTGTATCCTGTAGTTTGAATGAAATTGGCCCCCATAGGCTCATAGGAAGTGGCACTATTAGGAGGTGTGGCCTCGCTGGAGTAATTTTGGCACTAGGGTGTGGGCTTCGAGGTTTCAGAAGTTCAAGCTAAGGCTCTGTGTCACTCTCTTCAGGGTGCTTAGTGATCCAGATGTAGAACTTTTGGCTCCTTCTCCAGCCCCATGTCTATCTGCGTGCTGCCATGTTTCCCACCATGATGGCAATGAACTAAACCTCTGAACCTGTAAGCCAGCCCCAGTTATAAGAGTTCCCATGGTCATGATGCCTCTTCAACAGCAATAAAATCCTAACTAAGACTCTTCACTTCCTAATTGTTCACTTTTTGAAGGCGAAAGTAGACATGTGCATTCTGTAACTTCCTGACTTTCATGGGGGAGGGGGGTGAATAAAGGTGGCTTGAGGCCTAAAACCCCAAATTATAGTCCATGGTGGCAGGAATATCACAGTGGCAGAACTCGAGAGAGCTGGTTATGTTAATACAAAGTCAGGAGGATGTAGGATTTAGGGGAGAAGAAAGAATGTCATCAAAATATATTGTATAAAAGTTTTAAATTCAGAAGCTAGGCAGTGGTGGCGCAGAGGCAGGCAGATCTCTGAGTTTGAGGCCAGCCTGGTCTACAGAGTAAGTTCCAGAACAGCAAAACCAAAAAGCAAACAAACAAAAAAACCCAGCTCTGAAAATGTTTTCATACTACAGAGTTTACGCACATCCCCATTTTCTAGTTGTGGATACATACTGTACCAGAATCACTTTAGAGGAATATTTGTTTATAAAGTACTCACTTAAAAGTCTTTAACATGAATGCTTAAATGACACTTTGACCTTGCTGAGACTCAGTTTCCTGAGTAATGAAAAGCCTGACAAACAGGAAAAAGCATTAAGTAAGTATCGTGATTAAACATAAATTTGTAAAGCCAGTCTAGTAAATGTTATCAGGAGCAGGTCAATATCCTAGGGAAGCTCACTGACTTAAACAGGTGGTGAGGCTCTGGTTTGTATCAGTGCACTGAATTTTGACCCAAGGCATGTTAGTACCCTTTAGTCTTCCTGCCTCTTAAAGCTTCATCCTCCACAAGCCTTGTACAACTTACTCAGACATTCTGCAACCTGCTTAAGCTTCCTCATTTTGTCCGTTTATCTTAGGGCAAAAAAAAATCTTATTTTGCCTTACAAAAATGCTTTCGATTCCACTCCACAGATGTCTCTTTTCTTTCCAACCTTTCTTACCGAAATGCATCCTCATGTTCAGGTCATGCTTCATTTCTTTCTCATCCCTATTTACAGATTCCTTATAACTTTATTTCCTTTATGCATCTCAAAAGACAAAGCAGCCTAACAAAAAGTCACCAACTTAGTGAGAGGGTTGAGTCTACGCAGATTTTATTGCCTCCTGGATTTTAAAAAAGGTTCTTTTGCACATTTTCCCTCAGTTTTCCAAGAGCCTGAGGAATGGAATATTAGACTCCAGAAAGAGCTGGCTAAAATAACAAAGCTCCCAGTGACCTTGGATAGTGAAGTTAGCAAGAAAAAGCAAGAGAGAAAACACAAACAGATCTGAAAAGTTTTACATGTAAACCCCACAGTTCCAGGTTTGTATAGAAATAGTGCCCTCCCCACTCCCAGAATGGGGCAATCCAGTGCTTGCTTTCCAAACAGGTCACAACAAAGGGAGAGACAGCTCCAGTAGTCCAGACTGGACAGAAGACTTTCTGTGCTTTCAAACCAAGAATGGCAGTGTGATGTTGTGGAAGTTTATTTTTTAGTTACGTATGAAGTAATCATTTTGTGGACTGTTGGGGAAAGGGCTACCTAGGCCTTGGCATTTTGTATTGTCTGCATGTGTTGGACTAATGTTGGGGATGTTTGATTGCACATGATCTGCATGTGCTATCAGCAGAACATCTGAGGAGTTCTGAATCAATAAAAACACTTGAGCTCAGATGCTCGGGGTTCCACTGTCGAGTATGGTGCTGGCCCTGATGGTGGTTCCTTCTGCTGAGGTCTGGAAATGTTTGCACCAATGGATATGCCTCCTTGTTGTCCTGTTTGCTGAACTACCACAGTACAGCTATACAGCTAACAGTGTGTCAAATTAATGAACTACAGAATATATTTTATCAATAACAGGCTCTGAAGAAGTAATAAAGACAGTAAATGCCTATATAATGCTTGTTATGTGTCAGACACTCTTCTATATGCTTCAAAAGCATTAATCCTCAATTCTTTTTTTTTGTTGTTGTTTGTTTTCAAGACAAGGTTTAACTCACTCTGTAGACCAGTCTGGCCTCAAACTCACAGAAATTGGCCTGCCTCTGCCTCCCGAGTGCTGGGATTAAAGGAGTGTGCCACCACCACCTGGCTAAATCCTCAGTTCTTTTTAATAAAGTGTACCTACCTTCAGAAAATGAAGATTTTTGAGAAATGATTTTAGTTCTTATAATTATATGTTATATAGCATGTATAATATATATAATATTTATATATACATACAGATGCAATCGTGAAATGTGTCTTTTGTGTTTTCCAACATGTATCCTTACATATGAATGATACATGAGTTAAATCTACCTTGTGAGAGCATTTGGTGTGAAGGGCTCACTTGCTCCTTATGTCTTCAAAATACGTAGGGTTCATTTAATTTGACTAGGCATGAAAAGGGTCCAGAACGAGGGTGGGGATGCTGTAGGCTTGTAGAGCCCTGTAGAGACTTCCGAGATGTGAGCAAAAAATCTCAGATTGTCAGAAAGGTGGTGAGGCTGGCTGTGAAATGGGGAGGCTGGGCTCTAAAGCAACCTGGGGTCTCCACTAGGTGGCAGTCTCCCCATGGTCTCCTCGGGGATGAGGAGCCTGTGCCTGTTGCCTTAGTTCCTCAAACACCTACTGAGTGACATTAAAAACAAAATGATCCCTTCAAAATACCTGGTGGAGCCGGCTTTGGAGTCAGATTCAATCTCAACTTGGAATTGTGGGACTGTAGATAATATATGTAACCTTGTCTGACCTCAGGGGTTTTGGGTTTAATTTTATGAGGCAGGCATGATGGTACCCTTCTCTAGTCCTAACCCTCAGGAGGCAGAAGCAGGTGGATCTCTAAGTTTGAGGCCAGCTAGATCTAAATGCTGAGTTCTAGGCCACCGAAGCTACATAGTGAGACCCTGTCTCTAAAACAAAACAAACAAACAGCAATATATGCTGTTTTATTGTTTACCTGAATATAACCTGAGGAGGCCAGAAGAGGCTGTCAAATCCCCTGGAGCTGGAGCTACAGGAGAGAGTGAGCCACCTTTCCCTCTGGAAAAGCAGCCAGTGCTCTTAATCACCAAGGTATCGCTCTAGCCCTGGCTTTTGTCACCTTTTAAGGTTAGAGCACCCAGCTTAAAGTTCTGTGAGGAGTAAGTAAGAATACATTAGAAAGCAAGAGAAGAGGGCCGGCAGGATGGGTCCGTCTGTAAGGGTACTTGCCACCAAGCCCGGGTTTGATCTCCAGGACCCACAAGGTGGAAGGAGAGAATCAGCTCTGGCAAGTTGTCTCCTGACCTCTACATGGACATGTCACACACACACACACACACACACACACACACACACACACACAATCAATATGCTAATCAATGTAAAAAATTAAATCTTGTTTAAAATGATTGTTTAATTTATGTGTTTGTGTGTGTGAGTATATGCCACATGTATTCAGGTACCCTTAGAGGCCAGACAAGATTGTTCGCTCCCCTGCAGCTATGGGTGCTGAGACCTGGAGGGAGCCAGCTATGGGTGCTGGGACCTGGACCACAGTCCTCTGCAAAAGCAGCAAGTGCTCTCAACTAAGCCATCTCTCCAGTCTTACTTCTTTTTAATTAAAAAAGTATCTGGCCATGGTGGTGCACACCTTAATCCAAGCATTGGGAGGCTGAGGCAGCTGTATCTCTGTTAGTTTGAGGCCAACCTATCCTATATATAAAGTTCCAAGTCAACTAGGCCCACATAGTGAGACCCTGTCTCCATTTTTTTTTCCAAAAAAAAAAAATTTAAAAAGCAAACAAACGACTTTGTACATAGTACACTGCATGTAAATATGTACTGAATCTGTTCGTTAAGAAAATAATTACTGATCACTTACTGTACAGAGGCAAACGGATAAAGTCCTTTCCCCATGTGAAACTTAATAGGACATTTACTGAAGGGAATGTCTGAGACAAATAGTTCCAACATGTCAGAATGGGACGAATACTATGGAAAATAATAAAGCCCAGGAAGGAGAGTGGGGTGAAGAAGGGGAAGTATCCCTATTTGCAGATGACACGATGACTCTCTGTATGGGAGAGGCCCTGAGGGCTCCACCAGGAAACTCTAGAGCTGCTAAACACTTTCAGAAAAGTGCAGGCTACAAAATCAACACACCCAAATCAGAAGCCTTCCTATTTTCCAAGCAGGTGGAGAAGGAAATCAGAGAAACAGTCTCATTCACCATAGTCTGGAAACTGAGATGCCCTGGAATAAAACCTAGCCAAGGAAACAAAGACCCACGCAATGAAAGCTGCACAGCACTGGGGGACCCCAGATAACCAAAACATTCCTGAACAATAAAGACGCTGGCAGAGGCATCATCAATACTTAGTGTGGTTATGCCACAGATTCTTAGTAAATGAAGGGCTCTACAGGCCCAACTGTGGCAGACATGGTATCTGCCCCCTGGGAGCAAAGGGCTCAAGGAGGGGTCCAAACATGGCGCTGACAGATCCTGCCCTTCTCCCTTCCCCCTCCCTTGCTAAACTGCTACATTGTATCCCTAAAGCTTGCCACCAAGGTCTGTTCTCTTATTTGGCCACCTTCTTATGCCTGACTTAGTCCTGAGGCTGATCACCAAGGTCCTTTCATCAAAACATTAAAGTTTAACAATCAGAAATCCCCATTTGTTTACCCTGATTAACATGCCCCGTCAGAATTTACCAAATCATTCTAGTGTATCCTAAAACAGATCTTCCTTTTCTCCTGTTAAAAGTTCACCTGCAAAGTTTTTTCTGCTATTTCTGTCTGACTCAGAAACAGCCAACTTTGCTTTTTCCCAATGAATAAAGGCTCACTTAGTTCTGAAAATTGGTGTTTGAGTTTGTGAGGCTGGAGACCCCCGCCCTGGGCATTAATCCTAAACTCTTAACAGGAACTTAGGCTTTCTCTACTCAATACAATAATTATTGAGTACTTTCCAGAACTCCCTGTTCCAAGAACTAGCTCACCCCAGAAACCATAAAACAATTATTGTCAGGCTTAATTCAAGGGCACTGTGACCCAGCCCAAATTCCCAAAACTAAAGTACGAGAGGCAGCTGCCGCCTAATAGCCTTGGGCAAGGGACTTCCCACGTTGACTAAGACCCTAAGTGTACATTTCCTGGTGCCCACGACCTTGCTATACGCCAGCTCCAATCAGCTTAAAGGTTAATTGGCCCTAACCTATCAAAATAGAAAAACAATTTGGGGACCAATCGACTTGTACCAAATCGGTTTATGCCTAGCAACTGTCTGTATTTTGTATAAAAAGCTTCGTTTTCTGCTCCTCGGGGCCGCTTCTGTCCTGCGTGTTAGAACGGCCCTAGCACTGGTTAATAAACCTCTTGCTTTTTGCATCGATTATCCTACTATGTCTCTCTGTGGGTGCGTCAAGTTGGAGTCCAGTTCGGGAACCCAACAAGTTTGGGTCCTGGATCTGGGAACACTGTACTGACACAAAAACAGACACATGATCAGTGGAACCTAAATGGAAGTCCACACACTTGCAGCCATCCAGTATCCACAAAGACACCAAAAATACAGTGAGTAAAAGATAGCATCTAACAAATTGTAATGGGAAGACTGAGTATCTACGTGTAGAAAAATGAAACTTGATCCTTCTTCATCCTCCACACAAACCAAGTCCAAATGGGTCAAATATCTCAATGTTAAGACTCTGAAAGTTCTAGAAGAGTAGTGTTGTGGGAAATTTTAGTTATGGATAATGTTCCAGTAAGCTGTCCTTGAAGCATGTAAAGGATTCACTTCCTACCAGTAAACAAAGGAGTGGCTATCCAGCTCTCCACATGAATAGGGCATTCCTTAGCCTTAAGGCAGATGAAGGTTAGGCTCCATTGATTTGTATATTGGAGGGCTGGGTGGAGACAGAGAGGATTTGGAATAAAAAAGAACTAGGGCAAGGGCAGAGAGAAATAAACAGACAGGGGAGACAGAAGAAGCTAGCAAGCAGGAGGAGAACCAAGAGGAGAGCATGGGGTGAGGAAGCCTTGGAGTGAGCTCTCTGCCTAGCTGCCTGGGTATAGAATTCCCTGAGATTTGACATGGTTTGTGATTAATAAAGAGCATTGGAAAATTCAACGATGGACCCTCATTAAGCGAACGAAAGATTAATTTAACAGAGTAGGGAGTACACTTCTGGATATAGTCTCAGGTAAGGACTTTCTGAATAAGGACTCCAGTGGCCCAGGAAAGAGAACAAAGAGGAATTTCATGACATCAAAAAGCTTCTGTGTGACAAAAGAAACTGCTAATCAACTGTAGAGACAGACTACAGAATGGAAACAGATCTTTGCCACCTAAACATGACAGAGGATTGGTGTCTAGACTACACAAAGAACTAAAACATCTTAACTTCAAATGATAACCCATATAAACAGTGGAACTATGGAGCTTAATAGAGTTCCTAGAAGAAGTAAAATGGCTAAGAAATATTTTTGAATGTCATTGTAGTTAGGATCTTTTGCTGTGAAGAGATACCATTGTTACCATGGCAACTCTTATAAAGGAAAACATTTAATTGGGGCTTGCTTATGGTTCAGAGGTTTAGTGCATTATTGTCATGGCCAAAAGCATGGCAGCACTCAGGCAAACACAATACTGGAGAGGTAGCTAAAAGTTCTACATATGGATCAGTAGGCAGCAGCAAGAGAGAGACACTGTGCCTGGTTGAGCATTAGAAACCCCAAAGCTCACCCAAGGGATGCATGTCCTTCAACAAGGCCATACCTCCTAATTGTGCCACTCCCTTGTAACCAAGTATTCAAATCTATGAGCCTTTGGGGACCATTCCTATTCAAATCACCATGGAAGTGTTTGTCATCTTTAGGCAGCTGGGGAAATGCAGATTAAATCAACTTTGAGATTTATTCTTACCCAAGTCAGAATGGCTAAGATTAAGAAAACAAAAGAATAAATGCTGATGAGCATGTGGGGAGGGGGGGTACCCTGAAGCAGTGTTGGCACATGTGCAAATTGGTGTAGTCACCATTGGAATCAATATGAGGGTTCCCTATGCTTCTACTTCCCAAGTACTGGGATTATAGACATGCTCCACCATGTAAACAAAGCTGTAAGAGTTGGCTCTTTTAAATTGTAATGTGGAATAATAATAGGCAGATTTCGTCTAAATGTACTCCACTTTAATCTTAAAGTGATGTGAATCCTTACCCTTTCTGAACCATGTCACATTTCAAGATTATTATCTTGGAAGGAACTCTAAACAGAAGCCAGTAATGGTGCTCAGTGTGGAGCACTGACAACTTAAAGGTAGCTTTGCCTCCTCCTCCACACAGCGGCTGGCAGGTAGAAGGCCATAGGTCCTCACAGGTATGAGAACACATCTGTGCATACTTCCAACATCACCTCCTATATCCATATCCTCAATTCAAGACCCCACAGCTTGGTGTATCTTCCTGGAACACAGGTGGAGGTAGATAGATGCCTTGCTTGGGAGCTCAGGAATGTGTGCTGGTCGTGTCTGCCAGACTGGTATCAGTACTTTGTTCGGTGGTGTGGGCATGCTCCAAGATTTCTTGGCTTCCAAGACTCCATGGAAGGTAAAAATATTTTTCCTACCCCCATCTGAGGTCTCACTGCCTGTACTTCCCTCTAACACCCACCCCAGGGCAATATGCTCCCTGCCAGGAACCCACATAATTAGCTCACACCAATATTTCCATAACAGGCTGGGCATGTACCTTTAATTCTAGCACTTGGGAGGCTGAGGCAGGCAGGTCTCTGTGAATTTGAAGTCATCTTGCTTTACTCTACATATCGAGTTCTAGGCCAGCCAGAGCTACATAGAGACCCTGTCTCAAAAGACAAAACAGAACAAAACAAACAAACAAAGCAAATCAATATCCCATATCTAGCACCACCATGGCCTCTTGCGTCTTGATCAAGTCTGGGTAAGATGCAGAAGGTCTCATGTGTCTCCTGTTAGTGATAAGAGGATCCGCTGGGCCCCTGACGCCTTTCTGTCCTAAAGCAGTTTCCTCTGCTGTGAACTGGGAGAGGTCATTTTGTAACTCAATAGTTGAGCATTGGTCTCTCTCACTGATTACTGTAGAAAGCAACCTTTTTGAGTTCAGAAACTGGGAAGTAAAAAAGAAAGGGACAGATCTCAGTGTGTGATGTTTGTAAATGCCATGGGGTTTCCACTAATTAATTTGGGTAAAAAAAAACAGCATTTATCTACCTAAAATATTATCTACTTCAAATATTAACATTAGCCATCATAATCACTTCTTTGAGTGCTATACAAATTAAATAGTTATTAAATATTTATAAGCTCTCATAATTCTTCCTGATTTAAAGATAAATCAGATTAGGAAACATCTTTATTGACTTTTTTATTCTATTTCTTTCTTTGAGTGTTGCAAGGCTACAAAGGGAAGGGTATGAAGACAGAGTAAAGCTGGCTGGGAAAAGCAGGAGATGGCTAAATTCTGGGATGGGATGTATGTTGGGATTCAAAGAACAATGTGCCTGGGCCCAGAGGAGAAAGAAAAGAGCACTGCTCATAGGCGAAACCTGGTACTTGTGCTGGCTAAATGGTGTGAAGTTAACTGGAGAGAAAAGGGAGAGATGACTTCAAAATGTATCTCAGTGTAAGGGTATTTTCTGTACAACCTACACAATATAAGTTGTGTGGCCTTAGTTCCCAGTTCCATCTCAGTGTCCTCTTGAACCACCTGCCATTTTCAAAACTTTAGCAGTAATATATCACACAAATAGATTCAGACAGGGAAATCATGTGCTTGTAGTAATAGATGCAGAAAAGGCCTTTGACGGCATCCAACATACCTTCACTGTAACAGCTTGAGACTAGGAATGAAGAGGACATCTGTCAACACAACAAAGGCTACATTCAAAAAGCTAGGGCCAATGTCATGCTAAATGGAGAAAAACTTTAGGGCATAACATAAGCTGTTATATTCCAGAACTCAGCAGCTTGGCTTGCAACCTCACATGTAGCCTTGGTCCCTTGGGCCACAGGTTCTGTGTGCTGGCCCTGAGAAATCACTTCCTAGTCGTCCCAATGAAGCACAGATGACTTCAACACCACAATGTGGGTCTCTTACTAATCACAGCTGATTCTTTAGCCCCAGGTCCACAGCACACAGATTCTTAACCAAAATCTGACATGAGTGGTCACTATTCCAGCTGGATCAGAGTCCTTGGTTCCTGCTGACACCTCCCAATCCTGGCCTCCACTGGAGATTCCTCTCGGCACCCACACATTCTAAGCCTCCTCCAGAATGGCCCATTGAGCTCTGAGCACATCACCCAGTTGCTTTTCCCGCCCAGAGCATAGCTGGAGGCAAAGACATCTGGGAGAGTCCAGGGTGGACATGACCAGACCGGGCTGGCCAGCCATGTGAGGAGAGGGGCGGGGGAGAGGAGTGGGAAGAGAAAGAGGGGAACCTGGAGACCAAGAGGCCAGGAGGCTGAAAGAAGCCAAGAGAGGGTAACCTAAATGGCTGGATTATATAGGGATTGTTCAGGGTAGAGGTAGGGATGTAGCCAGGAGGACCCTGTAACAGATAGGGGCAGAGGGATGGGAGATCCTGGTCCCTGGGTTCACTTTGGTATGTTAAATAGGTATCTCTGTCCCGAGTTTGAGACCTAACAGTAAATACATTTACTTTATTTTCCTTTATATCTATTACCTCTGGCTTAATTTGTGAAGAGCCATACTATCACAGAATATTAGAAATCAAACATGATAGCTTAATCTTTTCATGACTTAGGGCCTGGTACATTAGAATCAAGTGGTAGGCCTAGCTACATTGACCTGGGGACCTCCTGATGTGGAATTACGCTTTTGGGGAAAGGTCTTAGATTATCCATTCAGAATCTCTCCAGCTGGTTCCTCTCTTTTCTAACATTTCAGAAGAATGACCTTATCCGATTTCCTCACTGTGTGTATGTACAGATGTATGTACGTACTCATATATGTATGAATACATATATGTAAGTGGCAGAGGCTCACTGTGTGTAATCCAGACTAGCACTGAATTTGTCATCCTGCCATCTTGGTTTCCTTCAGAACTTGCAGGCCTGCACCCTGCACCTGGTGGTTTGTTTCCTCATTCTGTAAACAGGAGAACTAAAGGCAGACTGAGAGCCTTTCGGCACTCTGTTATGATTCTCTTAACATAAAATGTGTCCCTTAAATGGAGCATGGTGGTACACACCTTCAATCCCAAAGCTTCACAGAGGCAGAGGCAGGTGGATCTCACTGATTTTCAGGCTAACCTAGTCTACATAGAGAATTCCAGGCCAACCAGGGCTACATAGTGAGACATTGTCTCAAAAACACCTGAAGTATGTTCCTTACACAGCTGAGAATTATTGAGGACAGGTCCTACAGCTGTTCCCGTACTTAGAAGTAGCAGGCTTGATTTCTGATAATGTTGGATTTTCAGGTCCTCAGTCTTCAAGATCAAAGACTTTAAAAACAGAATCAAAAGGAAACTCTAGTGTTGGTGGCAAAGGGATTCCGATAGCAGGAGAGAAAAACAGACATCAGCACCTGCACCAGGGCTAATACCTCTGCCCGTGGCACATTGCATGGCCTTTAAAATAGCAGACCCTGGCACACCAGTTGAGCCACAAGAGGGGAAAGCCCACTACGGTGGTACCCACTTCCTCCATCTTTATGGAAGCCTTGTTCACCAATGTCTGTGAAATGAATAGGCTAAGAGTTTAAACACACAAGCTGAAAGATGATTGGACCTTTCCCGTCCTTGCCCATGCCCTATGCTACAGCAAGCTTGGATAGGCTGACTGACTAGTAAGCATGGACCAAAGCCATTGGACCTCTCCCTTATGCAACGTCCTGCTGCCTCCATAAAAGCCCTGCTTCTTCTGTAATAAAGTAGCCTCATGAGGCTGGTCTCCAGAGTCTGAGTTTCTTGGACTGGTCACTCTGTCATCACTCACAACCTCAGGGACACCCCTGCTTCCACTAAAGACTATAGTTGAGGACCATTAGAATCTGAGAGGAAAGCAACAAAGCAATACATTTTATGTTAAGAGAATTATAGCAGAGTACCGAAAGGCAATCAGTCTGCCTTTAGTTTCCCCATTTACAGAGTGAGGAAATGACCAGGTGCAGGGTGCAGGCCTGCAAGTTCTGAAGGAAACCTAGGGCAGGATTATAAGTTCAGTGCTAGTCTGTAAATTCGAGCACTCCCCAGGAGTAGGGAGGGACAAGAGAGAGCCAGTGTTTTCAAGTTAGAGGTGAGATTCTGCATGGACTGATAGGGCCTTCCAGAGAGTCAGGACAAGCAGGCTTCAATTCAGGCCCATGTGACGGACAGTCTTGATGATTTAGAATCGCCATGGGAAACAAACTTCTGGACATATCTATGGTGGGGTTTCTAGATTAGGTTGGTTGAGATTGAGAAGACACACTCCAGTGTGGGCAGCACCATTCTATGGGCTGGGATCTTGGACCATTAAAAAGGAGCCCCTGCGTTCATGACTTCTTTTCCTAATGGTAACCAGCAGCTTCACGCTCCCATTACCTTGCCTTCTGCACCAAGATGGGCTATAACCATCAACAGTGAGCCAAAATAAACCCTTCCTTCTTTAAGTTGCTTTTGCTGTGTACTTTTATCTCAGCAGGAAAAGTAAGAGGACAATGAGTGTCTGGAAAGGGAGAGAGAACCAGAGAAAGAAGAAGTTGGTGCTCTTAGGGAAAATGGGCAGCTTAGTAGCAAGGATCAGTAAGCAGCTGCAGTGATTGTCCTGTTCCAGCTCTAACCACTTCCATGACTTCTCTCTTGCTTAATAAACTATCTCTATTCTTATCAATATCCATGTCCAGTTCTTTGCTCTAGGACACACGAATCTGGAAATGCCAGTGTCTGCAACCCAGACACATATATCTCAAAAACTATACGAAGGAAACACAAGTCTTTTAGAACTAAGTAAAGTGAGTCTAAAAGTCTAAAAGACTTGTGTTTCTGGGTTAAGCTTAAAAACACATTGAAATCATGTTTTCTTTCTTATAGTTTTGAGATATATGTGTCTTTTGGACATGCTGTGAAAACACTCACTTTACCATCCCCAGCCCACTAGAAGCCCGGTGGAGAAAATGAGCCATGTTTTCATGTTTAAATATGTATAAGGCCAAGCCCAGTTGGAACTTAAAATATTCTTGTTAATTGAATAAGTGAATTCCAATCTCTGTTACACAGAGTCCATGGTGGTAATACTTCTAAAAGCAGTAACAACAACATGTTCAGTTCCTAAAGATTTAGATTGTGTTGGGGCCTATTTTATAAGGATCTATTGATTTTAGGCAGAATTGTGACATGAACACAAAATCATCTTCACGTCTTGAGTATCTCAACAACATAATCCCTTCTAAAAGCCCAGCTACCCTACCTTTCTTGTTGTTATTATTTCGGTCTTCCCTGGCACGTTCCGCCACAGCCCTATCCCAACCGGGGGCTGGCTGGGAAGCCGCTTGGTTCCCCGCCCTGGCCAGGGGCGAGAGGCTCAAGCCGAAAGCTGTGGGGAAGCACTGGGGAGCCGCTAGGGACGTGGGTTCCTCGGACCGTGTGGTGCCGCCTGACCCCCGCTTGCTGAGAACGAACAGGACATGAGAAGGAGACGGTGTCTGGTGGACCCGAACTCCTTTATTCAAGGGGCTCACCCCAATAAATAGCCTCTTTTTCCGGGGAAGGTCGGGGGAGCATTAATTAGCATGGGGCGGGGCATTCCTAAGCAAGGGACCTGCCCCAATGCAGAAAAACATGTTCCTTTAGCTTCTTGTGAAGCAAGCAAGTTATAACTAATATTCTGGCTAGGGACCTTCCCCGGCTAGAAGAGCAGGAGTCTGCCAAGCGTCTCATCCTTCGTCACCTTTTCCAGGGAGTAGGGGCACTTGGCCTTAACTTCCACTGCTTTCCAGCCCCCGGGTCCAACATCTCCTCCTTTGTTTTTATTTTAAAGGGGAAATATAATATCATTATTAGTCCCTGATTGAGAGATATTTCAACCTTGGATTATAGCCCAAGGAAGGCAAAATTGGACATGTTTATCTACATTGTAGGGATGGTATAACTGAGGGCGTGTGGAAACCTATGGAGATTCTTGGGAGTTGGGTAGGTGCCTTATAATTCCCGGCCCATAGTCACTTTATTCATCTGCCCCACCCCACAAGTTCTGTCCAGGTGTGGAACTGCAGAGCTGCAGCTCCATTGGTCTCTGGATGCGCTGTTGGTCTCTGGATGGCGCTGTCTTCAGCTGGTCTCTGGATGGGCTGTCTTCAACCGGACTCCATGGGTGGGGGAAGGGGTGTCTGTAGTTCTTGTTTCAGGATCTTGGCTTGGGCTGTATAAACCTGTGGATAATCTTTAAAGGGATTTGAAATCCAGGAGAAGAAAGTTGGTACCGGGATTGATAGGTCTTTGGTACTGGAGAAGAGCAAGCCTTGATTAGGCATAGATATAAGAAATAAGTTGAGATGCAAAGTATAGCATCAGAAGATTTTATATAGGTATTAGGGTTTTGAGAATTGAGTGAGACTCAGAGAGACAGGTGTCTCTGAGTGGAGATCTTGAGACCATCTTCTTGTGATTTCCTGTAAAGAAGTTTAAGTTTGTTAATATTAGAGAATTTTTTTCCAGTCTTGGCTTCTCTGATAGAGAGCGAAAGGTTAGATGCCAGGCTGGAGTGATGTTCCAGCCACTCCTGTGAGAATAGGAAGGGGGAAGGGTTTGTGGATACTAATTCTTGGGTGTTGTTCCTCTAGGGGGGGTCTTTTCCTCTTCCTCAGTTGTCATTTTTTGCTGGGACCCAAATATAATTTTTTGGGTGGTCCTGAAGTGGAACCTGTGGAAATGAAGTGATTATTGAGGGTTTGAGTCAGCCAGGTGGGCATGACTGAAGTTTTGCTGATCAAGCCTGCATGGCTGAAGTTTCTCTTTGGGTATAAGCTTCCTGTAGAGAAATATTTTTAAGTTATTACTGGCCTTGAAGTGAAGTCTTGTTCTTCTTTCTTCTGAAGAGAGTCATCTGCTCTCTTGGATCTGCATGGATTTGTTGTGACATCAGGATTGCAGACCTCTGTAGGGAGATAGAAAACCCTTTCCTCTGGGAAGGGTATTCCCCAATTTTTT
The DNA here is from genome assembly GCA_026225945.1 of Cricetomys ansorgei. NCBI lineage: Eukaryota > Metazoa > Chordata > Mammalia > Rodentia > Nesomyidae > Cricetomys > Cricetomys ansorgei. The sequence goes on from JAMJFZ010001232.1 coordinate 8,330,197, forward strand.
TATTTTTATTGACTCCAATAACAGAATGTCCAGTGGTGCTCCCACTGGTTGAACTTGTCTCTTGCCTCATCCCTCAGGTGGGGAGGTACCGGCAAGCTTGAGGAGAACAGGTCAGATTAAGACCTGTGAAAAAACCTAGGCTTTTTGAGCCAAAGGCATTTTGTCTGTTGATAGAGCTGGTTTGATATTAAAAAAAACCTTTTTGTTTATTTTTTGGAGATAGCCAATGGAGATTTTTTTATTTTTTAACCATGACACTGGCCTTTAATAGCCATTTGGGACACTTCTCGGTGTTTACCCAGAAGGTCTGAGTTCTTTAGGCTTATTTATGAGACTGTTCTGTTGTTTACAAAACAGCATTAGACTCTGAAGTGAGGCAAATATTAATTAAACTCTGAACTGTTGGAATTCAACCATCTTTGGATCATTTATATAACTTAATTCTTTATATTATGCCTGTATTGATCACCTGTGCTTAGGGAAGTAAGCCATAATAGTCGGATTGAGTACCTATATATGGGCCAAAAGGCTGAATAAAACTTAAAAAATCCTAGCATATTGTATAAGCCAATCAATGTTCTTTAAAGTTAGAATATTTTGATAATAAACTCAGTAGCAATATGATTTTGATAGATTTAAACCACCTGTTTTTAATCTACCCAGGTGAATTATGAATCTGAACCATCAACTTTGAAAGACAGTTGTCAGGGTTGATTTTTAAACTGGCAGATATTTGTCTCTGAGAAAAGTGGCTGTTTGCTGGGCGTGGCCTCCGCCACGGGACTGCGCAGCTGGAGGTCCGGCACAGCGACCCGCACTGTGGATTTTGCCCGTACAGTGGCGGCAGCCTACTGCTTTTTGCTTGATATTAAAACCTCTGCACAGCTTGCGTGGGGGAAGGGATCTGCTGCTTGGATTTTCGCAGCTTCCCGCGGACCCTCGGACTTGCCGAGGTCCAACATGGCAGAATCCATGTGGACTTCGCGGGCGCGAACGGTTTGACCAACCACCATTTGAGGGAGGTGGGCATAGTTGCCCATCTGTGATAGAGATTGGAGGCGACCTGCGACTGTCCAATCGGCTTTTGGGATGTGCGGGCCATCCGGTCCTGGCTTGAAGCCTCTTCTGCCCTCATGGGGTATTAGCATAAGGCGCAGGAAGTTTAAATTTTGGATTAGGGATTGCCTCGCTTGGGGAATCCCCTCGCCATGGCGCACCCTGGCACCCTGTCTTGCAAGGCTGCCGTTTTTACCGCTGCTGTGCTAGAAGCTGTCCAAACGCCTCTGCACATTGGAAAGAGAATTTAAGGGATAGAACATAAAGGAAAAAGTAAAAAGCATGTCTCTCTTCAGTCCTGCTGAGCATTTAAGCTGTAAATATGACTCTTGAAGGACAGATTTCTAGTCTGCTGGCTCCGTGTTAGCCTCAGTGGCTGTGCTGATTCTCTGAAAGACTGTGATGGCTGGAGCCTTTTGTGAATTCACAGCAGGAGGCTGGGGGAAAAATCTGCGCTAAGAAGCAAACAGTCTGATCCACCACGTTTAAATCTGTTTCTTTTGTGGGCACACACTTTTCTAATGTAACCGTTTCCCTGCGTGGTAGAAGCTGTGGCTACAGCCTGAGCTGTTGCATAGTCTTTGTTTCAGACTGGAGTCTGAGCCACGTGGCTTCATTTTTAAAGTCTCCCTTTCCTACCACGGTGCCACCTTAAGCTTGAAATGAGATTCTTTCTGGGCTGATTTGCTGTTCCTCATTGATAGAAAAAAGAATAGAACTGACGAGGGACAACGTTCTTAATCCCACGTGAGTGGGCTTAAGGGATTCTCCCACGCGCAAAGCCAGAAGCCTTGCCACGACATTCAGATCTGGCGACCGCTCTAAGAGTTTTTACTTGGCTGGTTGTGTGTCCAGTTTTTTCTTTGATGAGAGAGATTTCTAGATAGAAGGCTTTCTGTCACCCGAGAATGGGCATTCGGGGTCTATGCAGTGAGTGTGGAAGCCTTCACTCAACCACCAGAGGGTAGCCCTGGCCGGGCTGAGGTCAGTTGCTTCTCCACTGTACGAGTCCCACGCCACAGAAGAGCCGAAGAGAAAAGTTTGGAAAGGCTTAGAAAGTTGCCCGATCCCTGATGGAGATCGCAGGTGACAGCTCCTGTAGCCGGAGCTACCTACATGCGTGTACCCCTCTGGACCCGTACTTGCGTGTGTGTGTTGAGGGGAGTTCTCACCCACTCCGCGTGTAGATCGAGGTGGTACACTCGCGATCCAGCCACTTTGGCGCGCCAGCTGTTGTTGTTATTATTTTGGTCTTCCCCGGCACTTTCCGCCACAGCCCGGGGACTGGCTGGGAAGCCGCTTGGTTCCCCGCCCTGGCCAGGGGGAGAGGCTCAAGCCGAAAGCCGTGGGGAAGCACCGGGGAGCCGCGAGGGTCGTGGGTTCCTTGGACCGTGTGGCGCCGCCTGACCCCTACTTGCTGAGAACGAACAGGACATGAGAAGGAGACCGTGTCTGGTGGACCCGAACTCCTTTATTCAAGGGGCTCACCCCAATAAATAGCCTTTTTTCCGGGGAAGGTCGGGGGAGCATTAATTAGCATGGGGCGGGGCATTCCTAAGCAAGGGACCCGCCCCAATGCAGAAAAACATGTTCCTTTAGCTTCTTGTGAAGCAAGCAAGTTATAACTAATATTCTGGCTAGGGATCTTACCGGGCTAGAAGAGCAGGAGTTTGCCATGCGTCTCATCCTTCGTCACCTTTCCCAAGGAGTAGGGGCACTTGGCCTTAACTTCCACTGCTTTCCAGCCCCCGGGTCCCACACTTCCTCTGATTTCTTCCTTTGGTATGAAATGTAGATGGAGTTTAAGGAGAGCTGGGGTTTTGTTTTGGATGGGGTCTTCTGCAGCCCAGGTTGGCTTTGAACTTGCCACATGGCTAAGAATGATGAACTTCTGATCCTCCTAACTCTGCTGCCAAGGGCGCCATGAAGCCCAGCTTCAGTAATGCCAAGGACTGAACTCAGAGCTTCATGTGTTCTGGGCAAGCACTCTACCAACTAATCTACATCCCCAATCCAGTCTTTGTTTAATCAACAATGATTTATTGAACACCAGTTACAAGCCAGGAACTCTGTGTTAGGGGTTAGGAAAACAGACTTGAAGACAGCAGTAGGGATTTCACTATTGAGGAGGAGACAGACGTGTCACCGCTGACTATTGTAACACATGACCAATTCCCAAATGCTATGGGCCTCCAGAGGAGGTACGCTTTGTCCTTCCTGGAAGGGGTGACACTTGAAGTGGTTCTTGGTGAGCAAACAAGAGCTGGGCTAAGATGCTGTTCCAACAGAAAGAACAGCATGTACGGGGACTCGGGCTGGAGAGAGTGAAGACTCTTGCAACAGATGGAGTCATGGTGACTGGGGAAGAGGGTGGGAGTTTGGGTGTGGTCAGAGATGGAATCAGGGAGTGAATGGGAGCCAGATCAAGCTTGTCAACTCTTAAGGCTTCTTGAGGTGTTGCTTCATCCTGAGGTCAATGCGGATACAGAAGGATTATCAATAAGAAAATGACATGATCACAGTGTGGGATTTAAAAGCTACAGACCTGAATTAGGGAAGCAGGTTACAGGCCTTCATAATCACTCAGCTAAGAGATAAGGAGCTCTCCACAGCTGGAGTCCCCTGCCCAGAGACCAGTCAGGCGGGGTGCTTGGCCACCCACCAATGCCCCCTGTGTGCTAGGCCCGCATGAGTTGAATGCCTTGCAGGTGTTGTTGTTTACCTTTGACTTGCATCTGTCCCCTCCTTTGGTCACCATTTTGTCCAGCCAAGTGTGAAGCTCACAGTCTCCAGCATTTTCGGTACAGAACACACAGGCTTTTGTTTCTTTTTAAATGGAAAACGCTGGGCAGTTTTCATGCTTGGAAACCCAAGTTTGCATGAACAGCTTAATTCAAACTTCTAAAAGATTGACTTAAAGAGCAAATCTAAATTTCATGCTGGAGTTCAATAACAGGTTTGGACAACTTTGTAATTTCTCCTCTTAGAAATGAAGGTGGGGTTGAGGCTGGAGCGGTGGCTCAGCTAAGAGCACTGGCTGGACTTCCAGAGGATCTGGGTTCAATTCCCAGCACTCAGTGGTGGCTCACAACCATCTGTACCTTCAGTCCCAGAAGAGTTGACGTTGTCTTCTGGTTTCCCTGAGCACGAGGCACACACCTGGTACATAGACATCCATGCAGGAAAGAGATCCACACGCACAATACAACACAAATAAAAGTCAGGTAGGACAGACGGCACAGCAGCTAAGAGCACTGCTGCTCTTCCAGAGGACCTGGGTCCAGTTCCCAGCGCCCGTATGCGGTGTCTCACAACTGTCTGTAACTCCAGCTCCGGAGGGCCTGATGCCCCTTTCTGGCATCGATGGACACCCACACATGTGTGACACACACTCACAAAGGCAAACACACTATATAAATAGGAAGTCTTTAATGGAGCACAAGTTGGGGTGATGGCTCAGCGAATACCATACTTGATATGCACGCATGAGGACTTGAAAAACCAAGCTTGGCGGTAGACCTGTGATCCCTGTGCTGGGAAGGTGCAGTGGGGGATCCTGAGGGCTCCCGGGCTGGCTGCCCAGTCTGTCCAATTGGTGAGCTGAAGGTTCAGAGAGAGACCTGTCTCCAAAAATAAGGAGCATAATAGAAGACAGCCAACTCCTGGCCTCCACATGCACGTGCAAGAGCATGCACACTGATACACAGCTATGGGTGGGTGTGCACACTGATACACACCTATGCACGAGTGTGCACACTGATACACACCTATGTGGGAGTGTGCACACTGATACACAGCTACACAGGGGCGTGCACACTGATACACACCTACACAGGGGCGTGCACACTGATACACACCTATGCGTGGGTGTGCACACTGATACACACCTATGCGTGGGCGTGCACACTGATACACACCTACACAGGGGCGTGCACACTGATACACACCTACACAGGGGCATGCACACTGATACACACTTACACGTGGGTGTGCACACTGACACACACCTACACAGGGGTGTGCACACTGATACACACCTACACAGGGGCGTGCACACTGACACACACTTATGCGTGGGTGTGCACACTGATACACACCTACACAGGGGCGTGCACACTGATACACACCTATGCGTGGGTGTGTACACTGATACACACCTACATAGTGAATGCACACAGATACACACCTACACAGGGGCGGGCACACTGATACACACCTACATAGGGACATGCACACAGATACACACCTACACAGGGGCGGGCACACTGATACACACCCACATGTGGGCATGCACACTGATGAACTTGTAAGCTCCCTGAAAAGGAAACAAATGCCTCTCTCCCCCAAGTAAGGACAAACCACGGGCATTTGCTCCCCTCCAATGAACACTGCTGACTAGTTCCCATTTACAGCTGAGCGGGGAAGCCAGGATGTTTTCTTCTCGTGGATCTTCCTTCCTCAAGGACTCAGTGCTGCCCTCCTCCTACTGGAACCTCACATCCTGTTGAGTGAAAAGCCACAAAGTAAGAATGGAGAAAGATTTGCTTCCTGCAGCCAGGAAGAGCAACACAGGAGTTGCTTCCTTTTCTGAGCAAAGAAAGTGTGGAGATTTTACTTGGGAAACCTATACAGAGTCATGTGGAAAATCTTGTTAGGTGGGCACATTCCTGAGCATGCCCAGTTGTGGTGACAGTTCAAGAAGGAAAGATGGCAGACACGTTTTTTGTTTGTTTGGTTTGGTTTTTTGGTGTTTTTTTTTTTTTAGGTTTTTTTTTATTATTATTATTTAGTGCAAGGGCAAGAAGAGTTTGCACATGCTCAGTTTGCCTCATAAAGATGGAGGCCAGGAACACTTTGGGGGTGTGTCCACCTTTCTTCAATTAATTTAGCTGAAAAAAGAAAAAGGCTGCTTTGAAGGTACACCAGTAGAGGAGTTTGGGCACAGTGTGGTGGCAGGGAGATAGAGGCCGGAGGATTTCCCCGAGTTCGAGGCCAGCATCCACGCATTCCCCAGGAGGAGGTGGGAACTGGGTTGTGAGCTATTTGCTGTCCCTAAGTCATCAACGACATGGCCTCATCTCCACATGGGTTCATCTGTACAGAAGCCCTTGCCACAGCACCAAGGCCTGGGGAGAAAACTGGTGCCAGGTATTTGTGATTCCTGATTGGGATCTAGGTTCCTACGACAGAACTAATCTCCGGTAACCTGCAGCTGACTTCCCCATAGGTGTGTCTTCCTTCGTGCCCACGCCATTTCTCTGGCTTAGAAAACATGGCCAGGAGAATGGTCTAAGGGTAGGACTTAAAGTCCGCAAAGAGAAGGGATGGGAATCTCAGCGTCAGGATCCCTTCCATACTCCTCCCAGTCGGCCTCTCTGGCCCTCTGCTCCATCCGTATTTCCCAGTTTAAGCAGCAATAGGGGGTTGAGATTCCATCTGGACAGAGAGCCTCTGAAAAGTCTTAGCAACTAAATGAGGAATGAAGTATGGAGGTGAGGAAGGAGCCTGGGAGAAAGGACAGAAGTCAGACTGCTCGCATGACTCAGCAAAGGTAGGAGGTTACTTGATAGGAGAAAATTCCTGTGGAAGAGTTTGAACCTCCATTTGTGGTGTAGATGCAACTGCCACACGATTAATTCCCTGTGACTCTCAGCCAATTATTAACACCCTTCTTCCACGTCTTTACAATACTGCTTCTGAGTATTGTAAAGGGTCTTTGGTTACTACGCAGGCAATTGCAAAAATGTGCAGATATTTAATAAACCTAAAACAGCTTAAAATACGAGATGTTATAAATAAATAGCTTTTCAGTTGTCACTTTCTGAGTTCTTTTTACAGGATGTCATTCCAGATCGCCAAAATGACCTCCAGAGTAGACTCCACCATAGGCAGTCATTGTGTCTTCATCTTTCCTTGTGACTGACAAAATTCTTCCAATGGAGGCTCAGCCACGTAGCCACGGGAGCCAGAGGAAACTCCTGCCATCTTGGAATTCTTCATACATTTTCCAAGATTGTCAACAAGTCATTAGAGCCCTGACTATCCTGTTTTCCACAGTTTTCCTTGGGTTGTGGGTTGAGCTTGGTGTCGTGAAGGTGTGAAGCTGGGTGTTCTCTCTCAAAAACAGTTGTCTCTTCACCTCCAGGAAGTCAAGGGACATGGCTGCAAGCAGCTTATCAGGATGTGTCCGTATGTGAGTGACTGAACCTGTAGGAACTTGTCTGTTCTGTTCATACTTCCAGCTGTTCTCCCAACACGCTGCTTGAGAAAACGGCCCTTCCTCCTCCAGGTCTTCATAAAACCTTGGCCAAAAGTGCCAAGAAAGCATGGCCTCGCCTAAGAGGAAAGGAAACTCAAAAGCTGGGTCAGAGAGTGAGCTGCTGCTTTGGGATAGGATGCATCTGGCCTCTGAGCTTCAGAGGAAGGAAGAAGGAAGGAAGTCAAACGCTGGTGGCTTTCTCAAGGCTGCCCACGCTCTGCGATGTTTTTTCCCACATGGCTCTGATTGCCAGGCTGAGATCCAAAACTGGCTTGGAAAATGTCTTCCAGCACACACCCTGATTCTCATGTAAAAGTAACACAAGCATGAGAAAGAAAAGGTAACCGAGAAGGACTGAGTAACCGTTGCGTGAAGATGGGTTCTGCCTGAAATAGAGAATGTCCTCAAGTCAATGCCGTACATAAGAAGGCCACAGAATCCCCGGGGCTGGAGTGGAGGTCAGCCTTTAGAATGAAAGTTATGCTAACTTACACAACTGTGGGGGAAAGAGCACTGGTCTTGAAGTGGGAGGCATGGGCTCCATCTTTAATCTCTGGGTGCCCCTGGGAGTCTCAGCCTTACCAGGCTAGGTCAGTGCTTCCCACAGAAGCTTCCTATGCTGTGTTGAGAAGTTTCACAGACCTACCTGTGGGCTAGCACCTTCCATGGTGAGATGGGTTTATAACGATAAAAATATAAGATAAAATGATTACCCACATTCCCTGTAAAGTCCTTTAAGCAGGGCTGGGAAGTCAGTTCAGTTACCAGAGTGCTTGTCAGGGGAGTGTGAGAACCTGAGTTTGACACCCAGGACCTGTATTAAAAGCTGGGCCCGATGCTGCGCTCCCAGTGCTGGGGAGGAAGCGATGGGGATCCCTGGGGCTCGAGAGCAGGCAGGCTAGCCTACTTTGTGAGCATGAGGCCAGTGAGAGACTCTGTTTCATAAAAAGGTGGAGAGTTCGAGGCCAGCCTTGTCTATATAGCTAGTTCTAGGCCAGCCAGAGGTACGTAGTGAGATGCTGTCTCAAGAAAGAAAGAGAGAGGTAAGAAAACCAATATGGACAGAGACTGAGGAATGACACTGAGGTTGACCTCTGTTCTACACACACACACACACACACACACACACACGTGTAAATGTACAGAACACACAGGAACATACACATACACGTGAACACCCACAGTAAAAAATAAAATCCTTCGAATTATTGAGAAGCTCAGAAACACACTGTATTTTGCGAGGGTTTTGTAAGATTCGAGACCCACTAAGGAGACGCCCCACCCCACCAGGCTCAGCCTGGTGTACCTTCACTGACTCTACTCAATAACACTATGAAACAAATGTGGATCTAGTTTTGTTTGTGAGGGTTTGAGGGGTGTGTTTCCGTGTTGCTCTTGCTAAGCCGGCACAGTCCAGTTTCCACAGGTCCGATATGTGTATACTGCAAGCATGTCTGAAATATGTTTGCCAGTATTTGTTGAAACAACGCGGAGGGCCGCGACTGGACACTGAAGAGTGATCACAGGAACTTGGGTCTTGTTGTTGCAACAGCACCTGTGACGTTTCCAGGTTGAGCGGATGCTGCAGGTGAGTGGATGGGCTGGTGGAGCCGTAAACCTGAGATGACCAGGGAGTAGAATGAATAAGACTGTCTCCAGTCTCCCCCACTTTAAGCCCCACCACACCCACGCCCACTGACCAAGAGGGACACGTTACACCGGCTTTCCATCCCATGTTAGCACAAGATGTGGCTGTCGTCACTCAGCTCCGAGTCAGGTTACGCTCTCCCGGTCGCCTCGGTACTTTTCATTTCCTGACTGTGTGCTTCATTACCTACGGTTCTCAAAAGATTCCCAGGAGACAAAGACATCATTGTAATCGTACGCCTGTGGTGGTGGCTCCCCAAAGATGACAGGGAGGCATTTTTATACGTGTAAAGGCTTCCAGACCTCAGCAGCGGGAACCACCATCACGGCAGCGCCATACTGGACAGTGGAACCCCGAGTGTCTGAGCTCAGGTGTTTTATTGATCCAGAACTCCTTAGGTGGTCTACGGATAGGACATGCAGATCGTAATCAAACAAACATTGCCTCACATAAATCCAACACCTGCAAACAATACAAGACGCCAAGACCTAGGGAGCCCCTCACCCAACGGTGCCAGAAACAATTACTTTAAACACAACTACAGATAAACTCCTACAACACATCATACCACCCACTTCTCAGATATGGAAACTAACCCTTCCAGAATCTGGAGTCTTCTGAGATCTGACGTGGTGAATAGTGTTAGACCTGGAAGCAGAATCCACACTTTCCAACTTGAATTCCAAGTTCAAAATATTCAAATATTTTAATCTTTAAAAATTTTAAATATCATCACGCTTCCATGGAAGGGTTTGCTAAAAACCCTTCTCTCAGACCAAGGCTTCACTGGGCTTCCCTTTCAGCCCTAAAATAATCTTGAAATCCACAGCCCATGGTTCTAGAATGGAACAGTTCACTGAACTGTTCTTCTGGCTCCCTCTGGTGGCCACCACTCAAATAACGCCTCACAGGGCCCTAGGGCAATGGTTGCCTCCTCTTTTGTCTTTCTTTCATTCATTCTTGCAACTGTCAAAAACTAGGGCCCGAGAAAATAAAGATAAGCCATGTGTGGTGGTGTGCGCGTGTCTGGAATCCCGGTACCTGGGAGACTGAGGTAGGTGGGTGTTGAGGGCTGGGCCCTCCTCCACCGATTAGCAATTAAGGAGATGTATCATGGGCCAGTCTGGCTGAGGCAATTTTTCAGTTGCGTTTCCCTCTTTCCCAGTGACGCTAGGTTTGTGTCAAGGTCACAGCTGAAGCTGACTATAACATGAAGTTAGAATCTCCAGCTTTTTAAACCACAGGCTCTGGTTCTCACAGACGGTGCATTGAGTTCACCTTCTCCTCAAATCACCTACCTGAGCCACACTGCTCCGCTGAGCCACACTGCACCGTTAAGCCACACTGTACCACTGAGCCAAACTGCACCACTGAGCTGTAGTAGCACGCCACTGCGGGGGCTCAGCTAGTGAGACAAGGAGGCATTTTCATAGCCTCAAACCCCGTAGACATCAGCAGAGGGACCCAACGCCATGGCCAGTGCCATCCTCACAGTGGAGCCCGAGCATCTCAGCTCAGGTGTTTTACTGATTCAGAATTCCTCAGGTGTTCTACTGATAGCACATGCAGTTCATTAGCAATTTGACAACCCCCACAGAAATCCAACATCTGCAAACAATACAAAACGCCCTAGACTTAGGATAGCCCTTCACCACACAGTGCATAAACAACTTCAAACATAACTAAAAATAAAATTCCCCACAGGCAGCTCATTTCATTTCATTTTGAGACAGGGTCTGGGAAATTGCTCTGCTTGGCCTTGAACTCTAGATCACCCTGCTTCAGCTTCCTGAGTAGGGATGACAAGCAGGAACTGCTACACCTGATTCACTCGTTCTATTTGTATATAGGAAGCCGCCACATGATTTTTCTCCCTCGTTTGTTGAAACACGCACACATACGGAGAGTGAGAGAGACATAGAGAGGGAGGGAGGACCGGTATGAGGCCTGCTAACATGCTCCTCAGCCAGTGGTGTGCTGCTCAATGTCTAAGAACCAGCTCTCCAAAACGAGCAGAACTTGAGGCTGGCTCAGTGGTTAAGAGGCCTGCTGTTCTTGTAGAGGTCCTGAGTTCAGTCCCCAGCACCCACATGACAGCTCACAACCACTGGTGACTGCGGATCTGAAGCTCTCCTCTGGCCTCCTTGGACACCAGGCATGCATATGTTATACATACACACGTGCAGACAAACATACACACAATTCTTTAAAGGAAAACAAAAACAAACACCCCAATAAGCCCTGTGGGGAGCCCCTGCCAGTGCCGGAGTTTGGATCTTGAATGTCCCACAAAGGCCCATGTGTCACAAGCTTGATTCTGCAGCTGTGCACTGTGGGAAGTGGTGGAAATTTAAGAGTAGGGGCCAGGGAGGGGCATTTAAGTCACTGTAGATGTGCCCTTAGTGAGGATGGAGGGACCATGACTGCTCCTCTGTCTCTGCTTTGCTTCCCAGCAATGCAGAGGCAGCTGGGTTTACTCCGCCACAGACCCACAGCACGCTGTGCTACTATAGGCCCCAAGCAGAAGGGCCAGCCAGTCATAGGTGGAGAGAGCCAAACCTATGAGCTATGGTAACCTTTTCCCTAAAGCAAAGTATTGCGGTGTGGGCACAGCTGCGGGCACACGTAGCTTACAGCCTAAGTCTCGCCACCGTGGTACACTACCAGCTGCTCACAGGGTGCCATCGATCACAGAGCTGGGACAAGAAGGGATGCACCGCTGCAGGGCATCGTAGAACATGGCCTCCGCGCATGGCCTCTTCATGCACGTGAACTGGAAAGCATGCTCAGTTGGCAAGAGGTAGTAAAATAGAAGGAAGTGAGTTTTACGGACCTGTTACCTATTATTTTAAAACAACGCGAGTATCGGGTTGTGTTTTGAGGGTAGGCTTTACATTTGTTTATTTTACTGTGTGCGGGTCACACTGCACATGTGAAGTCAGAGGACAACCTGCAGGAGTCCATCCTCTCCCGGGCGTTGAACTCGGATCCCCAGGTTTGTCAGCTCGCACCTTTACCCACCGAGCCCAGTTCATGTCATTCAGTTTTAATAACGGCTAGTTACCAACTAGCACACGAAATCCTAAAATTTTAACAACATTGTCCTGTGATCCAACGGAAGCCAGTTTCACGCATGGCGTTTGTCTTTGTTACACTAAAGGAACAAAAGGGAAGGAGGAAGAAAAAGAGGAAGAAAAGGAGAGTGCTCAAACAAATAACATACTTAATTCCAAACAAATTGTTTTATGTAATGCTCTGATTTATTTAATGTAGTAAAATTTGAAGTTAAGTAATTTTCTTAAGAGAATAATTTCAGGAGTTGGGTGATGGCTTGGGTGCTAGAGCTCTTTCAGAGCAGAAGGTCCCCGGTTCAAATCTACAAAACAGAGATAAAATAACAGCACAGCTGTGTTGATCAAAATACTAATGCGTAGGTGTGCATCACGGCACACATTACAGTTCTAGTACTTAGGGTGCTAAGGCAGGAAGATCCTGAGTTTGAGGCCCAGCCTCAAATTCAAACATTCTGAGCTCCAGAATGACTGGAGCATCGAAACAATATCTTCCAAGCTGCGAGTGAGCTTGTCACTCCACGCGTGCATTCTTTACCTTTGCCTCTCAGTAAAGATCTTGTGTTTTCCTTGGATGCTTTAAAGTGCACTGTTTACTAATCCATAATTCTGGTTGCCATGGTGTCTAGAAATGTGCTTCCCTGACATTTCCAAACTGGCTGCTGATGTTCTATACAAACACTATTGCTTTTAAACACATATACACCGCTGGTTGACATCTTACGGATAGAGCGCCTTTGTCTGTGAAACTCGGCTGCAGAACAAGACGACTCAGGTGGACCCTGGCTCTTCTGCCTCACCAATGCTGCCTGGCTAACCTTCTTGGAACTGGAACACAGTTTCCTTATCTGATAAACAAAGACAGTGACAGATGCACTTTACCAAGGTCTTGAGGTTTGAATGGGATCGTGCCAAGGAAGCACTTAGCAGAGGCTTGGCAGCCAGGCAGCCAGGACCCACGCAACTTGTAACAAGAGTTACTTTGGAGCCTCTTAAGCTTGCTGTGGAAATGATCATACCTGGCGATGGTACCATTTTAACAAATTTGTACTCCTTAACAATATCTCTTTCTCTCTTCTTATTCATTTCCTCTTGAGAAGAATTGAATTCAGCATTTTAGTTGAGTGATAACCATATTGCTGGCCTCACAAGCCTCCTGCTTGACTATCACATGTGCAATTTGCTTTCACTGTTAAGTTGAATGATCATCACACCTTGGGAGTCTTCATCCTGCTTATCTTAAAAGTTTCTTCTGTGAAAAAACAAAAAACACGGGGTTTTACAATATAGCCCAGATGTCCTGGAACTCACAATTCTCCTGCCTCAGCCTCTTGAGTGCTGATATTAAAGAAACCAGCAGATGTAAGGATTCGCCCTTCCCCAACTTGATCCTTTACTGTTTTAATTCCATGTGTTCAGGCATTGCCGCCTTGTGAACATGCAAAGCAATTATAAGAGCAGTGCCCGTCTTCTCTGCTGCTCCCTCCAGTACCCACCGACCCCTTTTTCGCCTCCCAAGACATCTCCCTGTAATGAACACTCATGTGTGCATGTGCAACTGTTTCTTCACTATCTCGGGTCAGTGCTGTGATGGGGCTAATCCACATGCTGGGTTGGTTGTCTGGTTTACTTAATGTATCAGGGTTGGCTGTTTCAGGTTATAAAGTGCAACGTAGTGCGTAACTTCAACCCTGATTCTTCCTTGTGACACGGTGACTGGATCATTTTCTCTTTCAAAGTTGTATTCATTGTTATTGTATGCATGTGTGTGGGCATATGTGCATGTGCACCAAAATAGGGTGTCAGCTCCCTAGGAACTGGGGTTACAGGCAATTGTCAGCTGCAGGATATGGGTCCTAAGAATCAAATCTGGGTCTTCTGCAAGAGCAGCAAGTGCTCTTAGGTGCTGACCTGTCTCCCAACTCAGTCATTCCCTTATTATGGAATATTCTAATCACCTTTCCATTCTGGCTCCTTCAAACCCCAGCCTGTCACCCTCTATCAACAACAACAACAAAAACCAAAGCTACAGTAAACATTTTGTGGTGTGTGTGTGTGTGTGTGTGTGTGTCTGTGTGTGTGTGTGTGTGTGTGTGTGTGTGTGTCTGTGTCTGTGTCTGTGTGTGTGTCTCTGTGTGTGTGTGTGTGTCTGTGTGTGTGTCTGTGTGTCTGTGTGTGTCTGTGTCTGTGTGTGTGTGTGTGTGTCTGTGTCTGTGTCTGTGTCTGTGTGTGTGTCTCTGTGTGTGTGTGTGTGTGTGTGTTAAGGGAGAGGAGTGGGGGATGGGGACCCAGAGTGAGTCAGAATTGCCAGAGCCAGTTCTTAGTTTTCTTTTTCCACCAGGTGGATTGCAAGAATTGAACTCAGGTCACCAGGCTTGGCTGCAAGCACGGCTACCTGCTGAGCTTTCTTGTAGTCCAGTAGGTAAACATTCTTGTACAAACAGTTTGGCTCTCTTTGGGATACAGATAACTATAGGAGAAATTGCTAAGTCAGATGAACAAATTTCTAAATTTGAAAGATCCCATCATATTACCCCTCCCAAAAGCCATATTGATAATTTCCACCCATCAATGTGTAAGGTTTTGGTTTGAGATATATATCCATGTATAATCAAAACAAACAACATAAACAACAACTTTTCTCATGTTTCATTGCTTTTTGTTGCACTGTGTTTGATTTGTTGATATTGTATCAGCATTCTGGGAATTATATCACATCTGGGACTACACTAGATACCTGGGTTTAGACACCATGACAATTCTAGTTAGGTAAAATTCAGCAGTGTATGCTGTCTTCTCCTCTGCCCTGGGATGATCTAAGTCCCATGACAACTGAGTTCCATGAAGTTTTAATTAGCTTGCAAAATCCACACTTATGCTGGGATGTGGTGGCACACTCCTTTAATCCCAGCACTCGGGAAGCAGAGGCAGGCGGATCTCTGAGAGTTTGAGACCAGCCTGGTCTACAGCATGAGTTCCAGGACAGCCAGAGTTACAACAGGAAAAACCTATCTCAGAAAAACAAAAAAACAAAACAAAAAACCACACACTTCTTTTGGGAGAGCCTTGATGTCATTTAAATATCTTCTGTGGTATACTTGTGTTTGTCTATTTAATAGATTTTGATCATTTAAGTTTTGTTAGAAAATTCCTCATTTCTCCTCAGATTTGACAACTTTGAGCATAGAGTTGAGCACAATATTCTGCTCATGTAATCTGTAAAATGACAAGATATACACCTATAATCCTGGAATTTGGAAGTCAGAAACAGGAGGATCACAAGTTCAAAGTCAGCCCGAGCTACACAGTGCGCTGTACATCTCTTTCAAAGGCTGTGCTGTGTAGGAGTGAGGAGCGTGTTAATGTTTGGTTCTCTCCTCTTCTCCTCCTCCCCACTTTCTCCTTCTTCTCCTCCTTTTCCTTGTCCTCCTTCTCCTCCTAAGTTTTGGCACTGATGTTCCACCTCTCCAAGACTGTGGCTCCATAGTACGTCTTCTCGGAATGTATTGTTTTTCAAGAAGACTGATAGCTGATGGCTCTTAGTCTACTCCGTCCTCTGTAAGGAACATCTGGACTTGGGAAAAGATTTTGATAGAAACTACTTTATGTAAGTCAACTAGATGCCAAGTGGAATTTCAAGTTCATGGCAGACAGCATGTTTTCTTATTACAAGGGCCAGGCTCTGTTGAAATTTTAGAGTCAAAGGTGATAGACATGGGGAAATAAGAGGAAGAGACAAAAGGAAGGTAGGGAGTTCGTTTGGCCAAAGTTACAGAGCCAGTGTTTAAATCTCTAATGCCACCTGGGTTAAGCTCCCAGCACCCACTTAGCAGCTCACAACTGTCTGTCACTCCAGTTCTAGGGGATCCGACACCTTCACACGGACACACATGCAGGCAAAACACCAACGCACATAAACATAAATAAATCTTTAAACAAAAATCTCTAATGCCATTCTTAGCCGACAAGCCAGCTTCTGAGATTTACACTTGAGAGGACACAGGGAACAAGAGGAGAGGGGACACAGTGGGAGTAACAGCGGGAAGGACACAGGAAGTGACTAGAAAGCAACTTTCCTATCTGGACAGGTGAGGACATAGGCAGATAGGGCAAGGCTGGGGTGGGGGAGAGCCGGGGAGCGTGTGGGCTCTGCTCCTGGTCCTGATGATGCTGGCCACTTGACCCGGGGCATGAGTGAGGTTTGAGAAATCTCCTCCCCTCCCTCGGAGCCCTCCAAAGGAAAGAAACTCTGAGTGTTGTGTCTGAGGACAGAGTGACACTACAGAGGAAAAACTATGGCAGGGCTGGCGTACACAAAGATCCCCGTGACCTTAGAGGGTCTTCAACACAATTTTCATTATGTTCCTATTAGTTTATCTTGATGGGGGAAGGGTAGTGCTGAGATTGACCCCAGTCCCCCACACATGCTAAGCAAGTGCTCTACCACAGAGTGATGCCCCTCAGCTGTTGGTGTGTCTGAAACAGGGTCTCCCTGTGCATCTCAGGATGAGTCAAGTAGCCAGGCTGGCCTCAAACTTGCTATCTTTCTTCTTTTATTCCCTGAGTGCTGCGATTACACCAGGTTCTGTTCTCTTTAGGCTGCTCCTGGATGGTTTTATTATAGGACAACTGCTCATTGCTGGTCTGTGTCCGTGTCCTGAGCCAACGCAAATGTAAGCAGCAGGACTTCTTTTTTTCCCTTCCAATGTGCTTACAGAGCACAGCATATGACCATAGATGTGGGCTGAGGGAGAGGCCCTGGTGCAACTGTGGAGGGAGTCATGGGGACCTGAGCTCCTGCTCACTGGGTCTGTTCACAGACTCTCTGGTCTTGTGTCCAGGTGTCCAATCTCCATCTGCCAACAGAATGCTGCTCAGCCCGCTCAAACTTAGGACTTAGCAGATCTGAAAGGTTTCTGTGGGAAATGTCAAAAGTCAGGAGTCAATGGAAACTAGATAATGGAGCTAGATTTACTCCTTTGGATTTAGGATCATTTTAGGACTTAAAAAGATTGCCCGGGTGTTAATAAAAACAAAATGAAAAAGATGCCTCAAGTCCTTAAGGTGCCAGAAGTATAAGCTATGAGGACGGGGTGAAATGGCTGTGGGGAATTCATGTTGCCACTTGGAGACCTAGGATTTGGGGAGCCACTTCTGGGGCAAGAAGTCCAGTCCCAATCAGAAGCAGCACACATTCAGGCTGAGTTGGAGGTATAGAAATTCATAAAGTAAGAATCTGAGCAAAATGAGAGCGTTATAAATAGAGGGTATATATATTTTGGCTCTTCAAATGTTCATGCTCCTGATTACATCTTCATGTATCTTTTGCTTACATGTCTTTTGAAACAGAGAGGTAAGATAAAGGAACATTCAAAGTGTCATGAATTCAAAATAGTCACATCCTTCCGATGGAAAACAGAGTTCCGTCCCCTTGAGCATAGCCTGAATCTGTGCTCTTTGTGCTCTCATAGAATCTGGAAGAAATGTGATTTCTGTTTAGTCTTCTTCCCATGCCTTAGAACCACCATGCTTTGAGGTGATCCAAGTCCCTGGAGGAAAGAGCAAATGGAGGGGTACCAGGACAGCCACTACCTAAAGATGGCCAAATGAATGATTCAGTACATGCTCTGGCACAGGAAGGCCATTCAGCAGGGTGACTGCCCCCCAGAGGTGTAAGGAAATTCGATAGTTTTGTATGTATCTCTCTGTGTGTGTGTGTGTGTGTGTGTTCATGTGGGTGGATGAACACATGTCTGTATGTATACTTGCACATATTTGCATGTGCATGTGGAGACCAAAGGACAACCTTTGGTGTCATTCCTCAGGAGCTGTCTACTTGTCTCTTGAGACAGTCTTTCGTTGTTCTGGAATTCACCAAGCAGGCTAGGCTGGTTGGCTAGCTACAGCAAGGATCCACCTGTTTCTGCTTAGCTAGTGTGTGGTTTTTTTAAATGTAGGATCTGGGGATCAAATGCAAGTCCTTGTGCTTGTATTTGATCACTTTAGCAACTAAGCCATCTCCCCTGCTCAATGGCTGTTCTTTTAGGCCACTAAGTTTTGGGGTAATTTGTTATGCATTCAATTACCACAAAAGATGACCTCAATGCTTTGTGACAAGGAGCTTATGCAAGTGAATCTTGAGGCTGACTCATAAGCCCCTCAGATAAATCAGAAATGAAGTCACTAGCAGTCCAAGTGAGAAGCAGCAGAGAGGGACAAAAGGTGGCTGCTCAGTAACTCTGCTCCTGTATAGGGAAACCCTCTTCTATGTGGTGGCCCTGAGCTCCCTGTTCCAAAGAACGCCCTGGCTCTTTTGACATAGCTGCTCACATGATTTATCACGTTTCTCGATCCTTCCTCCTCATCTATGGCCCCTCTCCCTACCTGCAGGATCTCAAGCTCCAACAAAGATCCCTTAGTAGCGTTGTATGCTGCAAGTGTTGATGTAGGAACATAGTCACCCAAGTAAAGGGCATTTTTAAGAAAATGCCTTTATCAGAAAACAAGCAAACAACATATTTTATCTTCACAAGACTTAGCCGTCTTCCTAACCTTGGTGAACAAGTGGAAATCCTAAGAGCATCTGCCCACTTAGCACCATAGCAACCCCTCTGGAGCTTTCCCCTAAAGCCAATTGTGGATGCAGAACAGGCTAACAGTTGGTGAAGAGGGCTCCAGATGAGACAACTGATTTCTCCTACCAGACGTCAGTGTTTCTGACTTACCCTATGCCTCATTTTCCTCAAATCAAAGGGACACATCATTCAACAACTATTTCTTGAACTCCTACTATGTGCATGTTGCAGACGTTTGAGCTGCATTAGCAGACAAACTAGACAAAAAGACAAGCATCTATGTTTTCTTAGAGATTACATGCCTACTGGGCTGAGAACAAAGGTAAATTCTATGTCGTGCCAGGAGATGATTCATTCTATGGGAATGATAGGACAGAATGGGTGGAGGGAAAGAGAGCCTCCAGGAGTACTTATCTCAGCTCACAGTAGGGTAGGCTTTGCTGAGAAGCTGAGGCTTGGAAGGAGACATGGAGACATGAGGGAGTGGGCTGAGTGCATCTCTGGAGGAGGAGTGTCCTGGGTGGGCAAAGGACCTGAAGTGGGAGGGGTCTGTGAGTGGGTGGGAAGGAGAGAGTAGGGAATCTGATTTGTAAAGGCTTAAGAGGATAAGGGTAGACCATGTATGCCCTTAAGCCATTGTAAGGCTTTACCTCTGATTAGACAGTGTTAATCCCACTGGTGGAGAATAAGACCAGTACGACAATTTTTGAGGCAAAGTAAAAGCAATCTCTAATACTGGCCATTAAAAATGATGGACTCCGGCCAGGTCGTTTCTGAGGTTCCTACAAAATGGCCCTGAGTCACATTGGGTAGGAGCTTATGAAGACAGAACCCATGAGGCTACATACTTACCACCAGGTCCATTCAGGGGCAAGCTACCTCCTGCCTACATGTGATCAAGCACATTCCTCGCCACTGGATTAACCGAACTTGCTTAGGGGATTTTAGCACAGGACCAACAGAAGCTAAGATAGAAACCTTAGTTTGCAAGGTGTATTGTTTCTGTTTCGGTTTCACAATAGGAGCCGCTGTGTTCTGAGCAAAGCAATGGTATATCCTCATGTGCTTTAGTTATTGTTGTTTTGAGACACTAATGTAGTCCAGGCTAGCCTCAAACTTTACAAGGATGACTTTGAACCTCTGATCCTACTGCCTCTACCTTCCAAGTGATAAAATTGCTGGCATGTGTCACCAGACATTTTATGTGGTACTGAGGATCCAACCAAGGGCAAACACTCTATCTCTTTGGACTCCAAATTGAGGGTAGACTTGCAGGGGCAAGGACAAAAGCAGGAAGTCCAGGGAAGCCATGATGACCTGCTCCCCAGTTTGTTTTCTATAGTAGACTTTGTGGAGCTGGAAGGTTTATGAGAAAGGAGACACGGATGAGTTGTCCTAGTCGCTCTGGCATGTCTGCTCCACACTGGGCTATGATCGGAGACTGAACTGGTCCCCACTGACTTTGCCCCAGGGTCCCCACTTGTCGCGCGCTACCTTCGCCGATAAAGGAGACGCGGCAAAACAGAATTCTTCTGACAACAGTTTATTGAACAGCTCTTTTAGACAACAGATGTAGAAGGACCACGAGTCTAGAAACCCCCAACTAATATAGAGCTCTGGGGAATGTTTTTCCCTGCCAATTGGTGCTCTTGCAGAACCTAATTAGTATACTGCCTTCAATCGGTAGCTTTTACGATCCCAATTAGCATGTGGTTTTCTTGAGCAGATTACACAGCCAGTGCATGCGCAAGAGCAAACAACGCTCCCGTGAAGAACCAGGAAGCAGGGAGCCGGCGCCATCTTCTAATGGCGAATAATATCGGCTCCCAACATCTCCCCCTTTTACTTTAATTAATATGTCAAACTGCAACCATGTATTTACCGATCTAGCCCGCTGATCCAACAGCTTTGAGCGATCAAGGAGGTTACATGGAGGAGGACCCTGTGTACCTTTATCCCGTGCAATGGGAACACGAGCCCTGGGAGGTAACACAGGTCTGCCTTGTGGTATCCTGGTGCAATGGGATCCTGAGCCCTCAGGAGTACCAGTATTCAAGACAGTGTCTCATTGTTTGAGCATATTCAACCAAGCTTGGGGAGATGTCCCCTGTTCCACAGCAAGCAATGCCTGTGCGATCACCACTTTGTCTCTTTTTTGTTGTTGAATGAATTTGTAGAGCAACCAAAGACAAAGAAACAGTCCCCCAGCAAATAGGATGCCAAAAATCCCAACTCCCACCCATTCCTTGAAATAGGAGAAAGCAGAAGAAAGCCAAGTGGAAAGCCCCCGGGTAAGGGAAAGGTCGAGTCGAGTGGAGTTGATCTGTATAATGGCCATCCGTAGTCTTCTCATTGTTGCATCAAATTCAGCAGACCAATTGTACTGTAGCTGTTGAGACAATTCTTTAGACAGGTTAGCCGCTCGAGTAAGATTTTCATATTGTATGGATGTCACACATAACCCAGGCATTTTTACCTCGCAGCCCAATTGAGCCATCTGCCACAAAATATCAATCTGTTCCTGAACCAAATCTATACGTTGGTTCACAATCATGAGTCCACCTCTAATCTGAGCGTTCACAGAGGCTTGGACATCAATGGCTTGGCTGACCGAGGCTGAGAGATTGCTTAAAGTAATGGCAGTTTCTACCTGACCAGACAGGGCCAGTGCCGAAACAGTGAGAGAGGCAGCTACTGCCGCAGTTGCAACAATGCTGACTATGGCCGCAGTTATGCCAAAATCCCGCTTTTGTCTGAATAAAGTCAATGTGTTGGCTGTTCTCACAGGAATTGGGACAAATCGAGGCATACGAGCCACAGTGGCTGTTTGATGTGAGCTTGCATTCCAGCATAAGGTATAGGAACAGCTATTATAATTACAAACAACCCAAATAAATGGCGGCCACACACAAACTGGGGTGGCTCCAACTTCTTTTTTATCACTACTGATCTTTCCTGTTGTTTCATCAGATATTATATTACTTGACAACTCCGCCTGAACTATACCTCCTCCTAGAATCATTGACATAGGTGTTAAATCTGAGCAACTTCCTCCTCTAAAGGGGGAGCGGAAGGGTTAAATCCAGGCGCATAAGGAGGATCAGGCTCATATCTTGCAGCTTCCTCCTCCAGCTCGGCCTGCTCCTCAAGGTCAAGCTCTTTTTGTTTTTGTTTTGAGCTAAATGAGTCATCTTGTTCTTCTCCCTCCGAGGACGTCTCCTCTGAGGAAGAGGCACTAACCTTGAGTTTTTGAAACTCTTTTAACACTGGGTATAAACTTTTTCCCTTTTCTCTTGGATTTTCTTTTTTTTCCTTACTCACTAGAGTCTTAATTAGAGGCTTCTTTTTTGTATTTATGCCTCTCCTCTCCTCTGCTTCTGATAGACCATCTTGGTGGTCGGCTAATGCTCGTTGTCCTTCCTTTACTTGCTCTTTACATTTCTCATCTTCTAGACAGGCCCTAATTAATTTAAAAACAGGCCATGTCCCCGGTCTCAACCTATATTTCTCCTTTTCGTTAGCTAGATCTACTCCGAGTTTGTCCCAGGAGCCCTTAGTTAGGGACCCTGTACTAACAAACCACGGTGCTACACGATTTATTTCTTTTAAAAAATTTTTCAGCACCCTTTCTGATATCTTTAAGCCTCTCTGCTTAAGCAACGCCTGCATTGCATCCAGAATCGGCTTTATCTGTTGATTCCCCATGCTTCCTTTATCTACAGGAGCGGGAGCGCTTCCTCAGTTATTTACCTGAGACTGACAGCGAATTATGTGATGGTACAGAAAGGATACGTGCACTTTTTACCACTTTTCCCACAGTTGAGACACAGACAGCACACCAATACAAAAAAGAAAGCAACAAGCACGAACACCGCGAGAGCAAGATAGATCATACCTTGCAGAAGAGCGCCTAGGCCTCACGCGCCGTCAGTTCTGAATTCCTTTCCGACGAGCAGCCGGGGTCCCTCGTATAGTTCCTCTGCCCAGGAGTCGGCAGCTTCCCGGGTTTCGGCACCAATTTGTCGCGCGCTACCTTCGCCGATAAAGGAGACGCGGCAAAACAGAATTCTTCTGACAACAGTTTATTGAACAGCTCTTTTAGACAACGATGGAGAAGGACCCCGAGTCTAGAAACCCCCAACTAATATAGAGCTCTGGGGAATGTTTTTCCCTGCCAATTGGTGCTCTTGCAGAACCTAATTAGTATACTGCCTTCAATCAGTAGCTTTTACGATCCCAATTAGCATGTGGTTATCTTGAGCAGATTACACAGCCAGTGCATGCGCAAGAGCAAACAACGCTCCCGTGAAGAACCAGGAAGCAGGGAGCCGGCGCCATCTTCTAATGGCGAATAATATCGGCTCCCAACACCCACTAGTATGATGGATTTGTTTTCCCTTAAGTTTGCTGGTAGCACTCCCCTTGCAGGTGTGACCTGGCAGCTGTGGGTAATCTGACCCTGGCTGGGGCTATTTTATGGAGATGGGTGATCAGATATTCTCAAGAGGGAACTCAGCCAGCCAGTCAATGACTGGGACTTAAAGACTAGGCAAGCTGCCAACCTGGTCCCTGCACAGGGGTGTGAGGAGGCGCTTTGTAGCCGGGGTGTGCTGTGAAGTAAAGAGCAGGAAGAGAGGATTTTCTCCTGGGCTTTTGATATTCCATCGTCACTCTCCTTCTGTAGGATACAGAGAAATCCTGTACCTGCCATGGGCAATGAGGTGATCAGTGAGTGCAATTAAAGAAAGAATTGACAGTCAGTGGTGGCGCATGCCTTTAATCCTAGCACTTGGGAGGCAGAGGCAGGCAGATCTCTGTGAGTTCAAGGCCAGCCTGGTCTACAGAGTGAGTTCCAGGACAGCCAGAGTTACAACAGAGAAACCCTGTCTTGGGGAAGAAAGGAAGGAAGGGAGTGTGTGTGTGGGGGGGTGTGGTGCTGCAAGCATATAATCTCTGCACTCAGGAGGCTGAGGTAAGAGATCACAGGCTTGTAGTCCCACCTGGACTATGTAATGAGACTGCACCTCAGACACCAAACCCAACAAGGCCACCTGTTTGAGGAGTTAGCTACTGAGCTGAGTTCACCCGTGTCTAATATCTAATTACCTGGTAACTAAGGAGCACTTGGGAGGTTTCCCCTAAGTTGGATCATAGCCAACTTGAATCAAAGTATCTGTGGCTCCCAAACAAGCCTGCTTCATCAGGCATTCTTATCGATGATGGTGTAGTCAGTCAAATAACTGCTGTGTGTTTAGACCTTGAAGAACCCTAAGGAAATGTAGATTCTGTTTGTTTCTTAGATTCTGTTGCTGCTGGTTGTTTTGTTTCTTGAAACAAAGTCTCTCTATGTAACTTGCTGTGTAGGCCAAGCTGGTCTCCAACCTGCAGTCATCTTCTGCCACATTGGGTGTCAGGAAATAAAAGTGAAGAGGGGAGCCAGTGCCTTGTCCCTGTTCTATGTACATGACCTTGCCATCTCCTCTCTCTCCCTCTTCTGTCTCCAAAGCTTTCAGACCACATTTTGGTTATCTCCTTGTACCAAGCCCTGAGCTCCCTGATAGACACTCAGAGCCGAGCTTTCAAGGTCCTTGCCCTCCAGCTCTGTTCTAGAAGCACAGGGAACAAAGTGGACGCTGAGGCACAAGGACCCCAAGGAAGGCCAGATTAGACTGAATTGAATCTTCAAAGGTAAGATTAAGAGGGAAATATATTCATAGCAAAGGGAATGAAAATGAATACAACTGCCCCAACCCACAAAACATACATTCTGATGACTTACTATGTTTATTTTAATGTAATCTATAGTAAGTTATGTCAAATATATAAGCATGTAAATAAAAACGTAAGTATTCATATTTTATGAATATGAATTTTAAATCCTTCTAAAATGATTTAGACCGTAATCTATAAATAATGAGATCTAAAACATTCATTGTTGTAAATCCCATTTAGCCAGTTAATTCTCACAAATAACCATCGATTGTATTCCATTCCTGTGTCCTACGTAGCTGCCACTGACCGTGAACATGACACAAGCTCAAGACGTGGTCTGATATTTTTTCTTGTTTAATTAACAACATGAAAGTGAAAGGACAGCGTGTGCCAGGACTTCACTCATTGGCCGGTGACATGGAAACAACGCAGACTAGTATCCCAGACTAGCCTCAAACTCACGATCCTCCTGCCTCAGCCTTCCGAGTTCTGGGACTCCAGGCAGGTGACACCACTCTTGAGTAACAAGTACAATTTCTTTGCTGAATCAAGTGATAGTTTCAAATACTGGAAAAAACATTTTTCTCAGATTTTCATGCTATTCATAATACATCTGCTGTAGACCTGACACATTTTAAAATTTAACCTATATTATTAACATTTACCCCTTTGTTCCTTTATATCAAAAAAATAAAAACAATGTGAAATTTGCTGATTGCTGTGAGGTAAGCACTGCCCCCATTGCCGATTTAAAACCACTATCATGACTCGGTGGTGTTGAGTTATTTTCTGTTTCCAATGTACAGATACAGTGGGAAGAAATAACTCCAAGAACATGACAGTCAATGCACCGAAATGCTTAGAATGTGGGGAGTTGGGGCGCTCACTGTCCTGGAACTCCCTTTGTAGACCAGACTGGCCTCGAACTCACAGAGATTCCTGCCTCTGCCTCTGCCTCTGCCTCTGCCTCTGCCTCTGCCTCTGCCTCTGCCCCTGCCTCTGCCTCTGCCTCTGCCTCCCAAGTCCACCACCAACACCACTAGGTTAGGTTCTTAACCTAGAGGCTGTGCTGAAAAGGCAGGCAATGTGTAAAGCCGAAAAGGAAGAAAATCATAT
The DNA here is from genome assembly GCA_026225945.1 of Cricetomys ansorgei. Classification (NCBI taxonomy): domain Eukaryota; kingdom Metazoa; phylum Chordata; class Mammalia; order Rodentia; family Nesomyidae; genus Cricetomys; species Cricetomys ansorgei. The sequence goes on from JAMJFZ010001232.1 coordinate 8,355,634, forward strand.
CTTTATTAGGAATAATCATATAATATCCCTAACCATAATAATCATATCCCTAACCACTACCCAAGGTTGATTTTTGCATTTCCTTAAAAAAAAAAATCATGAAAATAGGCAACCCCCGACCAGAACACTGGTAGCACAGTGCATATCACTGAAGGAAATCTTGAATGTTTTTACGTGACGTTATAGTTACCATAGAGGACTCAGAATAGCACCTCTGGTCGCCATTATTTGACATTATCAGCGTCACTGGAGTCTCATAAAGCACATTGGTTACCGTGCTGTGTTTCAAATATTTTGATAGTTGCATCTTAAGATAATCCCGTGGTATATTTTAGACATTTAAGTTTTTATTCTGCAACTTCACTGGAAAGGACTGAAGCCCATCCTAGCCAGAGCCAGCCAGAAGCCTCTTACTGCAATTCTTCAGCAGTCTCTTAAACAATAGTCTCCCCCACCCCCACACCGCACCCAGCTTAGTTCCTTTCTTGGGGCCTAGGGTTTAGTGCTGCCTCTCTCAAAGGCTGACTGGAAGACCCAAGATTGTTCATTCACAACTCATTACAGTTTAGACCAGGCAGGGTCCCAGGAGAAAGGGCAAGCGGGGAAATTTGTTCTCATCTGATTCCTTAGCTCCCACCAAATCACGCCTGGAGCAGGAACTATGTGGACAGTTTTCCAGATGACCCGAGGGCGCCTAAGCCGCCCAGCAGCAGCAGCTTGGTTCTTCCCTCCCGGCTAGGCAAGCCCCGGATCTTCTCCTAAGCAGACTTGCCTTTTCAATGTAGTGCCTAAGTGCTGCTTTCCTCCCCGGCAAACCTCCCCAGCTTCCTCTTGCTTGGTTTCAGGAGATGCTAATCAGCGCTATTAATTGGGCCCTAATTTGCATGCCGTGTGTGAGTGGTGGTTTATAACTAGGGGGGTGATCAAAGCTTTCTGGTACTGCTCTGCCCCACCCACCACTGCAGGGGCCTAGATTACCAGTGAACTCAGAGGAATAATGTGTTTAGTATGCTAGGACCCAGGGCGTCCTGGAAATGGAATTGCTATGTTTCCCTCAAACCCTGCGCGACACAAAGGAAACTCATCCACGGTGCACCATTGGGAGGGAGGCTGCATAACGTAGGGTGGGCGCTGAGTGATTCAGTCAGCAGTGGCAGGTTTTTGCAATCGTCCCTGCTCCTAAACCCGCAATCACAAGCACGCTGACATCAGATTCTGGAGAGGTGGGGTATTTTGTTTTTTTGTTTTTCCTGTCGGGGTGGTGGTGATATTAAACCTTTAAGCACTTTGCATTTCTAATAAGTCATAAGTCTGGTGATGGCTCAGTTGGTATCTCTGTGCACATGCTCGCCCCCCCCTTGCTTGCCCAAGTGCTGGTAATTAGCCCTGCAAAGGCAGACAAGCCTGACTGGCTGCAGCTTTTGCAAAAGGCTTCCCAGTCCTCTCGACAACAAAGGACACCCTAGGCATCTTGCATTATCGCTGTCTTCTGATCCAGTCTGCCACCACTGAGGGTGTGGGGTTTGTTTGAAGTGTCAGCACTGATGTCTTGGTGGAAATTTGTAAATCTTCCATGTGAGGGCAAGGTCTTGTTTGAAATTTGTCATGACTCTTAAGGAATAGGAAGGGATGGGAGTATTCACTTTTAGGTTTGAATGGGGGTAACAGTGTGGGAAAATGGCTTGGTTAAACCTAGGCAGACCCTCTGACCAGCCATTCCATGCTCAGAACAACACAGAAGTGTGGCAGGTGCTAAACTCAGAAAAATAAGTATTATAGAACAAAGTAATGTGTGTGTTTACACAGCATGTACAAATACACATATATCTCAAACATTAAATGAAAGGATGCACGATTACACTATTTTAAAAACATACTCCAGAATCCCTCTCTTTTCGAGCTGAGTAAAGTGAATGTGATTCACACTTAACTCAGAAAAGCAAGCCTTTTAGAACTAAGTAAAGTGTGCATTTCCACAGCATGTCCAAAAGCACATATATCTCAAAAATAAAGGATACATGATTTCAGTGTATTTCAACATACCCCAGAATCCCTGTCCTTTTGAACTAAGTAAAGTGAATGTGATTCAAGCTTAATTCAGGAAAACAAGCCTTTTAGAACTAAGGTAATTTGTTTCCACAGCATTTAGAAATACAAGTATATCTCAAAAACTAAATGAAAGGACAGAGGATTTCAATGTGTTTTTCAAAATAACCCAGGATCACAAGACTTTTAGAACTAAGTAAAGTGAGTGTGATTCAAGTTTAACTAAAAAAAAAGCCTTTTGGAACAAAGTATAGTGTGTGTTTCAACAGCACATCCAGATGCACATATATCACAAAAATTAAATGAAAGGGCACACGATTTCAATGTGTTTTTCAACATAACCCAGAATTATGTCTTTTCGAACTTAGTAAAATGAGTATGATTCAAGTTTAACTCAGAAAAACAAATCTGTTAGAACTAAGTAAAGTATGCGTTTCCTCATCATGTACAAATACACATATATCTAAAAAACTAGACAAAAGGAAATATGATTTCAATGTGTTTTTCAATGTAACCCAGAATCACAAGTCTTTAGAAAAAAGTAAAGTATGTATTTCCACAGAATGACCAAATGCACACATATCTCAAAAACAAAAGAAAGAATACATGATTTCAATGCGTTTTTCAACATAACCAAGAATATCTGTCTTTTCGAACTAAGTAAAGTGTCTTTCAAGCTAAACTCAGAAAAACAAGTATTATAGAACAAAGTAAAGTGTGTGTTTCCACAGCATGTGTGGGAAGTGGTCCCTCTGGACATGCTGGCTTGAGACACAAGGCACCCCATTTTTGCCTGAAAGCTCCACTTTTCTCTAGTCCTAATGGACAGAGTTCAGACAAAGGTCAGTTAGCCTGAAATGCCCAGTTTAGGGGAACCACCACTTGACTAACTCAACTTTATCTCTCCCCCATTCCATGGAATGTTTCTACCTCTATAAATGAGATAAAACAGCATTTTTGGTGCCAGGCTGCCCTGGGAGAAATCCTGCAACGTACCTCTCTGAGACATCTTGACTCTCACGGTTCCTTGACCCAGTGACCTCATATAAACAAGACCAGCTTGCCTGCCAGATAGAGTTACCATAGCAACCAGCCTGCCCACCAGATAGAGTTACCATAGCAATCAGCTTGCCCACCAGATAGGTTACCATAGCAACCTACTTATGCACTGCCCACTCTCCTTCCCCACCTTGAAACTGCTTAAATGCCAGTGCTGTGTGTTCAATAAATTGAGGTTTGATCAGAATTTTGTCTTGCCTCCATCTCTCTTGTGTTCCTTGTCCCCCCAATCCTCACTCCCTCTTCGAGGGCCTTTGTTGCAGAACCCGCAGGCTGGGACAAAGTGGTGCTGCAACGAGGGGCCCGAGGCACAAGGGATTCAGTGATGGACATCGTCTGGTTCAAGACACTGACCAGTGCGTAAGGCAAAGGGGTCGCCACGGAATCACCCACCTCGTGGAAGAGACCAGAGGTAAGGGGAAGACGCAATTATGGGACAAGGAATAAGTGTACAGGAAAAGCTCATAGGAGACTTAAAGATTTCATTAAAGGCAAGAGGAGTAAGGATTAAAAAGAAAGATTTAGTTAAGTTTTTTGAATTTTTAAAAGAAGCCTGTCCGTGGCTTCCTCAAGAGGGAACTATTGATGAGAAACATTGGACCAGAGATGGACGCTGTCTAAAAGACTACTATAAAGTATTTGGTCCAGAAAAGGTGCCTGTGACAATTTTTTCTGACTGGAATTTAATTAATGGTATATTGGCTGTAAGACATTATCACCAGGATGTTAAAGAAGTTTTAGAGGAGGTAGAAAAATTTCTTAAAAGGTAGCAGAGTAGAAGTCTGTCCTCCCTTGTTCCCACCCCCGAGGAAACTCAAAAATGCCCCTCAAGTCCAATACCTTTCCCACCAGATAATAACGATTCTATCTCCATAACAATGCCCTTAGATGAAGAAGAGGACCAGACAGAGCCTAACAAGGTGGAGTTAAACATTCAGGAACAAAGCCCAAAGAACAAACACCATTTTAGAGATTCTGGGCTCCCTAAAAGAATTTATCCATCTTTAAAAATTTTCCACTCTGAGTTGAGAGGCCCTAAGTAAAAGATTATTATGATGATTTCTTGATCCTGGAGGAAAAGGACAATTTGGAAGAGGAAGCAGCCAGATATCATAATCCAGACTGGCCACCTCTCCTACACCTGCCACCTCCGTATAATTTGACACTGCCCTGGCTTGGCCCTGTTCTCCATCCACCCCAATTCTAACCCCTTCCTCTCCCGAGGAGTGTTACCAAACCCTCCCTGACTCAGAAAAGGATCTTGATCTCTCTAAAAGGGATCTCACTCAAAAGATTAAAAATCTAGAAGGGCTATCCCACTCAAAAAAGAACATAATGAACTCCTCCAGGAGCTCAGAGCATTATATTTAGAACTCTCGACTCCACAGGCACAGGTCCCCCTGGCCCCCACTGAGGCCCCTGTTCCAACAGACCTGAAAGTACCTACTGAACACAAAAGAGAACAGAGTAAGGAGACAGTTGGCTCATTTAAGAAGTTCGCCCCTCCTCCACGATTTGACTTATTTCCTGTTGCAGAGGTCCCTGCAAAACAGGAGGGAGAAAGAGAAGAGCCAGGAACCCCCACAAGAGAATACAAACGCCTGGGTTTCAATACATTAAAATGTCAGGCATTTCGACAGAACAAGTCTTTGAGGGGGAGCGGAACCAGCCTGTCCCCCTCAGGGCTGAGCGGGATGGTGATTATCGATGGCCCGACCACTCCCCTACCGGGAGAAAAGACACACACCGAGCAGGGAGAACTGTCGAAGCAGGAACTCACTTTTATTGTTACAAGCCGCCTTTTTATAGGCTGAGGGTAAATGGGAGGGTCTAGGAGATGAGGAGAGGTGATGTAGGGTGTGAGGTAAAGTGGAGTGAGGGGGGAGAGCCAGTAAGATTTTCATACGTGGCAGTAACTAGGCAGAGTCACCATCAGAATAGGCTATGCTGAGTCACCGTTATGAGGAACTAGAGGCGCCAAAGTCTCTAAACTCCAGCTCGGTTTGAGTTTGGACCACAGGCCCCTTGCCCGGCTATAAGGACCAACATTAAAAGAACTAAAGGAGGCAGTGACACAATATGGCCCCGTCGCCCCTTTTACACTATATTGGAAACATTGGGCGACCTTTGGCTTACACCTAATGATTGGTATCAATTAGCTCGGGCCACACTCTTGGGAGGTGATTTTATACTCTGGAAATCAGAATTTTCAGAGAACTGTAAGGAAATCACCCATTGTAATTTAGAGGCCAGTGGAGAGAGCGCCTCGTGGACCTTTGAAGTGTTAACGGTAAGTAGGCCCTATGACACAAATGAGGCCCAAAAAGATTACGCTCCTGGCTTATTCGCTCAAATACAGATTGCTGGCCTTAAAGCCTGGAGGAAATTACCCCAAAAGGAAGCAGCGACTATGTCACTGGCCAACCTCAGGCAAGGTCCGGACGAGCCTTATGCAGATTTTATCAGCCGCCATTTTGTCAAACATTTAGCCTTTGAAAATGCCAACCCCGCCTGTCAGGCCGCCATTCACCTACACCACAGGGGAAAAAGCCTTTCAGATTACATCCACTACTGTGCAGAAATTGGCTCCGCCTACCAAATGGGTCTCGCCATCAGAGCTGCTCTCAGAGACTTTACTTTGAGCCAAGGAATGCCTGATAAATCTAAAAAATGCTTTAATTGTAGGCAGGGTGGTCATTTTGCTAAGGAATGTCATGCCCCAGACGGTTCTGTCAACCGGGCCTCTGCCCCAAATGTAATAAAGGTAGACACTGGTCCAGTGACTGCCGTTCTAAAACGGATGCCCAACGCAATGTTCTGTCCCAGAAACAGGGAAATGGCCATGGGGCCAGCCCCAGGCCCCGAAGACAAAACAGACCTATGGGGCAATAAGGTTTGTTCCCCCAGCCAACAATCCTCAGGATCCGTTTTACAGCTCTCAAGAGCAACCCCAGGAAGTGCAGGACTGGACCTCTGTTCCACCTTCCACACAATTATTAACCCCTGAAATGGGGCCCCAGGCCCTTCCTACAGGAACTTACGGGCCTCTGCCATCTAAAATGTTTGGACTCCTAATAGGCAGAAGTAGTTTAACTCTTGAGGGATTACAAATTTATCTGGGAGTAATTGATAATGATTTTACAGGAAATAAAAATCATGGTGGCTTCTCCAAATCATGTGATGACTATTGAGAAAGGACAAAGAATTGCTTAGCTGATTCTTCTTCCCTTACTCCAAACTACCAACTTGGTTCAAACTGCCTTTAGAGGAAATTGTGGTTTTTGGCTCTTCTGATGTTTACTGGGTAAAAAATGTTACTTCCCAAAACCCATGTTAAAGCTTCGGCTGGATGGAAAAGAGTTTGAGGGACTTGTTGATACGGGGGCAGATGTTAGTATAATAAAGAAGGCCAGCTGGCCAAAAGGTTGGCCCCTCACGCCTACCCTAACTAACTTACAAGGTATAGGCCAAAGTAATAACCCCGAAAAGAGTTCAAAAATCATATAATGGAAAGACAAAGAAGGGAACTCAGGCACTATTCAGCCCTATGTGCTCTCAGGGCTCCTAGTTAACCTCTGGGGAAGGGACCTTTTGTCTCAATTAAAACTTGTAATGTTCAGCCCTAATGAGATTATTGTTGCCCAGATGCTTAACCAGGATTTCATTCCAGGACAGGGCTTGGGAAAACAAGCTCAAGGTCACACAAAGGCCAAACAGATCTGGCCTGGGAAATTTATCTTAAGGGCCACTGAAGTGCCTGCACCCCATGCTGATAAGATTACTTGGAAAAGCGATGACCCTGTATGGGTAAATCAGTGGCCTTTGTCTGTAGAAAAGCTGACTGCAGCTTCTCAGTGAGTGCAGGAACAACTGGCTGCAGGTCATATTGTAGAAAGTGTCTCACCCTGAAACATCCCAATTTTTGTAATTAAGAAAAAGACAGGAAAGTGGAGGCTCTTGCAAGATCTTAGGGAAGTAAATAAGACCACGATCTTAATGGGCTCTCTCCAACCAGGCTTGTCCTCACCCTCTGCCATCCCATTAAATTATTTTAAGATTGTGATTGATTTAAAGGACTGTTTTTTTACCATTTCCTTACATCCAGATGATCAAAAAAGATTTGCTTTTAGCCTCCCCTCCACTAATTTTAAAGAACCTATGCAAAGGTTCCAATGGAAAGTCCTACCACAGGGTATGGCAAATAGCCCTACACTGTGTTAGAAACGTGTGGCCTTAAGCATTAATCCCATTAGACACTTGTGGCCTTCGATTTATATGATTCACTACATGGATGATATTCTGTTATCTGGAAAAGATGGTCAAGAACTTCATCAATGCTGCAGCCAATTAGTTAAGGCCCTTTCAAAACGAGGGTTACAAGTGGCCCCTGATAAAATTCAGATAAAGGATACTTATACTTATCTTGGTTTTGAACTTCAGAGGTCCCAGATATTTACCCAAAAAACTCAATTACGAATGGATCATTTAACCACACTTAATGATTTCCAAAAGCTCTTAGAAGACATAAACTGGCTCAGGCCTTATCTAAAGCTCACCACTGGAGAATTAAAGTCTCTATTCGATATCTTGAAGGGAGATCCTAACCCAGGGTCCCCCAGGGCTATTATGCCAGAGACTAGATCGGCCCTAGCCAAGGTGGAGGAGGCTATTCAGCGTCAATTTGTCACCTTTATAGACTACAATAAGCCTTTGTCTTTTGTAATTTGTGCCACCGCCCACACCCCTATGGGGTATTCTGGCAGTCTGGGCCCCTAATGTGGGTCCATCTACCTACCTTGCCTGCTAAGATGATAACTCCATATTTTAATACAGTGGCTGATATGATCATACAAGGCAGAGAGCATGGAAGAAAATATTTTGGAAGAGAACCTGATTTAATTGTGCAGCCCTGTACTAAATCCCAAGTTAACTGGCTTTTTCAAACTACTGAGTGTTGGCCTGTTGCTTGTGCTGACTTTACAGGCCAAATAGATAATCATTATCCTGCCAACAAATTGCTTCAATTTTTCAGATCCCATCAGTTTGTTTTTCCGTTTCATACTTCCCTCACGCCCATACAAGGGCATTGACTATATTTATTGATGGCTCTTCTACAGGATGAGCCACTTTTGCTGTCCAAGATCAAACCACAGTCATATGTACCAATTATACCTCTGCTCAACTTGTTGAATTACAAGCTGCTGCCACTGTTTTTCAAACTTTTCCTGGCAGATCCATTAACTTGTATATGGATAGTGCTTATATTGCTCATTCTATTCCGCTCCTTGAGACTGCTGCCTTTGTTAAACCTGTGTCTGAGGCTGCCTCACTTTTTCTGATTATTCAAAATGCTATTTGAACAAGGACTGTTCCTTTCTTCATTGGTCATTTAAGGGCGCACAGCAACCTGCCTGGTCCTTTAGCTGAAGGCAATGCAAAAACAGATTTAGCCACCCATATGGTATGCTCTATTGCTGATACTGCCATAGCCAGAGCTCAATCAGCCCATTCCCTACATCATTTAAATGCTCATACCCTTAGGCTCTTATTTAAGATTACCAGAGAACAAGCCAGACAGATAGTTAAACAGTGCTCCTTCTGTGTGACATTCCTACCCACCCCACATTTGGGGGTAAATCCTAGAGGCTTAGTTCCTAATGACATCTGGCAGATGGATGTAACACACGTTCCTGAGTTTGGTAATCTCAAATACCTTCATGTGTCTATTGATACGTTTAGTAGATTTATTTACGGTACACTCCAAACAGGAGAGGAAGGAAAACATGTTATTGCACACACTCTTGCCTGCCTTTCAGTCATGGGAAAACCAAAAATTATTAAGTCTGATAATGGACTTAGGTATGTGGGGAAAAAATTTTCAAACCTTTTGCTCTCAGTTCCAAATTAGACATGTCACAGGCATTCCCTACAATCCGCAGGGTCAGGGGATTGTTGAGAGAGCTCATCAAACGCTTAAACACACCTTTGAAAAATTAAAAAAGGGGGAGATATATCCTATCAAAGATTCTCCAAGAAATATTCTTGGTCACGCCTTGTTTATTTTGAACTTCTTAAATTTGGGTGATAAAGGAAAAACAGCGGCAGATTGCTTTTGGCACCCTGCCACAAAAGACAGCTATGTCACTGTGCTGTGGAAAGACCCATTGACCTACAAATGGTCCAGACCTGACCCAGTACTTATCTGGGGCCAAGGGTCAGTATGTGTGTTTGACATCATAGCTGGAGCAGCAAGGTGGCTGCCTGAAAGACTTGTGAAACAGGTCAATTCTAACCCTATATCCAGGGAAGAAACAAGCCCTGAGAATCCCCTTTGTGATTTTCTTTCAGAAAAAGAAAAATGATTCCTTGGATGTTGGCAACGGCCTGGATCACCCTGATATCTGTACCTGGTGAACTTGCCAATCTTCACATTCCTTACAACCTGACAAGGCTGGTAATGGCTTCCTGGGATGGGAACATCATTAATAGCACCTCAAAATTGGGCCCCCTTGGAACCTGGTTCCCAGATATTGGGTTCGACCTCTCAAAGGCCTTGCTCCCTGGTTGTGCTAGATATCCCTCCACAAAAGGAAAAGTTCAGTTCTATGTTTGTCCAGCATCTACGGTGACAAACAAAGATATCAAAGATGTGGGGGAGTCTAAGATTTTTATTGTTATGCCTGGGGATGTGAGACCCAGGGCCCCTGGAAAACAACTAAGCCAAGTGCTCTTGTAGAAATTATTAGAGATCAGTCCTTACAGAATAACTGCCAATGGGAATCTTATAGTAGTTATGTACCATTGTCCACCTCCCCCATACAGTCCCCTTCTTCTACCATTCCTGGTACCCAGCCATGTAATCAATTAGTAATTATCTTCCATAATCCAGGAAAAAGTTTTACTGACTGGCAAACAGGTCAGTATTTTGGCATTCATCAATATTTAACAGGAACAGATTTTGGAGGAATTATTCAGCTGACTCCAGGTTGATTCCTTGCCTAGTGTACCAATTGGGCCCAACCCTGTTTTGGCTGTTCCTAATTCCAAATCTCCTACCCTCACTCCTGTCTCCTTGTTGTCAGCTCCTTCTTCACCAACAATTAATAGCTCCTCCATTGCTATTAGGAGGCCACCACAACCAAAGACTACCCAAGAATCCCTGGCCAACCTCATTCAACACACCTTCTTAACCTTAAAGCACTCTAGACCAGACCTCACTAACTCATGTTGGCTGTGCTGTGATGCCAACCTCCACTTCTATGATGTCATTGCCACCCTAGGAAAATACAATACTATTTCTGACCTTCACCAATGCAGATGGAGCCAACAGGGGTCTGCCAAGCATACCCTCCAATCAGTTTCAGGTTTTGGCCTCTGCCTGGGCAAGGTTCCCTTTCCCCACCAACAATTATGCAATCTAACCCAATCCAACTTCTCTACTGTCACATCAGGGTCTTATGTCCTCCCTCCGGATGACACCTGGTGGGCCTGCAGCAATGGCTTGACTCCTTGTGTCTCTGTGGACCTGCTTAAGAATAATCAAACAGTTTACTGTGTCCTGGTCCAATTGATTCCCAGACTGACCTATTACTTTGAAGAACAATTCTCCCTATCATGGGACCCCAAAAATGACCACAGCCTCTTAAGAACAAAAAGAGAGGCTATTTCTGCCCTCACTCTTGCAGTTCTCCTAGGCCTTGGGGCCACGGGAACCGGGGTGGGCATAACCTCTCTTGTTTTATCCAATAAGCATTACTCGGATCTCTGCCTGTCAATTGATGAAGACCTGGAAAGATTGAAACCATTATTTCCCATTTAGAGAAATCCCTCTCCTCACTTGCTGAGGTTATCCTACAGAATAGACGAGGCTTAGATTTGCTTCTTCTCCAACAGGGCAGGCTTTGTGCTGCCCTAAGGGAGGAATGCTGTTTTGATATGGATCACTCTGGGGTAATTAAAGATTCCATGGCTAAAGTCAGGGAGGGCATAGAAAAGTTCAAAAAGGAAAGAGAGCAAGAGCAGAGCTGGTTCCAAACTTTGTTCTCTACCTCCTCTTGGCTAACAACCCTCCTACCCTCTCTGCTAGGACCTTTGATAGGCCTACTCCTTTTAATATCTTTTGGGCTCTGGGCTTTTAAGAAACTGACCTCTTTTATAAAACAACAGGTGGATGCCATTCTAGTGAACCCATACAGGTCCACTACCATAGGCTGGATCTAGCCAATCAAGGCCTGGCCAAGGAATAATGACCTTTTGCAGGGCAGTCCCACCTAAGACAGGAGCAGGGCCAAAGCTGCCCCAGCTTCCCACAACGGGTCAGGGGTATTTGCCCTCGTAGGGACCCATTTGCCAATGAAGGGATTAGCATGTCTTCTTCCCTCCACTTGCCTGGTTATTAAACCTAAGACAGGAAGCCCCAGCCAAATACTGGCTGCTGAGATTTCAGAGACGGGTGTGGAGCCTCTGTGAAGGGGAGATACCAAGGTATGTAGCCTAAGCCAGGTGTGGGCCACCTTGCACTGCTGCCTTGAAAAAATATAAAAGGGGGATCTGTGGGAAGTGGTCCCTCTGGACACACTGGCTTGAGACATAAGGCACCCCGTTTTTGCTTAAAGGCTCCGTTTTTCTTTGGTCTTAACAGACAGAATTTGGACAAAGTTCAGATAGCTTGAAGCTGCCCAGTTCTGGGAAGCTGCCTGCTTGACTAACTCAACTTTATTGCTTCCTCATTCCATGGGACGCTTCCACCCCTATAGATTATGCAGGAAGCCCTGGAGAAATCGTGCAGTCGCACTTCTCTGTCTCTCTAGGGCATCTTGACACTACGGTTTCTTAACCCAGTGACACCAGATTAATAAGACCAGCCTGCCTGCCAGATAGGTTATCATAGCAACCTGCTTACAGACTCCCTACTCTCCCTCCCCACCTCGAGACTACTTAAATACTGGTGCTATGTGTTCAATAAATTTGAGGCTTGATCAGAAATTTGTCTTGCCTCCATTTCTCACGTCTCTTGTCCCCCCAAGCCTCGCTCCGTCTCCTAGGGCCTTTGTTGCAGAACCCACAGGCCAGGACATATGTCTTCTAGTTTTGTGTTTTTATGAGATTCTTGTGTGGATGAACATGTGTGCCTTTGTGTCTATATGCATCTCTTGTGCTTTTGCATTGGCTCTTTGTCATGATTGTTTGTTTTGTCATATTATAATTTGTTTGTTTTTTTATTGTCTTTATTTTACTTTATTATTATTCCTCATATGTCTTCATTTTCCCCCAGGAGAGACAGAAAAGGTGTGGATCCAGAAGGGAGGGGAGGTGGAATTATGTAGAAGGAAGGGAAACTGTAATTAGAACATACTGTATTTAAAAATCTATTTTCAAAAAGAAAAAAAACATAATTCTATATACACTTGTCCCTCATGTCCAGATATACAATAAAATGTGTTTTATAAACAAATGAAAAAGGAAAAATCTTTACCAGCTTATTCATTTGATAGATTGCTACATATTTTGAACACTCAAAGAACTAAAACAATTAAACTTCAAAAAAAAAGAATGAAAAAAGGAAGAAGAAAGGAAGGAAGGAAGAAGGAAAGAAAGAAAGAAAAACAAATAACTCAATTTAAAAATGGAACATATGACTAAATAGACCCTTTTTAAAATATAAAATACAAATGACTGTGAAATCACTAAAAATGTTTAAAATAAAGAGAACTAAAATTAAAAGTACATTTAGATTTCATATTACCAAAGGATTAATAGCTAAGATTCAAAAAGAAGAAACAGATTAATAAAAGCAAATGATGACAAATGTTTGAATGAAGATGGGGAAACAAGAAAAACTACTTAGTATTGGAGAGAGTGAAAATTTGTATTGTCAAGTATTGGAGAGAGTGCAAGTTTGTATTGCCATTATGGAAATCAATATGGAGGTTTCTCAATCATAGAAATAGCACATGACTCAGGTATATCAGTCTTGGGCATACGGACCGTAAGGGTCCAATCTCCTACTACAGACATTTGCTCATCCATGTTTCTTGTTGCTCTATTCACAATAGCCAGGAAACAGAAATAGCCTTCTAAATGTCAACTGGAGAATGAAAATGTGCCACATAAATGAAAATGCATTACGTTTTCAGAATGGAACATTATTCAGGTGTTAAGAAAAACAAAACAATGAAATTCACATATGCATGGATGGAACTGGAAATTTTCTATCTGAGTAAGGTAACCCAAACCCAGAAACACAAATGTACCTTGTTTTCTTTTTCTCTTTTTTAGGCGTTGTTTTGAACTTTCAGATATGTGTGTTCCATTTGGAATACCCACAGAGGTCATGAAATTAGAAAGAGTCCACAAAGGAAGCTTTGAAAGCTTTGAAGTGATAGAAGATTGAACACAGTGATATAAATGGAGAAAGGGAAATAATGGAGCAAGGAGGGAGAGAGTCTGGGGAGAGAGAGAGTACGTGAGTTTAAATGGGTTACCCTATAACAGGGCAATATGCTATAAATGGGTTGCCTCTATTAGTGTTGTTAGTGAGGTTCCATGGACCCACAAATATTATGAGCTACTGTCACTGGTCTTGGTTATTCTCCAAGGTAAGGCCTATTGCTGAAGACACCACACACAAATCCTAGAGTGAAGAAATCAAGCTGGTACTCACATAGAAGCTTCATCCCTACTGGCTATCTTTCATGGATATTGGAATGTGCTAATAACAATACCAGAGGATAAAAGTAATCATAAATCATATCTGTGAACTCCATGACATGACAAGACATGCAATGTGCATGTGGTACAATGTCGAACATGTGTTAGCTGTGACTACCCACTTTCTGATTGGTCCACTCCAGAAGGTTGAATCCATACCTGGAACGGATATTGTGGACAAGAACCTATGTGTGATGGTTTGAATAAGAATAGTACCCATAGGCTCATATGCTTGGTCTTCAGGGACTAGCACTGCTTGACAGGAATTAGGAGATGTGGCCTTGTTGAAATAGGTACGGTTTTGTTGGGGGAAGTGTGTCACTAAGGATGGCTTTGGAGTTTCAAAAACCCAAGCCAGGCCCAAGTGGCCCTCTCTTTTCCTGCTGCCTGTGGATCCAGATGTAAAACTTTTAGCTGTTTCTCCATTTCCATGTCTGCCTGCATGCTGCCATGCTTCTCACCTTGATGATAATGGGCTAAACCTCTGAATCTGTAAGCAAGCACCAATTAAATGCTTTCTTTTATAAGAGTTGCCATGATCATAATGTCTCTTCACAGCAACAGAACACTGATGAGGACACTGTGGCTAGACAGGGTATAGGCACAGGGGAAGAATCTACTACTATTACTTTTTATAGGGGATATAGTATTAAACCAACTCCTAACAAGTTTTAATTACACCTGTGGATTAATGTATCTCTCAGACCTCATTAGAGAAATTTGTTTTTGTAGTAGATGTCAATTAACATGAAGGCCAACAGTGGTCTAGTTGCAGAGAAGAGACTGGAATGGAATGCTTAGCCCCAAATAGAACAATAATATTACACCCAAGGTTCAGAAATCATTGTAGAGGAGGGTTAGAAAGGTTGGAGGAGTGAGAAGTGGGAGATGAATACAAAGATAGTATATTCTAGACAATAACGGGAAAGCTGAACATATGACCTCAGCAGTTGAAATAGCATGCACAAGACCTACACAAGCCCAAGCCAGACCAAGTCTGAGCATAGAGGGAGGAGTTGTACAGGATACTCATATCCCTAGCTGAAGAACTATTGGTAAGTGATAGCTTCCTGAATGTGGACAATTTGTGTTCTTTAAGGATGGGGCCCCACGTAATTTTGCCGTGCTTCAGTGGGTTTCTATATAATGAAGAGTACACAGGCATCACAAATTGGACTCAGTGAAGGAGGAGGAGGAGGAAGAGGAGAAGAACACAAATTTATTGCTTATGTAATGGGCAATGGATCTGGGAGGAGTTTAGGGAGGTGTGAATATGTTCAGAATATACTGTATCAAGTTCTCAAGAATTAAGAAAATACATTATTTTACAAAGAAAGTAATTTGACAACATGATCATCTACTGAAACAGCACCAGTAGAGTTTATTGTCTCCTTTTGACCACATTTGCAATATTAGACATGAAATCATGCCTGTGGAGCAACCCTAATATACAATTGTATTTTATAAATTAAAGTGTGTTTGTATAAAGCAGTTTGTTATGCCCCCAACCATCATGGCACTATTGCAGCAGTGAGCAGAACTGTTGTGGGATGTTCAGATTAGATATTTTATAGATCATACTCCTATGGACATGCTGTATGGGGGGAAGAGTGCTTCCAGATGCCTCACAGCATGTAAAGGACTTGCTTCCTATACCTGTTAAAGCCTCTGTGCTAAAAGCAAAGGAGTAGCCACCCAGATATCCACATGAAAAGGCCATTTGTTTATGTTAATGAAGATGAAGGATCCCTATCACCACTAATGGTCTGCAGCAGAATGATCAGGGAAGACTATGAGGCATCCCCAGCTTTGACACCCATGGGGATAAGAATGTTCTTTCTATAAGGTGGCCTTCTAGAAAGATCTGTGTAAACTATGATAAGGGAATGCACTTGAAAGCAAGAACATGGAGGGAATGCCCTGGCATGTGCACATTTCCTCTGTGGGACAGGCAAAGGCCTGGGATAACTATTCTTGGCTCTTTTCATATGACCAAAGAGATAAGACATAACACAAAAGGTATTCCCTCGGTGTATTTGAATTGCTTAAGTTAACTGTAAATGTCACCTCATCTCTTTCTTGTTTAAGAATAAAAATGAGAAGTGCATTGTTTGCACTTGAGACTGGAATTCCCTGGTTATTCTACATAGATATTTATGCATAATTTTAAATTCACAGAGACTTAGCTTCCCTGGCCAGGGCAGGTTGACAATACAACATTTCTTCCTCCCCTTTCTTCCTCCAAACCTTGTAATATAACCTTCCCTGCTCTCTGTCAATTTCATAACTCATTTTTTCTTTCCTCTCCCACTCCCAGCTCTCCTCAGTTGCCTGTGGTTCGTTATATGTGGCTGAGGTGTCATGGGCTTTTCTCTGACCACTTTGGCATGTCTCTTGATGTCATCCTTGTTCATTCATGGGCAGTGATGTTGGAGAGACTCTGTGGACGTAGCTTCTGATGTTACGAGGGGACACAACCTTACAAAACACTTCCTGATCATCTGGATCTTAACACCCACCCCGTCTTCAGTTCTCCCTGAGCCGTAGGTGTGGGAGTCCACTGGGCCCGAGCTCCACAACTCTGCATATTGATTGACTGCGGTTTCCTGTAGTTATCTCCATCTGTTGCAAAGAGAAGCTTCCTGTTGAGGGGTGAAGACTACACTCATCTATGTGTATAAGTGGATACTGTCAGTGTGAGGACAAATGTTTGTAGAGTTGAGGGCTATACAGGTTTCAGAAATTAGTGGTTGTAGATTCTTTTCCAATAAGCATGACTTTACAAGCACTGAGTAGTTAGGTAGCTTTCTAGTACGAGGAATGGTTTCCTTCTTATTGAGCAGGTCTTAATTCCAATTAGTCTACTTAAGTCCAAGGTATGCGTGCCACTACTCCACCTGTTGTCGTGTCATAGTGGTTGATGTGGCTCATAGGAGCCATAACTGCTAAGGGTTGTTGGTTACTTCCCTCCTCTGGAAGTTTGTGTGGTCCTCAGGGAGGGGGCATTCAGGTCTGTTCTACCTCAGGATACCATAGCCCTTTTTATATTGTGGGTTAAACAATAGCATTCTCTCTTGGAAATAGTTTACTTTTCAGTTATTTTCAAGGGCACAACGCTTTTACATTGGGAATGTTTTGCTGTCCTTTCTCCCTGCTACAGGCAAGGAGTTTGGGAGGAAACTTTGAGACAAAATGCTTGGGCCTATAGGAAAATCTCATCTCTAGAACCAGCTTTTCACTGAGTTTCAACAGCACATGACAATTTGCTAACAAAGGGCATTTGTTCCACTTTAAAACTGAAGAAAATACCTTTTGCTGAAGAATCAGAGAACTGAGAGAGAAGGAATCCAGTGGTAGGCTCTACAGGAAACATATTGTTGACTCTAAAGATAGCAAGCTGGACCCAAAGCACATTTCTTGTTTATAACATGCATATACTAGTTAATACTTATGAATACTTGCTGTGCTGTGTATTGGGAATGAAAACTGAGAAGCGGAAATGAACACTAGACCTTGAATGGCCAGCCTCCGACATCTACAAACATACATATGTGCCTTTACCCATGTGTAACCTGAGATTCTTAGGGTGAGGGCCAAACTCCTTCGAAGCCTCTACCTGCAATTTAACTGGACTTTCTGACTAAACCCTTGAGTTCTTGCACCTTTTCATTAGGTAAGGGAGACTATCAAATACTAGTCACTCTTACCTTCCCACACTATGACCTTGATGAATTTCTGCAGACGAACGCTGGTTTTGAATCCGCTCCCTCCATTCTATGCACTTTTACTCTGGGCCTCCTCATCTCAATCTAATCTAGATACGTCTAACAGATCCGCCTAGAAGTTTGTCTACCAGATGATTCCAGATCCTTTCAAGTTGAAAGTAGTAACAATCACAAGAAGTATCTCAGCTAAAAAATTTTAGTAGTAGAGTCAGCATGCCAGCATTTTGTAACTCCTGGTAAATTAACGGTTCTGGATATTTATTACCAATTATTATTCACGGGGCAACAAATTTTGAATATCTGACAGAATTAAGTAACCTGTAAACTAGTCGTTTCCCACATAGTTGCTAGTCCTGATACTTGGATTTATAAGCCACATCTTAAAAAAGTAGGCAACAAGCTGATAAAGGAGCACATGTTCGCAAACCGTCACTCTGCCTGCAGTGCTCTGAGGCTCAGTGTGTGTGGCCCAAGCCAGAGGAGCTGCACACACGGAACTTCCTCTGGGATGCCTAGGAGAAAGCAGAAGCGCAGCTCCGAGGAACCTTGGAGACAAGGGGGCGTGGCTGCCCGTAGCGCGACCTTTGACCCTCCCCTTGAGGCGTCAGAAGTGGATGCTGAATGCCTGAAAGGGCGCCTTGGCAGTGGACGCACCTATGGAGGTCGCTGTGGCGGCGCGGCCCGCTGCCTCCGGAGCTGCCCGGGGACAGGGAGGGCGTGGTTGGTGTTTCCATGGTAGCGGCCTGGCTCCTGCTCCTGAAGGGCTGGTCCTCACAGGATGGCGCCTGGAACTGGGAGGAGCTCTGCAAAGATTTTGTTTCGCAGGATCCTGTTCAAGATGTAGTGGCCACAGCACCCTCCAGGACCGAGAAATCCGAGGTGAGGGTGCATTCTACTGCCAGGTACCCTGAAGAGCCGATTGGATTGGAAAACTTTGGCACGGAGAGAAGGGCTTCTTATTTGAAAGAAGAAACCTTTTTCAGGGCTTTCCATTTTAACTGATGGTCACCCATTGATTTCCTGCTCTTTTTTTTTTTTTTTTAATTTCCTGATGTGCAGGCAGTTTTCTTACTTGCTGCTCCTTGATAACACTATGTTATGCTGTGTTTCAAACATTTAACTAGTCCTATGAAAGTTTGCACAGTCACACAATGCAGAGGAGATTCGACAGGGGAAGAATCAAGGAGCTATAACCTGTTGGCTCCGGCTCCATAGCCAAAGGATGTGTGAATAAAGTCGTTCTTAAAGCCCTGTGCAGTGTTTAATGCTGAATATTATGTAAGGTAATGGTTTATCACCAAGATGTATTGTTTGCATACTGAGTTCCAGGCATTTGCCAAAGCACGTGTTCATTTGTTTAAACTAAATGAAATAAGTTCCTTTATTATTCTCATTCTACAGACGAGGAAACTGGGTGCACAAGATTAAGGGATTTTCGGAATTAGTAAACCCTAATATTTACTGAAACCCTAAATGTTACCCGATTCACTTGTGACTGTAGTTATTTTTACGTTTTCATGTGCAAATGGGTGACATTTCAGCTCACAGCAGAATGAATTTTACAGCTGTAAAATTTTAATTCCAATCTCCATTTGTGCAGTTAGAGAACTTAATGCTTTCTGTGAAAGTTTTATGCTGGGGTTTTGGTTTGGTTTTTGATTTGTCTAATTACATATGATTGTTGACGGTGCATTTGTTAGTTTTTTAAAAATGATTGGCTCTAACGTTTTGAGTGTTTTGTTTTTAGTAAGACATTGTGTTTCTCTTGGGGGTAATCTAGAAGCATTGGTTCTAGAACTTGGTGATATGACTTCATCTTTCAGCTGGAAACATTACCCAGAGAAGATCTCATCAAGTTTGCCAAAAAACAAACGATGCAATTCTGGAAAGCTAAATTGAGGCATGCAGGTACCACATTTGAAATTATAGGTTTATTCATTATGGCACCGTGCCCAGCCTTGCAATTACCTTCAAATAAAAAAAGAGAGAGGGGAATACTTTTTAATTGTAAAATGAAACCCTTTTATACTTCACATGAATTGTAAATTATTCTAAATTAACTGTGATTTTTAGAGAAATCAGTTGTTAGAGGCACAAACGTAACCTCAAAAGACATTCTCAGAAATTGGAAGTGTGCATGCATACGCTCAAGTTGGTTGGTTCCTATTCAGTGTCTTTTTAATTCCAAAAGGAAAAATATTAGTATTCTTTGTATGTATGATTGGGAGAACTCTTGAATTCCCTTTAGCTTAATTTTTTTTTAACAGCTGGGGTTTTTTTTCTAACCAGAACAAATCAAATTTCATAGATTTTTTTTTTAAAGTTAGAAATTGTAGTAGTTTGTAGTCAATAAAGTACTTTATTTGGAAAGATGACTAGGCTCCAGAACTAGACATGTATTGATGAAATATCCAAATTATTGAATGTGTTTGGTACAACTTTAGTTATTGCTTTACAATTATACAGTAAATATTTATAACTAAAATAAAAGACTGTTTAGGACATGCTTCAAAAATTATCAGGGTAATTAGTCACAGTGGTATATACATCTAGCAGTAGCTGAGCCCAGGATTTCAAGACCAGCCTGGGCAACATAGCAAGACCCCCATATATGGGTGGATGAATAAAACATGACGGGAAGGAGGGAAGTGAATACGGCTTCCTAGTCAAGGCATCTTGACCATGAAGTCTTCTTAATGTGTCGTTGAAACTGAAGTTAAGTATCTAGTGTTCTCATTAAAAAATTTCTCATCTTGTCAGTCAAGGACATTGCCAGGTACTTGGCTCTTTTCAAGATGTCTTGACTTGGTATGAGAACAAGGTAATCCTCCTTTGATGAAAAGAGCTTGAAAGTGTCCATTCCTTCAGTTTTAGGGACTGCTGAAATCCTTGTGGATCATTGCTCTTTGTTCTGTAGATTGGAGAATTCATCTATTGCTTCTTTCAGACCATGTCTAGTTTTGTTTTCTGGACTTCAGTTCTCAAATCATTCTTATAGCTCTCCTTGTTGCATGTGTTAGGTTATTTCCTGGAGGACGTATGGAGACCTGTGAACAAGGTAGGTCAGTTGACATCTGAGGAGACTCTGGCTCTGCAGACTCTAACCAGAAGCACTATGTGCCCTCAAGTCTCCTGAGTTTTGGTCAATTGGGACTAGAGTATTTTCAAGTCAGTGAGAGCTGGGGGCTGTGATCTAGGAGATAGAGAGAGAAGAAGAGAGGAAACAGGAGTTCAGAAAGGAAAGGGGATACAAGAGGATGTGTGGAGGAGGGGTCAATTCTGTCCTAAAGAATTTCATATCAATGAGGAAGGACAAGAGGATGCATGGCTTGGCCTGGGGCAGGAGAGGCCCTGCCCTAATGGGTCCTGGCATGTTTCAAGGCAGAGAAGTGGGAGGCTGCCTTGGAAATATCCCACTGTCTTGGGTGATAGATGAGGGGGGTGTGGCAGGAGAGAAGGGCAACTCCATCTCCAGTTCTGTGTGATGCAGGTTTGGGTGATCTGATGACATCTGTGTCATCATCCGCATCCAGGCTGTGTCAGCCTCCATCATCCAGACCTCCCATGTTGCCTGTGATCTCATGTTCCAAGAATCCTGCATCATTTTCCCATCTCCTGGAGGGATTTATAACTTTAATTTGATTACTCTTAACATTGTTCTGCTCCAATGTGGCAAAATAAGTAAGCCCTGCCGGGCCTAATGCTGAGTGTTACTGCAACAAGCCCAGAAGTCTTGTGATAAGGCCAGCTTACCAGTTCAGACGGTTCTGGATGGCGAGTAGTCTGGATAAACGGGAACACGCACACACTGTGTCTTGAGTTCACAGGGACCGAACTGCCCAAGTAGTTTATTGTTCAATTCTTATACCCTCTCCCACCAGAGACATCCATGAGGTTGCCAGGGCAACGCTCACAAGGGGCAAAACCAGGTGTGCTTGCAAGCACGGGGTTAAAATCACGAGGTAGAAGGCATAGGTTTGATCACAAGGTTACAGATCACAAGGGAAAAAGGCATATGTGTGATCACTAGGTTACAATCAGTAAGGTAAATCAAAATATATACAAAACATTATTGTTCTTTAGCTAGCCATAAAGCCAACCTCCTATTTTATGAGATTAAGGTCTCTTTAAGTAATCTTTGACTTCCTCAAAAGGAACTGTCTCTGGGCTAGTCTTTTTACAACTTAGCCTTGCTTAGCAGCTGTCCCAAATGTGAACTTGAAGACACACAGCAGAACTTAAGCTCAAGATCAGGAGCTCTCCACAGTCTTGGGACTACTTTGTGTCCAGTTCCCAGCATATGGTCAGGCTTCGAAGGAAACCTTGATCATTGTGGAAATGTGGATCTCAGCCCCTGGTGCAGTGTGGAACACTGGTGACTGTGGTGTATGAACAGTTTTCCAGACCCCTTCCAGGTAGGATGCAGCTCACTGAGTTGGCAGGGGCAACCTATTT
Source organism: Cricetomys ansorgei (assembly GCA_026225945.1). Lineage (NCBI taxonomy): Eukaryota > Metazoa > Chordata > Mammalia > Rodentia > Nesomyidae > Cricetomys > Cricetomys ansorgei. The sequence goes on from JAMJFZ010001232.1 coordinate 8,377,629, forward strand.
CAACAGGGAATCCAGGGCTCTAAAGAATGAGTAAATTAAATATCTGTTTGTGGTAGAAGATGAGTTTCTGAAACTTGCTCTTGATGTAGTGGTGATGAAGAAAAAGGAACACATGAGGTGGCTTAGGCCAGCATCACCAACCCAGAGGGAGAGTTGTCAGTGATTTGCTTAACTGAAGAACAATGGGGGACTGAGCAACTGCAGAGAGCTGTGGCTAGGGAGGAACTATTGTCTCTGTTGTACTTGGCAGCAGGGTTCTGTTCTGACCTTCTCTCCCCAGGCTCTTAACAAACACTTGGACACACTGGAGCAGTGGCCAAATCTTCCAAGCACTATGACAAGAATCTTGTGCTGTCACTTTCTAATACCCTGGCAATCTGATGAGTCCCATTCAGACAGAGACAAGAAGCAGCTTGCTTAAGGTGGGACGGCTATTTTGGGTTTGTGGGTACCAAGTGGGGCTGGACTTTGATTCTGCTGCACATCAGTACTTGGGGGGTAGGACTGTATGTTGGATGCGGGGGGAGTCCTGCTGCCTTATGGGAATCAGGGAAATTACCTGAACCAACCTTCTTCTTTTCATTCTTTTTTCTTTTTCTTTCTCTCTCTTTTTTTTTTTTTTGACAGGATCACACTCTATATCCCTGACTGTTTGGGACTCTCTATATAGAACAGGCAGCTCTAAAACTCACAGAGATCCACCTGCCTCTGCCTCCTGAGTGCTTGGATTACAAGAGTGTACTGCGATGCCTGGCTTCCTGTAATATACAGAATCAATTGTAAAGCCCTCCAAACATGTGAGGTAGAAATTGTACCAATTTCCCTCTTTTTTTTTGCTTTGGCAGGGTCAGGGATTGATCTGAAGGCCCTTTCATTCAAGACAGACTGGAAATAGGGACCAAACTCCAAATCTGACCTTCAGAAAACAAATCTACATTCACAAGTGAGAGAATACCTGGAGGTGAGAAGTGCTGGCATGAATTCTTCTATGGGAAGGAGCCAGTGGGTTTGGGGAGGTGCATCCTATCTGCCACATCATTAGAAACAAGTCATAGAGCATGCAAAGGCTCCTTTAACCCTGATTTCATAGGATCCCCTCACTGGTAGGACAGGCAGACAGAAGTCAGTCACATGATTTCAATATGACCAACCAGGAGAGTCCTTACTGGCTAGAGTGAAAAAGTTTAGCTGGAGATAGGTAGCATGAAAGGACCTAGAGCTTGTCTCAGAACATACCCAGACTCCAGATTTAGTACAAAGGAGATGTGTTTGCCCCAGAGGGATAGAGTGCAGAAAACAGGGAGAAAGGGAATAGTGAAAGGGGATATTTGTCCCCACAGGGATAAAAGGACCACCTTTGGAGAGAGCAGAGGCAGACAAAAAGAGCTCAGGCCAAGGTAATGTGTTATATAGGGTCCTTGGTGGGAAGGGAAAAGGAGAAGTTATATTTGGAGAATGGTTGGGGTGGCTGATTCTGATTGGCTAGGAGGAGAAAAAAGACAAGGAAATGTGGACCTTTTTGGAAGGTAGGGGGCTAGGGAACAGTTTCTGGGGCTGGGCCTGTGTGTGAGACTGGGACCTAACTTAGGTCTGACTGTCATTATGGTGACCCATCGCCATCTTGGGACAATGCAGGAGATGTATTAACACAGTAGAGGATAAGAATCAGGGATTGCAGAGGCAGCAGGAAAGAGTTGGGTAAGGAAGGAATTCAGAGAGGACAGAAGAGACAGAGGGGAGGAGACACGGGGAGAGGGATGTACAGTAGGGTGTAACAATCAAGAGTAAGGGCTGTATATTTTAAAGTCCCCAAGAGAGTTCCTTTCCATGTCCTTCTTTGTTTAAATGATGAGCTCTATACATCATGAGACAGAAGGTGGAGTTTTGCCTGGTGTGGCCTGAGACAGCCAAAGTAGCAGCCCTGCAGGAAGTCCAGATGGCAGTGTGTCCACTTACCCAGCATAGAGGCCTCTGACCAGCACAGGAGGAGGTAAGCCGTCTACCACAGGCTTCTCCACAGGAAACCATAGCTAGCAAGGAAATACGTCTCAGGGATGGGCTTCCACATCATCCTTCTCAGAGTGAGACCTTGAGCCAAAACTATGCCCAAAGCTGCCCATGAATGAGAAGCCCCTGTGGACCCATCTTCAGGGAAATAAAAGAGTAGTACTCACTAACCTGTCTTTCTTTTTAGGTTTCTGATCCAAGTAAGATGTTTTTCTACATGAGGACATGGGGGTTCCATCCATCCTCCCTCCACCTCCCTTCCCATAGCATGACTGCTTCCTTTCCCTTTTCCCTGTGTCCCTCCCTTCATAGAAGAAAAGTCCCACTTTATATTCTTACAGCCTGTCTGTCTGTGAAGGGGCCCTAACTGTGTGGAGTTTTATCCAAACCATATATGTCTCCTAATGGGAATGTACCAGCAAGCTGGACGAATGGGTATCACTGTGGATGGAATGATGGGATGTTGCTCTACTTTGGAAGGTGAGAGGGGCTTATCCAGCCAAAGCACAGAGGTCACCCATGGGATCAGTAGTCATGGAACTACTTTGCACCCAGGTTCCACATTAGGGGTCATGCATAGACAGAGCCTTGATGACCTTAGAACTGGGACTTTCAGCCAGGCCATCTGCTCACTTGTCCTGCTGTGCAAATTGTCTTCATGGTTTTCATGGAGACCTTCGAGGCAGATGCTGTCCACTCTGATGGGGATGAATGCCAGAGCGCATCTGTGGGCCTCACGTGGCTGAATGTATTACTGAGACCACTAAGGACCAACCAGTGTTAGAAGAGAAGCTTATGCGATCTGGTCTAGCCTTGACACTGATCTCCAGTTTGACAAGCATGAGGCTGCCCTGCTAGGCCTCCCTGGAAAAGTTGTCAATTGGCTTATGTTGCAGAGGTTCAAAGGCAGAGGGGGTTGGGGGCAGCAGAGGCATGGCTTCAGAGGGATCTTGAGATAACTTGATGTAGGCAGCACATCTCTCTTCTCTGATGCTCTGTCCCAAAACAACTGAAACAGCTTGAATGAAAGAGGATGACATCTTCACCCATATGTATGTTGTGACAGTCATTCTGACACTGACCAGCTGCTTAGTTGGTATTGAGTTCCAGGATCAGGAGCATGAGTGTTCACACAGTCTAGCCGCGGAAACAAGCCCAGAGACGCTGAGCTCTTTGTTCCTAGACCCATAGCTGATCTGTTTGTCAGTGAGTGACCACTGAGGCAGCCTTCATTCCTGATGAAGTTTAATGAAGCCTAGGCAAAGGAGACATTGAACTGTGGCCACATCAGGGATTCACCAGAGACACAGGATGAATCACTGGATTCAGCCACAGATGATAGTGTCTAAAAAGGTGATCTTCAGAATGCAGTGTTGGTCCCCAAGAGGCCAGATGAGAATAATCTGGACTTTCTATAGCCCTGCCACTGTGGGGAGGCGTTGCTGCCATTAGCCTGATACCTGAGAGAAGTCAGCTCATGATCAGGCTCACAGACTCAACACCCTCCTTCTCACTGTCTTGCAATGGAGGCTACAGAAGGTGAAGCCAATACCAGCTATTTGTACCAGAATCTTCACACACATCATCCTAACATTGCCCAATAATATTCACTTTACAACAGAGAAAACTTAGCCCCAGTGATGTTCAGTAGTTTGCTCTTTTGTTTGTTTGTTTGTTTGGGACACTGTTTAAATTTCAAGCCAGGCCTTTTGACCCAATCCATGACCAGTGTGGTCACAGCCACTGCCCCTTGTAGTCTAGAGGTCAACTCCAGAACTCTCTCTGGCCATCCTCTCTCTCCTCAGTTCTGCAGGTTGTGATGGACATGCTTTGTGATCGAAGCTCATTTTTACCATGTATGCATCCTGTCTCATCTAAGCAAGTGTTGGGTGAGATGGGGAGCAGGAATCACAGAGCCCAGATCTAGATATGTTGGTGGAAAACTGCTTGTCCTCCTTGGCTCTCAAAGCCTGTTTACGGAACAGAAGTAGGGATGTCAGGACAATGTGGTCTCTGCACTCAGAGCTTCTTGAGCTGACCCTATTGAGTTCTCCTTCAGGAAGTCACATAGGAAAAAACTGAACATTGTCCCTGCCTCATTAGCCCTGAAGTGCACACATAGACATACACAGACACAGACAGAGAGAGAGAGAGAGAGACAGACAGAGAGACAGACAGAGAGACAGAGAGAGAACAAACAAACAACTCTGCTCTTGCTATTATCTTAAAAGGCCTTGGGTATTGGTCTGGTGAATGTGGAATATTCTGCCAGCTTCATCATTTATCTACAATATTCCTTCTCTTGTAGGTACCTGGCCATACCCTAACGCATATACTCCCAAACTTCCTGACCTGAGGATGTGCTCACTCAGCAGGAGTGTCCCTGAGGGAGAAGAATGCCTTTCACCTCCTCTTTTCCTGTGAAGCTCCACACAGCCTCAGGAGGACACGCTTTTGAGGGCAACAAAATGGTTTCCCTCCCAGCATCCTACTACAGATAACACCCCAATTCTCAACAAGATCTGGGGATCTATAATAGGAGGATCTCCTTGAGAAAGCCTCCCTTTAGGTAGATATTGTCAAATCCCTGCTCAGCTGTGACTACATTTGTATTTTGACAGTGCAAAAAGGTCATCTATGCCTGTCTCGACTCACAAATGACCCAGAAATCTTTCCTGAGCAGACAAAGTGTCTCAGCAGAGCCTTGAGAAGTGAATGCACATCTTTGCCTGGGCTGTTGACTGGCTATCCTGAGAAGGCCATAGCCATAGACCTCCTGTCTCGGGCCACCACTAAGAAGAAGATGGCAAACTTGTGGTTGTCCAGTTGGATCATCTCTCACTGGTCCTGGAAGAATGCAGTTTACAAACAGACAAATACTGAAGTACTTAAATAGAATTCCAACATAACTTACACAAATTGTCTGTCTGGACACATTGATACAAAGCAATATATGCTCCCAGATACCCTCAGTTGCTGTTGTTAAGGTGAAGATCATTTGAACATCATCTGGAGAATGCCAATCTAATGCCCAAACTCAAATGTAGCAATAGACTAGACCTAAACCTAGAAGAGATGGCAGAGGGCAGAAGAGTTTACTCAAGACTCTGCACTTCTGGTTCCAGTATTTAGCAAAAAGCCTCAGAGATACAGAAAGTATCACTCTGGGCAAGGAAAAGAGATAGAAACATTGGATGGATCTCAAAGATCAACAACTGACCCACCTAATTCATGTCAACTGACTTTGTCAGAGGTACCCTGGAAAACTAAGGCAGAGAAAATAATCTGTCCACAAAGTGCTGCAGAGCATTTATACAAATGAAACATTAGGGAACTATAGGAAAAATGAAGAAATTCACTAACATTAGAGGTGCCTCCCCAAATCCAAACACTATGATGTTCAGATAAGAGCTTGAGAAGAGACCTATATAATTTGGTACCATATAAGGAGGAAGGTCAGAAACAACACAGAGAAGATGAACTGTGCACATGGGATTTCTGATGCTACCAGCCAAGGAAGTAGAGAAGCTGGAGCATGGCTGAAGCAGACACCTCCCGAGGGCATCTGGAGGGAGCCTGGACCCTCCACAACAAGGAGACAAAATTCCTGGTTCTAACTTACATATGGTATTGCACTGCTTAACAGCACCAGGAGAATGTCCAGTCAGTCGGGCATATATGCTCAGCCCACAATTCATTTCCACCCCTTGTCCCTCCTCCCACAAGACTACTGCACGAGGATGTGGGATAAAAGCAGAATGATTCCTGTCAAAGCCTGGGTGGTCACTTCCAGCTCTGACTGTCCGCTTTGCTCTTGACTCCTAAATAGATCAGACCAATCAGAGGGTGAGGATGAGGATGGCAAAGAGAAGGGACTTGCTGCTGCTGCTCCTGGAGACCAGAAACCCTAGAGCTTCACACACCCATCACTGTTCCACATGCACTGCTAGATAACAACCCATGCAGAACACACCATACTGGTGCTTTGTCACAGTCAATGCAAGGGGCCAGGATGTGCTGGCACCCCACAGCCCCAACACTGCTAAATGTCAGGAATAGACAATAGCAACCCACATACCATGTATACTATGGCTCGAGATACTAAACCTTGCCTGACACTTTTCTCCACCCCTACACATACATATACCAAAACTCCACATACATTACTAGATAGTAGGTCTGGATGCCCATCCCCCACCACCTTATATAACACAAAGCAGTAGGATTTTAGACCTGACAAATATGTATCCACAGCTGTTTTGCTCAAATACCATTGCTAGTAATTTCCCCTACTTAATATCCCCTCCCCTGACAAAACCTCCTCCCAAAACACTGCTCATATTAGAACCAGCCAGATACTTCCCCCAAAAGTCCTATGTACCTTCCTCCATCTCAGCCTTGCTGGACACCAACCACGCAGCCCTACATGTACTGTGTATCAGATCTTGTTAGAACACCTCCCCGTAACTCACATACAGATCTAGTTTTCAGGCCCCACTAAACACAAACCCAGATCCTCTCTGCAACCCAAAGCTCAATACTATTTTACAGGCCATGTTAGACCAACCTCTTCTTCCGCCTTGAAGCACATATGGGGTGGATGCTAGTATGAAGTGGAAATAGTATGGAAATACTATGAAATCTGATACTAGCAGTGTATGGACTGGAGTCTGGTATGAGGTGTCCAGTAGATAAGTAATAAGTAATAAGGACTGAGAAATAGTAGTGTATGATGAGTGACAGTGGTCTCTAGCATGGGCTGATAATCAGCATTTCATGTGGAATGGAGAGGAGGTGTCCAGCTGGGCCTGATATGTCTAATAGCATGATGGGGCCTATGATTCCAAGCACTTTGTTTGGGGAGGGAAGTGGTCACACAGAGCAGTGTACATGGGGTAAAGAAAAGGCAGGTGGTTTCCAGCAGCACCTGAAACCTGCCAGTGTTTATAGGTTGTTAGTCATGGAGGAGACCAGAGGGGTGTCAAGCATAGCCTGAAAAATGGCCCTGATACCTGAATAATGTTTTACTATTGTATGCAGAATACACTGCTAGTCATTGGTCCCTACTTGACACCCTCACACCTATGAAGGTCCACAACACTGCTAGGTGTCAGGTCTTCTTGGATACCACAGGGCAGCATCGACATTCTCCAGTGTTATTACAATGCCCTGCAGGGTACAACATGACATCAACACATACACACTTTTAGGATCTCAGATCTGCTGGGTATCCCCAAACCAAGACCACTACAACTCCTACAGCACTAGCTGAGGGCCCTGGAACACACACATCATATCACCTTGCAGCTGCGCCACATTCAGAGCTAGGTATCAGGCCCTGGTGACACCACCACCAAGCCAGAAGTGTCAGGCACTCCTGGGCATGACACCACCAACCCTCACCTACTGCAGTAGTAATTATTAGTCTCTGATAGGCACTATTCCAACCATAATCTAACATATACTTAATAGCTATTGGGCCCAGCTGGACACCCCTTTTTACTGCTCCGCACTAATATACAATACTCTTTATCAGGCCCATTAGACACACCAACAGCTATGACCACATATCTACTTCTAGGTATCAGGTTCTGTTTGACTTTCTACCCCACATAAACTGCAAGCTATCAGGCCATAGCTGGAAACTTCTTCTCCTGCCCTGTCTCACTAAATTGCTAAGTATTCACCTTGCTGGACATCCTTCCTCTGCTGATGCATTACCACACTGCTAGACATCAGGTTCTGCTGAATTTCTCCCCCAACCACACAAAGTTCTGAATATGAAGCTCTACTTCTAGTTACTGGTCTGTGCTGGACATTAACCCCACCTCTGCTGCAGTGGCACATAGAGGGCTGTGTGTCAAGTTCTTCTGAACACCACTCCTCCATTCCACTTGACATGCATTGGTGTTAGACCAAGCCTGACACACAATCTTATCCCCAGTGTACACTACTGGCCAACAAAGTGATATTTTTCAGACCCTACCAGATATCATTCCACTGCTATATACATTCCTCTAGGTATCAGGTCCTTAGTGCCATTCCTATGCAGGTTGCAGACATCCATGCAATGCTGGGAAACACACAAACCTTGAGATCCCAACATTCTGCTTCCCCCAGACACTAATAGACATATGTCTATTAGTGTGACCTTCTGTCTGTTAGGTATAGAGGTCAGAGGATGTGTGACCTTCTGGAACTGCCCCCAGCACACATCCCATCACACTTCCTAGGGCCTGGTTTGTGAGGACCACTCTTAGCTCATCCAGCATCACCTCAGCTAGCCCACCTATAATCTAGCTCCATGTATCTGCACATTGGGCTCAAGCAGCACACAGAGCAGGGTGCCCAGAGGGAGGGAGCCAGGGCCGCATGAGCTCACTCAGTAGGCCAGAAGGGTCAGTGTAGTTCTCTATGAATCTTCCAGGAGTCTATGCCACAAGGATGGGCCCACCAGAAACCTATAATGATATTTCTCAATCTTGGATGCCTATTACCACATGGATGCCCAGAGCCCTGAGTCAGCATATCCGGGCATGAGGCTTTACATCAGGAAAGCTTTATGAAGTAACAATGAGATTCTTATCAGGGGCAAAGTTAAACATAGGGGCCAAGAGCAGTGCTACCCAAAGTGGGACACCCTGACCTCAGCAATGGCATCCCACCACAGTCCCCTGACTCCAGTCTCTGAATGAAGACAGAGAAAGAGAGAGAGAAGAAGAAAGGAGAGGAAGGAGGAGGCATGCAGGGAGCACATTGGAATGCTGAGATATATCATCTCAGAAAGAACAGAGAGGAGCAGTTATGAGCCGCAGGCCTTGCAGGAACCAACTAAGATGTACCAAATCCCTCCAGCAGCTACCAGAATTATCCAGAACACAATCACTTGTCAGGAAAGTACAAAGACTCACCACAAACACACAGCACCTAGCGTCTCACACAACCACCACTTATCAAGGCCTTCCAATGCATGTTAGGAACTCAAATACAACTGCATCAGTCCCTGAGATGTGTGACTCAGGCCACTAATTCTAGTTTTCGTCTGGAGGAACCGGAATATTCTGTGTTCCCATCTCAAACCTAACAAAACTTCTGTGTCTGCCACTGGGAAGTATTTAGGGGAAATATGGATGGACACAAGGACACCCTAGAGGAGAGGTCTGTTAGGACCCAAGACCCTGGAAAGAAGAAGCTGAAAGTGACATTATGGAGTCATTAAGACAGTCATCATGGAGTTTGAAACAATGAATACCTATTGCACAAGGCTGCTTCAGTGATGAGGATCAGGCGATCTTGCAGCTCATTTCTCTCATTGGTTATCAGCTGCAGCTGAGTGATCAGCCTTTGCTCCTCCTCCTCCTCCTCCAACTGCGTCATGGAGAGGAAGATTGGGGTAGACAGTGGCTTCCCAGTAGCCCCAGTGGGTAGAACACCACAGTGAACTGGCATAATGACAAGGCATAGAGGACAGACAGACAACCCTGAGTCCTAATCAAATGGTTGAGAAAGCACCTATGCCTGTGTCCAGTGACACCCCAAAGGGTTTTGGCCTGAGCTTGAAATGACTCCTCAGTGGATCTCAGATTTCCACTTTCTGAAGTGAGGTGGATATCCCAGGCAGCTAGTTTCCTCTGCTCCCTTAGCAATTGCTTCAGATGACCAGGAGACAAGCCACCTCAAGTTATTCACAGCTGCACAGTATTAACATGGCTGCAGAACACAGAAGCCTGTGGCTTTTGAAGCCAGGAGAAAGTTGACAAGGTCTACAAGAACTCAGGTGGATAACTTGGCCCATTAAAATATATTCTGTGGTCGATAATTGATAAGCTAATTCCTTTGGCTTATTAGCCTAAGAATATTTAAAGGTAGTTCTATACTGTCTTAGTCCCCTTCATCAAGTGCTCCAGTGCAAAAAGAGTTTGTTGATCATTTTAGGGGAGTAATAGAAGTGAATTAAGTCAAAACTGCATAGGATTTTCTCAGTAATTTTTTTCCTAGCCTCCAAGTAGGAAGTTAATTTCAGTGTTTGGAAATGTTAGTTATTCATATTTCTTTCTAATAAAGGAACAAATCATAATGCTTCCTTTGCATGTCAGGATACATCAGCATTAAACATTACTGGGAAGTGTTCCTGGGAAACTTTGCAAGAGGTATGTTTCTATGAGTTCTTATCTGATAAATTTCTTAATAGTCTTTTAATCTTTTCGCACTTGCACTTGTTGGGCTAACTATAAACTAGAACTTTGTTTATTGAGTTTGTCTATAGGGTTGTTAACTGTTAATGCTGATTTATTCCTATGTACACTTAGGCACAGAATAATTTCTTTTGACTAATATTAACAATATGATTTTAGGGGTAAAAAGACAGCCCAGTGGTTAGGAGCACATATTGATGTTGCAAAGGATCCAAGCTTGGTTCCTACCACCCACATCACATCACCACCTCCTTCCTGTAACTTAAACTCCATGGGATTCATCACCCTGTCATCATTACCTCTGTGGACACCTATATACATGTACAAATAAGGACAACAGGCACACTTGTGTACATATAATTAAAATCTTAAGACAGGATGATATTGTTCATTTCACTCGTATTCATTTTTAGCTGCTGATGCTTTTATGGGTGTCCACCCTCTCTTTAATGACTCACCCTGTTCTAAGAGCTGACCCCCTTTTGAGTCATAGAAACTGTTGGGAGCCGAGTTGAAACGCCATTACAAGATGGCGCCGGTTTCCTGCTTCCAGGTTCTTCTTGCTCGCATTTGGAGTAAACAAGTTACAGCGCAGGCGCAGGTGAGCAGTCCTTGCCGCCTCCCTCCATGCTAATGAGGGTCTGGACGAGTATCCAATCATTGACGGTCACGTAGCCCTATGCTCTATATAAGCAGGGTGCCTTTTGCAATCAGGGTCTTCGCTCTCAACACTTAATTGAACGGCTGTCCTCAATAAAGCGTGAACCAGAAGAATCCTGTGTGCGGCGTCTTCCTTGCAGGCGAGGCGGGCGTCCACATTTGGTGCCGAAACCCGGGAACCTGACCATCAGCTGAGCACCGGCGAAGACCCCTGTTTTCAGGAGGATTCAGAACTGGAGCGCGGGACGAAAGTGGATCCAGACTCTTTCTGAGAGGTATGCTGTTTTATGAGATTGACCCTGCACTAGGCGCGGTCATTTTTGCTAGTATGGTTATTGTTGTTCTTGCTTGTTGCCTTTGTCTAAATTGTCATCGCCCAGGAACCACCGGGTCTCTTACAATCCCTTCTTGGGGTAAGCTAGGAGGAGATTTGCAGAGAGAAAAGGAAAAGGGAAGTCTCCGTGCCGGTAGGTACATGGCCACTATGGTGTATGGTTAATAAGCGATGTCAAGAGAGGGTAAGGGAAGGACAGTGAACACTAGCAAAACATCAAGACAGCATGTCAGATACAGAAAAGAGGAAGAGGCCTAAAAAAGATATAAAAAGGGTAGAAAAAGAGAAAAAAGAAAAAAAGAAAGAACAAATGAATAGTCAAAAAAGGTTAAATTTAAAAATAACCAGTGATAAAACTAGTAGTTCCTCTTCTGACTCAGAAACTTCGGGGTCAGAAGAGAAACTGGATACAGAGGAACAAACAGAACTAGAAGAGGAAGCTGCGCGCTATGAGGAAGAAAGTTACCGTCCTGAGCCATACGCTCCGGTGGCTCCCTCTGCGCCCCCTCTTCTTAACCTGCCTAAGGCTAAGAAAAAACAGAGAGATAAAACTTCAAAAACTTCAATAAATGTCAAGTGGAAAGATGGATTGTCTAATCAATGGAAGGGCCCGGATCAAGTTTTAATAAGATCCAGGGGAACTGTTTGTGTTTTTCCTCAGGATCAAGAAAACCCCATTTGGGTGCCTGCTCGTCTGACGAGGATGGTGAAACAGCCCTTAGAGCCTGAAAAAGATCAAGAACAAGATGAAGATCTTGAAAACGCTACTAGCTCTACAGATGATCCTGATAAAGTGGCCCTCGATACACACAGAACAACGATGGGGAATACTAACAACACTCCCCAAACCAATGCCGGTGATGCATGACGAACTCTAGTCTTGATCTTGCCTATTTGCCTTATGACTCTCAAAATAGTGGTATAGGGGAAAATCGTATTATGGCAATTGGCTCAATTAGGTTGTGAATGGAGGATGCTTGGTTTATGTGTGACATCTGTTCAATATCATAATTATACTGTTGCTGCAAATTTGTCACGGGAACTTTCTCAATATCTCAAGACGGATTGGTCATCACAATTTGATGCTACTATGAGGGACCTAAGACTGGCCATCACACATGTCAATTCAACTCGTGTGGACTTATCCATGGCAACTGGACTCTGGGGTTGGATTAAAGATGCTACCATGTATCTCAAAGAATGGACTGGTCTGGGAACTATGGGAATTATGATGATTGCTTCTGTATTAATATGCTTTTGGTGCTTTTGTAAAATGTATAGACAGAGACAGCGAGATAATGCCATGATTATTCAAGCATTTGCTGCCCTTGATGTGAGACATTCCCCTGCAGCCTGGTTAGCAACGCTTAAACAATAGGCTATCATTAGGTCGATGGTTGGTATGTAATATCCAACCCTCCTTTTGATTATTGAGCTGTATGTTGTCAGAACCAATGCGACAGAAGTTCATCTCCACCACATGTTTCCCTTTTAGACAATTTAGGGCATGTGGCCTTTGCACCTTGAGGACTTGCTTCCATTGCACCAAGAATAGGCACATCCCTTATTCGACCCAAGGTTAGCCTTTGCACATCTCAGAGGTTCTCCTCATTGCACGAGATAAGGTAACCTGGGTATTTAGGACATGCTTAACTTCCTTGATCCTCACCTCCGTAGATGGAGGGGGTTGATCGGTGACTTAGCATGTTCCTTTGTCCTCAATTTAATATAAAAGGGGGAGATGTTGGGAGCCGAGTTGAAACGCCATTACAAGATGGCACCGGTTTCCTGCTTCCGGGTTCTTCTTGCTCGCATTTGGAGTAAACAAGTTACAGCGCAGGCGCAGGTGAGCAGTCCTTGCCGCCTCCCTCCATGCTAATGAGGGTCTGGACGAGTATCCAATCATTGACGGTCACGTAGCCCTATGCTCTATATAAGCAGGGTGCCTTTTGCAATCAGGGTCTTCGCTCTCAACACTTAATTGAACGGCTGTCCTCAATAAAGCGTGAACCAGAAGAATCCTGTGTGCGGCGTCTTCCTTACAGGCGAGGCGGGCGTCCACAAGAAACCACTTGCAATGAATTGTTTTTTAAGAAAAACTTATTAAATCTTTTAGATCTTTGTGCATGTGTAGATTGTGTTTTGATCATATTCACCCCTCCGCTAATCCCCATAACCCCTCCCAGATGCACCTTCCATCCATTCCCCAAATAGAGTACACTTTGTTTTGCTCTGTTTTGTTTTTCTTCTTTAATAGCTCATGGAGTCCAACTTGTTCTACCAACACATATGGATGTGAAATGATTCACTGGGGCGTAGTGCACCTACCAGGGGGCAAACCCATAAGGAAAACTAGCTGTTGTTCTGGCAGCCACCAACTGCCAATAAGGTTGATATAAATACATAGCAGAGATAAGGTTTCTTTGTATGAATTTAAAGACAAAACAAAATTCTGCTGTGAATAACCAGCTGTCACCAGACTAGTCAAGAATACTACACTCACCTTTAAATCATCTATTCACTACTTAAGTGAATTCACTCTTCCAGTTGCTCAAAGGTGGCTCATCTGGTTTAGGGATCTTCAGCTTACATTTTCTAAAGGCTATACTTTTTCTAACTAATTTATTATTCAAAAAGTAGGTCTAATATTTTTATATCTCAATGTTTCCCTTATATTTATGTGTCCAGAGCATCAAGGAATTCCTTTCTACCAGCTATTGCCATAGTTACCTACAGTTGTCAAATACCTGGGTAGAGGGAACCTCAAATGAGGAATTACCTCCACCAAATTGGCCTCTGAGCCCTGTTAGGGTTTCCTAAAGATGCTTGGTGAATAAGCTGAATCAACAAGAAGTAACATGTTATAATAGGTTATATAGAATATATATCATGCATAGCATATGCTTGAAACAAAAAACATCACCAATAATATCATTGACAATGAATATTTAGAATTGGTTTGGTCTTTTGAGTTTAGGTTTCACTCTACACAATGCTAGCTTACTATGTAGCCTAGGCTAGACTCAATCTCATGGGAATCCTACTGCCTCAGCCTCCTGACTGCTTAGATAACAGATATGATTCACCATAGTCAAGCATATTATAACAAAATTATGCAAACCAAAGCAGAAGGAAAAAACAATGCTATCTTCATTATTCAGAGGAGAGAAATATGCCACCATGTCTTATTGCCATTTCAAACAAAATTAAGTTTTGAGGGCACTAAATCCCATTTAGGAAATACAACAGAAGTCCTATCAGGGCAGACAATTCTTTAATAATGTTAGGAGTTCACTTCTTCATAACCTGTTGTGCAGTTGCTGTACATTATTCTAAATACACAAATTCAATTTCTTTCATCCTCTCCCACAGCTAACCCACACAACAAGGCAAGAAAAAAACAGATATTTCTCCCTTGCCACCAGATTTCAAACCAGAAATTCTAGGTCCTTTTTACGTCTTCCATTATATGCTTTGCAAGTAATATTTTTCATCAAATATGTTAAGTTTTAAACAATTGATAAGCCTGCTGGACTGTTACATTTGTGATCATAAATGATCAGTATTCATCTAAGAATCTTCCAAAGGTTCTTGAAAAATACAAAGACTACTCAAGTAACTTCAGCAAACTGAATATTAATGTACTTTTCCAGGCATAATTAGATGCTTATCGATGCATCCACAAATGTCTAATTCATGCATTCTCGTAATCTAAGTCAATACCACTGTTAGTATCTCTGACTTCATATTCCAAAATAATCCCTACCCTGTTCATTTACTATTGTGCATAACAAAATCTTCTCTTCCAGAACATCAGCAGCTGATGTAAGTACACACCTGCAATTCTATAATGACAGTGCAACATCGGAGCTGCTCATGAAGAGTCATTAGCAGAAGAAACTGCTTCATGGCTCAGTTCTCTTTTAGTTCATTCCAAGCTATTTTATTTTCTTTGGTTTTAGGTAGTTGTTTTGGTTTCTGTGAAAACCTATAGCTGCCACTCTCCCAACTCTTCTGGGAAAACCACTGCTGCTTGTTCGCTGGCAGGGCACCACAGGCTCTCTGTTGGCTTTTCTAGCATCTGAAGGTGGCATAGGTGACCTAGACTTCGATGATCCCTGGTATCCACACAGAGCTGGAGGCTGTGGCTTGAGTCTGTCAGGCTTTGCTGCATATGTCTGTTGTCATTTACACACTTCTATATATCGCTTAGCTTTACTCTTCATTTCTCTTTTTTTCTCTTTATTGCTTTGCTGATGCATTTTCTGCTGCTCTACCAGATCATCTCACAATCTGGTCTCCCACCTTACTAACCTAACTTTCAGAGTTATGGTCAATTATGTTGCCCATTTGTGTTTGTACTATTTGCATTTTGGTCTTTTAATCACCACTTTCACCTGTTTAGAGTTCATATGTTTTCTCTATTTTATGCATTTTTACGTTCTCTGGTATAATCTTCATGTGTGATTCTTATTTTCTCAGGTTGCATTTTTCTTGTGTCACTTGTCTTGTCTTCTTGCTTATGTGTATGCAGGGGGGGAGTAGCTACTTTAACAGTTTGTTGTTAAGAACTTGTCAAAAATCTCATCAATGTATCTCTTAGGATAGAGTTAAGGAAACTGTGCATAGTGATACATGTACACACATGTGTGTTTCTTCCCCAATGCTAGGTACTTCTCGAGGTTTGAAAGTTTGTTCCTCACTTCGCTGAATTCCTTGTGTTGAAATGCTGACCTCTAAGTTGACCCAGTGTCAGGAGTTGAATAGCCTGGGAAGGTGATGAGGTCATCAGGGCAAAGTTTTCATGAACAGAACTAGTGACCTTATAATGAAGCCTGGGAAAACACCTATTAACATCTGAGGAGACAGACAGAGGTATCAATAGTTTGCTGTTTGGCAATGAATCTGCTAGTAGCGTGATGTTAGCCTTCCCAGTCTCCATAACTTTGGCAAACAAACATTGATTGTTTCTGAGTCACTTGGTTTATGATATTTTATTATAGCAACCAGGGCAAAGACATCCATAACCATGAGTTGGGTGGATTAATAAAAACCCAGCAATTTATATTCTCACCATTCTGGAAGCTAGAACCTGAAATCAACTTGTTGGTAGAAGGGTGTCAAGAAGAAACTTTAGTGGTCCTTAAACTTCTAGAAGCTAGTGGCAATCCTCCATATTCCTCCACCTGCAGGCACAACCTGTCATCTGTCTGATCTATGCCTCTTGCTACTTGACTTTCTTACACTGACACCAGTCACTGGATTTAGTGACCTCAACCAGTTCACATCATCTAAATTTTATATCTGAAAAGACCCTGTTTTCAAATTAGTCACTATAGCTTGCATGGTTTGAAATTTTAGCATGTCTTCTGGGTGACACATTTCAACCCACAGCAGGGGAACTAGCCTTTGTGTGGTATTAGTCCAAAGAGCCAAGGTATTGTATCCACTGTATCCACAATCCCCATGGTCTAATATGTGTTTTCATGTTTTGGGGGAGAAGATATTGTTCTTAGTCTTAATTAGGTTTCAAAAAAAAAATAAGTAGAGGAATCAAAGTGTGGGCCTCTCTAGTCTGCATTTCCTTACCACAGTGTAGCTTTTAGTATAATGGTGCCTACTGAGGCATGCATTATTGCGAAATTAAGAGATTTTAGAATCTCTGAGGATATTGACTTATTGTTGGCTCTACCTTCTCCCCTCTTCCTAAATCTCCCTAAATCAGACTTAGGTCACTTTTCGAAACTTATCATGACTTTTTGTCAGGATAACTCCTGTATTTTGTAATCACGAGTTGATTTTTAGATTTACCATGTCTGTAGTAATTGATAATCCTTCTGTAATTTCAAATCTGAGTTTCACTTAATTCTCCATTCACTCATAAAATGCTGTAACTTTTAGAGACAAAAATGATAACACTTGTAACAAATACTATAGAAAGGAAGCAAGGTCTACAGGAAAATTGGTCTTTATTGAAATTCCAGTGATTATATTTCCTAGCTTTCTGGGTTGTGCTGTGATTAGTTCTCTGAGATCAGTTAAATCACATGCAAAATGGGAATGGTGATTCATATAAAGATTATATTTTAGTTTAGCATAATGGTATTTTACTTTTAGGTTGTCACACTTGAGTTTAAATATTTCCAATGTTTTATTTAACTTGCCACTTAAAATAACCAAACATATAATGACAGCTCTTCCCAGAAGAGATTTGATGTGCATTTCAGTTATTTTTGCATTTTTGTGACAAATTACCTGACATGAGCACCTATAAAAGGAATAATCTCCTTGGCTCTCAGTTTCATAGGGTTCATATCATAGTCACTTAACTCTATGCTTCTGAGCCAAGGGTAAAGCACAGCTTTATGCTGGAAAGCATGTGGAAGATGAGACTGTTCACACTGTAGCAGACAAGAAGCAGAAACCAGAGGAAATTTGGGACAAGGTATGAACCCTTAAATTTGGGATTTACTTATCAACATCCTGCAGTTAGGCCTTACTTCCTATTGTTTCTTCCACCTCATAAAATAGTACCACTGTATGGAAAACAAGTACCCAATATATGATCTTGTACAGAACTGTACATATTCACACTATAGCAATGTCATTTGATCAGATTGCTACCATACCTTAAAGATAATATGTGCATTATATTTTTTTCATTAGAATAACTGAATTTTGTTGGTTAATTAAATGAATGATGTGGGATTTTTAATCTTTTAATGTTTTATTCACAAGGAGTGAGGGGAGCTGAGCTTCCACACTACAGCCGACATTTGCTTTGCTGAGAATTGCTCTTGCTATTTTCTGAGATATGGTTTTTGATGAAGTTCACGGAATCATTTTGCTGAGTTCCCAAGTATGTAACCTTAGATCATGGTACAAACTGTGTTCCCATCCCAAGATACTGGGCATAAGAAAAATCATGTTATCTCTAAAGTTCCTGAAGTTTGATATTTTTAAGGATTCATGTACTTCACTTGAACACTTTGCTTTGACCAATGGAATGTAGAATTTTGGGAGTGTGAGCCTGTAATTTCTCAATAAAAAAGAGCTCCAAACACTTGTTCAGGGCCAGTGTGGTTTGAGATTACCCACTAAGCCGTGTTTTTATCAATCCTCACTTTTCTCCCTCAATAGAACTGTGTTGCCTTGACCGGCTGGCTCCAGCACAGCTGAAGGTGTTTTTTCCTGTTCAATTTGTTATAATACTTCATCAACCTTCATTTATTATATTATCGGTTGACATTAGTGAATCTTGGTATAATGATAAAGGTTTAATGTATTTGAAGTAATTAATAAGGCTTTATATAGGCAGAAAAGAGTGATTGAATTAGTAATTTTAGGAGTAATTGCATTTATATCTTTAATGGCTACTGCTTCAACCACTGCAGTTGCTTTATGACAGACCATTCAGAATGTTCATTATGTAAATGACTTAACAAAAAATCTCACTATGACTTTAGGTACTCAAGAAGATATTGACATGATATTAGAACAGAAAATGCTCTTTATGAAATGGTTATGTATATTAGGGATGAAATAGAAGGTCTGAAGGTTCGATAACAATTGGATTGTCATGCTAACTATCATTGAATTTGTTTAACCTCTAAGATTTATAATAATAGTCAACATAGCTGGAAAGGAATGCTTGCTCATCCTCAAGGCATTTGGCATAATGCTAACACCTCTTTAGACCTACTATAGTTGCATAAAGATAGTCAAGCATTAAAAGATGCTGGACCCATTAAGTTTGATGCTACAGCAAAAGCTTCTAAGTTTTTGGAAAATCTTAAAACTGTGCCTTCTTTGGAATTGGTGAAACAACTAGGAATGCCTATCATAGCACTTACTATTTTGATCATGCTTATTTTGTGCCTTGGTCCATACTTAATTCATGTCTTCCTCAGCAATATTTTCAGCATAAAAACAGAAATAAAAGAAATGAGCCTAAAATCTCAAGTACAACCCCTGGAATACTGGGGGCTTGTAAGCCAGTAACAGGTAAGGTTATCCTTTTATGACAACCTAAGACAGGGCAGAAGGCATATGCTCCTTTCTGACCCCATGACAGTTAAGATCATAGCCCAAAGGAGCCACCTAAGACAGGCACAGTTTTCTTGTTCTTTTTAATTAATATAAAAAAGGGGGGGACCCATGGAGAGCTGAGTTCGCACAGTACAGCTGAGATTTACATTGCTGAGATTTACTCTTGCTACCTTCTGAAAATTGGTTTTTGCTGAAGTTCACAATTTTGATGAATTCCCAAGTATGTAACCTTGGATCATGGTACAAGCTGTGTTCCCATCCTACGATACTGGGCATGAGAAAAACCATGTTATTTCTAAAGTTCCTGAAGTTTGATATTTTGAAGGACTCATGTACTTTGCTTGGACACTTTGCTTTGGCCAATGGAATGTAGAATTTAGTGGGTGTGAGCCTGTAATTTCTCAATAAAAAAGAGCTCTGAACACTTGTTTTGGGCAAGTGTGTTTTGAGATTACCCATTGAGCCATGTTTTTATCAATCCTCACTTCTCCCTCTCAAAAGAACTCCATTGCCTAGCCTGGCTAGCTTCAGCACTTCTTCATAAAGGTTATCTAGTATCTTGATGAAGTTGGTTTTAAGGTCTTTTTCTTTTTCAGCTCTGTAGGGTATTAAGGGCTTGTAGTATGAAGATTGGGCTCCGGTGGCAACATATTGCCCTGGTTGGTGTTGATAGTGTTCTTATGCTGGCATGTAGGCCCCTGTGCTTGGGTTTTGTCTTGTTGATCTTGTTGTTTTTGTTTGGTTTGGTTTGTTTTGTTTTCATTTGGCTTTGGTTTTGGATGTTGTTGTTTTGGCTTGGGTGATTTGTTTTCTTTTGTGAAACAGAGTTTCTCTGTGTTCCCTTGGCTGTCCTGGAACTTATTCTATAATCTAGACTGAAATCAAACTCACATAGATCTGCCTGTCTCTGCCTCCTGAGTGACGGGATTAAAGTGGTATACCACCATCATACAGTTTATTTTATTTTTATAAAATTATGTTTTGTTATATTACCTGTATTGATGTCCATGTTTATTTTATGTTTTATTTTGTCATATTATCTTCAATGTTAATCTCCAATGTTTTTTGTTTTATTATATGTTCAGTGTTTATTTCAGTGTGTTTATTTTGCTTTATCATATTTTTTTATATTTTTAACTATTATCTTCAGTGTTTTTTTCTTCATATTTATTTTGTGTTTTATTGTGTTATATTATCTTCAGTGATTATTTCCAAGTGTTTTATGTAACATTATATTAACTTCTGTGCTTATTAAATGTTATATAATATTGCATTGTTATATAATATTGCATTATAGTATATTATTAAATTACATATCTACATTCTTATTTTATGTTTTATTAGGTATAATATATTATCCTAAGTGTCTATTGTGCATTTATCTTCCTTCTCTTGATATAAATTATATATATGTGTGTGTGTGTGTGTGTGTGCTTTGTAATACGCACCTTTTAAGAAAGCATCGTTTTTGAGTTTCTAAAGTTATTCAACAAAGATAGGTGTGTGATCAATTCAAAGTTGTCAGAGTTCATTTGATTTCTGTAATTCCCTTTAGCTCTTCTACTTACTAAGACAGTCATAGAATACTTGACAAAGGTCAGTGATCAGTGATGGTTGTTATACCTTTTATATAAACAAGCACTGCTTAAGTTAACCCTCTGCATTGGATTGTGTTTCTACTTCATCATTTAAAATTTGGAATAAATATATACACAGGGTTTATCTGTTTCAAAAACACTGCAATAAATGGAATTTATATGTGATATGTCAGTATTTGGAGTTAAAACAGTTTAAGCCTCAGAACCAAGCCCTGATGATAATTTATTTTGAATAATATTCATACAATAGAATTCTTCCTTTCATGGTGGCAAGGGTAGGAGGAGATATGGAAATTTATTGTCTCTTTTGTCTATTCTATGATACTCTATTAGTCCCTTGAATATAGTGACAAAAACAATTTGAGAAAAGAAGGATGGTTTTGAAACATAATTTTAGAGAGTTTAAGTCCATCAAAATGAGGAAGACATGGTGTAGAAAATCGATGGAAGGTGACTAGACTGTGAGGTAGCAGGTGTTCATGATATTGTAGACCTGTAAGCTGAGAAGTTCTGGAACTAAAGATTGGGAAGACTCTTCAAAGGGGTGGCCCTAATGATATACACTACAGGGTATGCATCACCTGTTAGGGTCTCACAGCTTTTCAAAAATATCACCATAGTTGGAGATCAAGTATTACAGCATATTACTGCGTGTGCCATTTCACAAATAGACTAAAACATTCCATATACATGGGTCATGGATGTTTCATAATGCAAACTGCATTTTATCCATCTTGCAGTGTCCCCATAAGAATAACAATTGCAACAATGTGCAAACGTCCAAAGTTCAAAGTCTCTTTTGAGTGTCAAGGCTTTGATCCTTTCCAAAGTCAAAATTACTATACAATGTCACAGAATGAAGACCAGTATTCTAAAAGGAAAGTTTAGGTACTAATGAGAAGCTTAACCAGAGCAAGAAGAAACCCCAACAGAAAACACCTGATCATTTAGGTCCAGGTCCATGAACTGGAGAATATGATTGTATGAAATGTTCAACAAAAGGAAGAGGCAGACCCTCTTCAGCCTTGCTTTCTGCATTCCAACTGGCCTCTCTCCCAGGCTTGCTTCACTTTCTGACTGTGGGTTTCCTTACACATGTCTCAGCATCTCCAGAATCATAGTGTGTCTACAGCAAGTTAGACCTCATACTCATGCATACTCTTCTCTGGAGATAAGAGTAGGGAATACTACTACATATTACCCAGACAACCTGGATTTTCTCAAATCTTCATGTTCGTCTATATATCTTCATACCTCTTGTTGTCCTAGTTAGCTTTAGCTGCCAACTTGACAATTCTAAGGTTAGATAAGTGAGTCTCAACTGAATGACAGTTGCAGTCAAATTAATCTATGGCCATGTCTTTGAGGGATTGTCTCAGTTGATCAATGATATGAGGATACAGCACACTGTGGGTGACACACTCCCTGGGCTTTGTAAGAAAGCTAGGTGATGAAGACAGAGTGAGAGCCAACTGCTGGTGACTACACCACCATGGCAGTGCAAGTAGCTGCTTGACAACATTTCAGGCTGCTGGAATGTCAGTATGTCATTACCTCTCTCCACTTCTTTCTGCTGCACAGCTACTGATATTCTTTCCAGTCATGGTGTCTGTTTTGCTTCTTGGTAAAATTAAGAATTAAGCAGTTGGATTCAAATTCTTATCAAATTTTTCTTTAGCATGAAAACCTAAAGGGAAAACTAAGCTCTCAAAATGAAAAACATCAATAAAGTTGTGAGAGGTCCCTGGGGAGACAGGACACACAACTATTTACATCAATACAGGTTCAGTAACAGACAAAATAATGATTATATGCATGTCCAACTGGGGGAACCAATGAGTATGCCAGGGTTACTTATAGGAGCTAAGATGATTCAAATGTTGCTTTATCACCAAAAAGACCACCTCAGCATGAGTGATGACTCATAAAAGATGGAGCCTTGGAATTCTCTGCGAGACTTACTGGCAACTCTTCAGGTCAGAAAATCTCCCGCAGGCAGCTTAGCTGGTCAGGATATGTTCTCGCTATTCAGAAAAACTGCCATATTCAACCCCTAGAGAGACTTTTATAGTCTCTGTAACTGCTTTTCTGTGGTATTCTCAGCATTATAGTTACTGATATAAATACCTATGTAGGGCAAAGAGATGGGTCACTATACCACAGCAAAAGTGACCTATTCTCAGAGGCTATGCCTGTGGTTGAGTCTCTGAAGAACATCATCTATTCTAAAACTTAAGTTTTCTTCCATGAAATGGAGTAAATGAAAGCAATCTTTGACAGTAATCTGACAAAAGCACAAATATGAAGAAGGCAGCTTGATAAGTACATCATCTTGATTTATCAAAATAATAAAAGACTCATCATTGGGAAGTATAATATTTCTAGCCAAAAATTTTTGATCTGGGTTATATTACCAGATGTGAATTTCTTCCTATAACACTCTCTAAGAGTCGCCTTATATCTAACCAGAAATCTGTGGCAGTACTCGTGACAGTACCAACAGGCATATCTTGTCTAAAATTCTAGTACTATAGCATACAGGGTACTCAGCCAAGCATGATTATTGGTGACCATTCTTCCCTAGCAATGCACATAATCAGGTTTTGGCACTATGAATTCCAGTCAGCAAGTAGGGACTGTCCATCACAACCTCAACCTTATTTCCCCATGTCCTAAAAGCAGAGCATGTGGAGTCTTCAGCACAAAGGTGCTAATGTCTCCTTCTGAGATGCACCTAACAGAAGTGGAAGTAGCTTTTATGGTATGTAGGGCCTTGAGGGCCATGGTTAAAAACATACCTGCTACTAGGACTTTCATTCATCAATCTGATAGCTTTCATAAGTTCCCTTTTCATATTATGCAGGGTCTCCTCTGAACTGAAAGTATGTTCCTGTTTTTCCATTTTTGCATTGTTTCATTTTAAAGATCTTTATAAAATTTTTGAGTATATGTATGTGTTTGAATGTGAGTTTGTGTGCTTGAGCATGGGTGTGTTGGAGGCCACAGGAGGACTTAAGATTGGGTGGAGCTGGAGTTACAGGCAGTTGCAAACTCCCTGACAAGAGTGCTGTGAACTGAACGTGGATACTCTGCAAAAGCAATGTGCACTTCTACCAGCTGAATCATTTTTTTAGACCATTTCACTGCTGGTTTAATAATCCATTCTTCCTTTCCACTAACCCAGGCCCATTTTTGTTGTGAAGTATGTGCAAATACCATTCATCTTGGCATCCATCAGCGCAGTTCTGCACATGTGTGCCTGTGAAATGAGAAAGGTTTGTGGGCACATGTGATGGCTAGTTTTATGTCAATTTAACACAGACTGAAGCAATTAGGAAAGAATATATCTACATTAAGAAAATGCCCCCACAAGACTGGCCTGTAGGAAATCCTGTGACATAATTTATTAATTAGTGATTGATGAAGGAGATCCAATTCCCTATGGGAATGCCACCTCTCGTCTGGAGTTCTTGGGTGCTATAAGAAAACAGGCTAAGAAAGTCATGAGGGGAAAGTCAGTAAGAAGCATTCCTCCAAATAAACCCTTTCACCCATGACTGTTTTTTTGGTAATGGAATTTTAACACAGCAATAGACATCCGAAGACAGTACCTATATCTAACAGTTGGATGAGACTGCTGATGGTGGCTTCATCTGGTTTACAGCTTTCTATACAGAAAACTGTTGATGTTCTAGCACTGTGGATACAACTTAACGACTTTTCCTTTATGAGCTCAAAACCTCACTGGAATTGTTTGCTCACTTGCTCACCTCTTTTTACTTTAGCATACAGCTAAGCCTTCATGGCTTCTGGGGACTTCTATTATGAAGGGACACTGGGGCAGTGGAGCACACAGATGTTTAGCATTTTCCTCAAGGATCTCACTCTGTTCAAAACCCTCATGAGGCTTTTTGTCCCAGTCTCACAGTCACCACTCCTCATCAAGTTCTACAGAGGACAGAAGACAATTGGATAAGGTAGGATCTGGCAATCATCCAATTGCTCTAAGAATGCCCGCAGCTCCTTTCCATTTATAGGGGAAAGCTGTTGTAGCTCTTTTCAGTAGTATCTTGGTCAGATTATCATACCTAACAGGGTTAGGTATGCCAAGAGTATTAGAGGTGTAACTGCTCATCATTCCTCGTGTGGATAGATCCCACAATTGTTTCACAAGATGCAACCATACTTCTTTTAGGTGATTTTATACATCTGTTTTTAAAATCTCTTAGGTCAGCATAGTCATCTATTTAATAGAATCATTTGGTAGAAAAAGGCAGGTTAACAAATCAGGTCTTAGGACACTCTCTCAATCACAAAAGGAGTAGGAAGTTAACTTCAAGTGAGTACCAACAGTTGATCATTCAAAGGGGATGTATATTTGTCTTGGGATTCAGTTGCTTAGGAAATACTTAAGAATAAAGTAATAGCAAGGACTAATGCAGTATGGAACAAAGCATCAACTCTCAGTTGTCTGGGTTCCTCACCATCTAGGACACTTTTGAGGGACTTCTGAATATATATCCTCAGGCCTTTGTTAGAACTGCTACTTGAGGGGTTTGCTTTAACCCAGGTCCAAGCAGGGCCAGTTGTGCCTGCTGTTCTGTGCTGTAGTAGATGCATGGCCTGAACTACAGCTCTAGCCATGCCCACTGTCTTTCCTCCAGACATCCCTGGCTTCCATGTGAGCCTCAGGCTAGGCATAAAATACCCATCCCAGTGATTATTTTCCAAGGGAGAAATGTACACAGTTTTCTTTGGGAGGATTATTTCTCATCTTTAGGACAATTTTGGTTCTTTTAATCTCTACCGTTTTATTCCATGTCCCTCCACTGCTGTCCATTGCCCCTAATGTTTCTGGGGGTAGCCATGAATTTAAGTCCACTCATGTCACCTGTCCACCAAAACCCAAGTATTTTGCATAGTAAAAGGGAACCAATGAGTCTACAATTGGATATTCTTACCTCATTCCCGAAGAATGCTGACTACCTTGTCAGAGAAATCAATGGCTTGTTCCCACTGCAGGACATCTCATTCCTCCATAGGAAGGAGTAGTTTGAGCACTACTTACATTTCTCTGTCTCCCACTCCCTTTAACCCTTTGGTGATCTGCTGGACAGGCTTAGTACCTTCCCAAAGTCACAATCACACAAGACTTATCACTAGTTATTTCCTAAGAACTCCAGCTCCACAGAAATCTTGCTATAGTTACTTTTTGTTAAGTAACTTTGGACAGGAAGCTTGGTTGTTCTTTTTTAATCAACTCCTAAGATCATCAGCAATTTACAAACTGAGTTGTGTGAATGTCATTGAAGATTGTCTGGGCCTGCCAAAGTTTGTGCTATCTTGTAAACGTCATGTTCTACCTTGTGAATTATTACAGTCCAGTAGTATTCTTCAGGTCCCAGCTGAATATCTACCCTAGAAATCCCAGTAAATATCTACTTTAACTCTCTGCTCAACACAATCCTCTCTTGTCTGGTGAAGTAGGCATCATAAATCATCGTGCACCTCCCTCTCTCAGTCTCCATTCTTTTATTATCCCCTTTACACCTGGTTTTGCTCTTTACTGTCTGACCATAGACAGTCTGGATTTGTCTGTCTTGCAAACCATAGGTTGCACAGTTTTAGATCCCTGGATGGACTCTTTAGTATAGAATAACCTCTAATATCTTTCTATTGTAGAAGTTTATTTTTAGTTGTGTATAAAATAATTGTTTTGTGCACTGCTGGGTGAGAGGTTGTCTTGGGAGTTTTGTATTGTTTGCAGGTATTGGATTTATGTGGGGATGTTTGATTGCTAATGATCAGCCAGTGCTATAGCAGAACACCTGAGGAGTTCTGGATTAATAAAAATGTCTGAGCTGAGAAGCCCGAGGTTTTGTTTTACAGTATGACACTTGCCATGATACTGGTTCCCTCTGCTCAGGTCTGACAGGGCATGCACCTATGAATATGCCACCTTGTTATCCTAAGTGAGTTGCCACAGCAGCATACTACTACAAATGGGGCCTGCCTCATGGGGTATGACATCCCACCAGCTAACCTACCATGAAGAAAGGGAGGAAGAAAAAAAAAGAATATTCAGAACTCACAGAGTCAGTTTTGTTTTGTTTTGTTTTGTTTTCTATAAAACTGTCCAGATACTGGTGAGTTGATGTGGTCCTGATAAGTCACATCGGCTAAGGTAATGAGAACTCCACCCTAGAAGGGAATTCTTCCTTCAGACAAGGTGACAGTTGGTTTTCATGCAAACTTGATTCTGTCTTAAAGTCTGGAAAGTATTTCCTCAGGTTCAGCACATAGAAGCTGTCTTTCAGCACTGACCATGTTGTATCTCATGATGATAGCTGAACTTGATACTGTAAGAGTCACTGAGGTGGCACTGGTTTGAAGGCCTGAAAGGATCTTTGGAAAGCAGCAGAGGCTTGGCACTGTGAGAACAAAAATTCTAGCAGGGAACATCTACTGCTGATAAAAAACTTCAGTGAATTGGCTGGCTATGAGATCAACTAAAAAAAAAAATCAGTAGCCTTCCTCTATACAAATGACAAAGGAACAAATTAAAAACTCAGGAAAGGAACACAAATAATAAAAAAATATCTTGGGATGACTCTGACTAAGCAATTGAAAGACTCATATGACAAGAACATTAAGTTTTTCACAAAGAAATTCAAGAACTCAAAAGAAGCAAATATCTCCCATGTTCCTCAAATGGTAGGATTAATGTGGAAAAATGGCCATCTTACTTAAAGCCATCTACAGATTCAATGAAGTCTCTATCAAAATACCACTACAACTCTTTACAGATCCAGAAAGTAAAATACTCAACTTCATTTGGAAAAAAAACATTATAAACTAAAATAATCCTGAAAAATATAAACTTTAGAACTTCAGAGTTATCAACATACCCAAACTTAAGCGGTATTACAGAGCTATAGTAAAAAAAAAAAACAAAAAAACAAAACAACAACAACAACTGAATGGCATTGGCAAAAAAAAAATTAAAAATGAAAAAAAAAACCAATTTGATCAAGGGAATGGAGTTGAAGATCTGGACATAAATCCAAATACATATAGACAGCTGATCCTTGATAAAGAAGCAAGAAATAGCAATGGAAAAAGAAACTTTAACAAATGGTGCTGGTTTAATTGGATGTCTTCCTGTAGAAGAATGTAGAGAGAACCATATTTGTCACCCTGCACAAAACAGAACACTAAGTCAATCAAGGACCTATATATTAATCCAGATACACTGAACCTGAATGAGAAAGTGAGGAATACCCTTGAACACAGTGACACAGGAGACATCCTCCTGAACAGAACACCAATAACTCAGGCATGAAGAACAGCCATTAATAAACGGGACCTCATGAAACTGAAAAGCTTCTGTAATGCAAAGGAAATTGTCAGTAAGACAAAAGGGCATCCTATAGAATGGAAAACGATTTCCATCAACTCCTCTCTCAATAGAGGACTAATATCCAAAATATATAAAGAATTCTAGAAATTGGAAATGCACAAAACAAATAATCAGAGTAAAAATCTAAAAGAAAAAATTTTCAAAAGAGGATAATTGAATTGCTGAGAAACACTTAATTAAATGTTTGACATCCATAGATGTTTGGGAAATGCAAATCAAAACTATGTTTACATTAATTCTTACACCTATCAGAAGGACTAAGATCAATAACACAAAGGACAGCTCATGCTGATGAGAGTGCAAAATTGTACAGCCACTATGGTGATCCCTCACAAAATTGGAAATTGACCTGACTCAAGACCCAGTTATACACTTCTGTTCCTATGCAAAAAGGAGCCTCAATTCTACCAGAAGGACAATTGCTCAACTGTGTTCATAGCAACATTATTCATAGTAGCCAGAAAACGGAAACAAGCAAGATGCCCCTTAATGGAAGAAATGGTTAAACAAATTATGGTAGAAGTACACAATGAAGTTCTACTCAGTTATTAAACAAAATGATCTCATGGATTTTTCAGACAAATGGATGGAACTAGAAAAATATCATGATGAGTGACATAACTCAGCCCCTGAACCACAGACATGGGATTTACTCACTTATATGTGTATATTAACTGTTAAGCAAGGGACAAAGGTTCTTTATTCCACAGACTCAGAGAGCCTATGCAACACAGATGGCAATATTGGGCACAGTGATCTATTTGGTAAATAGATCTCCCTGGGAAATAGGATAGTGCAGGGAGGCTGGGTGAAGATGCAAATGGTAGTAGTGGAATTAGGTGGCAGAAAAGTTAAGCAGGCAAAGAATATACGTAGTGACAACCAGAATTGGAGGACATTTACTGGGTGATCAGGAGCCACAGTGCAGTGGAAACGCATGGGAACTTGTGAGGTAGACCATAGGAAGTTCCTCTAGTCTGGGGGGATAGGGAGTCTGAACAGCCCATCTCCTGTAGCACGGCAAAGCGTCCAATGTTGGAACTGGGACACCATCCCAGATATAAAACCTTCAACCTATGGTCTGTCCTTGCTGTAGGATCCACTGGGACAACAGATGAGTAGAATCCCATGCCAAAAAAGAAAGCCCATGCCAGATGCTAAATGGCATGCCAGGCACTATACTGGATAGCATGTAGATGATTTCTAAAGATGTTCTGCTCTGATCATAGATCAGTTCCTATCCCATTCTGCATCAGATAGGCTTCCTCTTTCAGCTGTTTGGAACAGATGTAGAGGCCCAGGACCAAATATCATGGAGAACTCAGGGAACCCCACAGAAGAGGAGGTCGTGGATTCTAGGGTCCACAGGTGTTGAGGACATGAAAAGCCCAAAAGAGTCAACTTACCAGCACATTTAGGGACTCACAGAAACTGAAGCTGCAGACACAGAACCCGCAGGATTCCCTAAATGTTTGGCTTGGTGTTTTTGCAAAAAACCAAGGGGCTGGAGTGTGGGAAGTCTCTGACCCTTTTACCTGTCGTTGAGACTGTTTTGCTCTTGCTGAGTACCTCATCCACCCTTGATGTAGGGAGTAATACGTGGCCTTGTTCCACCTTGTTATGTCCTTTTTCAGAAGTAACCTTGGGAGTACTGCTCTTTTCCGTGGATAAGTGGGGGTTTTGCTTCATGTGTGGGGCCAAGAGATTAGACCAGGAGAAGAGGACTGTAAAGAGGGGAGCTGGGTGTAGAGGGAGAGTAGCAGTTGGTTAGGATGTATTGTAAAAGAGATGAAAAAAGTAGTAAATTGTGAAAATTGAAATCATTTATTCAGCTAATTTGAAACAGTGACAATGATCTAATTTAACTAATGCATTAATGGGGTCCTAACAGGTTAAAATAGAAGATAAGAGCTGATTAGAAAGTAATCTAACCAAGCCATATGAGGAAACTGACTCCATCATTCAGTTCCTCTCCAATTCTCAGCTTCTTTCTCTACTGCAATGTATTAAGTTGTAAATGTTTCTTAAGGAGAAAATTCTCTTCTGGAGGACTCAGGCTTTTCCCAGAAGGAGATTTCAGAGGAATTTTGAATTTCATGGGGTCCAGCCTTTATCTAGTGTTTAGGCAAAGAGATAGATATAAGTGTCTCTTTAAAATATCTTTATTCCTGGAAAGCAGGCAGACAGGTTACAGGAATGACAGGGTGGTGACAGAGAATCTTTTAAAGTTCAAGTGTGAATTGCTAGGTTTGTGCCACAGGGTGCAGTCAAAACTGCCTACAGTACAGTTGCCAAGAAGACGAAGAGTGGAAGGCTTGGTAGTAGCTGACCCAACAGAGCTGAATAGCTGAAAGGATAGAGAGTGCAAAGTAGAGCCAGCTTGCCCTCAGGAACATCATGAGCATTGCCTTCTGGACTTTTGATCTTCTGGGTTACATGTCCAAAGACCCCTCTCTAAAATTTGCTCCATACTCAACAGCTCTTCGTAAATGCCTGACTGTCCCAGCCCTAATGTGACTTTTGTTAAGTTCCAATATTCCAGACAAACACTAAGTCATCTGTAGTCGCTACCACTCAGGGCTTCTAATAAAGGGTTTTTCAGGCAGGAGGCAAACACAATACCATCCCTTTGAGACATATTGGTTTTCAGGCACACAAATTCCTTCTCTATCCTTACAGGAAGCATAAACTACAGTAGGGCTATAGCTGATCTTTATCATTGGGGGCTCTGATTGTTTTTTTTTACCACCTTTGAGATAAAATAATTCCTGTGGCTTTCATAAAGTAGGCAACAATTTTGAGGGAATTGTCAGTTTCTCTCTTTATCATTCACAGGACTCCTCATTCATTGTGTGGAGATTTGGGTCCAGAAACTTCTAGAAGAATCTAATCTAAATTGGTCTGTGATAGTATCAACCCTGGATTTCTCCTGGGTCTACAGAGCTGAGGTAAAAATGAAGTCAGAACTCTCCATTCACATATTACTGTTACATATGACAGATGAATAGATGGATCAGCCATTTAGAGCACTGGCTGCTTGTCCACAGTGTGTGGCTTTGATTTCCAGAACTAAGAAGACAGCTCACAACTGCCTGTGACTCCAGACATGTGGGATCTGATACCATCTTCAGGCCTCTGTTAGTACCAAACATGCATTTATTTTGTAGACACACTTAAAAAACACTCATACACCAAATTAAAATTAAATTTAATTAAAAATTAACAAACACATGATGAAAATCTTTTATAATATAGAGTCACATGTACTTGTCTTTATGTTGTTTGCATACCTGGTGCTCAAGGATGTCAAAATAATTTATCAGATGTCCTGTCTTAAAATTACAATTATTTCTGAACTATGTAATAGGTAACCAACAACAGTAGTACTACTATGTCAACTCTCCAGCTCCCACATATGTAGTTATATATAGTTATAGTAGTAGATGAAGATACCCCATGTTCTCCTTCTGTCTTTTACCATTTGAAGGAGATGAATGTCCCCCGTTACATGGCCAATAAACAATTTAGTGACTTTCTATCCCTCTGTGAAAGGACTCTCCACTTACTTTCCTTGTTGACACAGTTGTCTTGATATAAGGATGATGAAAGATTTAGATGAATTGAGTACAACCCTATTATATTAGGAAAAATTCCATAATTTGATACTATCCTTTAACTTAGCCAAAAGGCTGAGAACTGGTAATTTCCATAAATTGAGATATGCTTTTTTTGGAGGGAGAAGTGTCAAGAGAGCATCTCTACAAATGCACGGCTATCCAGGAACATACTCAACGGATGAGGCAGCCTTCAGACTCAGATTCAACTGCTTCTGTCTTACAAGTACTAGGACTTCAGGTATTCACCCCTATAGTGAGTTGACACATGTTTTAAAATGACCTATTTTGAATCACAGAATGAAAGGATAGAGCAAAGATTTAAATAACTATTACTTTATTGGTGAAGAGTAACACTTCTTGAAACTCTATGGTGTAATAATTTCAACTGGTATATTGTTTTGCTTGTTCTCAAGTGACATATTGATATCAAATAATTAAAAAT
Organism: Cricetomys ansorgei; assembly: GCA_026225945.1. Lineage (NCBI taxonomy): Eukaryota > Metazoa > Chordata > Mammalia > Rodentia > Nesomyidae > Cricetomys > Cricetomys ansorgei. The sequence continues at coordinate 8,409,951 of JAMJFZ010001232.1, forward strand.
AAAATAAATATCTAATCAAAAATAATACTCACTCTAAATTTTTTTTCATTTTGGGGGAGAGTTTATGAGACAGGTTTTTTTCTATTGCAGTGGCTGTCCTGGATGGATGAAACTGTGTAGACCTGCTTCTGCATCCCAAATTGGGGTTTTATCCCAAAATGGGATTAAAACGTATACCAACACATCATGGCAATGATTTTTTCTTGTGAAAGCTTTCCCTTATGTAATCCAGATGTCGTAGCCTCTAAAGGCTTATGTACAGTTTTTATGCATTATGAATTTGTTCATGTAAAAGAAAACTAGCATGTAAGCTTGAGGACAGAGATTCAATTATTCCCAGTTGGTGTTATCCTTTGGGAAGATTTAGAAAATGACACCCTGATAGGGAAAATACATCACTACCATGGGTTTCAGAGTTTTAATCCTCACAGGAAATCCATTTACCACACTGCCTTCATGCTTTAGGTGAAGGATATGAGGTCTGAGCTTTATCTTTATCTGCCATGTCTGGTACTTGTTACCATGCTTCACTCATGGTGTTCCTACATCCCTCTGGAACCAAAAATAAAATTAAAATCCTTTATAAATTGCATTTGACATGGTGCTGTATTACAGCAACAAAAAGTCCATGTCCATAAAGTTTTACTCCTGGATGTCTGATTTCATGTAACTGCAGAGATGTGTGATATCTAAATGTGTACCTTGTCATTTAAATTCATATAGCTTGTATTTCTGAGAGTTTAGGTGCAAACAAAATAGAGAGGGGCATCATAAGTCTTAAACAGAGAGTTGACACTAGTCAGATATTTTCTTTGGAACAAATAATCTTTTGTACCTGAGTGTAAGTGTGTTGGCTAAAGATTTTACCAAAACCTTTATAGTCATAGGTTCCCTGCAGTATGAGATGCAGTATGAGATTGTTCATGTCTTCAGAGACTACTTTGATATAAAAAGGCTGTAAAATATCAATGGCACATTAAAGACTTTACTCTTGTATGAATTTTTTCATAATTTGAAAGAATACTGTGCTGTGCAAAGACTTTATCACACAAACTTCATTCATAGGGTTACATTCCAACATGAACTATTTCATGCCTTTTAAGATTATTGTGAGCTGAAAAGGCTTTCCCACATTGATTACATTCATGGGGTTTCTCTCCAGTATGTGTTCTTTTATACACTTGGAGATGACTTTGATTTGAAAAGGTTTTACCAGAATGATTACATTCATAGTTTTTTCTCTCCAGTGTATGTGTTCTTTCATGTATTGGGAGACTGCTGTGTTGTGAAAAGGCTTTACCACATTGACTACATTCATAGGGCTTCTCTCCAGTATGTGTTCTTTTATGTGCTTGGAGAGTACTGTGTTGTGAAAAGACTTTACCACATTGATTACATTCATAAGGTTTCTCTCCAGTATGTGTTTGTGTATGTACTCGGAGATCATTGTGTTGTGAAAAGGCTTTCCCACATTGAATACATTCATAGGGTTTCTCTCCAGTATGAGTTCTTTCATGACGTCGAAGGTTACTGTGATATGCAAAGGCATTGCCACAGTGATTGCATTCATAGGGTTTCTCTCCAGTATGTGTTCGTGTATGTATTTGGAGAATACTGTGATATGAAAAGGCTTTACCACAATGATTACATTCATAGGGTTTCTCTCCAGTATGAGTTCCTTCATGACGTCGAAGATAACTCTGACGTGCAAAGGCTTTCCCACTGTGATTACATTCATAAGGTTTCTCTCCAGTATGAGTTCTTTCATGATATCGAAGATGACTCTGATGTGTAAAGGGTTTACCACAGTGATTGCATTTGTAGTGTTTCTCTACAAAATGAACTTTTTCATGGATGCAAAGGTGTTTGTGGTTTACAAAGTTTTTACCACATTGATTGCATTCATGTGGGTTCTCCCTAGTATGTGTTTTTCTATGTACTTGGAGACTAATGTGATGTGAAAAGGCTATACCACATTGATTGCATTCATACTGGGTCTCTCCAGTATGAATTGTTTCATGCCTGCAGAGAAAAATGGAATTTGTAAATGCTTCCTCACATTGGTTACACTGCTCAATCTCTTTAGCTGTATGATTTAGTTTTATACGTTTGCCTAGTTTTTAAGAAGAATCAGATTTCAAGGTATTATCATCATGTTTACACTCATAGTTTCTCTTCGATATGCGACCTTCGGTGTGTGAAAAGATACCTGTGGTTTTTAGAGCACTTAATATATGATTCACATTTATAGCACCCTTTTTCATGAGTTTTTTTTTTTTTCCTGATACCTTTGAAAAAACTGAAATGACTCAGTGCTTTACCACACTGGATCCATTCATGAAAACTTCCTATAGAGAGAGTCACCCTACATTTACAAATTGAACTGAGACAATTTCCACATTGCTATTACTCATTGGACTTGTCAACACATCATGTTTGCTGATATAGTCCCAATAATGTTGGAAAACTAATTAATTGTGAAATTGTATTACATTCAACAAGTCTACACATAGTGGGGACTACTACAGTTCTGGGATGGAGAATGGTACATTCCTTCTTTCCCTATCTATCCCTTACACTCACATGGCTTGGATCCAGACTGGTTTATAGTATATGTGTTAAAGGAAGAATAACATGTAAAAGGTTTTCAGATTGCATTCACACTGTGTAAATTTTTGTTCCTCAGAGAGATATGGCATAGAGTTTAAGGTTCTCCACAATAACCTCCTTGGTGCTTATAAACTGCCCTTCTCTGGCAGAGCCATCAGTGCTAAAGAGACTGCTGCTTAACATGGTTCCAGCATCTTGAGGCCCAAGGCATTCCAACTGGTGAAAATCAGCAAGACAGTTATTCATGATTTTCTTGGCCTGTTTAACTCTGGCTTTTCTATCTGTAAAAATGGTTCAGGAAAATGCTGGATTTAATGGGATAGAAATTAATGCTGCTTTGAACAATGGCTCAATCCACAGTGCTGTCTCTTTCCCACAACCAGTTTGGCAACTCATTCTGTACAGCATTACCTTGAAAAAGATTCCACTTGTTGTAATCATAATAAGAGTTTCACTGACTTCCTAGAACAGGCAAAATATCACGAACATGAGACCAGGGAGAACCCAAATCTAAGGGGATTGCTTCCTGTGTCAATAGCCTCTCATTAAATTTTGGCACAGGAAATTAGGAAAGTGAAACAGAACATATCAGAGAAGGATTTTATTAAACATGGTTATGCTTTAAAATGGGACACGATAGAGATTACAGCTTGGTATAATAGTAAAACAACACAGCTGTTAGATATCAAACCATTCCTGGACAGATTTGGCAGAAGAGGATTAGTTTGGCATTGCAGAAAGCTCGCTAAATCCTTCCCATTTTGATGCAGCAAGAAAGTGCGGTGGAAAACGCAATAAAGGTACCTTGAAATTAGAAACTATACTGACAGGACTGCAAAGAGAGACTTGAGAAAGAGACATGTGTTGTAAGGCAGAAACTGAGGCTGAGAAAACAGAGGCTGTCTGTGAGAATGGATGTAGGTGCTTAGAAACGAGATTACTGTCTGTTGCTTAGTAATTTGGACAGACCCTGTCTCGGAATTGAGGGGGAAGATATTCTAAGTTGCATACTTAACCTTACCCTTGCTTATATTGCCTAGAGTTCATAATGAGTTCATTGTGCTGTTTTTAAGAATTATTAACTAATGACCATTTTATTCTGCAATTGGTTTTTATGGTTGTGCTAATTGTGTTGTCTAATCTGAAAACAAACTATATAAATAAAGCCGTTTTGCTCACAGAATCAAGAGTGCACAGAACGGTCTCTTTGTGCAAGAGCATGGGCATGAAAAAGGCAATCTTGGTATCCTGATCTTTTTTTCTTCACTGCCCTGGCAAAGACCCATTTCAGGCCCTGTCTTCTACAGATGCTGGACTCCTGCATTTCCCAGTAAGCTTCTGTATGTCAATACACGAATATGATTAACATTAGCTTTACTATGAACTATTTGCTAAGTAGAAGGGTCAGAGAGATGCTATTCATTTAATCATCGTATATACTTTTTTCACTACCTAATGGTATTAAAAAGTGAATTGACAGTTCCACAACACTGCTCTTACAGGCCCATTATTAAAATGCTGATATCTGTTATGGCATTGTTTCGTTTTCTTATTTTTTAGAAGAATGCCTGGCAAATACGAATCAGCTACCTGATATTGAGGTACATGGTGTGGGGAAAATTTACTAATCAACTACATAAATAAAGCTCTGTTTATTTACTCTCTTGCTTTTTGTTAAAACTTCTAGAGTACATTAAAATTCATTCAGATGTACATTTGTATCAACTTTCACATAAAAATTACCTTTCAGGTCTTCGAGAACTTTGGCACTGTTCTTCAATATTCTGATCTTCCCATCTATAGCCTACAATATTGTATCAAAAAATACGATATATAATTGGAAATTAAGCAAACTTATGTTATAATCCCTTGTGAGCCTTAGAGTCAGGCCTGCTTTAATTAAAACATCTTTCCTACTTCCCAATCAAAATCACAATAGAGCATGAAGAAACAAAAAAAAAAAAAACCCACGTTTACTTATAAAAAGTGAAGGAAAGCTCACATTGTTACCTATACCAGAGAGGTGTGCATAGGTTTCCAGCATTACATCTTTGTAGAGGCTCTTCTGGGAAGGATCCAGGAAAGCTCACTCATTTAGAATTTTTTTCCCTATGATTACCTGAAAGTCTGCATCGCAGTGAACAAATGAAAGCTTTTTAAAACCAAATGCAGTATAACAGGGTTATACACTGTAAGATTTGTGTTATGCATCGAAAGCAACTTATTTTCCTCTAATTGCTTTATAAATCATAAAGATTTTAGAATAAAAGATTATTGCCATTTTTATGTGCATGTTTGTGGATGTTAGAGAATGTCTTCCATATGGATACAGGTGACACACCAGAAAGCGAGGTGTCAGGTCCTCTGGGTCTCATGTTGAAGATGGCTATGAACATCTTCACATTGGTGATTGGATCTGAACCCAGCTCATCTCCACGAAAAAACATGCTGAGGACCTGCCCAAACCTGTGGCACCTTTCATCCAATAAATGCACAGCATTTCACAGAATAACAACAAGTAAGAAAAAGAACTTAAAAAAAATAAATAATCTCTGGGAACATAATATATCAATATTAACATGTTGAGTATGTTCAATTTGCAACATGAAATCAATACAACCTAAAGAAAATTCCCAACATTTACGAAAGCAAAGATGATTCCAAAGCTACAGACAAACTGGAAACATCTAGAATTCTCCATAGGATTATGAATAAAAAGTACATACTGACACAATGTGACTTCTGAACTTACCAAACAGTTATAACAATCAAAGTTATACAATATGTGTCAGAGAAAAAAAAGTGAATCAAAAGAAAACTCTAAGAACAATGTACAGAAAAAACGTAGTCAAGATTTAAACAAAAGCCCTAAGGAAACTCCACTGGAAAAGTGTGGTCTTGGCCAATGTTAGCAAACTATGTATGAGTCTACTCATATAGAAACTAAATAAACGCAGACTACACAACTCCACAAATTATCTCCACTTGGCCACTAAACTGTTATCTTACTGTTTCTTGAGTTAATGATTTATTTTCCAAAGAGAGACCTCATGTTCTGGAGGTATCTCTGGAAAGAAAAAAGTCATAACGTCTTCTATTGCTCTGCAGCCCCTCACAATCCCTATGGTTTCTGGAAAATCCAGCCCCACTGATGTCCAAACACAAAACAGTGTTGAAAAATAATTGAATTTCTGTTTCCTGCCACGATATAGGGAACCTAAACTATCCACTCATTCAAACCCATGGACAGCAGAGAAGTCTCTCCAACTCAAAAATGCCTTTCATGCCCTGGAATTGAATTTCCCTGGATCACTCCATTGTGGTGAGAGGAGCAGAAGGTTAAAAGGATTCTAATCAACCAGGCAGTGGTGGTGCACACCTTTCTTGTCAGAATTTGGGAGGCAGAGGCAGGTAGATCTCTGTGAGTTCAGGGACACCCTGGTCTATATAATGAGTTCCAGGACAATCAGAGTTACAAGAGATAAAACATGTCTTGAAAAATATGCACACATGAGAAAGATTTCTGATCAACTACTACTGCTGAATGATGACCCCCATCACCTCTTTTCTATCTTTTCCTAAACTGTTTCTGTGATTAATAACACAAACCTGAAAGTGGATTTCTGCATTCAGAATGTCTAGCATCGACACCTTCAGTTTTCCAGCATGTCTTCAAACTGCACACACAAAGCAAATCCTGTGTGTGCACCCTGGACAGGGATGTTACAAGCACCACAGCTTCTCACAGCCAAAGCTGCAGAACATTCACTTACCTGGGATTCTACACTCAGGGAGGCTCAGAGGCCAAGGGCATCTGCCCAGGTACCACATGCAGCAAAAGAGCTACAGTCTAGCTTACAGTCCATCACAGTGTCAGGAGCTCTGACGTTCATTGGACCTGTTCCTCCTGGTCAGGGGAATTGTCAGGGCCGGAAAGTGCCTGAAAGGGGGGTGGGACTGAAGGGCCTTATGAGGAGAGGTGAAAAGAGAGGAGAAGGGAAGGGAATAGACCAGACACACACAGTATCACTGAGCTCAGGTGGAAAAGAGCTGAAATTTTATTTTTTGTCTCCAATCTTATAACCCTTTCCTCAAGGGGCTACATGCAGCTACAGGGATTACAAAAAAGGTGTTAATTACAGGGTGAGGGAGTACATAGGTGAAAACATCCTGAAGCCAAGATAAGTAACAGAACAAAACATCTTCCCTGCTGGGGCAGGATGTTTACCCGGGGAGATAACCTCTCAGTGGAGTTAGATTCTAGCCAGAGAAGGAATGTTTCCTTAGATAGCCTTTGAATTCCTTGAAACTAGCCCCTCAAGCAACTTCTTTTGTGACTCAGTTTTGCCCAGAATATTTCCCAGTGACAAAATAGGCTTGTAGCCAGAGGCTCACAGCAGAATCTAGGCTCAGAATCTGGGGGGCTCACCAAAGGGACCGTGGCTCTCTCATTCACCAAAGGACTCACAAATTACCTTCTTTATGTTCTCCTGTTTGCCAGGCATTCCCAGAATCTCTCATTAGCTACAGCCACCCAGATGAACCTCATGAATGTTGTGTTGGACTTCAGGGATCCAAACTGGGACCCCCAGGGTCCAAACCGGAACGCCACATCCCCACAGAGACTCACAGACGGGATATCGATGCAAATAGCAAGAGGATTTATTCCAGTGCACTGGGACCGTTCTAACACGCAGGATAGAAGCCGGCCCCAAGGAGCAAATGGTGAAGCTTTTTATACAGTTGTTGGGCATAAACCGAATTGGTACAAGTTGATTGGTCCCCAAATTGTTTTCTCATTTTGATAGATAGGGGCCAGTTAACCTTTAAGTTGATGATAGCAAGGTCACGGGCACCAGGAAATGTACACTTAGGGTAAAATCCCTTGCCCAAGGCTATTAGGCGGTGCCTGTAGCCGCCGCTCATTTTAGGAATGTGGGCTGGGTCACAGTGCTCTTGAATTAAGCCTGACAATAATTGTTTTGTGGTTTCTGGGGTGGGCTAGTTCCTGGAACAGGGAGTTCTGGAATGTACTGTTAAGAGTTTAGGATTAAGGGCCTGGGGTCTCCGGCCTCACATTTCCCCCATTTTCTTAAACCCTTTCAGTTGCAGCTCCCGTAGTGTATGAGTGGAGATGCCAGCTCTGCCCTTCTACTTTATAGGTAATTAGGGCACTAGTCTGAGAAATTTTATTTTAGTATTACTTCTTTCAGCCCACACATGCACTTCCTGATTGCTCATAGGTGTAGGATCCACTGTTTTCACAATCCATTACACAATAAATGTCCAGGAAAGCCATCCCTTTGCCTCATGACTAGGAACTCTGCAGGCAAACCTAGGTCAACTGGAAACAGTAGCAACAATTAAAGCAAAAAGGGGCCATAAACTAGAAAGCAAGGAGGGGCACAGAGGAGGGAGGAAAGAAAAAGTGGAAATGATGTAGTTATATTCTCAGAAAATTATCTAAACAGCTGAATCCGGCTTTAAGGTCTTTGGGATTCTTCCAGGAACTGTATTACAGAACACCAGGATTGCACACAACTCTTTTTCTTTTTGGTCCACATTTTAGGCCAAGAAAATAATAGCCTTCTGAGGCAAAGATACACAAGTTCATTTGATTTTCATTTGGTTGAACTAGTCTAAAAACAGGAAGTTGGTTTCATGATAAGTTCAAATACTTTATCCAGATTCTTTATTGCTTTGGTGTGTGAAACCCCGAAAACAGCCAGTGAAAACATTTATTGATCAACAGAAATTGATTATTGACTACTCATTGTTAATTTCAACCATTGCCAAAACAGGAAAGCTCTCACCCTCCTCCCAGTGCCTCCTTTTCTGTGATGTGAGTACACCAGCTTCAAAGTTGGTCAGGGAACTCAGTTGTTACACATGTCCTTCTTCATTTGTAAGTCTCCCATAAAAGCCAGAGAGCTTGGAGTAGAGGTCTCTCATTAACTGCTCTGCTCTCTTTACTCTTTTGATGAGTAGTCAAAGCCCAAACTGGAAGGAGCTGTAGTAAATTCCCAAGCACGCAGTAACAGAGGCCAGATTAGATTTCAAAGCAATTCACAATTACAGAGGAGGCATGCCTGGGCTACAGGAGTCATTGCAATAAAAAACAAATGAATAAACAAATAGAACTTATGGAAAATGGAATGGAATTGTTGATGACCAGCAAACATTGGAGGACAGAAACAAATAAAGATTAGGGCAGTGATGCATTAGAGAAAATGAAATTTAAAAAAGTGATACCGATAACTGACTCCTTAAAAAGATAAATACAATTGAAAACAGATTTAGCTATATAGGCATTGAAAAGGGCCCTTCCCTGGTATATAGGATGTCATTAATAAGATCGAGATTCACCTTGTTCCTATGAACAGTGATAGCTTCTCAGACTGAAACCAGATACACACAGATACAACCCATGTCCTGTGTCTCAAGCCTCTGATATGACTTAATTGTGTCAACCAGGATTGCACAGATAAGCATAGGAGAGTTCGCTAATTGTAAATTCAATATTCACTGATTCATGTTCAGCTCCAAAAATTGTATGCCCACCAATGTGGTCTGTCCTCATTCACATGGCATAGATTAATACACGCTGGGAAATGACATAATCATTCACCCTGTCTCTTCACAATGATGACTCCTGCTGCTGACTGCCTTAAAGTTCAGTCAGAGATCTACCTATTGTCAAATCTGATACTCCCCACAGAGTATATATTAACCTACCCACATATGCTTGCTGCTGTACTCTTAAAGAAGCTATGCTCCACATGAAAAACCTTTTACTGTGGGTGAGGTAGACTCAGAGGGTTAATTTTAAAACTCTGTGGTGTTACAACTCTTTAATTTCAAAATTTAGGAAAGTAGTCAGTGGGAGAGCAAGGTCATTGCTCTATGGAGCTACATACTGACATCAAGGCAACCCTCCTACGTCAACATAAAGACCTTATCTCAGAAACATTTTTCTAAAAGGCTATAGGTACTTCGGTTCTAGAATTAATGTGCCTTCTCAGAGATATATCATTCTACTCAAGAGAATAATAAAAAAAATATCACCAATAATTGCAAGCATCCCACTCTGGCTACTGTTCGAAGATAAGTCAACATAGAATTTATGTTATACTTCACATGTGCTGACATCATGAGATTTTTGCTTGGGGACTGTCAGCCCACAGTATACACTTTGAATAATGTAAGAAGGGACAGGAGACATCAAGTTTAGGCATTTAGGTAGATGGGAGATTTCCATAGCAAAGATACTCACAAAATTATTTCTTAATTACACCATTCACCTGAATCAGGTTTAATGACAGTGTCCAAAAAAGGAGGTTTTAGGGGATGAGAAATATACGAAACATAGAAGATGGGAAAGATAAAGGCCGGGGTCAGGAGGTCTTTCACAAGCTATGTCTTATGCAAAGCAAGCATCTTAAGAAAAATAGCAACTTGTATACTACTTCTGGGAGAAAAAACGGATACAAATGGGGGCTTATGTCAATCAGCAGAAACTACCACACAATAGGACAAACTTAGAAGGAGTCTAATTAAACAATGCTGCACAAGAAATAGACATGGCATCTCAGGTACATTACTGACCAAACCACAATGGACTTGGGACTGATACCTATAGACCCATATGGTGGGAAGAGTTAAGTTCTCAGAATCTGAAAGAATCTGTCCCTGAAGGTGCAGATCCCAGACCATTACCAGCTCTCCAAAGCATATTTCTGGCTTCAGAGAAGGAGCTCTTTTTTCTCTATCCATCAGGACTTAGGGAAAGCTCCATGGCCCCCACACTGGGACCCTGTCAGTCCAGCATGTTCCTGGGTTGAAGAAGGAGTTATGTTACTTCTCTATACATAGGGGCCTCAGGGAAAGTCTTGTTTGATCAGGCTAGCCCTCAACACACCATGATTTTCCCTTTGCAAATTGATATCACAAGGGCTTGTTTTCTCCTTCTGGAAGGACTATGCTTTTTTCAAGAAGAAATTTTAACTTTTATGGCACCACATGGCATAATGTTGGTTGTGACTCAGTAATGCCCCATTGAGCAGCTGGATAGAGGACTGTTGGTTGATAGTGGCATGAGCATTGTGGCCTGTTATAAATATGGTTCTCTGTGGTGAGCCCTTCAGACTCTGGGCCTAGACTCTGCTGTGAGCCTCTGGCTAATATTGCCTCTCCTTTATTGGGAGATCTTCTGAGCAAAACTGAGTCATGAAAATATTAAGAACTGCCCAAGAGCGGCTTGTTTCAGGGGAGTCAAAGTTCTTTGAAGGAATGATCCTTCTCTGGCTAAACATTCACCTCCATCCAGAGAAGCCATTGTCCTAGGCAAGCACCTAGCCTCACCCAAGAAAGCCATTGTTCTAGGAAAGCTCCTAACTTCAACCAGGAAAGCCATTGTTCTAGGCAAGCCTCTAACTTCACCCAGAAAAGCTATTTCCCTGGGCAAACATCTAGCTTCCCTGAGACAGGTTATCTCCCAGGACAATTATCCTTCTCCAGCAGTAAGAAGGAAGCTCCTAGGTTTAGGTTTAACTCAGAGAATGGGATGCTCTTCTCATGTATTCTTTTACCCAGTGATTGGAACCTTCATTGTATCTGTGATCATTAACTTTGTAACTTCTGCTGGTGCACATTGTCCCCTGATGAAAGGGGTATAAGAATTGAAAGAAAAATTAAACGTTAGCTCCATTCCATCTGAGCTCAATGATACTGTGTGTGTCTGGTCTATTCCCTTCCCTTCGCATCTCTTTTCCCCTCTCCTCATAAGTCCCTTCAGTCTCGCCCCCCCATTCAGGCACTTTCCGACTTGTCAGGGTGGCCCTGGCAGTTCTCTTTTGTTAAGGCTTGGAGCCAAATGTCTCTTTAATCCTGGTGAACAAACAATTACATTCTAGCATCTTAATCTCTAACTGGCCTCATGAGCACCTACCTATCTTTGGGTTATTTAGAGGCAGCTCTCCCTTAGTGAAATTCCACTTTGTGTCAATTTCTATCTCTTACGCAATTAGAAGTCCTTTGTATCATCAGATCTACCCCTCTGCATCAAAGATTAGCAGGAGTGCTACCAAATACGTGGGATGATATTGAAAACCTCCACAAAACTGATTCCAAAAAAAGAGTACATCTAAATGTCAAATACAAAGTATGGAAGTATCAGAAGATACAAGACAAATAAGGCATCTCTGAATTTTGAAGGTGACTTCCACAGATTTGCCAAAGTATGGTGACATCAACAAGGATATTTCTAAACACAATCCCCTGTTCCCATAGTTCTGTGTAGACACAGCACAAAGAAAGAAGTTACTCATAGGTGGCACATTCATCCAGGCAGGTGGAAAGACCACACAGCACCTCATAGGACACAGATTTTGGCTGCAAGTTCCCACCTAGTCCCGGGGATGACCCACCACACTAGCTCGCAGGGTTCTACCAGCCACTCCTCCATGTCTGGGGAGGTCAAACACTCTCTCATCACGTTATGGCTTCAGAGCTCACCCATGTTTCCCTCACCGGACATAGGAGAAGTGGTCACAGCTCAGGGCACCATTGGCACCTTCCTGAGACCAGGCTGCAGCACAATGCCCAGAAGAGATCTGTGCCTCTTCTAACTGTGGGCTGGACTCAAAGCCCTGTTTGGCTAGTGAAGCATTATTGACATGACTATCTGCTTTATGGTTACACTGTGCTGAAGGAAAACAGTGGTTCCTGGCACCGGTTTCCACCATAGGCCAAGACTTTGCCAGATCTGCAATGAGTTGCTTTTCAGAAGCACTTGCACCTGGTCTCCAAGAGTTGACCCTTCTTGTCTTTCTGCACTTAGTAGGCAGTATCTACCTTCCTTCTGCACAATCCAATACTCAACATGGAGTGGAGTGCTCCCTCTGTCCGACAGTAGAAGGGTCCCTAAAATAACTATGATTAAGGGATTTTAGTGAACTAGGTTTTCTTCCCCCTATGGCTTCACACTGCAGCTACTTTTTACCTAGTGGGCAGGGGGAATTCTGACAACCATGAGAGAAAAGCAGGAACAAGATCAGAAACACTTTTATGGGTCCTTACTCCACAAGACGGCTGGATGTTGGCTCCATTATAATAAGAGTTTCTACCAAGAAATCCAATCCAATCTCTTGACAAATGAATAATAACAGGTATAGACTCCATGGGACGTTTAATACTTAGTGAGAAATGGAATAGGGAAGAATCCCTTTAGAAGCACTAATGAAATCTACCACATCACCTTGATTGCATTGGTGAAAAACACTAAGCAGTATTACTCAAGATTTTCTAGATGAACAGAACTAAAAAAATGAGTCTCTCTATATGTGTGTAGAAAGTAGATTTATTAGAATGACTTATGGGCATTGATCTATCTACTTCAACAACTGTTGTCAACCAAGACAAAGTAGAAGAATCTTGTAGTTCTTCAGTCCGTGAGGCTAATGTCTCCGTTGGTCTTCAGTTTATACCAGAACTCTGAAGAAGTAGTTTCTAACATCAGAAGGAGTGAACTTCCTAGCCAGATCCAGGGCAGTCATGGAGAGATCTTCCTTCTTCTGTGTCCTGTTTATATGCAGGCAGCCACCAGAAGTATGGCAAAGATTAAAAATGGATCTTATCACTATAAAAGGTTGAGATAAAAGAACGTTCTCTTTCCACTTTAAACCTTTAATCAAGAAAAATCTATCACGGGTGTACCCAACCGTTTAAGTTTTAGTCAATCACAGATCTAGCCAATATGCCTTCCAAGAATAGACATCATAACAGTCAAGACAGAAGATCTGAGAAAGAGTTCCTACCTGCAGCTGTTAAAGACAGCAGTGGCATCATTTACAAAGAAACAAATTTCCTCAGCAAAGTAGTATGAGGATTTCATTTACATAGTTTGGACAAGTTTATGTAGAGTCTTCCTTTTCCTAAGCATGCTCAGTGAAAAAATCCAATTCTTAACATGGTCACAATGTAAAAGCATAGATATTTGGGGCCATTGTTAGCTCAAAGTCTTGCAGGAGCATGCATAAACCATAAAAATCATGGAAAGAAATGTATCTGGTATGTTCAAGTTGTACAACAAGATAGTAATGAAAATCAAGTAAATATTACTTTAAAAGTTCATTCCCTAGGGGTAGATGCATGCTACATGTCAATCATGATATATGATCTTAAGGATTTATTTATCAATGTTACAATTCTTACAAATGCAAAAGATAGGGCACACAAATACAGAAAAAATCTAGGAAAAGGCACTTTTCACAATTGTGAACTCCATTCTTAAATGGGGGGCTATGCTGAGTTATTTTATCCTCAGAATGTTAAAGTAAAGCTTGTGCGCTTAATGGAGAGTCCAGAGTTGAATTTTCCAAAGCTCTTTATTAATCACAAACCATATCAAATCTCAGGGAATTCAATACCCGGGCAGCTAGGCAGAGAGCTCACTCCAAGGCTTTCTCACCCCATGCTCTCTACTTGGTTCTCCTCCTGCTCGTTAGCTTCTTCTTCCTTGTTCTCTCTGCTGTCTGTTTTTTCTCTCTACCCTTGCCCTAGTTCTTTTTTACCCCAAATCCTCTCTGTCTCCACCCAGCCTTCCAATATACAAATCAATGGAGCCTAACCTTCATCTGCCTTAAGGCTGAGGAATATCTTATTCTTGTGGACAGCCGGATAGCCACTCCTTTGTTTACTGGTAGGCAGTGAATCCTTGAGGAAGGACAGAGCTGATTCCTTGAAGAACCAGAACAATTTGTTTTAACTCCTCCTGGCAGCTGTCTATGTCACATCTGTAACTGTAGAGAACTCCATTCTATTTTAATCTTTATTTCTATTTTTGTTGTTTGATTGTTTGCCTACTTATGTCTGTGTTCAATACCACAAGTGTTTAGAAGAGGGCAGTAGAGGCCTGGGGCTGATGTAACAGCAGATGGTTAGCTGCCATATGGTTTCTGGGAACAGAACCTCGGCCTGGAAAAATACTTAGTGCTCTTAACAACTGAACAATATCTAGCACTTCTTTTTAATTTAAAATGTTCTTCTATATATTTTAATTAAAATATATTACAGCACTTACCCATTCCTAGTCCTGCCTCCATCCCTTCCCAAAATCTTCCCTACCAAGTTATTCTGTGTTAAACATGTATAAATGAATATGCCCAAAAGTATGATTATGACCCGCCAAGTCCATTTTTGTTGGTTGAATGTACATGGTTGTAGGAATGACCACTCTGTGCTGGATAAAAAAATTGGGTGCTCAGCCCTGCCTGAGCCTATATCCTCATAAAAAGGAGAATTCCATTTTTTTAATGATAAATAGTTGTCTGACCCCTGAGTGACCTAGGCTTCCTTGGACAAGAATAACTATCAAGAACAGAAAACTTGGTTTGGGAATGCCTCAGCATTTAAAAGCACTTCCAGAACACCCAGGTTACATTCCCAGCACAAATAGCACCTACTACAATATGTAACTCCAAATTAAGGGGTTCTGAAATCTTCTGGCCTCCCTGGTCACCAGGCATGAATGTCACACAAACATGTGCATGCAGGCTAAACACCCCTACTATTAGAATAAAGAGAAAAATTATTTTTGTAGAAAGGTAAGAGATAGCTTGCATTTAAAAGTTATTTTTCAAGCTGTGTTGTAGAGCATAATTTAATCCCCACATTCAGGACACAGGGGCAGGAAGATGCTCTGACCTTGAGGAAAACCTGTGCTACATAATCAGCACACACACACACACACACACACACACACACACATTCATACACACATTGGAAGGATGAAAAACATGAATAACACAAAGGAAAAGAGGCACTGAAAAATCTAGAGAATATAGGATCTCTTAAAGTCATTTCTGGTGTTGCCACTGGTTCCAATACAATCAATTGCAAATAAATGAATGATGCCAAGCACGGCAGTACATGCCATTAACCTCAGCACTTTGGAGACAAAGGCACTGTGGTCTGCACTATCTTAGGTCATGGTGGTCTGAGAAGTCACTTCCAAAGTCAGATCCATATCAAAAACCCTGAAGTTTCAACAACCTGAACACAATTTAGATTTATTTTCTGTATTTGGGACAAGGTATCATTTGGAACATCAGCTGTCTTCAGTTCACAGTTCACTATAAAGTATAGTACATATCAAATTGTTAATTTGCACTCATAAATATTTAATCCGGGGCCTTTGGAACATCATTCCTAGCATGAGTCTTCCATAGAAGAAGGAACTGAGAAGCAATTTGGTATTTGTCAGGTTGGAAGTAAAGGAGAATTTTTTTTTCATATCATTTTTCTGTAATAGAAAATAAATTCTTCACTAGTAAAATAAATCCTAATCATAATTTCACGTCACTTTATTCTTCACAGTACCTCCCAACCACTCCTCTCCTGTGGATGCACTCCCTTATTGTCTCTCATTACAACAGAATTGGATATTAAGAGATTACAAGAAAATGTAATGAAATAAAATATAATAAAATGAGGCAGAAACTATCATTTCAAAGTTGGAAATGCAACAGGAGGAAAACATTCCTGAAGGCAGGAAGCGCATAAAAATACTCAAGTAACAGCTACAATATACATGCAGAAGAGCTGGTGCAAATCCATGTAGGTCCTTTGCTTGCTGCTTCAGTCTCTGTGAGCTCATAGGCTCCTTCCACAGTAGATCCAGAAGGCCTGTTATCTTGGTATTCTCCATCCAGTCTGGCAATCTTTCTGACTCCACTCCCTTGGAATTCTCTGAGCTCTAAGGGCAGGAATTTGATGCAGACCTACTATTTAGACGCTCTCTGCATAATTTCTGTCTATGTTCTCTGCATCTGTTTCCATCTATGGCTGGAGAAAGCCTCTCTGAAGGTAACTTGTTAAAATATTCGTAAGTAAGGCAGCATAACATACAGAATTATTTTATTGATTTATGTTTGAAACCAGTACCATTTGGTTTTATCCTACATCTCTGGGATATCTTGTCTCTGGTTCTTGGTTACACTGTCAATAAGCACTGTCAGGTATGGTATCCTTCTCATGGAGTAGGCCTAAGTCCAATCAAACATGTTCTGTCTATTTTTTTTTATCACATCAACTCAAAGGCTTTCACAGATTAACAACTAGAAGAAAAATCAAATAAAAGAAAGGTAAGAAAGAAGAAAGAAGAGAAGGAAGGAAGGAAGAAATAATGGAAGGAAGGATTGAAATAAAGAAGGAAATGGTCCTGGGGAATACGAGGTATCAATATTAAGATGGTGGGTATGTTTGAACTGCAGTGTGATGTAAATACAATCCAAAAAAAATTCAGAACAATTTATAACAGGAAAGTTGACTTCAAAGCTACATGCTAAGTTGAAGAATTAAAATTCTATATAGGATTATGAAGAAAAAGTACAAACCTTGACAAAATGTGACTTCTGAACTTGCCACAGAGTTACAACAATCAAGAATGTGATCAACGTTTGTGAAAGAAAAATAGGGTAGAAAGAAAAGGCCAACAACAAAAGCATGAAAATATAGTCAGGTTTTAAATAAAAGACCCGTGGAAAATGTGTCAGGAAAAGTGTGATGTTGACCAAGGTCATCCAAATACCTGTGATCCTTCATGTATCAAAATAAAGCAAACACAGACTCACAACTCCCACTAAATTTACCCAAAGTGACCACTAAACTGCTGTGCTACTGACCAATCAGCTACTGATATTTCTTATAAATACAGAGGGCTCATGTGCCAGAGCTCTTTCTAGAAAGGAGGTGATCACAAAGACTTGCTATGGCTTTGAAGCCCCTCACACCCCTTGTGATTACAGGCAAGCCCAGCCCTGCTGATGGCCAGATCCAAGACAATGTTGAAAAACCGTAACCCTTACCCTAACCCCAACCCTAAGAATACATTAATGGCTGCTTCCTGCCACATGGACTATGGCACAAGATGTGGAATCTGCCCTATTGACCCGTACAACCTCATGAACTCCTGAGGAATCCCTCTATCTCAGGAATGCCTGTTTGTGCCCTGGAATTTCCAGAATCCTCACTATTGTGGCTGGTGTAGCTGAAAGTTAAAAATATTGTAGTCACATATTCATGAAAGATGACCCCATCGCCTCCTTTCAACCAGTTTCTAAACCATTTGTAATATTTTTAAGAGAAAACTGAAAGTGGAAGGCAGCGTTTAGAACTTCTAGAATCAACACCTTCAGTTCTTTAACCTGTTTTCTAACTGCACACCAAAAGCAATTCCTGTGTGTACACAGTAGACAGCAATGTTACAAGCAACACAGCTTCCCAAAGTCAGAGCTGCAAATCCTTTCATTACTCAGGGCATCCACACTCAGGGAGGCTCAGAGGCCAAGGGCATCTGCCCAGGTCACCATATGGACCGACAGAACCACAGTCTTGCTCACAGTCCATCCCAGTCCCATCAGGTCTGGCAGCATAGAGAACCTGCTCCTCATCAGGGGACAGTGCCCCCACAAACACGATGGCCTGTCTTGTGGTCTGTCTCCATGCCCCCTATAGCAGCATTAGAGGAAAATCCTGGAAAGAACACATATGCTACCTTGGACAGTTTCTCTTCTTTGCCAGGCCTTCCCAGAGTCCCTCAGTAAAACACATCTTCTGTTTTGGTTGAATTAGTCTAATAACAGTAAGTTAATTTCACAGGAAGTCCTATTCTTTATCCAGATTCTTGATTGTCATGGTTTGTGAATCTCAAGAATTGGACAATCAGGACATTTACCAATCAACTAAAATTGATTACCTGACTGCCCACGGGTAAATCCAACTAATGTCACAGAGGAAAGCTCTCACCCTCTTTCCTGCCACTCCCTTTTCTATCCTGTGACTACACCAGCTTCAATGTTGGTCAATGAGCTCAATTCTTTAACACTTTCCTCTGCGTTACTAAGTCCCCAGTAAAAAGCAGAGACGTTGGCTTCCCTCATTCACTGCTCTTTTCTTCTCGATGACCAGTCAAGGCCCAGGCCGGAAGGAGTTGGAATACTACCCTCTGCACTGGGTGGCAGTGGCAGGATTAGGTTTTCAAAGCCATTCTCAATAATAATAGAGTTAGGCGAGCCTGTACTGCAAGAGACATTGCTATGAACAGAAACAAATAAACAAATAGCTCTTGAGAAAAATGGAATGAAATTCTTAATGACAGGGAAGCACTGGATAAAGGAAACAAATAGAGATTAGTGTGGACGCCCGCCTCGCCTGCAAGGAAGACGCCGCACACAGGATTCTTCTGGTTCATGCTTTATTGAGGACTGTAGCTTGATTGAGTGTTGAGAGCGAAAGACCCTGAATGTGTGAGGCACCCTGCTTATATAGGCAACGTGACCATCAACGATTGGATGCATGTCCAGAACCTCATTAGCATAGGGGGAGGCGGCAAGCAACGTGACCATCAACGATTGGATGCATGTCCAGAACCTCATTAGCATAGGGGGAGGCGGCAAGGATTACTCAACTTGCGCCTGCGCTGTTACTTGTTTACTCCAGAACCGAGCAAGAGGAGCCCGGAAGCAGGAAACCGGTGCCATCTTGTAATGGCGTTTCAACTCGGCTCCCAACATCTCCCCCTTTTATATTAAATTGAGGACAAAGGAACATGCTAAGTCACCGATCAACCCCCTCCATCTACAGAGGTGAGGATCAAGGAAGTTAAGCATGTCCTAAATACCCAGGTTACCTTATCTTGTGCAATGAGGAGAACCTCTGAGATGTGCAAAGGCTAACCTTGGGTCGAATACGGGATGTGCCTATTCTTGGTGCAATGGGAACAAGCCCTCAGGGTGCAAAGGCCACATGCCCTAAATTGTCTTGAAAGAAAACATGTGGGGGAGATGGACTTCTGTCTCATTGGCTCTGATAACACACAGCTTAACTATTAATAAGAGGGTTGGACAATACATATCAACCATTGACCCAACGATTAAGCGTTGCTAACCAGGCCGCAGGGGAATGTCCCACATCAAGGGCAGCAAATGCTTGAATAATACAGAAGCAATCATCATAATACCCATAGTTCCCCGACCTGCCCATTCCTTGAGATACATGGTAGCATCCTTAATCCAATCCCAGAGTCCTGCTACCATGGATAAGTCCACACGAGTTGAATTGACATGTGCAATGGCCAGTCTTAGGTCCCTCATAGTAGCATCAAATTGTGATGACCAATCTGTCTTGAGATATTGAGAAAGTTCCCGTGACAAATTTGCAGCAACAGTATAATTATAATATTGAACAGATGTCATACATAAACCAAATATCAAACGGGTTATTTACAGTAGCTTTGTTTGGGCAATCATCCGAACCCAAAGATCCAATGCAAGGGGCGAAGGTAAATTATCTTTCCTACCTCTACACCGGGGGGCCCACTGAGGCTGACTGTGAATATAACTATAACTATTACTAATCTTAGGCCAACCACCCTTAATGTAAGTGCCATCTACAGTAGTCCAGTCATCTTCATCTACCCAAATTGCACTAGAATTGGAAAGTTGTATACAATTATTCTCGTTAGTCATAGTAAAACAAAGTGTTCCATTTAGGGAAAATGTACGATCTTCCCCTATAGCGCTGCGCTGATTGTAGCAAAGAAGCGGGGGAAAACTTGAGCATCATGCATCACTGGCATTGGTATGGGGAGTGTTGTTAGTATTCCCCATCGTTGTTCTGTGCGTATCGGGGGCCACTTTATCAGGATAATCTGGAGAGCCAGTAGCGTTTTCAAGATCCTCATCCTGTTCTTGATCTTCTAAGGGCTGTTTCACCATTCTCGTCAGACGAGCAGGCACCCAAATGGGGTTTTCTTGGTCCTGAGGAAAAACACAAACAGCTCCCCTGGATCTTATTAAAACTTGATACGGGCCCTTCCATTGATTAGACAATACATCTTTCCACTTGACATTTTCTAGTGGAGGTTGTGTAGACATAGCATGTCTATCTGCTGCAGATCTTCCAGCAGCATCCAAATTCAAAAAATTTAAGGTAAATAATATAAGGGAAATGGTACTTTTAGGTCCCATACTGGGGCCGCCTATTCCCCCTTTTTTTTTAAATTTTAGCTGAAGTTTTATTTATTATGTATAATTTGAAATCCAATAATTTTTTCCTGCTTGCTGGACGTTCATTTAACATGCCAGTCAAGGGAGTTGTAGCTGTGGCTGATAACAGGAACATCTAGCCACTGCAATGTTTTATGGGTTTTGTAGTCCATGACAACCTGAAGTTTGGAACTTTTTTCAAACATTAACCATAAACAAACTTCCAAATACAGGTAATAAAACCAAATACCAATTCACTGGAGGACCAGGACCAGTTGGCTGAATTTTTGGTCCAAACTCCTGAACATAGCGAAGCTTGTTATTTAGCAACCATAGCCAAGCAGCTGCTGAAAGAAAAACTCTAACACAGGCAGTGTAGATTCTGCCCAAGGTTTCTGAGTTGCTTTTTGCAATGATCCATTTTAAAATATTGTCTTCCTTTTGTATCATGAGCTCAGTGGAGGAATTATCAGAAAGCATACCATCAAGCTTGAGATCTAGGTCCAGTTTCTCTTCTGACCCCGAAGTTTCTGAGTCTGTGGTTTCTGAGTCAGAAGAGGAACTACTAGTCTCATCACTGGTTATTGTTAAATTTTCAAATTCTGCTAATACTGGGTATACCCTTTTCTGACTATTTATTTGTTCTTTCTTTTTTTCTTTTTTCTCTTTTTCTACCCTTTTTATATTTTTTTTAGGCCTCTTCCTCTTTTCTGTTTCTGACATGCTGTCTTGATGTTTTGCTAATATTCGCTGTCCTTCCCTTACCCTCTCTTGACATCGCTTATTAACCATACGCCATAATGGCCATGTACCGGCACGGAAACTTCCCTTTTCCTTTTCTCTCTGCAATTCTCCTTCTAGTTTACCCCAAGAAGGGATTGTAAGAGACCCGGTGGTTCCTGGGCGATGACAATTTAGACAAAGGCAACAAGCAAGAACAACAATAACCATACTAGCAAAAATGACCGCGCCTAGTGCAGGGTCAATCTCATAAAACAGCATACCTCTCAGAAAGAGTCTGGATCCACTTTCGTCCCGCGCTCCAGTTCTGAATCCTCCTGAAAACAGGGGTCTTCGCCGGTGCTCAGCTTATGGTCAGGTTCCCGGGTTTCGGCACCAAATGTGGACGCCCGCCTCGCCTGCAAGGAAGACGCCGCACACAGGATTCTTCTGGTTCACGCTTTATTGAGGACTGTAGCTTGATTGAGTGTTGAGAGCGAAAGACCCTGAATGTGTGAGGCACCCTGCTTATATAGGCAACGTGACCATCAACGATTGGATGCATGTCCAGAACCTCATTAGCATAGGGGGAGGCGGCAAGCAACGTGACCATCAACGATTGGATGCATGTCCAGAACCTCATTAGCATAGGGGGAGGCGGCAAGGATTACTCAACTTGCGCCTGCGCTGTTACTTGTTTACTCCAGAACCGAGCAAGAGGAGCCCGGAAGCAGGAAACCGGCGCCATCTTGTAATGGCGTTTCAACTCGGCTCCCAACAGATTAGACCAGGGATGCACTAAAGAAAATGAGATTTTGCTGGGTGGTGGTGGTGCATGCTTTTAATCCCAGGATTTGGGAGGCAGAGGCAGAGGCAGAGGCAGAGGCAGAGGCAGAGGCAGAGGCAGAGGCAGAGGCAGAGGCAGAGGCAGAGGCAGACAGATCTCTGTGTTTGAGGCCAGCGTGGTCTACAGAGTGATTTCAAGCACAGCCAGAGTTACAACAAAAAAATACTATCTTGAAAGAGACAGAGAAGTGGGGGAGGATGGAGAAGGAAATAAAGTATTAAAAAAGTTGATACCAAGAATTTATTTCAGAAAGATGAATAAAAATGAAAAGACACATAGCTACCCAGACTTTGATAAAGAGTAGGCCCTTCCCTGGTATAGTGAATGCCATTAGTAAGATACTGATTGAACTTGCCCCTCTGCACAACATTAGCTGCTGAGATCTGAAGTCTGACACACAGTTACAGCCAATGATCTCTGTCTCAAACTTGGAGCTGACTTAACTGTGTCAACCAGGACAGCACATAATCTGCAAAGGACGGTTCCCTAATTGGAAATCCAATTCTCACTGGCAAAAGATAACATTCTCAAACTATACGCCCATCAATATGCTCTATCTTCATTCCCATGCCATGTATGAACACATGCTAGGAATTATAAAATCACTCACCTTGCCCCAGTCATATCTTCTTCATAATGGTGACCTCTGCAGTTGACTCTCTGAAAATTCAGCCAGTGACCAGCTACTGCCTACCCTGTTTCCCCAGAAGTATATACAATAAACTATTTCTCCCTTTCTGGTCTGAAGGCAGAAGTCATGCTCCACCTGCAAATACTTCTCCTGCAATGGACAGTTGACTCTGTGATTCAAATTTTAGAACTCTGTGATGGTACAGCCTTTTCAATTAAGAATTTAGGAAGGTTAATGAGGAGGACAGCAAGGTCATTGACCTGTGGAGCTACAGACTAAGATCAAGGCCACCTGAATCAGCATCAGAGAACTTGTCTCTGAGCTGGGTAGTGCTGTCACATGCCTTTATTCCCAGCACTCAAGATGCAGAGGCAGGTGGATCTCTGAGGTCAAGGACAGCCTACTCTACAGAGTAAGCTTGAGGGCAGTCAGAGTTACAACAGTGAAACCTAGTCTCAAGAAAACTAAATAAAACAAAAAGTTAACATATAAACAATTTTCGAAAACATTGGAAATGCATGCAGTTGTTTCAGAACTTATAGGTCTTCCCAGAGATAAATCCCTCTACACACTTGAGGTAGTAGTAGTACTTGTAGTAGTAGTAGTAGTAGTAGTAGTAATATGCATCCATCTCTGGCTAATGATCAAAGAAAAGCCAGCTAGAGCAGATTTTCAATTTCATGTTTGCTCTCATCACTCAAATCACTGTATATGCTAGTCAATTATGTCCCTGTGCAGTGTGGTATGGTGATCTGTGTGGCACTTCATGTGGAACACAATTGAGATGTTTCTGTGAAGAGTAAATCAATTATATTGTCTTTGACTCATTTCACCTTTACAGGGTCAGTTCTGAACAGTAACTGGAGAAAGTGGCAGGCTGTTTACCAACTGCTGAATATAAGCTCTCCCAGCTCTTTCAAAAGATTAAACCATTTAACAATGATTTCCCTTGTTTGTGAGGCATTCTCATACATGGATACGTTTAAATTTGCTTTTTGGTTGTTTGTAATAATAATAATGATAATAATAATAATAAGCATCCATTTCTGGCTAATGATCAAACAAAAGCCAGCTAGAGCAGATTTTCAATTTCATGTTTGCTCTCATCACTAAGACCCTTTGAGTTACAGGCCCCAGGTTACTCTGAACAATGTAAATATGGATGGGAGACTGCAAGTATAGCCACTTAGGCAGATGGGAGAGTTACTCAGCAAAAGATATTACAGAGTAATGTTTTAAGTGCAACAGTCACCTAAAAAAAGCAAGGTCGCTCTGAGTTTGGGAACCAGCCTAAGTCGAATGCGCCCAAACCACAGGGCCATTGACTACAAGGATATTTCTACACACACTGCCCTGCTCCCAAAGTTCTGCGCAGATGCACCCGCAGAGCAAAGTTTGTAAGCACACACTGTCCTGTCCAGGGAGTTGCTGGGATCTCCCCTGACGCCACGTTGGCTGCCGGTTTGCAATGTGCTCCTAAGAGTACCAACCACCCCAGCTCCTGCAGCTCAGCCTCCACACCTCCCGGTTTGGGGACAATGGCCACTTGCTCACCATTTCGCTGCTTGGAGACTGCCCTCGCTCTTCAAACAACTCCTGGTAGAAACGCTCACAGCACAACACAACCAAGACCAGTACCTGATCTGCCAAGGAGCTAAGCCTGCAGCAGGAAGCCTAAATGATCTCTCCACCCCTTCCAACTGGCAGGTCTGCCTGAAGGCCTTGATTGGATAGTGGAGCCTGAGTGACAGGGGCACCTCCCTAAGGATGAGGGTGTGCTCAAGGCACACAGTACAGTGGTATCTGGCCAACAGTAAAACCCTGTCTCAAAAAAAACAAAACAAAATCTTATCACGTAAACAATTTTATAAAAGGCTGGAAATGCATGCAGTTGTTTTAGTATTTATACGCTTTCCCAGGTAGAAATCACTGTACACACATGAGATAATAATAATGGTAGTAGTAATAATAATAATATCTCTTTAATACCATGCATCCATCTCTTGCTAATGATCAATGAAATGCCAGCCTAGAGCAGATTTTTAATTTCACACATGCTCTCATCACAAAGTCCCTTAGAGATGTAAATAGGAACAGGAGACTGCAAGTCTAGCTACTTAGGAAGATGGGAGAGTTACTCAGCAAAACATTTTACAGAATAATGTTTTAAGTACACCAGTCACCTAAAAAAAGGAAGGTTGCTCTGACTTTGGCAACCAGCATAAGTTGTAGGCACCAAAACCATAGTGCTGTTAACTAAAAGGATGTATCTACACACAGTGCCCTGCTCTCAATGTTCTGCGCAGATGCACCCGAGGAGCGAAGTTTGCAAGCACTCACTGCTCTGTCCCGGGAGTTGCAGGGACCTCGCCTGATGCCATTTTGGCTGGGGTTGGCGATCTGCCCCACACAAGACCCACCACACCAACTCCCGCAGCTCATCCTTCCACTCCTCCCGGTTTGGAGACAGCGGCCCCTTGCTCACCATTTCTGCCTGTGTTCTTCTCACAACTCCTGGTAAAAAGGCTCACAGCAAAACACAACCAACACCAGAACCTGATCAGCCAAGGAGCTGAGCCCGCAGCAGGGCGCCTAGAGGATCTCTCCACCCCTTCCGACTGGCGGGTCCGCCTGAAGGCCCTGATTGGCTAGTGTGTTCTGAGTGACAGGAGCAGCTCCCTTAGGATTAGGGTGTGCTCAAGGGACACAGCAAAGTGGTATCTGGCCCAAGCTTTCACTCGAGGCACAGACTTTCCCAAATTGTAGAGATGGCCATTTCAGTAACACTTATGCCTGACCTCCATTAGCTGGCCCTTCCTGCGCTCAAATAGCCACTGCCCCTAGGAAACAAGGGGACTAGCTTGCACAGTCCTTTACACAGCTTGCAGGGCAGTGATTTCCCTGTCACCCACGACAGAGCGTCCCCAGAATATTATGGATTAAAGAGATTTTAGGGAACAGGTTTTTTCCCCCATGGCTTTACGCTGTGGTCTGGTGAACCTTTTTTTTTTCCCACTAGGTAGGCAGGGGACTTATATTAACTGAGAGAAAAGCAGGAACCAGATCACAAACACGGTGATCGGTTCTTTTTCCACCAGAAGGCTGGATGATGGCTCAGTTCCTGCAGGAGCTTTCTTCCTGAAATTCAGGTCGATCTGTATACAAATAAATACTAAAGAAAAGTGTAGTCTCTATGGAAAGTGGTCCAGCTAGTGTTTCAAAGGCGTTCTACCATTAGAAAGTTGAAGAATCCAGTTGTTGTTCTGTCCATAAAGCTGGTTATTTCAGCTGGTCTTCAGTTACACTCGAATTCTAAAGAAGTTCATTGTCATGTAGGTGCTAGCCTCAGCTAGGGCATGCAGCAAAGATCAAGTTTTCTTCCTCATATCCTGTATGTTGGCTGCCAGCAGAAAGTGTGGCTCAGACTAAAGGTGGATCCTGCTACCTCAGAAGATCCTGATTAAAAGTCGGTCTTCCCATGCCAAAGAATTTAATTCAGAAAAAGAATTCCTCACGTGTGTTCCCAGCTGCTTAGGTGTTAGCTAATTCCAGAAGTAGTCAGTTTTGTGCCCAAGAATAGCCATCACAACAGCCAAGAAGACCTGGGAAAGATTTGTTACCTGCAGCAGGCAAGAAGAGCATGGGAGTCATTTCCAAAGCAATGATTTTCCTCAACAAAGAAAGCATGTGCATTTTGGGGAATCTGGACTTGTTCTGGCTATTCCTAAGCATGCTCAGTTAAAAAAACCACTGCTGAACATGGTCACAATGTAACGTCTGAGATATTTGGAAGTGTTCAAAGCTCAAGTCATGTAGGAACATGTTTAAATTCTGAAAATGATGGAAAGAATTACCTCTGGTAGAATTGTCTTATACCAAAAGTTCTGAGTTGAAAATCAAATAAATGATACTGTATAAGTAGATTTATTAGGAGATAATGCTATCTATTAATTATGACATATAATCTAAGAGATAGATGTATCAGTGCCATAATTCTCACAAATACAAAGGGCACAAATACGGGAAACATCAAGGTAAAGTCACCTTTGAGCTTTGTGGGTGCTGATCTCAGATGAACAGCTATGCTGAGTTATTTTAACCTCAGAAGTAGGCTGCTTTTGCTTCTGATCAGGCTTTGTATGAGGACAGCCAAATCTGTTTCCATGCTTCCAGAAGGAGCTGACTGCTGTTTGTTTCAGGGCTGTGATCTTAATATAAAGAATTCCATTCTTTTTGTTTGTTTTGTTTTTTGTTCTTTAACCTTTGGTTTTACTTTAGCTATATGGGTGTTGGCCAACATGTGGTAGTCCGCAGTACCTCCAGAAGACAGAAGAGGGCATCAGATCCAGTTGGATGGACATGCCAGTCAATTGTAAGCTAATATGTGGGTTCTGGAATTGGTCCCAGGGTCCTCTGAAAATACACCCAGTGCTGTTATGTGCTGAGCCATCTTTCGTGCCCCTCAGTTTTAACTTAAATTTACTTCATACATCATTTTTATTAAAATGGATTAATCACTTGCCCCCATGGGTGACCACATTGTATTGGATAACCCAGTAAGAAGCTCATCCCTGCCTGAGGCTAACTCTACCATTTGCAGGACAATTTTGCTCTTTAATGAGCAAGGGGTACCTGACTTTCTAGTGACAGGAAGCATTATCAAGAAAGGAAAACTTGGTGGAGAAAATATCTCAGGACTTAAAAACACTAGCAATATTTTGGAGCACTCAGGATCCATTCCCACTACACATGACAACTTGATACTATCAATAACTCCAGTTTCATGGGTTCCAACACCGTCTCCTACCATTCCTAGCTACCAGGCATAAATGGAGTACAAAGATATGCATACAGGCACAACACCCATACAAGAAAATAATGACTAAAATTATTCCTGTAAAGCAAAAGAAGAGACAACTTGCACCATAAAACTTGCTTTTCTAACTGTGTGTGTGGTAGTGCATAACTTTCCAACATTCCGAGTACAGAGACAAGGAGATCACTGGGAGTTTGTGCAAAGCCCAGGCTATGTAGTCAGCACACCCACACAAACACACACACACACACACACACACACACACACACACACACACAGAAAATAGAACAGAGCTGAAAAACATAGAGCAAAAGGAACATTGCATAGATGGAGCAATACAGTACTTCTTAAAGTGATATCAGCTATCTGGCCCTGGTGCCCATATATGCCATCATTTTCAAAATGGATATTGTGAAGCATGGTAGCACAGGCCATTAATCCCAGCACTTTGAAGGTAAATGCAGGTAGATATCTGCCGAGAATGGAATGGCTGTGTGGATGGCTGCTTGACACAATTCTAGCCTCTGCTGTGCCACCTCTGCAGAAGACATCTGCCAATAACTCTTCTACAAATGGGCCTACTATTCTTTATATGTTGTTCTTTTCTTTTTCCTTCTAAGTCTTCTTTTGTTCCTGTAAAGGGGACCCAGGCCAATGCCTCCATGGAATCTTCCCTCTTGGTAGTCCCTTGATAAGGAAGAAGAATATTGAATCTAATGACCCTGAGGAGGAAGCCTTTATGAGTGTCCTAAGGGCTGTTGCCCTTTGCCAGCTTTGCTAAATGCAAGTCCACTAAGGACAAGATAAAATTGTGCATGAATTCTTCCTTAAATATGGTGTAACCAAGTTCAGGGACAGGAATTTTACTCCTGGGCCTGTGTTTCCTGAACTGGATGGGGTTACAGAATCCCAGAAACAAGAAAAATTGTTAGTCAAGGGAAAGAGGGATAGATGCTGTGAATGCCAAAACAAAAAAAAAACAAACAAACAAACATATGATTGAAGTTTGATGGATATAGGGAAGAAATAGAAGATCTGAGAAAATGTAAAATCTACAATTGAAAAATTTTGGTCTAGCACCTCTTTGTTGTTCTGTATGATATATGCTGAAACCACAAGTAGGGAACCCAGCAAACCACCAATGAACCATTGTGTTAGAGGCTCTGTAAGAGAAAAGTTGAAGTTTAAGCTGTTACGATGAAGGTTGTTCTTGCTCAGTGTACCAAGTAAGCACAGGAGTTTAGAAAAATGTAAGTATAGGATTTTTCTGTGAAGCTTTGAATGTGCGTGACCTTGTTAGATTTGCAATGTGCTTTTAGTAGATAAAAGACTGAGCTGGCTCATGTTCTGGAGAAGTAGAAGAAGAAAAAAGCAGAAAGAAGAAGGAAAAAGAGAGAAAGATAAAATAGAGAAAGTGAGAGAGAGAGAAGTAGAGAATTATTAAGTTCTGATCCTCTCCTGGGATGACTAGCTGCCAGATTTTACCAGCTTTTGACTCCCGAATCAGTTCTTGCTGCCCCTCCCAGGCATCCCTTTCTCCAGCCTAGGCCTGACCACAGCTGATATCCATGAGTTGGAGGCTACTCAAGTCTTTCTAGTCACTTCCATAGTAATGCCAACATAAAAAAGATCTGAATATTCTAATTCATAACTATAAACAAAGTAATAATTATACATACGCTAATATAAAAATAAAATAAGAACACAGTACTGATGATGATGATGATAATCACCCACGTCTGTGAGATTTTCTGGTATATGCACAGTCTACTTACATAGAAGAACTCATTCAATCAGATTAGGTCGACTAGCAAACCTTGACAAAGAATGCTGTGTTTATTCACATCAGCACTCTGAGTATATGCTGGCTAACAACATGCTTATATCAAGCATTCATCCTTGACCATTTCTAAGTGTTCAAGATACCATGGAGACGTCACTTTTCCCTAGAATTCATTTGTCTAGAGATCGACCTGTATTTCAGGAAGAAAGCTCCTACAGGAATGGAGTCATCTTCCAGCCTTCAGGTGGAAAAAGAACCTATCATCCTGTTTGTGAACTGATTCTTGCTTTTCTCTCAGAGTTATCTTAAGTCCCCTGCTTACCCAGTTAAAATTGCATCAGTTCAGCAGACCTCAGCGTGAAGCCCTGGGGGGAAAAACCTGTTCCTAAAATCGCTTTATTGTTAATAATCTGGGCACCCTTCGACCTCGATGACAAGGAAATCACTGCCCAGCAAGCTGTGTAATGTGCTGTGCAAGCTAGTCCCCTTGTTTCCTAGAGGAAGTGGCTACTTGAGCACGGGAAGGGCCAGCTCTTGGAGGTCAGGCATAAGTGCTACTGCAATGGCCATCTATGAAATCTGGGAAAAGTCTGTGCCTGGAGTGGAAGCATGGGCCAGATACTGCTGTGCTGTGTCCTTTGAACATACCCTAAACGGAAGGGAGGTGCGCCTGTCACTCAGAACTCACAGGCCAATCAAGGCCTTCAGGCGGACCCGCCAGTCGGAAGGGGTGGAGAGATCATCTAGGCGCCCTGCTGCAGGTTTCGCTCTTTGGCTGCTCTGGTTCTGGTCCTGTTGTACTGTGAGCATTTCTTCCAGGAGTTGTGAGTGGAGCACGGGTAGTCTCTGAAGCAGCGAAATGGTGAGCAAGGGACCAATGTCCCCAAAACGGGAGGAGTGGAAGGGTGAACTGCAGGAGCTGGGGTGGTTGGTCCTCTTAGGAGCACATTGCAAACAGGCAGCCAACATGGCGTCAGGCAAGGTCCCTGCAACTCCCTGGACAGGGTTGTGAGTGCTTACAAACTTTGCTCTGTGGGTGCATCTGCGCAGAACTTTGGGAGCAGGTCAGGCATAAGTGTTACTGAAATGGCCATCTCTACAATTTGGGAAAGTCTGTGCCTCGAGTGAAAGCTTGGGCCAGATACCACTTTGCTGTGTCCCTTGAGCACACCCTAATCCTAAGGGAGCTGCTCCTGTCACTCAGAACACACTAGCCAATCAGGGCCTTCAGGCGGACCCGCCAGTCGGAAGGGGTGGAGAGATCCTCTAGGCGCCCTGCTGCGGGCTCAGCTCCTTGGCTGATCAGGTTCTGGTGTTGGTTGTGTTTTGCTGTGAGCCTTTTTACCAGGAGTTGTGAGAAGAACACAGGCAGAAATGGTGAGCAAGGGGCCGCTGTCTCCAAACCGGGAGGAGTGGAAGGATGAGCTGCGGGAGTTGGTGTGGTGGGTCCTGTGTGGGGCAGATCGCCAACCCCCAGCCAAAATGGCGTCAGGCGAGGTCCCTGCAACTCCCAGGACAGAGCAGTGAGTGCTTGCAAACTTCGCTCCTCGGGTGCATCTGCGCAGAACATTGAGAGCAGGGCACTGTGTGTAGATATATCCTTTTAGTCAACAGCACTATGGTTTTGGTGCCTACAACTTATGCTGGTTGCCAAAGTCAGAGCAACCTTCCTTTTTTTAGGTGACTGGTGTACTTAAAACATTATTCTGTAAAATGTTTTGCTGAGTAACTCTCCCATCTTCCTAAGTAGCTAGACTTGCAGTCTCCTGTTCCTATTTACATCTCTAAGGGACTTTGTGATGAGAGCATATGTGAAATTAAAAATCTGCTCTAGGCTGGCATTTCATTGATCATTAGCAAGAGATGGATGCATGGTATTAAAGAGATATTATTATTATTAGTAGTAGTACTACCATTATTATTATCTCAAGTGTGTACAGTGATTTCTACCTAAGAAAGCGTATAAATACTAGAACAACTGCATGCATTTCCAGCCTTTTATGAAATTGTTTACGTGATAAGATTTTGTTTTGTTTTTTTTGAGACAGGGTTTTACTGTTGGCCAGATACCACTGTACTGTGTGCCTTGAGCACACCCTCATCCTTAGGGAGGTGCCCCTGTCACTCAGGCCCCACTAGCCAATCAAGGCCTTCAGGCAGACCTGCCAGTTGGAAGGGGTGGAGAGATCATTTAGGCTTCCTGCTGCAGGCTTAGCTCCTTGGCAGATCAGGTACTGGTCTTGGTTGTGTTGTGCTGTGAGCGTTTCTACCAGGAGTTGTTTGAAGAGCGAGGGCAGTCTCCAAGCAGCGAAATGGTGAGCAAGTGGCCATTGTCCCCAAACCGGGAGGAGTGGAGGCTGAGCTGCAGGAGCTGGGGTGGTTGGTACTCTTAGGAGCACATTGCAAACCGGCAGCCAACGTGGCGTCAGGGGAGATCCCTGCAACTCCCTGGACAGAACAGTGTGTGCTCACAAACTTTGCTCTGCGGGTGCATCTGCGCAGAACTTTGGGAGCAGGGCAGTGTGTGTAGAAATATCCTTGTAGTCAATGGCCCTGTGGTTTGGGCGCATTCGACTTAGGCTGGTTCCCAAACTCAGAGCGACCTTGCTTTTTTTAGGTGACTGTTGTACTTAAAACATTACTCTATAATATCTTTTGCTGAGTAACTCTCCCATCTGCCTAGACTTGGTAGACTTGCAGTCTCCTGTCCTTATCTACATTGTAAAAAGTATAACCTGGGGCCTGTAACTCAAAGGGTCTTATTGATGAGAGCATTTGTGAAATTGAAAATCTGGTCTAGGCTGGCTTTTCTTTGATCATTAGCCAGACATGGATGCATGGTTTTAAACATATATTATAATTTATTATTAGCATGGTATTAAAGAGATATTATTATTATTGTTATTATTTATTATTCTTATTACTATTACTACTACATTACTACTATTGCTACTATTACTATTATTACCTCAAGTGTGTGGAGTGATTTCTCCCTGGGAAGGCCTATAAATTCTAGAACATCTGCATGCATTTCCAGCCTTTTAGAAAATTGTTTACGTGGTAAGTTTTTGTTTTGTTTTGTTTTGTTTTTTTGAGACAAGGTTTCACTATTGTAACTCTCACTATCCTGGAGCTTCCTCTGTAGAGTAGGCTGTCCTTGAACTCAGAGATCCACCTGCCTCTGCATCTTGAGTGCTGAGAATAAAGGCATGTGACAGCACTGCCCAGCTCAGAGACAAGTTCTCTTATGCTGAGTCAGGTGGCCTTGTTTTAGCCTGGAGTACCACTGGTCAATGTCCTTGCTGTCCTCTTGATAAACCTTTCTAAATTCTTAAAGAAAAGGGCTGTATCATCACAGAGTTCTAAAACTACTCATTTGAATCACAGAGTCAACTATCCATTGCAGGAGAAGTATTTGCAGGTGGAGCATGACTTCTGCCTTCAGACCAGAATGGGAGAAATAGTTTCTTGTGTACACTTCAGGGGAAACAGGGTAGGCAGTAACTGTGTCACTGGCTGAATTTTAAGACAGCCAACTGCAGAGGTCACCATTATGAAGAAGATATGACTGGGGCAAAGTGAGTGATTTTGTAATTTCCTAGCATGTGTTCATTCATGGCATTGGAATGAAGACAGAGCATACTGATGGGTGTACAGTTTGGGAAGGTTATCTTGTG
Source organism: Cricetomys ansorgei (assembly GCA_026225945.1). Lineage (NCBI taxonomy): Eukaryota > Metazoa > Chordata > Mammalia > Rodentia > Nesomyidae > Cricetomys > Cricetomys ansorgei. The sequence continues at coordinate 8,443,079 of JAMJFZ010001232.1, forward strand.
CCAGTGAATATTGGATTTCTGATTAGCAACCCTCCTATGCAGATATGTGCAGTCCTGGTTGACACAGGTAGGTCATCTACAGAATTGAGACAGAGAGCGTTGGCTATAGCTGTGTGTCAGACTTCAGATCTCAGCAGCTAATGTTGTGCAGAGGGGTGAGGTCAGTCACTATCTTCCTAATGTCATTGGCTATACCAGGGAAGGGCCTACTCTTTATCAACGTCTGGATAGCTATGTGTCTTTTCTTTTTTATTTATCTTTCTGGAATAAATTATTGGTATCAACTTTTTTAAAATTTCATTTCCTTCTGCATCCACCCCCACTTCTCTGTCTCTTTCAAGATAGTATTTTTTTCTTGTAACTCTGGCTGTCCAGGAATTCACTCTGTAGACAAGGCTGGCTTCAAACAAACAGATCTGACTGTGTATGCCTCTGCCTCTGCCTCTGCCTCCCAAATCCTGGGATGAAAAGCATGTACCACCACTACCCAGCAAAATTTCATTTTCCTTAGTGCATCCCTGGTCTAATCTCTATTTCTTTCTTTTCTTCAATGTTTCCTGTCATTAAGACTTTTATTCCATTTTTCTGAAGTGCTATTTGTTTATTTGTTTCTGTTCATAGCAATGTCTCCTGCAGCCCAGGCTTGCCTAACTCTATTATTATTGAGAATGGCTTTGAAAACCTAATCCTGCCACTGCCACACAGTGCAGAGGGTAGTACTCCAACTCCTTCCGGCCTGGGCCTTGACTGGTCATCGAGAAGAAAAGAGCAGTGAATGAGGGAAGCCAACGTCTCTGTTTTTTACTGGGGACTTAGTGACACAGAGGAAAGTGTTAAAGAATTGAGTGCATTGAGCACCACTGAAGCTGGTGTAGTCACAGGATAGAAAAGGGAGTGGCAGGAAAGAGGGTGAGAGTTTTCCTCTGTGACATTAGTTGGATTTACTAGAGGGTAGTCAGGTAATCAATTTTAGTTGATTGGTAAATGTCCTGATTGTCCAATTCTTGAGTTTCCCAGACCATGACAATCAAGAATCTGGATAAAGAACAGGACTTCCTGTGAAATTAACTTACTGTTATTAGACTAATTCAACCAAAACAGAAGATCTATTTTACTGAGGGACTCTGGAAAGGCCTGGCAAAAAAGAGAAACTGTCCAGGGTGGCATGTGTGTTCTTTGCAGGATTTTCCTCTAATGCTGCTGTAGGGAGCCTGGAGAGAGACCACAAGACACACCATCGTGTGTGTGTTGGGGAACTGTCCCCTGATGAGGAGCAGGTTCTCTATGCTGCCAGCCCTGATGGGACTGGGATGGACTGTGAGCAAGACTGTGGTTCTGTTGGTTGATGTGGTGACATGGGCAAATGCCTTTGTCCTCTGATCCTTGCTGAGGATGAATTCCCTGAATAATGAAAGGATTTGCAGCTCTGACTTTGGGAAGCTGTGTTGCTTGTAACATTGCTGTCTACTGTGTACACACAGGAATTGCTTTTGGTGTGCAGTTAGAAAACAGGTTAAAGAACTGAAGGTGTTGATTCTAGAAGGTCTAAACGCTGCCTTCCACTTTCAGTTTTCTCTTAAAAATATTACAAATGGTTTAGAAACTGGTTGAAAGGAGTCGATGGGGTCATCTTTCATGAATATGTGACTACAATATTTTTAACTTTCAGCTACACCAGCCACAATAGTGAGGATTCTGGAAATTCCAGGGCACAAACAGGCATTTCTTAGATAGAAGGATTTCTCAGGAGTTCATGAGGTTGTACTGGTCATTAGGGCAGATTCCACATCTTGTGCCATAGTCCATGTGGCAGGAAGCAGCCATTAATGTATTCTTAGGGTTGGGGTTAGGGTAAGGGTTACGGTTTTTCAACATTGTCTTGGATGTGGCCATCAGCAGGGCTGGGTTTGCCTGTAATCAAAAGGGGTGTGAGGGGCTTCAAAGCCATAGCAAGTCTTTGTGATCACCTCCTTTCTAGAAAGAGCTCTGGCACATGAGCCCTCTGTATTTATAAGAAATATCAGTAGCTGATTGGTCAGTAGCACAGCAGTTTAGTGGTCACTTTGGGTAAATTTAGTGGGAGTTGTGAGTCTGTGTTTGCTTTATTTTGATACATGAAGGATCGCAGGTATGTGGATGACCTTGGTCAACGTCACACTTTTCCTGACAGGTTTTCCACAGGTCTTTTATTTAAAACCTGACTATATTTTCATGCTTTTGTTGTTGGCCTTTTCTTTCTACCCCATTTTTCTTTCACAAATGTTGATCACATTCTTGATTGTTGTAACTCTGTGGCAAGTTCAGAAGTCACATTTTGTCAAGGTTTGTACTTTTTCTTCATAATCCTATATAGAATTTTAAGTCTTCAACTTTGCATGTAGCTTTGAAGTCAACTTTCCTGTTATAAATTGTTCTGAATTTTTTTTGGATTGTATTTACATCACGCTGCAGTTCAAACATACCCAACATCTTAATATTGATACCTCATATTCCCCAGGACCATTTCCTTCTTTATTTCATTCATTCCTTCCATTATTTCTTCCTTCCTTCCTTCTCTTCTTTCTTTCCTTTCTTTTATTTGATTTTTCTTCTAGTTGTTAATCTGTGAACGCCTTTGAGTTGATGTGATAAAAAAAATAGACAGAACATGTTTGATTGGACTTAGGCCTACTCCATGAGAAGGATACCATACCTGACAGTGCTTATTGACAGTGTAACCAAGAACCAGAGACTAGATATCCTAGAGATGTAGGATAAAACCAAATGGTACTGGTTTCAAACATAAATCAATAAAATAATTCTGTATGTTATGCTGCCTTACTTACGAATATTTTAACAAGTTACCTTCAGAGAGGCTTTCTCCAGCCATAGATGGAAACAGATGCAGAGAACATAGACAGAAATTATGCAGAGAGCGTCTAAATAGTATGTCTGCATCAAATTCCTGCCCTTAGAGTTCAGAGAATTCCAAGGGAGTGGAGTCAGAAAGATTGCCAGACTGGATGGAGGATACCAAGATACCAGGCCTTCTGAATCTACTATGGAAGGAGCCTATGAGCTCACAGAGACTGAAGCAGCAAGCAAAGGACCTACATGGATTTGCACCAGCTCTTCTGCATGTATATGGTAGCTGTTACTTGAGTATTTTTATGCGCTTCCTGCCTTCAGGAATGTTTTCCTCCTGTTGCATTTCCAACTTTGAAATGATAGTTTCTGCCTCATTTTATTATATTTTATTTCATTACATTTTCTTGTAATCTCTTAGTATCCAATTCTGTTGTAATGAGAGACAATAAGGGAGTGCATCCACAGGAGAGGAGTGGTTGGGAGGTACTGTGAAGAATAAAGTGACGTGAAATTATGATTAGGATTTATTTTACTAGTGAAGAATTTATTTTCTATTACAGAAAAATGATATGAAAAAAAAATTCTCCTTTACTTCCAACCTGACAAATACCAAATTGCTTCTCAGTTCCTTCTTCTATGGAAGACTCATGCTAGGAATGATGTTCCAAAGACCCCGGATTAAATATTTATGAGTGCAAATTAACAATTTGATATGTACTATACTTTATAGTGAACTGTGAACTGAAGACAGCTGATGTTCCAAATGATACCTTGTCCCAAACACAGAAAATAAATCTAAATTGTGTTCAGGGTTTTAAAACTTCAGGGTTTTTGATATGGATCTGACTTTGGAAGTGACTTCTCAGACCACCATGACCTTAAGATAGTGCAGACCACAGTGCCTTTGTCTCCAAAGTGCTGAGGTTAATGGCATATACTGCCGTGCTTGGCATCATTCATTTATTTGCAATTGATTGTATTGGAACCAGTGGCAACACCAGAAATGACTTTAAGAGATCCTATATTCTCTAGATTTTTCAGTGCTTCTTTTCCTTTGTGTTATTCATATTTTTCATCCTTCCAATGTGTTTATGAATGTGTGTGTGTGTGTGTGTCTGCTGATTATGTAGCACAGGTTTTCCTCAAGGTCAGAGCATCTTCCTGCCCCTGTGTCCTGAATGTGGGGATTAAATTATGCTCTACAACACAGCTTGAAAAATAACTTTTAAATGCAAGCTATCTCTTACCTTTCTACAAAAATAATTTTTATCTTTATTCTAATAGTAGGGATGTTTAGCCTGTATGCACATGTTTGTGTGACATTCATGCCTGGTGACCAGGGAGGCCAGAAGATTTCAGAACCCCTTAATTTGGAGTTACATATTGTAGTAGGTGCCATTTGTGCTGGGAATGTAACCTGGGTGTTCTGGAAGTGCTTTTAAATGCTGAGGTATTCCCAAACCAAGTTTTCTGTTCTTGATAGTTATTCTTGTCCAAGGAAGCCTAGGTCACTCAGGGGTCATACAACTATTTATCATTAAAAAATGGAATTCTCCTTTGTATGAGGATATAAGGCAGGGCTGAGCTCCCAATTATTTTATCCAGCCCAGAGTGGTCATTCCTACAACCATGTACATTCAACCAACAAAAATGGACTTGGCGGGTCATAATCATACTTTTGGGCATATTCATTTATACATGTTTAACACAGAATAACTTGGTAGGGAAGATTTTGGGAAGGGATGGAGGCAGGAGTAGGAATGGGTAAGTGCTGTAATATATTTTAGTTAAAATATATAGAAGAACATTTTAAATTAAAAAGAAGTGCTAGATATTGTTCAGTTGTTAAGAGCACTAAGTATTTTTCCAGGCCGAGGTTCTGTTCCCAGAAACCATATGGCAGCTAACCATCTGCTGTTACATCAGCCCCAAGCCTCTACTGCCCTCTTCTAACCACTTGTATTGAATACAGACATAAATAGGCAAACAATCAAACAACAAAAATAGAAATAATGATTAAAATAGAATGGAGTTCTCTACAGTTATGTTACAGATGTGACATAGACAGCTGCCAGGAGGAGTTAAAACAAATTTTTCTGGTACTTCAAGGAATCAGCTCTGTCCTTCCTCGGAGCCACCCTGCTCAGAGGTAAAATCAGCCTTGTTCTGATGTTGTGGGAGATTTTAGTCATGGATAATGTTCCACTAAGCTGTCTTTGAAGCAAGTAAAGGATTCACTGCCTACCAGTAAACAATGGAGTGGCTATCCGGCTGTCCACAAGAATAAGATATTCCTCAGCCTTAAGGCAGATGAAGGTTAGGCTCCTTGATTTGTATATTGGAAGGCTGGGTGGAGACAGAGAGGATTTTGGGCAAAAAAGAACTAGAGCAAGGGTAGAGAGAAAAGACAGACAGCAGAGAGAACAAGGAAGAAGAAGCTAGCGAGCAGGAGGAGAACCAAGTAGAGAGCATGGGGTGAGAAAGCCTTGGAGTGAGCTCTCTGCCTAGCTGCCCGGGTATTGAATTCCCTGAGATTTGATATGGTTTGTGATTAATAAAGAGCTTTGGAAAATTCAACTCTGGACTCTCCATTAAGCGCACAAGCTTTACTTTAACATTCTGAGGATAAAATAACTCAGCATAGCCCCCCATTTAAGAATGGAGTTCACAATTGTGAAAAGTGCCTTTTCCTAGATTTTTTCTGTATTTGTGTGCCCTATCTTTTGCATTTGTAAGAATTGTAACATTGATAAATAAATCCTTAAGATCATATATCATGATTGACATGTAGCATGCATCTACCCCTAGGGAATGAACTTTTAAAGTAATATTTACTTGATTTTTCATTACTATCTTGTTGTACAACTTGAACATACCAGATACATTTCTTTCCATGATTTTTAATGGTTTATGCATGCTCCTGCAAGACTTTGAGCTAACAATGGCCCCAAATATCTATGCTTTTACATTGTGACCATGTTAAGAATTGGATTTTTTCACTGAGCATGCTTAGGAAAAGGAAGGCTCTACATAAACTTGTCCAAACTATGTAAATGAAATCCTCATACTACTTTGCTGAGGAAATTTGTTTCTTTGTAAATGATGCCACTGCTGTCTTTAACAGCTGCAGGTAGGAACTCTTTCTCAGATCTTCTGTCTTGACTGTTATGATGTCTATTCTTGGAAGGCATATTGGCTAGATCTGTGATTGACTAAAACTTAAACGGTTGGGTACACCCGTGATAGATTTTCTTGATTAAAGGTTTAAAGTGGAAAGAGAACGTTCTTTTATCTCAACTTTTATAGTGATAAGATCCATTTTTAATCTTTGCCATACTTGGTGGCTGCCTGCATATAAACAGGACACAGAAGAAGAAGATCTCTCCATGACTGCCCTGGATCTGGCTAGGAAGTTCACTCCTTCTGATGTTAGAAACTACTTCTTCAGAGTTCTGGTATAAACTGAAGACCAACGGAGACATTAGCCTCACGGACTGAAGAACTACAAGATTCTTCTACTTTGTCTTGGTTGACAACAGTTGTTGAAGTAGATAGATCAATGCCCATAAGTCATTCTAATAAATCTACTTTCTACACACATATAGAGAGACTCATTTTTTTAGTTCTGTTCATCTAGAAAATCTTGAGTAATACTGCTTAGTGTTTTTTCACCAATGCAATCAAGGTGATGTGGTAGATTTCATTAGTGCTTCTAAAGGGATTCTTCCCTATTCCATTTCTCACTAAGTATTAAACGTCCCATGGAGTCTATACCTGTTATTATTCATTTGTCAAGAGATTGGATTGGATTTCTTGGTAGAAACTCTTATTATAATGGAGCCAACATCCAGCCGTCTTGTGGAGTAAGGACCATAAAAGTGTTTCTGATCTTGTTCCTGCTTTTCTCTCATGGTTGTCAGAATTCCCCTGCCCACTAGGTAAAAAGTAGCTGCAGTGTGAAGCCATAGGGGGAAGAAAACCTAGTTCACTAAAATCCCTTAATCATAGTTATTTTAGGGACCCTTCACTGTGGGATTAGGGAGCACTCCACTGCATGTTGAGTATTGGATTGTGCAGGCTAGCCACATTATGTGCAGGAGGAAGGTAGATACTGCCTACTAAGTGCAGAAAGAACAAGAAGCGTCCATTCTTGGAGGACAGGTGTAAGTGCTATTGAAAAGCAACTCAGTGCAGAGCTGGGTAAAGTCTTGGCCTATAGTGGAAACCAGGGCTTATGAACCACTGCGTTCCTCAGCACAGTGGTAACCCGGTAGTCTTGTCAATAATGTCTCACCGCCAATCAGGGCTCTTGAGGCTAGCCCACAGTTAGAAGAGGCACAAA